>CM054129.1:80775047-82012547 GCA_028751855.1 Ambrosia trifida
GAAAATACATAACACTTTCCTAAGTGTTGGAAATCTATTCATGGGAGAATTAACGTAAATAATCTACAAAGATTACACGTTTAAAACAAGTCTACGAACTTGACAATATAAAATATGTTATCGAGTCGACAAGGTCCTAGTATATTTATTTAATGGGAAAGTAAATATACGGTAAAGTGAGTCAGGTCGAGTGTATATCGATCGACAAGATCCTAGTATAACTATTTAATGGGAAAATAATTATACGGTAAAGTGAGTTGAGTCGGTGATAATGTAAAACGGGTTAATTAATACGGAAATATAAGTGTAACTTATAACAAGGGTAATCCATCACCAACGGATCTAGGATACATGTTTAATTAAAAGGGGAATTGAACTAAATAGTGGTGTTGGGAGTTGGGCATACAACTTGCCGAAACACACGCTCTATAGACTTAGTGATTTATACGTCTAGGAAATTTGTAGGTGTTTGATCCCGGACGAGCTATTCTCTTTATTGGATTTACTTACTTTTCTTGAGGTGAGTTTCACGACCCTTTTTTACTGTTTTGTTTTGGTGGGAAAGATATGTTTGTCAAAAGTTGTTACATGTCAAAATGTTTTTAAATGATAAAATGTGATAAGTGGTATGATGAGTATTTGGGTTTGTTGTTTGTACACCACTCGGGGTGAGTCCTCTCTACTGTAACCATTTACTCGTGTGTTGTGTGTGTTGAAATCGAGAACCGAAGGAATATTTGGATAGTACTATTGGTGCCTAAAAAGGGCCACCCCTAATCGATAGCGTCGATTATGCAACTGTGTATGCCAGGGGTGCACATATTCTGAACTAAGTTGTTACTTCCGAGAAACAACTACAAGCGAGGCATTGCTAGTCTTGGTTTGGTTATGAGCTCAAGTAAATTGTAGGAACTTGCAAATCTTACAATAGTCACTACTTGTGTTTATTTCCCAAAAATGTTGTTGTTAAAATGTTTTGTAAAACTAAAACCTGTGAACTCACCAATATTTATATATTGACGTCTTTTTAACATATCTTTCAGGTAACTAATTGCTAGAAGTTCACGTGGCTAGAATGGGCGGGGATCTTATATGACGTCAGATATTTTGATGGGGTTTTACCTTTATTTTCCATGGGTTGGAATATAATTGTGACACCTCTACTTTTGGTTTTTAAACTATGTTGGTTTAAGTATGTATGAAAATGAAAACTCATTTCGACGTTTTAAATAAATGATCCTTTTTCTTAATTACTTATAGTTTGTGTTAATCTTGACTTGATGCTCTTCGAACATCGCACCACGTGTTTCCGCCATTGGCGTGGTGTGATACTTACTACTCACCAAATAATAATCCCCCGACACGTCCATTTTGAAGAATCAATTTTTCCCTACACCCATTCAATCTCCTACCAAACCACCCTCCTATGAATTTTTGAATCCCACAATACACCCACTGTTGTGGGATCAGATCTCCAATAACACCTCATCCCGGCCCACCTCTAATCCTCCAACCCCGCCCCCATATCAGTCCACTCCTACATCTACAGGCCCAAATACTTCCCATTCCCTTACCGTCTTACCTGGCCCAACTGTTCCAAACCAGACCAGCCCATCTACTAACCTACTCGGCCCAAACAATACCTCACCCAACAGCCCTCATACTCCTTCCCACATCCCTCTTGCCCATATACCCAACAACCCACATGGTCTGGCCTACACACCTTCACCCTCAACGCCCACATCACATCCTTCAAACTCTAGTCCTGCACCATCTCCTCCCCTCCCCTACCACTCGCACCATCCGCACCCTTTCCATGAATGACATCATTAAACCAAAACAACTTTTTAATCTCAACACCACCACCGTCGTCCCTCTTCCTAAAATTGCCTTAATCAATCCATAGTGGTATAATGCCATGACTAGCGAATTTAGTGCCCTTATTAAAAATATGACTTAGGAGCTTGTACCCAGACAAGCTAACATGAACATAGTTTGTAACATGTGGCGTTTTAACATAAGTACATGTCTGACGGTAGTTTGGAACGATATAAAGCTCGTTTGGTATGTGATGGTCATAAACAACAAACCGGTATTGATTGTGGGGAAACTTTTAGCCCGGTTGTTAAACCGGCTACTGTTCGGTTGGTTATCTCTTTAGCGTTAGGTAAATCATGGCAAATATATCAACAGGATGTTACCAATGCCTTTCTTCATGGTAACTTGAAAGAAACGATATACATGTACCATCCAATGGGCTTTCATCACAAGGATACCCTAATCATGTATGTCTTCTAAAGATGTCTTTATAAGGTCTCAAACAGGCGCCCAAGGCATGGTACTAGTGTTTCACTGATTTTGTCATGCTATAGGGATTTTGTCACGGTACAGGGATTTCTTCAAAGCAAATCTTAAAACCCCCTATTTTTTCTACAAATATGGTCTCGATTTTGCATACCTTCTTATCTACATGGATGACATTATTCTTACCACATCTACAGATGCTCTCCGTCAGCGGCTCATGCTTTGTTTTTCAGGGGAAGTTGCTATGAAGGATTTAGGTCCTCTTTCTTATTTTTTGGGTATACAGGTTACACGCACAGGCAATAATATGTTTCTATCTCAACAAGAATATGCTCGAGACATTATCCATCGTGCCTCCATGGACTAATGCAAACCTGTCGCCACTCTTATCGAAACTTAGTCCAAATTATCTGCTGATTCGGGTCCCTTACATGATGATCCCTCAACTTATTGTAGCCTGTGCTCTGCAGTATCTTACATTCACTCATCCTGACATCTCCTATGTTGTTCAGCAGATTTGTATGCACATGCACGCTCCACAAGTTTAACACTAGAATGCATTGAAGGATACTATACGGTATATCTAAGGCACATCAGAGTTCGGACTTTATCTTGGGTCGCATCAGGATCTCTCTTGTTGCATATGTAACACCCCAACCGATGGCGGAAACATCGGGATGTCACGTATTGATGATTGTTCAGTAGCTCATGGCATATAATAAATTTCATTAAATGATTTAAATAAATTACATACAATTGTTCTAAAAAATTTGTACATAAAAATGAAAAATACTAGATACACATCTTCAAGCATTAACTCTAATCTTCAAGCACGCTATAACCTGAAACATGTTAAGTTGGAAAGATGGGGGGGGGGGTCAACTATAAATAGTTGGTGAGAATATATAGGTTTTGCATATAGTTGAAAACAATATGTTGTATAGCAATCATAGTTGAAGTATAATAATGAGTAATGATAGAATATGAGTCCGACATGTAACAATGCGTCTTTTGTATAAACAAAACTTGTGTTGACTGAGACCTAACTTGCAAGTTAGTAAAAGTGTAACTGTTATCGATCATCCCTGAATTTATGCGGGGGGATGGGTTTGTCAGACCTATAGCGCTATAATCTAAACAGGCGGCTTGATCATTGTTAATGATTGTACTGTGTCTTTTTGTTACAGTCAAATGATAGAATGAGTAAATGATATTGTATAAAATGTTTATAATTGAATCACAAGTTTCAACAATGATAGTGTATAAAATGTTTAAACATGTTTCACCCCAAAATGTAAAACAGTAAAAAGGGGCTATGTAAACTCACCTTAGGTGCATAATGAGTTCGTGCGTTTTATTGAGCGTGCAAACACTTAGTAATAATGCCTTGGAAAACTCGAAACTAGCTAGAGGAGATAATGACGGATGAAAACTTTAGTGTATGGGAGATGGGATAATAATGTTTTTTTTTTTTTTTTTTTTTTGAATGGTATCAAGAGTTGAATGGTAGGCTAGAATTTAAGAACAACTTTGACTTGACTAGAAGACCATATTTACTAACACTTTGACTTGACTAGGAGACCATATTTACTAACACTTTGACTTGACTAGGAGACCATATTTACTAACACTTTGACTTGACTTGACTAGGAGACTATGTTTGACTTTTTAGGTTTGACTAAGGGACCTTGAAAGGGTTTAAGTTTAATTGGTTTTAATTAACATCACAAAACACCAAATGGTGTAGTGGTTTGTGTGGTGTGGTTAAGGTTTAGCCCGCCAGGGACTCGGGTTCGAATCCTGGCACAGGCAAACATTTTTTTTAACGTTTTTAAATCAGAATTTAATACAATCCAATTTAATATTGATTATACGCCATTATTTAAACAAAAAAAATTAACAAAATGGATGGTAAAGATACTATAAACATGAATCGGATGAATAAACGAGGGAGTTATATATATATATATATATATATATATATATAAAGAAAATTTGTGTGATGTTACAGTCTCCCCTACTTTTAGGAACTTCATCCCGAAGTTTATTTTAAGAAGAAACATTTGAATAGTGTTGAGGATAGTTAGGGTGACTATGGTTCAGAGTAGGGTAAGAGTTTAAGGAATGTATAAGATAACCATAAATGCTAGATGGACTACCAAATAACTAGGGTTTGTTATAGGTCGGACCCTACAGTATCCCTTTCCACGTATCATTAGTGTTTATATATAGGGTGTACCGCAGCTAACCCATCACACCTCTGATTCTTCGAAAACATACGGGATATCTCCCAAAACCTGAATAGAATTTCACACTACCTTAATGTACCTGTAAATTCATGATTACGTTCCGGACCGCAATCACCAATTTACCTTACATTAGGGTTTTGTGTCCTTCTATGACTCTAAACACACATGTAAGTAATGAAAAATAGCCTTGTGATTGAATCGTATACAATGTATCCAAAAATAAGTCCAACTGTTGAGCAGGAAAAAGACCTCTACCAGTCAGTGAGTAAGAACCTCTCTAGCCTCTACCAGTCGTTGAGCAGGTTGTAGGGCCTCTACCGACTGTTGAGCAGGCATGATGACCTCTACCAATCGTTGAGTAGGTTATTTAGTACTCTACTAACTGTTGAGCAAGTACTTCATCCTCTATCAGTTGTTTGATTAAGTGTACCAATTATTACACACATGAATTGCAAATTGATAATGTAACACCCCAACCGATGGCGGAAACATCGGGATGTCACGTATTGATGATTGTTCAGTAGCTCATGGTGAATAATAAATTTCATTAAATGATTTAAACAAATTACATACAATTGTTCTAAGAATTTGTACATCTCAAGATGAAAAATACTAGCTACACATCTTCAAGCATTAACTCTAATCTACAAGCAAGTATAACCTGAAACTTGTTAAGTTTGAAAATATTTTGGGTCAACAAAAGTTGGTGAGAATACATAGGTTTTGCATATAGTTGAAAGCAATATGTTGTATTGCAATCATAGTTGAAGTATAATAATGAGTAATGATAGAATATGAGTCCGACATGTAACAATGCGTCTTTGTACAATCAAACCTTGTGTCGACTGAGACCTAACTCGCAAGTTAGTAAAAGTGTAACTGTTATCGATCATCCCTGAATTTATGCGGGGGGATGGGTTTGTCAGACCTATAGCGCTATAATCTAAACAGGCGGCTTGATCAATGTTAATGATTGTACTGTGTCTTTTTGTTACAGTGAAATGATAGAATGAGTAAATGATAGTGTAATTGAATCACAAGTTTTCAACAATGTAATAATGAGTAAATGATAGTATATAAAATGTTTAAACATGTTTCACCCCAAAATGTAAAACAGAAAAATGGGCTATGTAAACTCACCTTAGGTGCATAATGAGTTCGTGCGTTTTATTGAGCGTGCAAACACTTAGTAATAATGCCTTGGAAAACTCGAAACTAGCTAGAGGAGATAATGACGGATGAAAACTTTAGTGTATGGGAGATGGGATCAAGAGTTGAATGGTAGGCTAGTGTATTTATAGTGTAAAATTTGGAGTTGTAATTAGGGACTACTTTGACTAGGTTAGAATTTAAGAACAACTTTGACTTGACTAGAAGACCATATTTACTAACACTTTGACTTGACTAGGATACCATATTTACTAACACTTTGACTTGACTTGACTAGGAGACTACGTTTGACTTTTCAGGTTTGACTAAGGGACCTTGAAAGGGTTTAAGTTTAATTGGTTTTAATTAACATCACAAAACACCGAATGGTGTAGTGGTTTGTGTGGTGTGATTAAGGTTTAGCCCGCCAGGGACTCGGGTTCGAATCCTGGCACAGGCAAACATTTTTTTTAATGTTTTTAAATCAGAATTTAATACAATCCAATTTAACATTGATTATACATCATTATTTAAACAAAAAAAATAACAAAATGGATGATAAAGATACTGTAAACGTGAATCGGATGAATAAATGAGGGAGTTCTATATATATATAAAGAAAATTTGTGTGATGTTACAGATAATATGTACATGTAAGCAATCAAGTATCAAGTATAGCATACAAGTTGTAATAGAGTTGCCCTAGACAAGGTTAATGACTCTAGGTGTGTCTATAACAAATAGTTTATATTCCATAACTTCTAGTATCAAATGTTCAAATATGATAGATAATCGAATCCTCATGTATAACTAAGGATTAAGTTTGATGCAACACACAATCAAGTTTCAATAGTTTGGTTATCATGGGTAACTAGCTCATGTTTGAGAAGGTGAAGGATATGAATTTAGTTCTTGGGGGAATGATGAAAAATCTCGAAACAGAATCAAGGTTGCGAGAGATAGTGAATGTGAAGATGGTTGATAAGGAGTTTATTTTATAGTAAGGAGATTATGTAGTAGTGTAACTTGTGGGGTTTGGATTAAAGATTATAATCAAGTGTATAAGAAAACATGATTGTGGTATATGCCAAATATTGTAAAAATTTGAACAAGTTGAAAATGAGTGAGTGTCGATGGAGAATCTAGAGACTAGATATTATTCCTATGGATTAAAAAAAATTATTTTTAAAATTGGTTTTGTACATAAAGCAAAAGTTGTTAAATAGTACAAGCTAAGTAGGCTTTGATTAAAATATTCCCGTTAGTTGGAGATTTCAAACATGGCATTAGGTTTTGAAGATCAAGGTTCTATTAGTGATTTTTAATAGTTTAAAGCATTATATAGAAAATCGTTTGTTACGTCAATAGATAAACAATTGAATTTAAGTTCGAGGACATCTTTTGACAAAAAAATATGTACTTTGTAAAGTTACTAGGTAATAAAAATACAACAAGATTTAGAAATCTTTAGTTTGTGCTAAGGTATGAGGTTATAATTTTTAAAAATAAGTAACATGTGGAGAAATGAAATAATATGATTTGGGTAGGGTGTTGAATATTTAAAAAGTGGCTAAGATGGTAAGGTGAAGTGTGATTGTGAAATCCATAGATGGTTATGAAATGAGATTGATTTAAGTTGTAAAATTTTGAGATTTTAGAGCTTAGTTTAAGGAAAGTGAGTGTAATCATTTATTCATTAATTAAAACGAATAAATGAAAACATTGACTTATCAAAACTTCTAGATTCTAATAACATAATGAAGACATGCTTTAGCCTATAAGTGAACACTCATCCCGAGAATTCCCAGGTAGGCATCCGGGTCCCTCGTCTGATTGGGATTTATGCGCAATGCCAGTCCTAGACAGAAAACTCAGAATATAGGCGTTCACCCTTCCAGATTGCACGTGTTCGTTATTAAAATCTAGAACTTCGACGAGATCTTCAAGGTGGTTCAGGCTAAACCTGAGGATTTGTCCTATTAGTCTAAGAGTAGATCTTGTGATGGAGAGCACTCTTCTTGTAGGGACTAAAGTAAGGATAAGAAGTAGGATAGAGAATATAAACAAGTAAGGTTGCAAGTAAAAGGAGCAAGTACTTATTAAAATCCTATGGTTATAGACTAGATTATTTTTTTTCTAATAACCTAATTCCCTATAACCATGGCTCTGATACCAATCTGTAACACCCCAACCGATAGCGGAAACATCGGGATGTCACGTATTGATGATTGTTCAGTAGCTCATGGCATATAATAAATTTCATTAAATGATTTAAATAAATTACATACAATTGTTCTAAAAATTTTGTACATAAAAATGAAAAATACTAGATACACATCTTCAAGCATTAACTCTAATCTTCAAGCACGCTATAACCTGAAACATGTTAAGTTGGAAAGATGGGGGGTCAACTATAAATAGTTGGTGAGAATACATAGGTTTTGCATATAGTTGAAAACAATATGTTGTATAGCAATCATAGTTGAAGTATAATAATGAGTAATGATAGAATATGAGTCCGACATGTAACAATGCGTCTTTTGTACAATCAAACCTTGTGTTGACTGAGACCTAACTCGGAAGTTAGTAAAAGTGTAACTGTTATCGATCATCCCTGAATTTATGCGGGGGGATGGGTTTGTCAGACCTATAGCGCTATAATCTAAACAGGCGGCTTGATCATTGTTAATGATTGTACTGTGTCTTTTGTTACAGTCAAATGATAGAATGAGTAAATGATAGTGTATAAAATGTTTATAATTGAATCACAAGTTTCAACAATGATAGTGTATAAAATGTTTAAACATGTTTCACCCCAAAATGTAAACCAGTAAAAAGGGGCTATGTAAACTCACCTTAGGTGCATAATGAGTTCGTGCGTTTTATTGAGCGTGCAAACACTTAGTAATAATGCCTTGAAAAACTCAAAACTAGCTAGAGGAGATAATAACGGATGAAAACTTTAGTATATGGGAGATAGGATAATAATGTTTCTTTTTTTTTTTTTTGAATGGTATAAAGAGTTGAATGGTAGACTAGTGTATTTATAGTGTAAAATTTGGAGTTGTAATTAGGGACTACTTTGACTAGGCTAGAATTTAAGAACAACTTTGACTTGACTAGAAGACCATATTTACTAACACTTTAACTTGACTAGGAGACCATATTTACTAACACTTTGACTTGACTTGACTAGGAGACTACGTTTGACTTTTCAAGTTTGACTAAGGGACCTTGAAAGGGTTTAAGTTTAATTGGTTTTAATTAACATCACAAAACACCAAATGGTGTAGTGGTTTGTGTGGTGTGGTTATGGTTTAGCCCGCCAGGGACTCGGGTTCGAATCCTGGCACAGGCAAACTTTTTTTTTTAACGTTTTTAAATCAGAATTTAATACAATCCAATTTAATATTGATTATACGTCATTATTTAAACAAAAAAAAATAACAAAATGGATGATAAAGATACTGTAAACATGAATCGGATGAATAAACGAGGGAGTTCTATATATATATATATATAAAGAAAATTTGTGTGATGTTACAGCTTATTATGATGCGGATAAGGTTAGATGCCCTGGCACTCGTCGCTCTATTGTTTTTATTTGGGTGACAATCTCATCTCTTGGTCCTCGAAACGCCAGTCCGATCCAGTGCTGAAGCTGAATATCGGGGCGTCGCAAATGTAGTTGCATAATTCTACTGGCTTCGCAACCATCTTATGAGTTACATCACCCTTTAACTCGCGCGACTCTTATTTACTGTGATAATGTGAGCGCTATTTATTTGTCAGGCAATCCAGTACAACATCAACGCAACATCGACCTCGACATTCACTTTGTCCGAGAACAGGTTCAACGTGGTCGTGTTCGCATTCTTCACGTACCATCTCGTCATCAGATCGCATACATCTTCACCAAAGATCTACCTCTAGTTTTATTTGATGATTTTCGATCCAGTCTTAGCATTCGACCACTCTACGCTTCGACTACGGGGTGTAATAGAATATTTATAATTATGAAATTATTGTAATCATTCATTGTATATATTTTCTCCAAAATAAGAGATTTGGTTGTAACCTTTATATCTTTATATATTGTTGTACACCTAATAAGAAGAGACAAGTTGAATATTAATTATTCTCACACTTTACACGTTTTCAACAATCAAAGATAAAGAATCGTTGAGGTCGAATTCGTCTTCATCTTGTTTTATAATTCTTTTGTGCTGTGATTCAATTTTGATTTTTAATATCCACCATCAGCATTCATAAAAAACATAATTAAACAGTTACATAATGAAATAGTTTTGAATTTGATTGCCAAATATTTTTTTTTCGGTTGTCCCTATTTAAGTAATATTTACTCATTGTATTAGATTATACAATACAAGTGGCAATGGTATCTTTCATGTGAGTTGGAGCTAGCTTCGTGTAAGGAGCCACTCGTGTATCATATTAATTCGCGTGTAAACATTAAACATATTAACACACGGTATCATAAATGTGGCCTTAGGCGACAACCCATACGTGGGCGCTAATATTTTAAATAGTCTTGTTTTCACGTTAATTTCTTTACTTCAATCCCACCAAATGCCAACGAAGAAATCAGAAATCTGTATGCTGATTTGGGTGCAAGTTCAGCGGTTTGAAAGGATTCCATGTGTAGTTTCACATGCTTATAATTAAATCTATGTGTGATTAATCAACACCAACATGGGTTAAGTTTGTGTATAAATATAAAGGGATAGAGAGTTTAGCCATCATCACAAATATTTGTCAATTACTAGCCAATCCTTGACCAAAAGAATGGCTTTGCCATCATCTTCTTCATTATCCAAGAATTGGCAAGCCATTCGATCCATTAGTTTGCCAACCCGATCATACCCGACCACTCTTCAAGTTGAAGAGGAACTTGTCAAATTCAAAAGTTGGGAGACATCTGTTTCATGTATTTCTGATGCAGAAACAATTTGCAGCGGCCTAACAAATCTTGGTAGATTGTATACATGTGTAGACAATCTATTGAGTTCGCAACTGATCTGCCAAGCCCTTTCGCACCATCAATACGAGAAACTGGTCCATGAGTTGGAGGATCGGTCCATGAGGCTTTTGGACATTTGTGGCTCTCTTAGAGACATAGTTTCACAAGTGAAGGAAGATGATAGAGATGTTCAATCAGCTCTAAGGAGGAAAAAGGGGGATTTGGTCATAGATGCTTCATTTCTAAGGAAACTAACCAAGGAAGCCAAAAAAGGTGTTGCTTGTTTTAAGCAAATTGATCATGCTTATTGCGCAAAACCCTTGAATATTGACCCTCATCTTGCTTCGGTGATTCTAGTACTAAGAGAAGTTAGTGTAGTTAGCATTTCTGTCTTTGGAACGCTATTGTCACATTTGTCTATATTGATTTCAAAGCCAAAATCCACAACTAAATGGTCCATGGTCTCAAAATTTATTCAAAAAGGACATGTAAGAAGCAAAGATCAACACCAAGTTCGTGATGAGGCTTTAGATTGCCACATTGAAGACATTGAGAATGGTTTGGATTGCATGTTTAGGTGGTTGATCAGAACAAGAGTTTCCCTCTTAAATATTATATCTCACTAATGGGATTCTTGAAATGTTTTTGTTGTTGTAAAGTGTACAGTTTAGAGTCAAATATACAACATAGGTTAAACATTTTTGACGATTATAAAGTTACTTGTGCCTTCCTATTTGGGTTTAAATATGTTCTGGATTTGATTTTGTGTTTATAGTTTAAATCAAACGAACGGCTCTATAAGGTTCTATATATGAGACGCTCCAAAGCCACCTGCTCATTTGGACCATGTACATCTTCCATATTAGTGAAATGTATACACATGTTGGATCTTTATGAAATACACAATTGATAGATGTAGCAGGCAGCAAACTGTTATGCCAACTTTCATCGTTAGAACTAAGAGCATCAACAATATGCAAACCCCACAAATTTCTAAAAACCGTCATCTTAGTGCCACATCAGATTTAGAAACTTTTATGGAAAACCTACAAATTCCCCACAACCTATAAACCTCCAAAACCCCGCTAAAAATATTATATATATATATATGTGTGTGTGTGTGTGTGTGGTGTGTGTGTGTGGGGGGGGGGGGGGGGGGGGGGGGGGGGGCACGACATCCATTGGTGTCTGGATCTGTGGGCTTGAGACGAGGTCAAGAAACTACCTAGTTGTGAAAGAACGATGCATCCCCATTTTTCTAAATAAAAATTGCATTCTAGGTTGTGGTGCATTTTACAAATCATATTATAAACCATGGGGTGTACTCTAACATTTAGAGCGTTAAATGTGACATGACATGTTAACTTGCATTGCAACCCCCCCCCCCCCCCCCCCCCCCCCCCCCCCCCTTATGTTAAGGGGCGATAAAAGAGTTACTTGCATATTTTAACCAAATGTTAAAAATCTGTATGAAATTATTTTCCTTTTCTAAACCAAAAACCAGTAAAAATATATGGTTAAGGTAAAGTTAATAAGATTAAACCATTTCCTTAGATTGAGGTGGAGTGAAATAGGGAAAACATTGGTGATGTGTCATCTAACGTTAAAGTATACCTAATGGCCTTAGTTGCAAGTCAGAGTTATATAGTTAAACAGACTTTTTTTTTTAATGAAAGATACCACTGTTTAATTTTTTCTTATGAAAGACATGGATTTGACAGGGAAAACACATGCTTCACCATATTAAAATCAAATAGACAAGATAGTGTGGCCTTTGCCATGTAAGAAGGGGTGACCGGTAAGCAACCCAGAGACACTATAAGAGAGGACTTAAGGTTATATATGAACAACATGCTTGTTTTTTATGGATGACAAGCACTGCTCATATTGTCTTATGAAAGACATGAACTTGACAGGTAGGACACATGCTTCACATTTTAAAACCAAGAAGACAAGATACGTGTGGCCTTAACAATGTAACAAAGGGTGGCTACTAAACAATTCCAAAACACATACAAGAAAGGGCATATCACTGCTAGTTTCTTAACCAATGCTAATAAATAACTTCAGAGAATTGTCTGCTAATTAAGAACCAATGCCAGAGGAATCTTTGGATGACACACGCTTCTTCAATGCTGTTATACATTCTTACTATCATGTTTTGTCACTTTTGTGTATGTATATAAAGCCTAGTACAACTAGTTATTATCACAAACATCTAAACTCATTGTTTGCAAATATTAAAATGGTTTCTTTAGTCTCTTGTCCTTTGTTATCCATCAGTGTTCACCATGTTCGGTCCATCAGTTTGCCCAACAGATCACATCCAATCACTCTTCAAGTTGAAGAGGAACTAGCTGACTTCAAATCATGTGATGCATCTACATCTTCATCCGCGAATGTAGAAACAGTCTGCGGTTCTATAGTGCGGCTGAAAAGGTTGTACATATCTGTTAACGATCTTATCAGCTTGCCACTTACCCAACAAGCTCTTTTGCTAAGAAAAGATGATAAATTGGTTGATGAGTTGCTGGATCGATCTATGTTTCTTTTAGATGTCTGTGGCTCTATAAAAGATGTCATGGAACAAGTAAAGGAGCACACAAGAAACATTCAATCAGCTCTTAGAAGGAGAAAGGAGGGTCTGAAAAGTGACCATTCCTCACTCTTGAAAATGAAGGATATCAAAAGAGCAATTTTAGCACTAACGCAAATGAATAAAAAGATTGGGGGCATTGCACTTTTAGATCTAGATAACCACCTCTCATCTTTGATTAAATCAATGAGAGATACAACTGCATTGAGTGTTTCCATATTTGGATCACTGATGTCACTTAACTCTATATTTGTGTCAAAACCGAAGTCTACCAAATGGACAATAGTTTCCGGTTTGATACATAAGCGGAAAACCTCAAGGGTAGATTTTCAACCTCTTGTTTCAAATGATGATCTTGAATCAAACATTGAAGTCATTGAGGAGAGTTTGTGCTGCATGTCAAGGACCTTGATCAAAGCAAGGGTTTCTCTCCTTAATATTCAGTCTCACTAGTTTCACTTAACTCTAAAATTAGCATTTAAGTTGTGGTGAATATGCCTATATTTTTGTATATCTAATAATATGAAGTAATGCAAAAGTTGTTTAGACTCAAATAAGTTTATCCAAACATGCCTGTAGATGATCTCAAATCGTTTGCCGTTTTATGTTTATTATCTATAGTAATTTTCTTTTCTTTTCTTCTTACAGCAATCCATCATAGACACTTACACCTCCAACTTAGTTGCTTCTCGTTTATTTTTCTTCAAATATCGAACACAATGGCAGCCTCTTGCTTTGCCATAGCTAAAAAACCTCCTACGCTTTCCTTCCCGAGCTCAGCAGAAAGGAACTAATTATAGCAATTCGGTCTTTTTATTCTATTCTTCCTGTGATGTGCGCCTCTTATATATGGCCTTGATATGTTGTTGCTTTGTCCGAGAACAGTATGCAATGTGTGCAGCCTTCTTAGATCACCAATTTTAATCCTAGACTTAACCATTACAACATAATCCTAATAGTATCAAATATACACATACACATTACATACAATCATTCGTTAATTATATTTACATAAATACAAATCAACATAAGTTTGAATTTACCAAATAACACATGCCCCTAAATCAAACTTTGGTGGCAAAGTTTTTATTGCTTCTTCCAACGCTTTCTTTGCTTGTGAGAAATCATACTTGCGTTTCTTCTTTATCATGCTCTTTGTCGCATTCCAATCACCTCCCCTATAGAGAGCATAATCTTCTTCATATGAGGCTGCATCTTTGTTTAACATCCTTGTCAATTTTGGCATTGATTTGGCCCTTCTCTTGATGCTACATTCAACCTTTTCATCTCTTTCCTTTTCAGCCACTTTCCATGCCACTTTTCTTAAGTTGTATTGCCATTCTAAAACATTTAAATATTGAGCATAAAGAATCAGAACCATGTCTTTATCTTCATATTCTTAACCAAGATCTTTTGCAATCACCACCCATAATGTTGTATGTAGATCCTCTTTTGTGGCTTCCTTCTTTCATTACTAATATGTACAAATCATATAATTCTACTCGTTTTCCATTCTCAAACTTTGGTGGTATGGGACGATTTGCCATCTTTAAATAAAAATTCAAGAACCATGAAACCATTTTAAGAAATAGTTCTTTCAAAATGTTTCTATGTGCCCAAAGGTATTCTAGTTCATCTATTATGTCCAAAAACCAAATGCACCTTTCGAATGAATCAAACTCTATACCATGAACCGAATTATTCACTTTCTCCATATTCTTTTTGGTGTCTATTGTCAATTCTTCAAAGTATTCGTTTCAATACACTTCTTTCATCATTCATGTTCATGTTCTTCTCCTAATTCTTCCAACATTGATTCCTTACTATCTCTATTCTCTTTCATACTTCTCATTTGCATACTTTTGTTTTTGAACATATTCATCACACAACAAACATTTCCCTCCAATTTCACTATAAAAGCTCGTAATTTTAATTGAGGAAGGCTTATTATGTTATCTTTTGCATCCGGTGAATAATATACATTTGGTATGATTAAGGATTGATCATCGGCCGAAACATTTATCACCCCCACTCCTCTTATAAACATAAATTCGTTCTTGAATCTACTTTCAACCCCAAATGACCTTTTTATTTTCTAAAAATTATCTAAGTTTCCTGTAATATGATTTTGCAAATTGGGACTCACATACCATATTTCGTTCCATGTCTGCGTATCAGTTCCATAGAGTATGTAGTCTTCTAGGCCTTCCATGAAAACTTCCGGATAATAACTAAGTCCTGTTTCGATTGCATCTTTAAAATTGTATGCTTTCATCTCTTTCTCACACGTTACATGCACTTATTAAGTGTCCCGGTTCATGACAATAGTAGCAAACCCGTGTCTCCACTTATTTCTTCTTGAAATAATTCTTTCTTCCTGGTTTCTTCTTGCACTTCTTCGTATTGTTTCTTCTTGTACTTCTTCGTATTGTTTGTTCTTGATTCGGAATAGGAGTATTCAGAATTATGAGACATCTTCGGTTACTAACGAAGAAACTTTTATTGAAAAACTGGCGTGATTAGTGATTAAGGACAAGCTCTTATACCAGATTTGTTGGCAAACAAACTGTTATTCCAGCGGAATTGATCGATATTAATCACTAATGATCAACAAACAAAAGACACAATATATGAATAGATTTTGGGACAGAAAATGAAACGAAAACAATATTATTGGATTGATCAAATAAGGAACAATCTTGGTAGTTTGGAATGTACAACAACACAATCTATTTATACATAATATAGGATAACTATTTGGCGGTTATTGATAGTTGTTGGGCGCCATTTTTCACTTGAAATACCGGTAATAACTGCAGGGGAAATTCGGTCTTTTTGTTCTGTTCTTCCTGTGATGTGCACCTCCTGTATATGGCCTTGATATGCTGCTGCTTTATCCGAGAACAATTTGCAGTGTTTGCAACTGTAACATCCGGCCCCTCTCACCACCAATATTGTCCGCTTTGCCCCGATGGGTTGCCCATCCAGAGCTCACGGATTTGTTTTTGGTCGCCCCAGTGGAGACTTCCCAGGAGGTCACCCATCCTGATACTACTCCCACCTGAGCACGCTTAACTGTGGAGTTCTCCTCTCATCCACTAGCATTAAGCCCAAAACGCGTTGGTGATTTAAGAGACAAGACATTACTTATGAACCAAGGATCTCTCCTGGCCACGGCAGATGTGGGATTTTCGTGGGGTGTCACATTCACCCCATGTTAGAGTCTCATCGTCCCTGATGAGGTATGTACCCACCATCCCGAACGGCACAAGAGTGGCTCTGATACCATCTGTAACACCCCGCCCCTCTCATCACCAATATTGTCCGCTTTGCAGCTAGAGCTCACGGATTTGTTTTTGGTTGCCCAAGTGGAGACTTCCCAGGAGGTCACCCATCCTGATACTACTCCCACCTGAGCACGCTTAACTGTGGAGTTCTCCTCTCATCCACTAGCATTAAGCCCAAAACGCGTTGGTGATTTAAGAGACAAGACATTACTTATGAACCAAGGATCTCTCCTGGCCACGGCAGATGTGGGATTTTCCTGGGGTGTCACAGCAACCTTCTTAGATCACCAATTTTAATCCTAGACTTAACTATTACAACATAATCCTAATAGTATCAAATATACGCATACATATTACATACAATCATTCGTTAATTATATTTACATAAATACAAATAAACATAAGTTGGAATTTACTAAATAGCATGGCTATAACCCGTTTGATCAATAGGTTTGTAGCAAACTACCTACGAGTCTTTTATTAAACATTCAACTCCACACAAATAAATGACATAGATTAGTTCCTATTTATACTAGAATACAAACTAGTCTTATTCTAATACTCAAACAACCTGGTAAACACATACTAACTAGATAATTAAACACTTCAATGCTAGGAATATTATAACTCAAACTTTAGAGTCACTTATGTAGGATTTTATAAAATCAACCTCGATGTCAAAGGAGGTTGTGAGAACCTTTATTTATAATGATAAGTTACAACATAAAAAGGAAATATAGTAATGTACAATAAATCCTATTAATTTACAATAATTATAATTAATTTACAATAATTATAATTGATTTCCTTTTATACCCCCACTACTAGAAAAATACCCCTATCTTAACGCGCATTGCGCGTCATAAAAGGGTGTTTATGACACACAAAAAAGTGTCAAGGAAGAACATGTCAAGAAAAGTTTATGACATGCAGGCGCGTGTCATCTTTTAATGACACGCGTTTATGACACTCCTTTATGACATGCTTTTTTGACACGCATTTATGACACACTCTTTAATGACAAACATTCTTGACACTCATTTACGAATTTTTTTACAGCATTTATGACACACCTTTATGACAGTCATTTTGCGTGTCATGTTTTTTTAGCTAATTTTTTTTCCCTGCAAAACGAATATCCCTGGATATAATTTATATTTATAATTACAAAAACAATAAATTTAATAATAAAGTTGCATATATTATACCACCAAAAAACCCATTACAATCATGTCGAATCCTACCACAAAAGGTTACAAAAACTTTGTATCAATACATTACATTAGTCGATGAGTAAGCTTAAACATACGAATCATAACTTGAAAATGAAGGTCAAGACATAACCCGACCATTCTTCACGAACATAATCAATATCCGCATCCGAGTAAGCCTCCACTCCTCCCCAACCTGAGACACAATTAAATTAATGAGATGAAAGGTTAAGGTTCGCGATGGTTTTAGTTTCAAGAAAACAAAAGTGACTAGAATTTGACTCGATCAACTTACATTGTCCAATATTCCAAGTCCGTCCGTAACGATCTCCTTCATGAATTTCATTACATAATAACCACATTCTGTGAACCCCGGCTGACACGGACACTGCACATTAAAATAATTATATCACATTTCAATTGAACTTGGGTAGTGATACTAAGAACCTATGAGATAGAAACATAAAGGACGTAAAATGCAATTCATCCAAAATCATATATAAAAGCTTATTTATAGCTAAATCCTAAATCAGCACTATATAACATAGTGGTGCAGCCATGACCAGGAGCAGCATAGTCAACTCTAGATCCCATGTTGTCGTAGAGCCAGGCCTTAATCTTGCCATCAATTGCAGTTGAAAATATGATCTGCAATTTACAAGAAAATAATAGATTTCTATGTAAACTAGGATTTATCCGGCCGCGCATTGCGGCGGCGTCAATCTGATTTAGAAAATAATTAAGTAATAGAATTGCGGCATTTCAAATTTCAAATCAATCCTAAATCAATTTTCATTCAAAGATCACATATAAATAATGAAATGAATGCTAAATAAAGGTGGGTTATATCGGACTCGAGTCAATACGCTTAATTGGTAAGACGTTCAATCCATTTCTGCACATGACTTGTACTTCAAAGTTTTGATTATTAGTTGAATATCAAAAATACCCCACAAGGTTCGACACTTAGTAATAGCTACTAATGGGCAGAAAGGTAAGTTGGGATCAAAACTTTGTCATTTTGTTAAGTCATTTGTGTAGCACATCATTGACCGTAGTACAAAAAAAAAAAATAAGATGGTCAAAAATGATATCACACCTGTTCTGGTGTTGCATATGATCCATAATGCATTTCCTTTCGTGATAAAGCCTTCAACGCAGCATAGAAGGATCCAACCTACAGGGAAGATATAGAAAATATATTGATTCCATCAATGACTCAAATATACTGATTGAATTTTTTTTTTTTTTGGAAATTCTTGACTGCATACCTTCCCCACTACTGATGTAAGCTTAAAAGTCAAATATAACCCTGTTATCAAAGAAGAAAACAGACTCCCATATTCTTTATTCAAAAAGAATTGGCACCAAACTGGAGCAGGCAGAACGCACGGTATAACAGCAAGGTGTACTCTACCAGTGTCAGCATCTGACCCTAAATACCAATAATGTAACTTATAAACTTATGTCAACTTAAAAGGAAAATCACATAAATGGACTCCTTGACCAAACAATTTCCCAAAAGAGCCCTTCGACCTAAGTGGGTTGGACAAAAGACTTCATGAGGGACCCAATCGAGTCCGGTGTAAACGCGTGAAACACGTAAAAGTCAGAGCATACTTGAGTGATTTCGACGTCCGGCTCACCTATTAAGCTATTTACATATCGGTGCCATTCAAGAGCCAAGAATTAGTTAAGGTAGTGGCAGGTCATTGCTGGAACCTACAAACTGCCGACGGCATGGGTCTTCTCTGTGCACTATAAAAAACGAACACACCGAAAGCACTAAAGATAAATCAGACAGATTGTGCTAAAAGTACATAATCAATTGAAAGATACTTGTGCAAAACAACAATAAACTAAAAATAAATGCAACACACAACACAGTATAACTTACATCGTTCAGACAATGGACCGCCATCGGAATTGGGGAAATCCAACCAGTAAAGGCGTGTTGATGAGACGTTTTTCTGTCCAGCATTATAGACAAGGAACCCATGGAGCCCGGTGCAGTTGCTAGCAAGGTTTCTGATTCGGTCCAAGGATAGGTCAACGATTTCCTTTCCAATTGAAACAGAAGTAGAAAATATTTAATACAAATCATTAAAACAAAACAGAATAAAGTAATTACATATAGCGATGGCTTGATTAATACCTGTGTAGTGGCCACGAGCAAAGTTATTGGCAGCGTCTTCCTTGCCGCTGATCAGTTGTTCGGGATGGAATAGAACTGTTGGCGATAAGTAAACTCAGCATAACGTCTCATGACATAATGCGGGTGCACATCATCTTCCCACAATGTTTTCACATTCGCATTGCACAAACTATTTATGTGCATATCAAATACCATTTTGAAACGTCACCACAATGATATATTCACCTTCAACCCATTATACAGCAGAAGGCTCTCATACTAATAAGAAGAACTGCCTCCCATCTCCACCATTTACCACAGCTACAACCCACAACAACACACAACACAATGGTTATTCACCCCGTTATCGCCCACCAACTCAAACGACATTCCACCGGTGTAAAACCACCGGTGCACCTATACCTACTCTGGTCCCAAACCCTAGCTTGAAACTTTTGGTTGACCGGTTGACCTCGGATTTGAATAGTTGGTGGCTTAGCATTGTTCATTGTCGGCTGGCTTGCCATCCTGGATTGCCAAACAAATCAGCTTTGATCAAATCTCACATTAATGACATGTTTAACCTTAATCGAAAAGTACCTGTTTTTAATTTCAGCAGTCATGGCCATAAAAGCTTCTTCTACATTAGTGGAACTCTTGGCGCTTATTTCTAGAAACGGAATCCCGATCTCATCAG
This sequence comes from Ambrosia trifida, assembly GCA_028751855.1. NCBI lineage: Eukaryota > Viridiplantae > Streptophyta > Magnoliopsida > Asterales > Asteraceae > Ambrosia > Ambrosia trifida. The sequence goes on from CM054129.1 coordinate 80,795,656, forward strand.
CAAATGCCTGCACATCAAAACTAACTCTTTACTATTTCCACTTTTAATCTCAACTTATTAGCTGTAACATGTAATCAACATTGTAAAAGAATTGATTTTTAGTCTAATTTATCTAACAGTATTACCTTTCCTGTTTCATAGGACACAACTTTCTGAGATGTCAGATCACATTTGTTTCCAACAAGAAGCTTGTTTACATTTTCACTAGCATAACGATCGATTTCACTCAACCATTGTTTCACATTGTTGAAACTCTCTTGATCCGTCACGTCATAGACAACCTTCATAAAAAAAAAAATTGTTAAAATAATTCCCATAGTCCCCTATTTTTTAAACATATTCTTAGAAAGAATGATGAAAAGAAAATGAGATAATAAACATTTACAATAATGCCATGAGCTCCACGATAGTAGCTGCTGGTGATCGTCCTGAAACGTTCTTGCCCAGCTGTATCCGACTGTATTGACAAGAATGGTGACGATTAATAACGTATCATGAAAAAGAATAAGTGGCACATAAAATATAGGTTTTCATGAGTAACAAGAAACGCAAACTTATTGTGGAACGTTCTACAACTAGTTTTATACCCGCCGCGCGTTGCTACGGCGGGGGCGAACGTGTTACTACGTCATACATAGCCGCCGCACGTTGCAGCGGCGGCATATGACTGGTCAAAACGTACAATCACCGTCGTCTCATGACCTAACCCATTGAGTACAGTCACATTCCTAGGATCGATCTGAACCGGATACGCCCTATCCTTGGCACTACACCTGTGGATCCTTGTAGCAAAGCCACAAATGTGAACAAATTTGAATTAAGGTTCTATCAACACCCAATATGTGCAATTTGGGGGGGGGGGGGGGTCCATATAATGGTTGTTGCAGACAACAAAATGCAACAAAAGCTTCATGTATATCTTCTTCTAGACTTTCCTATTATGTCTATGTCAATTGAATCTATGTATTTCCTTTCCTTTGGGCTATACCATGAAAATTTTACCCATCAGATAACACAAACCCTCATAAAATCAAAACCTCCCCATTACCAAATTATATGAGAAGGTTAAAAGATATCATAAACCTCAAACACACCATATTAACTCTAAAAATCTTACTTCATTGCAAAATAGGTAACACTAAAACTTAATCAACAAACTCATCCAACATTTCCCCAACAAAGCACACAATAATTAAGTCAGACCTCAGAAACACTGATTATTAGAACGAGCGAGAATGTTAAAAGGAATCAACAACCTAAAGCAAACTAAACTAATAAACTAACACTAGAATCTACCTTAATTACAAAACCAGAAACACTAAACTCTAATTCACAAACTCATCCAACATTTCCCCAACAAAGCACACATCAATCAGTTTAAAGCTCAAAAACACTGAAATTAAAAATTAAAGATGGAAAAACATGAAATTAAAAATTAAAAAAAGGAAACAATACTTACGATCCGAAGGCATTGAACCCGTGTATCTCCTTCGCCGGAGATTTCTATTGCCGCACCGACATCGACCTTCACCAATAACACCCGAAACAACCCTTTATGACCTTCATCATCTGAAGTTGAAGATGGTTACAATACGTGATGATGGCTTCTGAGCTAGGGTTTGTTAGAAGAGGGTTACAATACGCGATCAATGGTAGAAGATGGTTTGTTAGCAGAGGGTTTTGGTTTGATTTTCTGATCAGGCTTCGCTAAAGAAGATGAAGTTTTGGTTGAAGGTTTGTTAGCATAGGGTTTTGGTTTGAAGACGATCTGTATTCACCATTTTGTTTACATCGATGTTTTGGTTGAAGGTTTTCTGATAAGTTTGATTTTCTGATAAGGGTTTTTTTTAGAACTGAAGAAGAAGTTTTGGGAATAATAATAGAGGAGAGAGAGAGAGGCGCGAGATTGTATGGGAGGGAAATGAAAAAAATGTGAAATATGATATCAAAGATGACACTAAATTCTTATCATGTCATGTTTTTTAAAATCTTGACATCAGATTGTTGACACGCAAAAAAGAGTGTCATTGTTTGACCATTTTTTTTAAAAGACGACGATTTTTTAATGACACGCGCTTTTGCGTGTCATCAGTTCTCGCATGTCATTAAATGTGTGTCAAGATAGGGGTATTTTTCTAGTAGTGCCCCCTTCAATCTAATTGGTGACGGTCCAAGACGAAGCATATTGCGAAAAACTTCAAATTGAGCACGCGGAAGACTTTTGGTGAAGATATCTGCCACCTAAAGATTGGTTGGAACAAACTTTGTGTAAAGTTTGTCTGAGTTAACAAGCTCCCTAAAAAAATGATAGTCCAAATCAATATGCTTTGCACGTTTATGAGATACTGGATTTTGAGTCATGAACAGGGCACTCTTGTTGTCACATAAAAGTGTAAGGCGAGTAGGAGGAAGGGCATGCAACTCCATTTGTTAAGAACCGCAAGAGATAAAACAATGCGTACGGTGGAAGCTTTAACCACAGGGCTAAAGGTATGCGAGTAGTCCAACCCCGGTATTTGCGTAAAGCCTTGAGCCACTAAGCGAGCCTTGTAACGTTCAATGGAGCCATCAGAATGATACTTAATCCGAAATACCCATTTAGATCCCACAACATTTGCAACCGAAGGTCTTGGAACCAAAGTCCATGTTTTGTTTTGATGTAGAGCCGTAATCTCATCGTTCATTGCGGCAAGCCATTTCGGATCCTTAGAGGCCGATTTAAAGCCTCGTGGTTCAGAAATAGAAGATAAAGCCACTGGTAAAGCATGAGAATATAAAGCAGTGAGATCCGGTTGATATTTGGGTTTAAAAATACCCGCCTTAGCTCGTGTTTGCATAGGGTGAGTGTTAGATGTGTTAGGAATAGGTGCGGACAAGGGTGGGGCGGGTTCATCCAGGTCGGTGGGCGTGGAGGTTGTTTCAACGGGCTCAGTTGAGTGGTGGGAGACATTTGTTAGGTCAGGTTGAGAAGAGTTAGAGTTTGGGCTTGTGGGAGATGGAGCGATGGGAGATGTTGGGCCGGTGGAATGAGAGGTTGGTAAGGATAGGCCGGGTGAAGAATGTTGTGTAGAGGATGGGCTAGGTGTGGCACATGGGCCGGGTGAGGAAGGTGGAACTACAAAGTGGGCAAGGATGTTGGTGAGATGGATTCGTGGGTGGGCTGGTATAGGTGGTTGACGGATTCGTGGGTGGGCTGGTTGGGAAGGTAGTTTGGGTAGGGGTGTCATCGCAGAAGTGTGTAAGGATTAAATTAGAGGATTGTAGTGAGGTATTGGAGGTGTTAAAAGGAAATAGTGTTTCGTTAAAACGAGCATGACGAGTAATATAAACCCGATTATTAGCCGGATCCAAGCATCTAAAACCTTTGTGGGTAGAGCTGTAACCAATGAATACACATGGAAGGCTTCTTGGCTCAAGTTTGTTTTTATTGTAGTCTCGCAAATAAGGGAAAACTTGACAACCAAAGACTCGAAAGTTATCATAACACGGCGTCTGTTCAAATAATACTTGAAATGGCGACTTATTGTCGAGTAGGTGAGTTGGTACTCGATTAATAATATAGGCGGCTGAGATAAAGGCGTCAGTCCAATATTGTGCCGGAACATGAGAATTGAACAACATAGCAAGTCCAGTTTCAACAATATGACGATGTTTCCTTTCTGCACGTCCATTTTGCTGTGGTGTATATGGACAAGAGTATCGATGAAAGGTTCCATTATCCTCAAAGATCTTGCGAACAATATGATTAATAAACTCAGATCCACCATCACTTTGGAAGACTTTTATTTTCCTGGAGCATTGAGTTTGAGCAAGATTTATAAAGGCAGATAAAACCGCATAAAATCCTGTTTTTGTTTTAAGAGGATATAGCCATGTAAACCTGGAGTAATCATCGATAAAAACAACATAGTAACGAAAACCATCAATAGAAGTAATAGGGGCAGGGCCCCACAAATCACAATGCACCAAATCTAATGGAAAAGAAGCACGTTTTTCATTTGAAACAAAAGGCAATCGCTGTCCTTTGGCAAGTTGACAAGAGGTACAAATATCAGGTTTAGGTAATAATGAAGTAACTGATAAAAGACCATGTTTATTCAAAATAGAAATAACATCAAAAGAAATGTGGCCCAAGCGAGCATGCCATAACTCGTAAGAGGCTTTATTTGAAACAGTCGCAACAAAAGCTTGTGGTTCATCTTTGAGCAAATAAAGGCCATCAATGCATTTCCCTCGAGCAAGAACCTGTCTTGTCTTCCGATCCTGAATATGAAAATAATGTCGAGAGAATAAGACATCAACAGGATGATCATTAGTCAATTTGCTTATAGATAATAATTTCCGTGTAAGATTTGGAACAACAAGCACATTACGCAAAGTAATATTGTCGCAAAGTTTGTAAGATCCCGTATGAGTTATTGGAAGCTTTTTACCGTTACAAAAAATAACCTGATTTTTACCTTTGTAAGGAGTAGCATGATGGAGACAGTCCTGATTTGGTGCCACATGGTCATTTGCGCCAGAATCGCCGGTCCAATCAGGTGTATTATTGTGAACATGGCATTGAGCATGGAATGCCTTTGCCATGTCCTCGTCTACAGAAGGGGCCTGATTTGCAAAAGTATGATGCTGTGGGCACGACGATGCATAATGTCCAGTAGTGCGACATAATTGACAATTAGGAGGTCTACGACTTCCACGACCTTTTGCAGAGGAAACCCGAGAAGAGCCACCCCTAGAAGAAGAACCACGGCCCCGGCTTGGCGTGGAAGAATCACGCCTAACATGAAAGGCAGCCGGAGGAGTGGCAGATCCATGAAGGGACTGCAAAAACATTTCGTGGCTTTCGGCTTGAGCGACAAGATCACGAATCAACGGGGCGGGTTTAGTGGCCCGAATAGCAGTCGAAAAAACTTCGTAGGAGGGTCCGAGGCCACATAAAAACCAATGAAGTTTGTCAATATCGGCCACAGGGTGCCCAATCGCTGCAAGCTGTTCGCATATGTTACGAAATCTGCGAGAAAAATCAGTGCCAGACAAGGTACCTTTGGAAAGCTGTCGAAGAGAGTCACGAAGAGATTGCACTCGCTCCACTGAGGCGTTGCTATAAGCCTGTTCAAGGGCTATCCAGATCTGTTGGGCAGAGTTCAGTCCTAAAACTTCTGCAGCAGCTTCTTCGGTAAGGGAAGAGAGCAGTAATAGAGCCGCTTTCTGGTCATCAGCGGACCAGACTTGATATGCCGGATTGTCAATTGTTTTGGTGTCAGAAATAATTGTTTCCGGTGGAGGCTGAGTGACACCGGTGATGTGGTCAGCGAGCTTATGAAGAGAAAGAAGGAGCTTCATATGATTACGCCACACAAGGTAATTGGAGGAGGAGAGTTTGATTGGGGAGAGATGGGGAACGGATGGGTTTGGGATAGGGGAAGCAGGTTCAGCGGCGGCCATGGAAGCTGTTTGGTGAAGGAGAAGTAGGTCGCAGGAGGGAGAAAAAGAATAAGGAAGAAGACAAAATTGTGTACTAGGCTGATACCATGTAGGATTTTATAAAGGGAAAATGGCCAAAATAGCCCGTTGACCGTGTGTTTTGAAACAATAACCCTCTCCCCCCTCTTTGGAGAGACGGGACACGGCTCCCAACAAGTCTGAGGCGTCTCCCGAGAGGCTTCCCAGATAAACTAATACAAAACCAACACCTCATCAGACACTCTCTCTCCTCGCTTTCTCTCTCCTCTCTCCTCACACTCTCTCTCTCCCTTTCTCTCTCCTGAACCGTCTTTCTCTCTCCTCTCTCTCAAAAGTCTTGTACCTTGTCTTTCTCAAGTGGTGATTATTATTATCCTCTGCTTCTTCACTACCAATTCTCTTCATACTCTGTTTCTCTTCAACAATATCTTCAAACCCATTATTGGTTTCTTCTTGAATTTCTTTTTCTACGGTCAAACCCATTAACAGGTAATTGACAAGATCAATGGCAAATGGAAGAGAAGAAATGGTGGGTAAAAGTAAAAGGTGTTGGGAAAGATGAAAATCTTATAATAACGGTTGTGTGAAGATCCAAGAAACAGAAGAGAAGAAAGCGATAAAATCAAGACAAAGACAGAGGCCCACCAAGAACACGGGTAAAGGGGTCTGAGTCACGGGATGAAGCACCGGAGACGTCTCGAACCACACTCTGGTGAGTTCTTCGTCTTCTCCGACGAAGTTTCATGATCCTCTGTTTTTTTTTCTTGTTCTTCATCTTCACCGGAGATGTCTTTGGAGATGTCACCGGAGACGTCTCAGGTCTGTCTCACGTCTCAGGTCTGTCTCGGGATCAACAACGACGCGTGGCGGTCCTCTATTGGCTGGAATGGGAACCCTCTCAAGAGACGGTTCAGGCTCGTTGGGAGCCGTGTCCCGTCTCTCCAAAGAGAGGGAGAGGGTTATTCTTGCAAAACACACGGTCAACGAGCTATTTTGGCCATTTTCCCTTTTATAAAATCAACCTCAATGTCAAAGGAGGTTGTGAGAACCTTTATTTATAATGATAAGTTACAACATAAAGGGTTAGGATCAAATACACAGTGAAAGAAAAATAGGAAGTCGTAGGAAGGGTATCAAACGGACTCCGATTGAACTCATTCAAGCGGCATTGGAACCGTTTTATCGAACCCTACAACGTGAGTTTTTAGTTCTTCATTTTTTTGAGGTTTTAGCTTGTGGTTTTTAGAATATGCGTTATATCATTGTGTCTTTCATGTACCATTGTGTCTTTTTCTTATTTTCATCATTGTGTCATTTTTTCAATTCATTGTGTCTTTTTTCTTCAGCATTGTGTTATATTTTTTGGTACTGTGTTATATTTTGTGGCTCATTGTGTCATATTTCATGATCTATTGTGTTTTTTGTATCCTTCTCACCCTTCTCATTTTTATTACCTTGTGTAGAATAACTTGACCCACAACATAAAAAAGAAATATAGTAATGTACAATAAATCCTATTAATTTACAATAATTATAATTGATTTCCTTATAATGATAAGTTACAACATAAAAAGGAAATATAGTAATGCACAATAAATCCTATTAATTTAAAATAATTATATTTAATTTACAATAATTATAATTGATTTCCTTTTATAACTTAATCTTTAATCAAGCACGTTTATCATTAATGAACTAAATAATTAATCTATCTATTCACTTCAAATTCCATTTTTGACAGCAATTTCTTGATTTTCTAGGGTAAATATATCACAATAACCTGCACCTTTAGGATTGAATTCTTAACGTTTTCGTTGAGTTGTACACAAATTAACCACCAAGATATCTGGATTAACTTACAAACAACGTTAACGTACAGCTAATAATAATATTTAGTTCCGGTAATATAAAACCTGGATCATTACAACTTGGGTGTATCATAATTCATAAGTATAAAGCCTTAAGGAAAATTTGGCTGGAAAAAAGAAAGAGAATTTGTCATGATACTTGATATAAATAGCATAAGAGCATCTCCAATAACAAACCCCCTAAACACTTAAACCCGTATCTATTTAGCTATCACATCTGAAAAATTCAAAGAAAATACCCATACCCACATATTAATGAAACCCAAAAAGATTGACAGATCATAGCCACATTTTTTTTTATTTTTAACCGCTAATCTATGTCACCCGTTCTTTCTCTCCATATATTAGTAAAACCATGTTCTAAAACCAAGGTCCATAGTAATGAAAAAAGTGGGTGATGTAGAAAACCGACAATTCCATCCAAAACAACTTGGAGATGGTCTGATATTATTAAAATAATCAACCCCACTTATGATACTTCCATCACCTGATAGACTCTTGATTTGTGATTTGTAATGCGGCCCTACTTAAACATTTTATGACCCTCGACGATTTGGTTGTCTTTGAAACTCTCTATAACAATTTTTTTACATCAAACAAAATAGATTAATTTTATTTTCAGAATCTAGTGCATTTATGAAAATCTTTTTAAGAAGAATTGTATGTATCCCTTTCCAAACTTTATTAATTGCATATTTACCCACCTAAAATCAACATTACATATATCTCAATCCTTAATAACAAAAATATCCAAATATTACCAATTTTGTTTTATTTATTAATAAAAATAAAAATTACATAAACATAAATGACTATTTAACTCTATGTTTTACTAGAAATTTAAATTTCTAAAACCTTTATGTTTAATCATTTTAAAATCTTCGACAACATCATTATCGATGTTCACGGTATTGTAGAATCCGTAACTTTGAAATCAGAATTAACCAGCATCTTCTTCGCAATATGGTCATTCATGTCATATCATCACTTTGATGTAACAAACTATATATCTTCTTTGATGATTTCTTCTGATGAGCTTGAATTTGCCATAACCGCTGCTTTCGCATCCTCAACTTCATTAGGTAATATGATTTGTTTTTCAAAACGCGTTTTCTTCATTTTTGGTTGATAACGAACCATGATTAGTTGAAATTAGTACAAATAAAGACATTGGGTATGTTTGGAAAAACTAGCTAGTGGCTGGAAGCTGTTAGCTGTGGTTTTTTAAATATATTTTGATGTTTAACAGAGTAGCTGGAGCTTTTAATAAAATGTATAAATGACCAAAATGGGCATAACTAAAAGCTTGTATGCATGTTTTTTTTTATTTTAATGGTAAAATGGGTATTTGTGTCATTTTACTCATTAAAAGGTTGTAGCTAGTAGGAGTTTTTCCTTAAACGCTAGTACTAATGGCGTTTCAATATAGAGTTTTTTTTTTCTCCTAACCTAAAAGCTTCATGTTTCTTCAACCAAACACGGTTTTTATGTATGTATGTATGTATGGGTGGGGTTCCTGTACAAAGTGCATATTTAGTACAAAGTGCGAGAAGTCTATATACGCATTGTGTTTTAAATTTTACGCATAATGTTTTATATTGTTTTGGCATAGTATTATATAGAAAAACACAAAACATAATAATTTAAAACACTAATTAATGTATTCTCGACATGCAATCTAAAACACACTAATTACTTTCTTCGCATGGTGTTTTAGATTTCATGTCTAGACTACATAGATTGTGTTTGTTACGTTTGGTGCTTTTCAATATAATACAATGCAAACGGAATTGAAAACATCATAGCTAAAATTTAAAACACAATGAATACATAGTCACACTTTGTACGACAAATACACTTTGTACATGAGCATATATTTGTATGCATGCATGCATGTACGTACGTACGCACGCACACATGCATCCATGCATGTATATATGTTGCCATTAGGATGATTGGAGGTCTATTATGATGCTTGATTTACACATGTATATATGTATCTATGCATGCATTTGTTAGTGTATGTTTATATGTATATGTATATATGTTATTTAATATTTTTTTCGTGTTTGTGGTGATGAAATTCGTTGCTATATAGCAAAATAAACTTAAATAATATTTTTTAAATAATTTATGGTGACTGTAATTCGTGTGTTTAGGGGAAATTCAATGAAACTAATAACTACTTTTAATTTATGGAAACGAAAAGTCGTCGCTATAGGTATAAACCATGTATAATAATATGTTTTTTTTAATTTATGACGAATGAAAGTCGTTGCTACGTTGGTAATAATAAAATTTAAATTTTTTGTCAAAGAAATTCTTCAGGTTTAATTTAAATATGATATACTTTTCTTTTATTTATGGCGAAGACAAATCGCCGGAAATGGGTAGTCTCGACGTCTATGGCAATGACAAAAGGAAGCTATGGTGACCAATGTTTTAGGTTGACATGTATTGTGACAACATGTTGTCATGATAAGCCCCTTAAGAGTATAGCGAGGTGTCTTGGCTACAACCAGAAAAGCATGTCATCGCTATGTGTTTGTAAATATCGTACATATCTAGTAAGACATAGTATGTAATTATTAGTAAGAATATGTAATAGTTAAATAGGGAAATTGGTGATCTAAGGATCGAATGCGAGGCTGCACATAGCAAGGAACGAAGAACAACAACATGAGGCGCACATTAGGGTGTTTAAGGCTGTGAAAGGACAGAAGTACCCCTGACAATTAGTTGGTTATGTTCGGTTGTTACCTGTCAAAACAAGAGACGATTAACCGCCTTATTTTCAGTTAAGTTTCATATATCCGATAAATTTTAGACCTGCCAAGATTAATACAATCCTACTAATCCATTCGAGTGTTCTTCGGTTTTCTTTGATATATTATCGTTTGTTTCTTGATTTGATCACTGTGCTTGAATTTCGTTTGCACTTCAAATCTGTTATTTAATTCCGCCGCCAACAAAACTGGTATCAGAGCCAGAAAAGCACGATTATCATTTCAAAACCAAATCGCTGCACAATCTAAAGAAGAAAAATGTCACAATCATCCGATATCTCATACTGTGGATCAACGACTCTAAACATGGACATGTACAAGAAGAAAAGAGAAAGAAAGGCTGCTGCAAAGAAGAAGAGAATTGAAACAAGATCATGCTATTATTGTCACGAACCTGATCATCTAATCAGTGCGTGCAACATGAGGGAGAGAGACGAAAGTGCATAATTAATCAAGGATGCCATTGACACCGGCATAAGTCATTATCCAAACGCAAAACTTGGAAGTAGAGAGGACTATATATTAGATGACACTGATAAAGAATCATGGAGAGATATATGGCATCTAAGTCCTGATTTACAAAATCACATAATAGGGAATTTAGATTATTTTTTAAAAATGAAAAGATCTTTTGAGGTAGAAAGTAGAATCAAGGATGAATTTATGTTCATAAGGGGTATAGGTGTGATAAATGTTTCGACAAATAATCAATCATTGATTATACCGAACGTTTTTTACACTTCGGACATGGAATAAAACATTCTAAGTTTCCCTAAATTAAAAGGGGAATTGGATTCTAATAACCTAAACTATTTGAAATTAGACATTGGCACCCCAAACTAAAAAAATGGCTACATATAACCTGAACTATTAGCTTGTTGGAATCAAACACGCAATTGACTGACGCCGTTAGTGGGTTGCTGACGTGGCACCAGTTGCTGACGTGGCATGCTGATGGGAAAGATTAACCACTATTCATTTTTTATATGAAAGACACGGCCTTAACAGGTAGGACACATGCTTCATATCTCAAAACCGAGATGACAAAATACGTGTGGTCTTAAAAAAATGTAAGAACTGGTGGCTCGTAAAGAACTCCAAGACACATGAAAGAAAGGGCATCTCACTTCTTGCTCCTTAACCAATGCCATTTAATATAATTTCCAGAGATTTGTCTCCTAATCTCCAGATTGCACACGCTTCTTCATTATTGTGATTAATCTTACTAGCAAGTTGACACGTTTGTGTGTGTATATAAAACCTACAACATCTTTATCTTGTCATCATCACAAACATCTGAAATCAATACTTGTTACACTAATAAAAATGGTTTCTTTAGTGTCTTCTTCTCCTTTCTTAACCACCAATGTCCGTCATGTTCGATCCATCAGTTTGCCTAATAGATCAAATCCTAGCACTCTTCAAGTTGAAGACGAACTAGCAACTCTCAAATCATGGGAGTCATCTTTATCTTCAACCACTACAACAAATTAGAGCAATAGCGGCCACATAGGTCGCCGCTATTGCTAACGCGGGTCGCCGCTATTGCTAATAGCGGCGACTGTCGCCGCTATTGCTAATAGCGGCGACTGTCGCCGCTATTTGTCCTGTCGCTATTGTCCTGACGCTATTGCTCCTTGTGTGGCCGCTATTGCTCAATGTCGCCGCTATTGCTCAACATCAATAGCGGCGACAGCCGCCGCTATTTCTTGTGCCACGTCACTTCATGACCATATTATTAGCGGCGACATGTCGCCGCTAATACTTTTTTTTTTTTTTTTTTTTTTTTTTTTTTTTTTTTGTACCTGCTGATTTTAACCTAAACATATACCAAAAAAGCATAAAATACTAAAAAACGAAAAAAGCATAAAATATTTTACATACGCATCCCAATTTCGAATATATCATCCTAAAATCGTTTACATTACCATACTAAACCTAAGATCGTTTACATTACCATACTAAACACATAATATCCCACCTACATATCATAATCATCATCATCGGTGTTAGGGCAATAGCGGCGACGTTGCCGCTACTGATGTTGCCGCTATTGCCCAAATTTCTTGTAGTGAACGGCGAATGTAGAAACAGTTTGCGGTTCTATTGTGCGGCTGAAAAAGTTGTACATATCTGTTAACGATCTAATCAACTTACCACATACCCAACAAGCCCTTTTACGCATAAAAGATGATAAAGTGGTTGATGAGTTGTTGGATCGAACAATGTGCCTTTTAGATGTCTGTGGCTCTATAAAAGATGTCATGGAACAAGTAAAGGAACACACAAGAAACATTAAATCAGCACTTAGAAGGAGAAAGGAGGGTCTAAAAAGTGACAATTCCTCACTCTTGAAAATGAAGGATGCCAAAAGAGCGATTTTAGCACTAAAGCAAATGGAGAATAAGATTGGGGGCATTGCTCTATTAGATCTAGATCACCACCTCTCATCTTTGATTAGATCACTTAGAGATACAACTGCATTGAGTGTTTCCATATTTGGATCACTCATATCGCTTAACTCGACATTCATCTCAAAACCGAAGTCTTCCAAATGGACAATAGTTTCCGGTTTGATGCATAAACGGAAAACACCAAATATTCAATCTCATGTTACAAATGATGCTCTAGAATCCCACATTGATGTCATTGAGGAGTGTTTAGAGTGCATGTCTAGGACATTGATCAAGGCGAGGGTTTCTCTCCTCAATATTAGGTCTCAATAGTTTCACGATTTCTAAATATGGCACTTAAGTTGTAGTGAATATGGCTATATTTTTGTAAATGTAAGAATATGAAGTAATGCAAAAGTTGATAGTTATTCAAAGTTTGTGACGTTTTATGTTTTTATTTCTATGAAGTTGTTAAAATGACCATTGATCAAAATTGTATTTGCATATGCATATAAAAAACCAACTTCTATCTCCAACTCGAGTCGATCCTCTTTTTTTTTTTTTTTTAATTTTTTTTATCGTACAAAGGATTCATTTCATTAAAACAAAATACAAAATTTACATTACAATAGAAGGTAGACGGACAATAAGCTGCGTCGCCATCCCTTTCTGAATTGCGAACCCTAGTCTACCAAAAACAAATCCTTGCCCCCTGGAGATGAACTATTGCTGTGAACGACCCGTTGGACCCTGGTCAATAAACGAATAGCTTATGCCGCTAGAGAGCCAAAGGTATCAAAGGCCATTACATGTATTTATTTAATTCCTATTTTCCTTGTATATATATAAACAAAAAATAACCTTGACGGTTACTACTTTTTCAAACATGATGGTTACTTTTTTTAATATTCATTATATGTATTGTTTGGATGTTATGCGGAATAAATTATCACTTTGTGTTTTTTGCTGTGCAGCAAAAGACAAATGAATAAAATCACTGGTGGGTGGTGGTTAGCGGAGATGATGTTGGGTGGTGATATGGTGTGGTGGCGGCGGCGGTTGGTGTTGGAGGCTGTGGTTGGTGGGTAGCGTCGGCGTTGGTGAGTGGTGGAGGCGGTGGTGATTGGTGGGTGGGCGGTGGAGGCGATGGTGGTGCATGGCAGCGCGGTGGACGATGGTGGTGGGCGGCGACGGTGGATGGTGGTGGGTGGCGATGGCGATGGCGATTGTGGGTAGCAACGACGACGGTGATGAGTGGTGGCAGTGGTGGTGGCGAACAGCGGCGATGGTGGTGATAGGCGGTGACGCTGCCAATGGTGGGTAGCGACAACGACGATGATGAGTGGCAACGGTGGTGGGTGGTGTCAACAACGGTGATGGGTGGTGATGGTGGGTGGCGGTGGCAGCGATGATGGGTGACGATGGTGGTGAGTTGTGATGGTGGGTGGGTGACAGTGGTATCATTAGTGGTGGATGTTGGCGGTGGTGGGTGGTTGTGGGTTGTGGTGGTTGGTGGTGGCGGTGGTGGATGGATGATAGTGGTAGTGGATTGTGGCGTTGTTATTGAAGGGTGAAAGAGGAAATGAAATAAAAAACCATGGGGTGGATGAAATGATTTTTTAGGAAATGAAATGCGTTATATAATAGATGAATCCATTCAATCCATTGGCTAACCAAACACCCAATTTTTCATTCCTTCGTATTGGTCTATTCGATTACGTCTCTCATTCTAGAATACCAAATGCTACCTTATTTGTTTTATCATTTTTTTAGTTTTCTTTTAAATTATTTGATCTATATTATATATAATGTATTTCAGAAGGGTAGTTTAGGATACTCGAAAGTTAATAATTTTTTTTCTTTAATGCGTAAGGTACAACCTTAAACGTAAGGTAAATTAGTCTTGCAAACATGTTTACACTTTAATACCTTCATCCTAGTTATATTTTAATTATGGTTGTTCATTTTTATCCGAAACCAGACCCGAATATAAAGTCACCTGAACCCGAATTAGACAATACCTGAAAATCCAGAACCCGAATAACTCAAACCCGACGAACCTTAACCTTAAATGTATTGGTTATCAGGTCACTTTTTCTTAACAAAAAACCCGAACAACCTGGCCGGAAAAACCCAAAATCCGAAACTTAAATAAAACGCCGAACATATAATGTCTTTTTTATAGATGTCTATAATTCTTTTAATTGAAAAAACTAATATGTTATGTGATTAACAATGTCGAGAGGTGGGCAATTATTGAATCATTGGCCGAAACCAATAGGGAATCAAAACGTATTATTTGCTTCATGTGGTCGGTTCATAACTGATTCGGATTATGATTTAAATTTGAGTTTGATCGTTGGTCAAGGAATTCTAGACAAATTTCAAGTGTCTTGATTCTTAAACTTGTCTGAACCTTGTGAATATTCGGTGCTTGAGGACCTAAACTCCTCAGTACATTCCGGGTGTAATGCCCTTGTTCGTTACAATTATAAATGTGGGAGAGATAAAATGAAAACCCTCTTGATATGAAAAAAAAACCCTTTGAAAACCTATTTAAAAAACATTATTTTTAAAAAAAAAAAATAAACAATATAAAATACATGTTTTTAAGCATTTTGGGCAAAATAAATAAAAAAAATCGCCAATGGATTTTTTAAAACAATCCTGTCGGCGCTTTTTTTTTTATTTTTTTCCCAAAACGTTTAAGACATGTGTTTTACATTGGTTATTTTTTAAAAAAAAAATAATGTTTTTTTACATGGGTTTTCTCAACTCAAGAGGGTTTTCATTTTATACTTGACCTATATATATATATATATATATATATATATAGGTCAAGTATAAAATGAAAACCTTCTTGAGTTGAGAAAAACTTTAACAACCCATGTAAATATAGGTCAAGTATAAAATGAAAACTCTCTTGAGTTGAGAAAACCCATGTAAAAAAACATTAATTTTTTTTAAAATAACTAATGTAAAATACATGTTTTTAAACGTTTTTAGCACCCTACTAGAAAATAGGGCTAATGCAATTTTTTAGATGCAACCTTTTTTCAATTATGTTGCATTTAACTCTAATGCAACTTCTTTTAACATTAAGGTTGCATTAGAAGATGTAATGCAACCTTTTTTATAAGAAGTTGCAATATTTTATTGAAAGATGAACCTTTTTCTTGAAAGGTTGCATATTTTATTGAAATTTGCAACTCTTGCAAAAATAGTTGTATTGTTAAAGCTTAAATGCAAGTCTTGTTTTTAAAGTTGAGGAATTCAATGGAAATGACGAAAAAAATAGTAATTTTGATTTATAAATAGTAAAATAACTTCCATTATTGTTTTGGTATTTGTGATATTTAAATAATCTTTTATAAGAAATATCAAAGGTAAGATTAATGTAGAATACCTGAACAGTTTAGTCAAACAAGGGAGACTAGAAGTGGTTGAACATTCCTCTAGGAGGAGATAAGATCCTATACAAACTCATATTAGTGTAAAAACCATAGGAACACATCTGAACCATTGAAAAATTAAATCAATGGTTTGTGTTAGTTACAGATTTATCCTTCAAAAGTAGTACTTTGTTTTAGTATCATTAAGGGTATTTTGGTAATTGTGCTATTTATAATTAAAAAAATAAATAAATAAGCCAATTATTAAAAGAATTTCCCTCCATATCCCTTAAATCTCGTAAAATCTTTCGATCGTGTCAACACTTGCTTTAATTTATTTAATATATAGAACGATTTTTAAATTTATGAATTTATCCTTGTATCAATTTAAAAAATAGTGCTAATTTGGATAATAACACATTAAAACAGTACATAACAAAAAATAATGCTAGTTTAAATAATAGTAAATACAAAACAAGATTGTTATTTTGATCATCTCCTTTGAAATTGTGCTATTTTGTATAACAGCACCTCTAAAAGTAAGTGCTATTATGATTCTGGCCTTAAAACATTGCCGTTTTTAATGATATCACATACAAAAGACAGTGCTATTTTGATCCTAGTCCTTGTGCTATTTGGAATAACAACACATTCATAAATCAGCATATACAAAATATGTTATGTGCTATTTTGAACAACAACACATAAACCTAAATAGCATAGTGCTATTTTTTAATTAAAAAAATAGTTCATCTTCTTGTTCTGATCGGCTTCAACGGCTTGCGATGAACAAACAACACTGATTCCTTATTTTTTTTCCTTTCGTTGAGAAAAAATAACCGTAGAAGTTCGTCATGAATCGGAGGCGTCAGTGGCTTCTTCTGATCCAAAAGAACAGATGCCGTAGATGGCTTGTTTAGGCGTCACAACTTCCTCTTGAGTTTGATGCAGATATCATGACTTCCTTTTGTATGTGTTTTGTTCTTCCTGCATATTGTTTGAATTGTTGAAGAAACGTATATAAAAAAATAAATGGGAAGCATAACTTTAGGGATTAACAAAACAAACTATATCTTGCTATGACCAATTTAGCCCTCATGTTACTTATTAATTAATCCACATGGCATAATTATATTGGTTCTTATAGTTTTTAAAGAAAAACATGGTTTGTATATGATCCTACCTATTCAAGATACCTAAAGAAAGTTCACTTTGATTTGAACATTTTGTAAATAATTGAGTAACCTATGTATGTATAGTACATTATTATGCTATCTATCTTTTGTTACTAGTGGGGTGCCCGCACGATGCAGCGGAAAATACAATACTTAGGTTGGTGATTGAGGGGTGCATAGGATGATTCAGTTTGAACTTGAGCTATAACTCTACGCTTTGATGCAGTCGTGCCTCTTTTAAAATGAATATTGTTATTTCATAGTAAGACAAGAGTCAAGTTACATCAAAGGAATAACGTTGAACCATTTAGTTTACCAATACAATAGTCTACTACAAATTGTGCCATATTTTCATTGTACATATATGTCATATCCACCTTTCAATGTGATAATATAAAAGGAAAGCAGTCGTTTTTTATTGATGATGTTTATCAAAATACTACAATTAGTTAGTCAGCCTATTATTTATTGTAAAAAAAGTTGTGGTTTTGTTCCAGCTAGATCAATTTTCAAGGCTTGTGCTTGTGGTTATGCTTCCTTTTATGTGGATAAGATATATGCACATATTCATACATGTAAATCATGTATCAATGTCATCCAACTAATTCGGGTTAAATGTGTAGCGAATTAGTTTTGAATAATAAAAAGCCAAAATTATGGAACTGCAGAGAACAATAAAAAAGAGAAAAGTACTATGAATATAACTTCAAAATATATGTTAAATATATCAACAATAAGCCATATTTTGAATTTAATGATAAAAGCAATCAGTTTAGTGCCTAATGACCGCAAATAAAATAAAAGTAAGAGGACGTACTTGATATAGCTTACAAAAACTGAACTCCCATATATAAAAATTTTGTAACTACGAGAATGATTATCTACTAAAAGATTATTGAAAAGAAACCAAGACTTAGAATTTCAAAAGCACTTGATGAATATAGAGAAAAATACATTCAGTCCATCAATTTAAAATTACCTGGCAATAACGTAATTGACTAAGTAGAAAACGCTAAAATATAATCAACTCATAATCGCCTGAATAAAACCAACATTTAAAACTCTAATCAAACCACTCAATCTAACAATCAAAATAAGTTAAACCAACATAAGAATTCTTTTCAAAACTCGCATAAAATGGAGATGCAAGAATAACACTTATAACCTGATCGGCTCCTTTGCACTTCTAACTTGCACAACAACATATGAAAGAGTTGATGTTAAGTGAAATGGTGAATTTCATTTACTAATATAGTAATGATAAAAGCTTCAATTTCAATCAATTGGATTTATGGCATATTGATTGGAATAAGACTTTTGGTGTGCTTTGGTGGTTTTATGTGTTAAGCACCTTAAAATTAAGTTGATAATTAGATCAATTTAATAATACTTAGTTAAATTACTATTTTATCCTTTACTACCTTCATTAGGGTATTGTACCATATGCATTATATGATGTAATTTCTTAAATTTTAATGGAATCCCTCCCTCATACTTTATAATATAGTATAGATAGATATAGATAGATAATAATAATAATATAATAATAATAAGGTAATAATAAAATACTAATAATAAATAAATAATAGAGAAGAGATATATGTATATCCATATGTAGAAAAAAGTTTTAAAAAAATCTATGTAACTAAAAATTAATTAATATTAATATACATTTCAAGAGATAACAAATTGTTGAAGCTTTTTTAGCTTCTCTGAGCCGGTAAGTGTAAGACGACGTCGTAGCGGAGTCTGTGTTTTGTTTCTCTGGTGACATTATACCACCTCCTTCCATCTTCAAATTGAATTGAGAAGTTGGGGAGAACGAATGTTGTTTAATCAGAAAGAGAAAAAGTTTTAAGGTGAGATAACTTAAGAATGATG
This sequence comes from Ambrosia trifida, assembly GCA_028751855.1. Classification (NCBI taxonomy): domain Eukaryota; kingdom Viridiplantae; phylum Streptophyta; class Magnoliopsida; order Asterales; family Asteraceae; genus Ambrosia; species Ambrosia trifida. Next base: position 80,814,617 of record CM054129.1, read on the forward strand.
CTTAATGAATACTCAATGGAAATAAAAGTTGATATAATTTATTTTAAAAATTAAAAACAACTTAATAAAATAATAAAGCATTCTGTATTTAAGTGACAATACTATGAAGATTTTTCAAAGAATCAAACCTACCAAAAAGATAATATGTTAGCCACCTCAAAATTTTATATATCCATAAACATGGAAAAAATAGCTATAAAAAATAAAAATAAAAAGTAACTTAACATTAAGTAATTATATTTAGATGAATAAAGGGTATATAAAAATAGTTAAAATCATTAATATTGAACTATATGTTTAAGAGTTGAAGGATTAAACGGGAGGATTAATATCATACATTGAATCTGGCAGCTGGCTATAGCTCCAAAAAGCACCATAAGATCAACAAAGAGCCTTGATCACATTTGTAACAACTGAAACTGTCTTTATTGCACTCATTTTAAACAACTAAACTCTGCAAAAATAACAAAATTATTAAAGGTATACATTAAAGATAAACTTGGAGTGGTTTTCAACCAATTCGAATCGACAAGTAACACAATATAATAAACATGTAGTTTATAGATTAACAATTGTTATATAGAATTAGAACTGAGAGAAGAAACCTGGACTAATGGGTCCTTCCGGTGCGCGCTGATCATCATAAACTGCTAGAAGCATTAGCGTCTCAACTAAACGAAGATGCAACAATCAACACTAAGTAACATTGAAACAAAAATCGATAACAATACCTTATCTACAAAGGTAGAATGTGAATAGAAAACAAATAAGTAAAGAGATAACCATGAACAGAACATGTGCATTGAGCTTGATAGAAACTGATTAGAGAAAGATAGAAGGTGAATAGTAAAGAGATAAGGGCAAGAACTTACATACATCCCTGTTATTACTATCAATGGAAGTTTCTTCATTGAATGGAATAGAATTTGTTATGAATGATTAATATAAATATAACACAATCAATGAATAATTGATTAGGAGAGCTCTTCATATGGCCTAAGAGGGAAGGTGAAGGGAGTTAGGGGTACTTTAGGAATGATATTTTAGCTTTTAACTAAAAACAAAAGATAAAATTACTCTACTAACCCTCTAAGTGTCTTAATTGTCCCCAATATCCCTATAATACCCTTATGAAATAAGCTTTATTCTCTTATACTTGTTGCTTTAAAAATTGTACCCATGTCAAAATTCCAATATGGTACATCACTCCTCCTTTATAATGTACTAGAAGGAATGCCTGCGCGTTGCGGCGGATGTCTCGATTTATATTATATTCAATTATGATGTTGATTACGAACGACAACCCGGGTTTACGACATTTTACTTTATTCAACAAAATATAGTATCAAAAATATTAGCACAACAAACCAAATAAAACTTTGTAGATAATTATAGTGGCAAAAATATTAGTATCATCTAGAGATTGATTTTCACTGCTTGGTGTCATAGTTCCTTTTTTTTTTTGTCATCTTAGATTCAGATAGCCAATAAAAATCACCAAATAATAAAAGCGAAAATAGGAAATATGATTACTGTAGTTATGCTAAGACACCACATGAAAGTGAGATTGTGAGAGTTCATTAAATTTTATAGAAACTACAAATATATGCACACCGGGTTGACAAATCAAAAAATAGAAATTAATAGCATCACTTAGCACAAGACAATTATCAACTACTATAAAAGGTATAAAAAATCGAACAACAAACGAATAATCAAATAATTCACGTTGATATTAGCAAGTAAATCTATGTATCAAACATGCTGGTTGCAAGAGAATTCCTTTGCCAATCTTATGCGCATACTTCATGAAAATTTGCTTTTATAATCATCATCCGTGTGTAACGCATCCTAGAGGGCCCAACCGCCGCAATACTCGTAAATTAATAATCGTTGACCATGCTCAGAACAAGTAACCCATGAGTTCAACAACATTCGCATGCCGAATTTTATCAAATCATTAATAAGATCAATAAACTCTTCCTCCTTTTGTCAACTGATTATCTTTTTGTCCCAACTTCTTCACAGCAAGCAACTAAATAAAAACACGAAAAACAAAAGTTTTGCAGCTTTAGATATGAGATCAAATGTGTAAAAGAAAAAAAGAAGCCAACAAATTAGAAATCGGGTCAAAGAGTACCTCATACATGTTTTTTGTAACCATCTTGAAATTCTGCACCCATCTTGAAATTCTGATTTATGTAAATCCGTTAATACTGATTGTAAAGGTACCTCATACATGTTTTTTGTAACCATCTTGAAATTATGCACCCAAATTAGCAAAAACAAAAAAAAAACTCCAAATTAAATATAGATAATATAGATATGGCTTTTTTTAGGAGCAAAGAATTAAGACGGTGATTGGAAGGGGCTGTAAATTGGGCTAGGGTCCTCTAAAAACAAAAAAAAAAATCCACTAAAGGTTGAATTATTCATTCACCGATATTATATTATATTAAATCAATTAATTATTTATGTAGTTAAGCTAATAAGCTAACCTCTCTGTTGTTGTTATTTATATAGTTGAGGGACGATCTTCAAGAATATGTGTGTATATTCTTCAAGAATGTGTGTAGTAGGTGCTAGTGGATTAGGCTGTGAACTTCTCAAAGACCTTCCTGTAACAACCCGGCACCGACCCCCAAAATTTTTCGAGTAATAATATTATTACTGGGTAATAAAAGCGAACCAAAACCAATAATGAGCGAGCCGGTTAAGTTCAAAACTAAAAACCGAACGATTATATATAACATGTTATTAGATAAAACGCATTACGAGACCGAACTAATACGCGTAACGAACCCGACGCGTGACTAATGAAATTAGTCATCCATGGACACATGGCATGAGTGCCATGTGCCCCATGGCACTCTAATAACACAACACATATATAATTTCTTTTATAAAACCCAAACATAACTCACACCACACATACATATCTGTGCAACACACACACACACACTCTTAGAGAGAGAAAGTGAGCAAGAGAGAAAGAAGAGGAGGAGCCGGAGGTGCTCCGCCACCGCCTCCGGCGGAGCTCCGGCTGCCGGACACCCAACCAAGCCCCTCACCTTCAACCTTTCACCCATTATTAGAGAGAGAGGGGCAGATCTGGAGGAATCTAGAGAGAGAAAGTCGAGCAGAGGAGAAAGAGAGTCGTAGAAAGAGAGGCGCAGAGGAGAGAGAGGCAGAGAACTAGAGAGAGAAAGGAGATTCAAGCAAGGAGGCAGAGGAACCATGGTGTTCCAGCGGCGGCACCTCTGTTCCCAGACCAACTTGAGGTAAAAACCCCCAAACCATACCTATTATCTTTCATATGGTGCTTGATGATGAAGATGTTAAGGGTTTCTAGTTCTGTTGACAAGGAAGAGAGCTACAGGGGTCACGTGGGAGGCTGTGGTGGTACGGTGGCCACAAGTGGTGGTGGCGGCGGCAAGATAATGATGGATTAGGGTTGCTGTGGTGATGTTAGGTGGTCAAGGGGTTTGGGACAGGTTTGTATGGTGGCAGAGATTTGGCGGTATCGGTGGTCGATAGTCGTGGTGGTCAGGAAGCGATGGATGATGATGGTTGTTAACTAGGTTGTTGAGGAGATAATAGTGAACAAGGATGATAGTGGGTGGTGTCGAGTACTAGTGGTAGTCCCGGGGCAGTAGTCAAGGTCAAGGGTTCGGGTCAAACTATGGTCAACAGAAGTCAACCCAGTCAACAGTTGGTCAACCAAAGTCAACGGGTCAACCCAGTCAACGAGTCAGTCAACCGGGTCAAACCCGAGCCATGGTTGAGCGATAGGTATAACCGAACTCGACAATTAGACTATTATATTTAGATATTTATTTATATATATACGTAACGCGTGTGGGAGTTGACGAGTCGATAAATGGACTATTCACAAATGCATACTAAGATAAATGTATATATTGGATGAGATACAAGGACCTTCGGACTAGCGACATGGGTTAGATAACTTGTAGAACTAGTTATACGAACACTAGGAAACTCGACACTTTGGATGGTTGGACACTAGGGACTTGAAACATGAATGTAGACAATAAATGCGGACCCGACAACTATAGCATGGACATTAGATATGTTGCGGACTAGTCGTATGAATATAACATAGACATTAGGAATGGATAACTTGGACACGGACATGATAACAATAGGATAATATAGTAAGGATTCGGATATTCGGACTGGACACCTAAAACATAGTTACTAATGAACTTGAAACCTTTAGATCCTTAATACATAGAGTCTTGTAAACATCACGATTAATGCCTCGGACATTTGGACATAGACTTGAATATGCGACACTTAGAGCGTGGACTCGACTAGAAGTAGACGTGAGACGTTAGATTATGGATTCGACGACTAAAACTCGGACATAGATATTAGACGAAGACGATGAAATGTATCAAGGATGATATAAGCAATACTAAGTTATGAACATGGAACTCTAACAGAAACCTGACAACTCGAGCTCGTCCCACACGTGTAACCATTACGAATAAAACCCAGACTAATAATGTTGTCGACTAGGATTCGACCAGGAGTATAGCCGTACGAGATGCCAGACGCTGTGGTTACTATAAACTATTCTTACGCATTGGTATCCAGGTGAGTCTCGTGAACCATCCCCTCTTTTATTATTTAAACTATTTTGGGGTGAACACATGTTTCCAGTAATTAACCAGTACGATGTGATGAACCAGTATGATGTGACAAGATAGTAGCTGCCGAATAACCATACCGACACTCATTAACCCAGGGGATTGGGCCACTTAATATGTGGGTAGCGCTACTTGGGGAAACCCCCACACACAGTGGATCCGGAAGCCCGGAAAACCCTCCACTGAGGCTTGCGGGCCGTTGTGACATGTATTTTGCCAGGAAAATCTATAATGGCAGTAGATAGATTCCGTGTTAGGTTTGAGGTGTCGCTTGTACATCACCATATGTTGAACCATGTAAACTTTATGAACTTGCTTTTGAAATAATAACCTTGTTAAAAACTCTTTTAAACTAACGCACGAACTCACCAGCGTCATCGCTGACCCAAACCATTTTAAGCATGTGTTCAGGTACCTGTCTGAGTTGGAAGGATGGAGCAGCTACGACTCGGAATATCCCTGGCGGGCGAATCAGAAGTCAAGCGAGAACCTTAGATATTACCCGAACTATTTGTATTAGAAAATGTACGGTATTTAGAAATGTAAACATTTATAGTTAATTATAAAATATAGTATTATATACGTTGCTTCCGCTGTTTGCTTGCATTGCGTGATGTTTTGGTAACCATCTGTATTCCGACCGGGCCCACCTTGGTCGGGTTGTGACACTTCCCCTCTCCGGTTTACCAATTCCTTTTCAGGTATATCCTTCCTTTCATTGTCATTCCCTCAATTGAATCAACTTCTTCTTCTTAAACCAACCAAGCCAAGCCATTTAAAAAATCTAGGCATAATTTATGATGTTCATAGGCTCTTCACATTCTTACATTTAAGAAATTTATTACATTAATGGTTTTTTGATCAATCATATACCATGGGGGTAAGGTTGGAATAAGTTTTTAAGTTGTGAGTATGAGGTTATGATAAAATTACAATTTTAACCTTCTAAGTGTCTTAATAGTCACAATTATGCCCAAAATACCCTTAAATTTCTTGCTTAAGTATGTTGTACATGTTGCTTATTAAGTTGTACGGAAATGTAAATGACAATCTTGGCCATCACTCCTCCTTAATAAGATAATATAGATATTATATTATAGATATCTATTGTTATGGCGTAAGTTAGATGCTAATATATATCAATAGCAATTCTAGTGTTTGAAACAATAGTGTTACGAAGTTGCATTTGAATAAACAAGGTTGCATTTGATGTCACTAAAATATATAAAAAAAATATTTATTCTGAAAAAAGGTTGCATATTTGTAAACAAAACCATAATAAAGGTTGCATTAGAATGTTAAAAAAGTTGCATTTAAAAGGAAAAGAAGTTGCATTAGAATGTAAAAAGGTTGCATGCTAAAAGGTTGCAATTGAATAACAAATGCAACTCATTCTAAAAATGTTGCATTAGCTAATAAAAAGGTTGCATTATGTCTAATGCAACTTCGCCTAACGCAACCCTTGATAAAAGGTTGTATTAGCTTCATTTTCTTGTAGTGGCAGAAAAAAAACTCTGGCTGGAAAATATGGAATTGAAATATTGTGATATGGCATCAATGCGAAACAATGAGAATTGTATAATGGATGGGAAATGATGTAAACTTGATCGAAATGCATTTAGTGAATATCTATTATTCTCTAATAAAAGTGGTGTAGATTTAAATACTTACAATTGTAAGGGTAGGTGATAATTGTCTTAAAATATATATAACAATATCATACCCAAGTTAAAGAGAATAAAATGCATATTTTTTTCTAAAAAAAGTTAACGTATGAGAAGGTAATGGTGATTTAGAGCATTCACCTGTGTAGTCAATTTCGGTGGTATACCACTGGTATTTCGGATTTCGGAGGTTCCATAAAATTTCGTTTCAAATTTCGTTTTAAATTTCGCTACCGAAATAATCGGCGAAATTGACCGAAAATATACCGAAATTTTGGAAATTTGACTTCCAAATTTCGGTGGAAAAGGTGGTATTACCGGTTGTTATGTTTTTTGGGCCAATCTAAAAAAAAAACCTAAATCTTTTACTTATTTTAATATGTAAGTATAACATTTTAATATATTCACATGATTTTATAGATAAAATTGTCATTATATCACTTCATTTATTTATAAAATGTAGATGTATGGTGGCGTAGTTATGGGATCGGCATACTTTTGCTCCAAAAATTAGCCATTAGTGTCCTATTTTGTTAATAGCTTTATAAATAAAATTACCGAAATACCATCGAAATCCCATCGAAATTTCAAACATTTCGTATCTCGGTCCTTGACCAAAACACCGAAAAAATTGTCCTTAACTACATAGGCATTCACATTTGGTCCACTAAATGTATGTGAGTATTTCTCTCAAATTATATGGGGTGAGTGTAAGTGGTTGTAAGTGAAGGAGAGGGAAAATATTTGGGGAAACACTGTTCACACCTATAAATATTTTAATATTTTTGTAGTGGTTGTGAATGAGAAGAGATAAAATATAATGATTAAAGTATGAAAAAATATTATTATTTTAATTAGGAGATAGGAGATTTAGAGGTGGTGTAGTGATTTTTAGTGTAATTTAATGGAGGAAATTTGATGATGAAATGTGAATGCTATTAGAAATAGTTAGGGAAGTTGGTTTTAAAGTCATCAATGTATGTTAAAGGATTGTATCATATCTTTTAGAAGATGTTACTAGTTAAACTCTTAAAATCATATAAAATCTTTTTTAATCTCCTTATAATAATTATAATAATAATAATATGGTATAGATATATATATATATAGTTAGAGAGCAATTAGCTGGAGAGTAGATATGAAACACATGCTTGATTGATCTTATTTTAAATGAAGATAACAACAGCTCATTTTTTTAATTTAAATGACACGGCCTTGACAGGTAGGACTGATCATGCTTCATATCTCAAAACCAAGAAAACAATGTACGTGTGGCTTTAAAGAAATGTAAGAACTGGTGGCTCGATCGTAAAGAACTCCAAGACACATGAAAAGAAGGGTATCTCACTTCTTGCTCCTTAACCAATGCCAATTAATAACTTCAAAGATTTGCCTGCTAATCTCCAGATTGCACACACTTCTTCATTATTATGATTGATTCTTACTATCAAGTTGCACGTTTGTGTATATATAAAGCCTATAACATCTTGTCATCATCACAAAGATCTTAAATCATTACTTATTTATTTACAATCATAAAAATGGTTTCTTTAGTGTCTTCTCCTTCATTACCCACCAATGTCCGCCATGTTCGATCCATTAGTTTGCCTTGCAAATCACATCCTAGAACTCTTCAACTTGAAGAGGAAGTAGCTAATCTCAAATTATTGGAGGCATCTTTGTCTTCAACGAAGAATGTAGAAATAACGTGCGGTTCTCTAGTCCATTTGAAAAAGATTTATGCGTCTGTTAACGATCTTATCAGCTTACCACATACTCAACAAGCCCTTTTGCACCAAAATGATGATAAATTGGTTGACGAGTTGTTGGATCGAACAATGTGCCTTTTAGATGTTTGTGGCTCCATTAAAGATGCCATTGAACAAGTAAAGGAGCACATAAGAAACATTCAATCAGCTCTTAGAAGGAGAAAGGAGGATCTCAAAAGTGACAATTCCTCACTCTTGAAAATGAAGGATGCCAAAAGAGCAATTTTAGCACTAAAGCAAATGGATAACAAGATAGGGGATATTACTCTATTAGATCTTGATCACCACCTCTCATCTTTGATTATATCAGTGAGAGATTGTAGTGCATTGAGTGTTTCCATATTTGGATCACTCATGTCATCTAACTCCATATTTGTGTCGAAACCAAAGAATGCCAGATGGACAATAGTTTCCAATTTGATTTGTAAACCAAAAAGGGCGAGTGTAGATCAAGTTAATATTTCAAATGAGGCTCTAGTATCTCACATTGATGTCATTGAGGAGAGTTTAGAGTGCATGTCTAGGACCTTGATCAAAGCAAGAGTTTCTCTCCTTAATATTCGCTCTGGATAGCGTAACTGAGTTCAAAAATTGGGATTTAATTGAGGACAACAAAGTTCATAATCTGTTCTTGGGTTTTATATGTATATGCTTATACAGTACGTAATGCTAGTTGCTAGATAGCAAAAAGAATCCACATATTTTATTGAGGACAACAAAGCTTCTGAATACGAAAACATAGATAACTGAAAGAAATTAAATCAGTTGTAACTCATAACTATAAAACACAACTAGACTTTATGGACTCCTTATTTGATGCAATATCATGTCCGAACTATTTCAGTCAGTAGCTCAACGACATTATTTTACGGACTTTACTTTCTTGATTCCTCCATGTCATCTAAATTATACCTCAAAACTCGTAGGAAAATCAGGCATTTTGATCAAGCACATGATTGAACAAACTCGTTCGACTCTTTTATTCAGTGGCAGATCAAGATCAAAATTTCAAGGGTAGCGTTCCAAAAAAAAAAATCACCGTACTTTCAGACAATATAAACGAAACAATAATAAAAACACAATAATAAATAAAGTTGAACACATACATTAGTGGAGTGGTGGTCTAGTGGACGATGGCTGGAGAGCAGCCGAGCAGGGTTCCCTGCGGGGAAGGGCGGCGAAGGAGGGCGGTAGAATGTTCTTTTTTGAGGGATCGTCACAGTTGTGGTCTGTGGAGGACCGGAGGGGATCGACCTGAGACCTGTTTTATTTTTGTTATTTTTTCCGTTCAATTGTTCAACTTCAAACTTTAAACATGGGCTTAGGAGTTAGGAGTTGGAGTGAGTCGTAGGAGTATGGGCTTTTCAATGATGATTGGTGTTGGATTATTAAGTTATCAAGTGGACCGGTGATATGGTGTTTAGAGGTGTACAAAAAACCCGTATCTGGAACCGGACCAAGGAAAAAAATTCCGAAACTGGTTATTTTTGTACCCCAGGTATTTTATACTTGTAACCAAACCGACTCTATCCGTAGGGTATGCATCTGTTATATATTTTGAGCTCGACACATATACCCCAAACCGTAACCGATTTATACTTGAAAATACCAGAACTGGCTATCCTCTATACCCGAACACGGTTATACCCTGTATCCGATACTAGTTTCTTTAATACCCGATTGATTACCCGAATTTTTAAAGTATACTTTTATGTTACTTTAAAGGTTTTATACTTTTATGCACAAATTGTGCATATCTAATGGCCGGTATTGGTCTGAGTTATTTTGAGGGGTAACGTAATATAATTTCAGTGGTAACGTAATACAAAAACGTCAAAAAAGAAAAATAATTTCCTCTTCACCAGAAAAGTAGACGAGTAGCTAGTGCTACCCCTTCTAATGAAGTATGTCTGCCACTGCTTTTATGAATATCAACCGAAACACACCATAACTTTAATTATCTATTTGTAGTAAACTTAACACCAATCTATTTGTAGTAAACCATCGATGGCGGAAACATCAGGATGTCATGTATTGATGATTGTTCAATAGCTCATGGTACTAAATGAAAGTTGAATAATATTAAACAATTTACAATTCCACTAACAAGTAAAGATTGCAAAAGTTGATTAATATAAACTAGGTCCAAAGCTCCTATGTGTTCCAAGACTTGTACAACTTCCCATAGCAAATAAACCTGAAACATGTTAAGATGGAAAGGTGGGGGGGGGGGGGGGGAACTATAAATAGTTGGTTAGAATACATAGGTTTTTGAATATGATAGATAACAATAGTTTGTACAACAATCACAGTTGTATAATGAAAGAGTATGAGTCCGACATGTAACAATGTATCTTTTGTACAATCAAACCTTGTGTCAACTGAGACCTAACTCGCAAGTTAGTAAAAGTGTATCTGTTATCGATCATCCCTGAATTTATGCGGGGGAATGGGTTTGTCAGACCTATAGCGCTATAATCTAAACAGGCGGCGTGATCAATGTTAATGATTGTACTGTGTCTTGTTGTTATAGTCAAATTGAATCAACAAGTTTCAAAAATGTAAGAATGAGTAAATGCTAGTATATAAAATGTTTAAACATGTTTCACCCCAAAAATGTAAACAGAAAAAGGGGCTATGTAAACTCACCTTAGCAAAGTGTTAAGTCTTGTGAAATAGAATAAGTGTGGTCCAACGTTGCCAAGTATCACCCTACGTTTAAGACAATAAAAAAAGTGTTGGGAAACTTAAAAGTCTAAGTTTTCTAGTCTATAGGTATTCTAGGGTTCCTAATTTGGGAATTGACGATCGTTTAATTATTAATTTAAAATAATAGTTAATTAAATAATAAGTAATGAAATTGAGAAAATAAATAAATAAAAAGAATTTTTGTAAAGTCATGTTCAAAGGTGGTTGTACCAAAATATCATAGTGCGAAAATAATTTTTATAAAATTATTTTCTCAATTAAAGAATATATAACACATTATAATTTATTTGTCAACACATGGTATTAATATCTAAAAATTTCAAATTCCATAAATTTTAGATTATAAAATTATATTCCTGATCTACTTTATTAAGAATAATTTATGTGAAATGTAGGTGCAAAAATGATGAAAAATGAATTTATTATGGATTTATTTTGATTAAAAAAAGTAAATTGATTAAAAATAATTAATTAAACTTTTTCCGAAAATAAAATTTAGTTTTGAAAAGTTTATTAGTTTATAAGTTTAAAATAATTTTTGTAGAATTTTTGTAAATCGTTTAGTTATATTTTTAGAATTTTTAAATTATTTGACTTTAAACTTGTATTAATTATTTTATATATAAAATAATTTATTATCATAAAATAAATGGTTGTAAAGTAAACTATGGAGTTGTAAACCTTGTATAATTTTTATAAAATTTTTGGACTATGTTTGCTATTTTTAATAATTAATTGTATTTATATAGGATATATATATATATATATATATATATATATATATATATATATATATATATCTACCTATCTAATAAAAGAAAACACATGAGGGACACATGGCACTCCCTTATGAATTCTCTCATTTCACTATTTAATACAATAAATTCAAATATAATTAAATAAATATATTAAATGATTTGCAAAATCATAATATAAATAATCGTAGTTGTAATAGAAATCATTATAAACGGATTTAATTGTAACATAAATCATTATAAAGGGATCTAATGATTTCTGTTATTAATATAAATATATTCTTATTCAATCTATTTCTAACGAATCCTGTTACAATTAATATAAATATAATAACATTAACTGCAAAAACATAATATAAATATATTATGATTTTACAAATCATTTAATATTATGTTTTTACAGTTATTATTATTATATTTTAAAAAAATTAGAAATAAATTCTTAGAAGTTGTGACACCCGGCAAACTCACGTTAGTAACATTGACTAAACTAGTAAGTCTACCTTAGCGAGTCATGCATATTACGTACTTAACTGGGTCAGTCGAGTCGTTGCGATGATTCTGGGGAATCATCGGGAGTCGTTACAATGATCCGCGGGATCATCGGGAGTCAGTCCATAACCATGTGTACAAGGATTGGTGATTCGTGGAATCACCGGGTTTAATACACACACGCAAGTCTCGAGTCCCGGGAATTGGTGAACGGACGTAAACGTGTTAGTTATCGTGCATTATATGTTTGTAATCATTATGTGACTTGTCGGTATGTGAATACGTGCTTATACGTGTTAAAATAGTGTTTAACGCGCCAAAAACCCGGTAAAACATGCTGCAGGCGATTAGGCACATGTGAGTAGCCTAATCACCAGACAAACAGGCGATTGGGAAGAGATTATGGGCGATTAGAGCCCTAATCGCCAGTAGTACAGGCGATTAGGCTCCTAATCGCCTGATCTGTTCTTGTAATCGCCTGATGAGTGTTGCACGAGTAAAAACACCTATAAATACAACCCTTGACTCCCCAAACACCCTTAGTGCAACCCTAACAGATCCTAAGCCTCCCACACACCTCAAAACACTTCTGGAACTCATTTTGCTTCAAAACTCACCATTTCCAAGCTTACACGCCTTTCTTTGATAAAATCGAAGGTGTGTTCTTCATCCCAAACCTTTGTAATGTTATTTTGTTGGTTCCCAAAGGTCCAGACCTTGTTTTACTAAGTTTTTGTCTTTAAAAACCTTTTAAATGAGTTTCTAAAACAAGTCTACACCATAATACTTGCTATATGTGAGGTATTTATGCATAAGATACTTTATTGGTGGCTGAACATGAAGGCGGATGTGGCTTCCTACGTAAGCAAGTGTTTGACCTGTGCCAAGGTCAAGGTTGAATACCAAAAGCCGTCCGGCCTTCTGCAACAGCCTGAAATCCCCAAGTGGAAGTGGAAACGGATTACAATGGACTTTGTGACCACACTTCCGAGGTTGCCCAGTGGTTGTGACATGATCTGGGTGATCGTCGATAGGTTGACAAAGTCAGCGCACTTCCTCGCTATCAAGGAAACTGATGGCCTTGAGCGTTTGGCTCGTTTGTATCTCAAGCAAGTGGTTTCTCGGCATGGGGTGCCTGATTCTATTATTTCTGATCGTGATCCTCGGTTCGCCTCTAATTTCTGGAAATCCTTGCATAAGGATCTGGGCACTCAGTTAGATATGAGCACAGCCTATCATCCGCAAACTGACGGTCAAAGTGAGCGGACGATTCAAACACTAGAAGACATGCTTCGGGCATGTGTGATCGACTTTGGCAAAGGGTGGGAGAGTCATCTACCACTGGTGGAATTCTCCTACAACAATAGTTACCATTCTAGTATTAAGGCAGCTCCGTTCGAGGCTCTTTACGGGCGGAAATGCCGGTCTCCTCTTTCTTGGGCTGAGGTGGGTGAGAGTCAACTCACCGGCCCGGAACTTGTGTACGAAACTTCCGAGAAGATCGTACAAATTCGTAACCGCATGGCAGCAGCTCGGGATCGTCAAAAGAGCTATGCCGATCGTCGTCGCAAGCCTTTAGAATTTCAGGTTGACGACAGGGTTTTATTGAAAGTATCTCCGTGGAAGGGTGTTATACGTTGTGGGCAGCATGGCAAATTGAATCCTCGGTATGTGGGACCGTTCGCAATTCTGGAACGGATTGGACCGATAGCATATAGGCTTGATCTGCCAGCTGAACTCAGTAATGTTCATAATGTCTTCCATGTCTCTAACCTCAAGAAGTGTCTGGCGGATGAATCTTTGGTTGTTCCTCTCGAAGAGATCAAGGTGGATGATTGTCTACGTATTGTGGAAGAACCGGTTGAGATTCTCGATTATAAGATCCGTAGCCTTCGCCGGAGTAAAATCCACATTTTTAAAGTTCGTTGGAACTCAAACCGTAGACCGGAGTTCACGTGGGAACGGGAGGATCAGATGAAAGCTAAGTATCCTCATTTATTTCCTAAGCGCGCGTTGGAATCAAGACATGTCTCGGCTGAAGCTGAATGAATATCGGGTCGAAATTCCCTTCAACAGGTGGATGATGTGGCAACCGGAAAATTTTTCTTCTCTTTCGTCTCTTCCTTTTTGGCCTTGGGCAATTTTCGGGACGAAAATTCTTTCAACAGGGGGATGTTGTGACACTCGGCAAACTCAGGTTAGTAACATTGACTAAACTAGTAAGTCTACCTTAGCGAGTCATGCATATTACATACTTAACTGGGTCAGTCGAGTCGTTGCGATGATTTTGGGGAATCATCGGGAGTCGTTACAATGATCTGCGGGATCATAGGGAGTCAGTCCATAACCATGTGTACAAGGATTGGTGATTCGTGGAATCACCGGGTTTAACACACACACGCAAGTCTCAAGTCTCGGGAATTGGTGAACGGACGTAAACGTGTTAGTTATCGTGCATTATGTAACATTTCGTATTTATTTCTATGTACGTTTGTGACATTTATTAATAAAACGTCGCATTTTTATCATTATTGTACCTTTTAAAAATATTTCGTGACACTTTTGGACTCCTAGTACCATACTATAATCATATATTAATAATATAGTGGTGGAATTTTTGTCAAAAAAATAATTGTTTGGGCTGGGGTTCAAACCCGCGCCCAAACCGGCTCACACAAGCACACTGCTCAACCAGCTTAGCTACACATTTTTGTTGAACATATCTCAGCCTGTTTAAACTTAAAGCTTTCCCCACTTCACCACAGTTGACTTGGGAAGTCAACTGCAAGCGAATCTTTCCAAATTCGTGCACCAATCCACGTTTTAATCCTATTATGGTAAACAAGGATTGATTGTCTGACCAATTCGCGTAATATACACGCATATCAGCAATCAAAACATACCATATCATAGCCAATTCACGCGTATTGTTTTATGACGAGTCAAACCTTCCAATTCGAGTCATAGGTATGTTACACTATAAATTAGGAACCCTAACACATTTTAGACTAGAAAACTTAGACATATTAAGTTTTCCCCAACACTTATTTATTACCTTGAAATAGGGTGATATTTGGATACACACAAGCCACATTTACTTATATAACAAGGGTCTCCATTTTAACACTAAGGTGAGTTTACATAGCCCCTTTTCTATTTCACTATTTTGGGGTGATACATGTTACAACATTCTATCTACAATTCAATCATAAGTGTCTATGTGTTATTCTATGTTGCATTATGTCTTAAACAGGACTAGGGTAAGCACAATATTCTAGCATAATCATTAACATTGATCAGCCGACGGTATACAATGATAGATCTATTGGACTGACAATCCCACCCGGATACGTGTACCTCCTACATAGGTAGCGTGGGTGATTGTTATCGAATTTATAACATAATCGAGTGAACCATGAGCGTATGGGATGGACCACAATATTCTAGTCACAAGGTTTGATTATGCACTCGATTTACCTGATAGTATGTTTTCACATATGGACTAGACTTGCCATGACACTTGAATTGTACAAGTTTTATTCAATTATCAAAACCTATGTAATTCTCACCAACTTTTGTTGACCCAAAAATATTTTCAAAATTAACATGTTTCAGGTAACAATGAAGCTGAGGCTTAAAGTATGCATGATGGATTCTATGAAGTTATTTGAAGTTATTTGTTTTATTTGATGTTATGTATTTTGGGATTTTTAGATATCGTTTCATTTGGATATTTATGTTATCAATAAATTATTTAAAATTTCAATATATACCATGTGCTACTGAAACAATCATCAATATGTGACATCCCGATGTTTCCGCCATCGGTTGGGGTGTTACAGATTGGTATCAGAGCCTTGGTTATAGGGAATTAGGTTATTAGAAAAATAATCTAGACTATAACCTTAGGGAATTAAAACAATACTTGCTTCTCTTACTTGTAACCCTAATTGCTTCCTTATTCTTACCCCTATCCTACACCTTATACAACCCTAAGCCTTTACAAGATGACTGCTCTTATTCGTCTGCTGCAATCCTGATCCACCTCTAGATTAATTGGACAAAATCCTCAGGTTTAGCCTGAACCACCTTAAGATCTCGTCAAAGTTCTAGATTTTAATAACGAACACGTGCAATCTGGAAGGGTGAACGCCTGTATTCTGAGTTTTCTGTCTAGGCTGGCATTGCTCATATATCCCAATCAGACGAGGGACCCGGATGCCTACCTGGGAATTCTCGGGATGAGTGTTCACTTATAGGCTAAAGCATGTCTTCACTATGTTATTAGAATCTAGAATCTTTGATAAGTCAACGTTTTCGTTTATTCGTTTTAATTAATGAATAAATGATTACATTCCTTATATTACCTCATTCATTTCATTGTGTCTCTTACAGATCATGCCTCCACGTCGCAGCACTCGCCTTAACAGTGGTGAAAATCATGATGAAGGGAGCAGCAATCACAACCACAACCACGACACTAACCACAATAATGGAGGTGATGCCCAACTGGCTGCAATCATTTCCCAACAAATGGCGCAACAGATCGCAACTCTGGTTCCTAATTTACTGGCTCAAGTCATCCAAATGAATGGAAACGGCAATGGAAATGGAAACGGCAATGGAAATCACAATGGGAACGGAAATGGAAACGGGAATGGTCACCCAGTCTGCACCCTCAAACACTTTAATACCTGCAATCCTCCTAAGTTTAGCGGGGATGAAGGAGCTACTGGTCTCCTACAATGGTTCGAGGGTATTGAGAATACCTTCATTAATAGTGAGTGTCCCGATAACTTTAAGGTCCGTTATGCTATGAGTGTTCTTCGCAAACGAGCATTCACTTAGTGGAATGAGGAAAAGTGCACCCGCGGAGCTGAAGTTGCACTTGCTATGACCTGGGATCAAGTCAAGGAGATAATGAAAGCTGAGTTTTGCCCACGTAACGAGGTCAAGAAGTTGAAGGACGAGTTCCACACCCTTGCTCAGGATAGTGGGGAAAACCTTGCTTATAATACCCGCTTCCATGAGCTCAGTCTGTTGTTGCCCCATAAGGTCACTCCCCTATCAGTAGCCATCGAGAAGTATATCGGTGGTTTACCTATGCAAATTCAGGAAGAATGGTACTCTGTTTCGCAAAGGTGCTAAGAAAGATGTGAACAAAGCTACACCAGAGCCGGCTAAGGAGATTAAGACTGAACACTCTGTTAACAAGAAACGCAAGGCCCGAAACTTTACAGTGGTTGCCACCCCCGCACCCAATAAGAAGCCATACACCGGACCTCACCCCTTGTGCAACACTTGCAAATACCACCACCCAGCTCAGGTGCCATGTCGTTTTTGCACTAATTGTCAAAGGTATG
Organism: Ambrosia trifida; assembly: GCA_028751855.1. Taxonomy (NCBI): domain Eukaryota; kingdom Viridiplantae; phylum Streptophyta; class Magnoliopsida; order Asterales; family Asteraceae; genus Ambrosia; species Ambrosia trifida. The sequence goes on from CM054129.1 coordinate 80,832,042, forward strand.
GACACCTTGTGAATATCTGTCGAGCTCCTCCTGCTAATGGCCCTGTTGCCCAAAATAACCCAGCCAGAAATGCCCCAGCTCCCAACCAACAAAACAATAGGCCTGCTCGTGGTCAGTGTTACGAGTGTGGCAGCCCAGACCACTATAACAATGCCTGCCCCAATCGTAACCAAAACTAGAACCAGAACCAAAATTGCAATCAAAACCAGAACCGCAACCAGAACCAAGGTGCTCGTGGTCGCGCGTACAACCTCAATGCTAATCAGGCCCGTGACAACAACGAAGTGGTTAATGGTACGTTTCTTGTTAATAACCACTATGCTTCTATACTATTTGATTCAGGTGCTGATAAGTCATTTGTGTCACTTAAGTTTGAACCCTTACTTAACTTACCCCAAACTAACCTAGAGGAACCCTTAGTGGTAGAGGTAGCTAATGGGAAGTCTATCTCGATCGATTATGTTATTCGTAACTGTGTGTTGAACCTTGATGAACATACCTTCCCTATCGATCTCATTCCTATGCATCTTGGAAGCTTTGATGTCATAGTAGGCATGGATTGGTTGTCAACCCATCATGCTGAAATCTTATGCTTTGAGAAAGTTATTCACATTCCTCTTGAATCTGGTGACATTTTGAAGATCTATGGTGAGAAGCCTTGTGGCGAACTTAAACTCATGTCTTGTACCACTGCTCAAAAATACTTACGAAAGGGGTATATGGCTTTCTTAGCTAACGTAATAGAAAAGAAAGACAAGGCAAGAGTATCCAAGATATTCCAATCATTCGAGACTATCCTGAAGTCTTTCCAGAGGATTTACCTGGTTTGCCTCCTGCTCGTCAAGTTGAATTTAGAATCGACCTTGTTCCCGGTGCAAATCCAGTCGCCAAAGCTCCTTATCGTCTTGCACCCTCTAAGATGCAAGAACTTGCCAGTCAACTGCAGGAACTTTCTGATAAAGGTTTCATTCGCCCCAGTTCTTCTCCATGGGGAGCCCCTGTGTTGTTCGTCAAGAAGAAAGATGGATCTCTTAGGATGTGTATCGATTATCGTGAGCTCAATAAACTCACCATCAAGAATCGTTATCCCCTGCCTAGGATTGACGATCTTTTCAATCAACTTCAAGGAGCAACCCACTTCTCGAAGATTGATCTTCGTTCTGGTTATCATCAGCTTAGAGTTCACGAAGAAGACATTCCCAAGACAGACTTTCGTACACGTTATGGTCATTACGAATTCATGGTCATGCCGTTTAGATTGACCAACGCTCGCGCGGTGTTTATGGATCTAATGAATCGGGTTTGTAGACCCTACCTTGACAAATTCGTGATCGTCTTCATTGACAACATTTTGATTTACTCTAAATCAAAATCCAATCACGAACAACATCTTCACTCAATCTTGGGTCTCCTAAAGAAAGAACAACTGTATGCCAAGTTCTCAAAATGTGAATTTTGGCTTAAGGAAGTTCAATTTTTAGGACACGTCATCAATGAGAACGGAATTCATGTTGATCCTGCGAAAATCGAAGCTGTCAAAGATTGGAGTGTTCCTAAAACTCCAACAAAAGTCTGTTCCTTCCTTGGTTTGGCTGGTTATTATCGTCGATTCATTGTCAACTTCTCCAAGATCGTTGTTCCTCTCACTGCCTTAACTCACAAGGGTAAACCTTATGAGTGGGGACCAAAACAAGAGGAAGCATTTGAGACTCTTAAGCTGAAACTTTGTGAAGCTCCTATTTTGTCTCTACCTGATGGTAGTGATGACTTCGTGGTCTATTGTGATGCATCAAACCAAGGTCTTGGTTGTGTTCTCATGCAACGAGGCAAGGTTATTGCTTATGCGTCTAGACAGCTTAAGACCCACGAAAAGAATTATACCACCCATGATCTTGAATTGGGCACAGTCATCTTTGCTCTTAAGATTTGGAGACACTATCTTTATGGAACCAAATGTGTGGTTTTCACAGACCACAAAAGTCTCCAACATGTCTTCGACCAGAAAAATCTTAACATGAGGCAACGACGTTGGGTTGAATTACTTAACGACTATGATTACGAGATTCGCTACCATACTGGCAAAGCGAATGTTGTGGCAGACGCACTCAGTCGTAAAGAGCGCATCAAACTTCATTGTGCGAGAGTTCGTACTAATCTTCAGGATCGTATCCTCTAGGCTCAACATACTTCAGTCACCCAAGGTAACATGTAGGAGGAAATGTCTTGTGGTGCTGAGACTCAACTTGAAACCAAACCTGATGGTCTACTTTATTTTCTCAATCGACTTTGGATTCCTGACCGTGATGATCTTCGTACCTTCCTTATGAATGAGGCTCATAAGTCTCGTTATTCTATTCATCCTAGAGCTGACAAGATGTACCGAGATCTTCGTTATTTGTATTGGTGGCCTGGTATGAAGAAAGATATCGCTCTTTTCGTTGCAAAATGCTATACTTGTTCAAAGGTCAAGGCTGAACATCAACGACCATCTGGTATGCTTGAACAACCAGAAATTCCTGTGTGGAAATGGGAGAGCATAGCAATGGACTTCATCACTAAACTCCCTCGTACACCCAAAGGTTTTGACAACATTTGGGTAATCGTTGACCGTTTAACCAAGTCAGCTCATTTCTTACCAATTCGTGAGAAATATTCTGTGGAAAGGTTAGCGAAGATGTACGTGAGTGAAATTGTATGTCGCCATGGTATACCTTTGGACATTATCTCTGATCGTGATGGACGTTTCACCTCTCACTTTTGGGATTCATTACAAGACGCTTGAGGATATGCTCAGGGCATGTGTCATCGATTTTGGTGGCGCATCGGATTCTCATATTCCCTTGGTCGAGTTTTCATACAACAACAGTTATCATGCCAGCATTAACATGGCTCCTTTCGAGGCACTCTATGGTCGTAAGTGTCATTCACCTGTCTGTTGGACTGAGGTTGGTGAAGCCCAGATCACTGGACCTGAACTGATCCAGGAAACCACAGATAAAATCCAACTCATCCAGGATAATCTTCTCAAGGCTAGAAGTCGACAGAAGAGCTATGCTGATAAACGTCGAAAGCCCTTGGAATTTCAAGTCGGGGACCTTGTACTTCTTAAGGTATCTCCTTGGAAGGGAGTAATTCACTTAAGTAGGAAGGGAAAACTAGCTCCTCGATATGTAGGCCCATTCAAAGTGCTTGACAGGATTGGAAAAGTGGCTTACAAACTTGATCTTCCACCTGAGTTAAGCAATGTTCACCCAACTTTTCACGTTTCGAATCTCAAGGAGTGCTTAGCAGATGAGAACCTCCATGTCCTTCTTGAAGATATGCAAATTGATGAAACTATGCACATTGTCGAGAAACCTGTCGAGATCGTGGATACTGGAGTCAAGAAACTCAAGCGCAGTTGCATTCCGATCGCTAAGGTTCGTTGGGAATCTAAACGAGGTCCAGAGTTCACTTGGGAACGCAAGGACCAGATGATGTCTAAGTACCCACACCTTTTCCCACCAGACTCTCCAACTCCAACTTCGGGAAGAAGTTCCTAAAAGTAGGGGAGACTGTAACATTTCGTATTTATTTCTATGTACGTTTGTGACATTTATTAATAAAACGTCGCATTTTTATCATTATTGTACCTTTTAAAAATATTTCGTGACACTTTTGGACTCCTAGTACCATACTAAAATCATATATTAATAATATAGTGGTGGAATTTTTGTCAAAAAAATAATTGTTTGGGCTGGGGTTCGAACCCGCGCCCAAACCGGCTCACACAAGCACACTGCTCAACCAGCTGAGCTACACATTTTTGTTGAACATATCTCAACCTGTTTAAACTTAAACCTTTCCCCACTTACCACAGTTGACTTGGGAAGTCAACTGCAAGCGAATCTTTCCAAATTCGTGCACCAATCCACGTTTTAATCCTATTATGGTAAACAAGGATTGATTGTCTGACCAATTCGCGTAATATACACGCATATCAGCAATCAAAACATACCATATCATAGCCAATTCACGCGTATTGTTTTATGACGAGTCAAACCTTCAAATTCGAGTCATAGGTATGTTACACTATAAATTAGGAACCCTAGCACATTTTAGACTAGAAAACTAAGACTTATTAAGTTTTCCCCAGCACTTATTTATTACCTTGAAATAGGGTGATATTTGGATACACACAAGACACATTTACTTATATAACAAGGGTCTCCATTTTAACACTAAGGTGAGTTTACATAGCCCCTTTTCTATTTCACTATTTTGGGGTGATACATGTTACAACATTCTATCTACAATTCAATCATAAGTGTCTATGTGTTATTCTATGTTGCGTTATGTCTTAAACATGACTAGGGTAAGCACAATATTCTAGCATAATCATTAACATTGATCAGCCGACGGTATACAATGATAGATCTATTGGACTGACAATCCCACCCGGATACGTGTACCTCCTACATAGGTAGTGTGGGTGATTGTTATCGAATTTATAACATAATCGAGTGAACCATGAGCGTATGGGATGGACCACAATATTCTAGTCATAAGGTTTGATTATGCACTCGATTTACCTGATAGTATGTTTTCACATATGGACTAGACTTGCCATGACACTTGAATTGTACAAGTTTTATTCAATTATCAAAACCTATGTAATTCTCACCAACTTTTGTTGACCCAAAAATATTTTCAAAATTAACATGTTTCAGGTAACAATGAAGCTGAGGCTTAGAGTATGCATGCTGGATTCTATGAAGTTAATTGAAGTTATTTGTTTTATTTGATGTTATGTATTTTGGGATTTTTAGACATCGTTTCATTTGGATATTTATGTTATCAATAAATTATTTAAAATTTTAATATATACCATGTGCTACTGAAACAATCATCAATATGTGACATCCCGATGTTTCCGCCATCGGTTGGGGTGTTACACATTATATGTTTGTAATCATTATGTGACTTGTCGGTATGTGATACGTGCTTATACGTGTTAAAATAGTGTTTAACGCGCCAAAAACCCGGTAAAACATGCTGCAGGCGATTAGGCACATGTGAGTAGCCTAATCGCCAGACAAACAGGCGATTGGGAAGAGATTATGGGCGATTAGGCTCCTAATCGCCTGATCTGTTCTTGTAATCGCCTGATGAGTGTTGCACGAGTAAAAACACCTATAAATACAACCCTTGACTCCCCAAACACCCTTAGTGCAACCCTAACAGATCCTAAGCCTCCCACACACCTCAAAACACTTCTGGAACTCGTTTTGCTTCAAAACTCACCATTTCCAAGCTTACACACCTTTCTTTGATAAAATCCAAGGTGTGTTCTTCATCCCAAACCTTTGTAATTTTATTGTGTTGGTTCCCAAAGGTCCAGACCTTGTTTTACTAAGTTTGTGTCTTTAAAAACCTTTGAAATGAGTTTCTAAAACAAGTCTACACCATAATACTTGCTATATGTGAGGTATTTATGCATATGATGATTTTTGGTGGTTAGAACATGAATGTTTCCATGAAATTGATGTACTTCTGATGTGTAGGAGTTATTAGGATGATTATCTAAGGATTTGAGCTATTGTTATAGTGTTTTGATGAAAGTATGCATTTTGATCCATTTGGATGATTCTTGAAGAATTAGGATGTTGTGATATGATTCAATGCTTGTTTGTTGTTAGGATTCACATTAGAATGATATTATAACAAAGGGGTAATGATTTGCAAGTTGTGGGATGTGTAATCTGGTTATTGTCATTTAAGGAAAGATTTCATAGTTAATGAAACCTAGTACTTTGCTATTTTTGGAAATAATCACACCGAGGCCGTTAGAGCTGAGATAAATTGGGGGGTTTTTGCTTGAATTGAGTTGGTTAATAGTTTAGGTTTGATATTGGGTGATTTTACATGTTTCAGATCTGATTTGGAGGGTTTAACGCACGAAAACACGTCATGAACCTGCAACAGGCGATTGGGAGCTGCAATCGCCTGCTGCAAGGGCGATTGGCCACCTAATCGCCTGATGTATCAGGCGATTAGCCTTCTACTCGCCTGTTGACTCCCTCTAATCACTAGTTGACTTTTCCTAATTGCATGTTAGTTTCCTAATCGCGTGTACTGCTGTTGTAAGCATATTTTGACATCCCGAAACATGATTTGACACCTAGGAACATGATAGGAACCCCGAGACATGTCCAATGACTTAGTAACACGTTTTCGGACTCGTTTATGCGTTAATTGAGCATTATGCTAGACTAGGTGAACTCTTGCACGTATTAAGTGTTTAATTGCATATGTTGCATGATGTCTTGTATTCAGCTAACACGTGGGATGTCGGGTCACCAATGGGATGTCGGGTCTTCTCTGGTACGGTCGGTTTAACAATCAAAAGTGTTTTCAAACGTTTATGGTTATGGTCTGGACATTCGGGGACTAGTTAACCTGCGGGTTATTAGTCCGGATACTTATACACATCTTATGATAGGTCGTCGCTATTTGGGGCTATCATAGCATACTTATTTAACTGTTTTCAAGTAACGCAATCTAAGGTGAGTGTCACAGCCCCACTTTTACCGTTTTGCTTTCGGGGGAGAAACATGCTACTTACTTACTTACTTATTAAAGGTCATGTTATACTATGGTTACTTCATGTTACTATGCGGCTTTTATGGAAAGTCCCAGGGGGAAACCATGAATGTGCGGGGATGCACAACGAGGGAAATGTGGATAGATCTATTGGGCCTTACAAACCCCACCTGACGGCTGGGAGCCGGGCGGGTACATATTGTCTCTAATACTTTGGGGTTGCCGAGGCATCGGTAATCCCGTCCGTCTGGGCTGGCTTCAACACTTTTACCGGTTTAGTAATGGGTTCCCAACCGCAGTTGTAGGAACACCTAACGTCTAGCTAACGTTCTCATAACATAGTAGTAACAGATATGATCTTTCCGAACTTACTACAACTCTTTTATAAAAGAAAACCTGTGAACTCACCAACATTATATGTTGACATTTTTGGCATGTTTTCTCAGGTCGCTAAGGTATCAGTTAACGGACTAGGCGCACGGAGTCTTGCACAACGTCTAGAGTTTTGATGCATATTAAACAATGTTTTGTAAACTATAATATGCCAAGAAATGCTTCCGCTGCTGGTTTATGGCTCAAAGCATAACGTTTTGGTTTCAATATATATATATATATATATATATATATATATATATATATATATGCATGCATGTTTAGTTTTTGTTTATTGTGACCATTGACTGGGATCCTGGTGTGTCACGTGCCTCACGGTAAAACCCCGCATGTGGAATTTGAGGGTGTGACAGAAATACTTTAAAAAGATTTATTAACTAACCGAATTAAACATTATTGAAACATTAGTGTTTTTTTTATATAACATATTTATATTATATGTTGTTAACTTTAAATTTAAATCATGTACCTTAAATAAACCCATTTATAAAAATTTTGATCTTTTATTTTAAGTTTAAAACTATGTTTATTATGATGCTTGACAAATGATTATTAAGTTGTATTATTTTGGTCATTGTTTTAGATGTTAAATATTCTTAGCAAATACATATTAATTTTAGATGTTTAAAATAGTGCAAAAGTTAAATAAGCAAATTAATAATAACACAATGTAATTAGCTAATTTTTTTAGTGAGACTTTCATATTGTTCTGAACAAATAAATAAAGTAAACCAATCAATATTAATATATTGCTATCTATACTAAAAAAACAATATATGGAGTATATAGAACTCCCCTATAAAGCCTTATATTTTCCTATTTAAAACAATACATTTATTTTAATTTGTTTCTTTATTTAATAATACTATCTATTCAGTTTTTATTGGCTATAACTATAATTATTAATATAATTATTTAAATTCAGTTTTATATATATATATATATATATATATATTCTATGTTTTTGTAAATCAATTAATATAATTATATTTTAATACAAAATTATAAACAAAATATTAGACATGATTTGAAAATGTTTATTAGCTAATAGAAAAAAACTTTATTAAAAATTATTCATTTTTTTAAGATAGTGTATTTATATGTTATTACATTTAAATTTGAATTGTATACTTTAAATTAACCTATTTTTTAATATGTGGTCTTTCGCTCTTAGTTTAAAACTATATTTCTTAGAATGTTCTTGAAAATAGTTTTATGTGAATATGAATGTCTTTTACAAGAAATTATTTAGGGGCCGGTGAATATTTAATATTTTCGGGTTGTAAAGGCAATTTTATTTATTTTAAATATAATATGTAATCTAATTTTTCTTAATTATATTTTTTAAATTTATATATAATATATATAATTTAACTTGTTCAACCTGTGTGTCACACGGGTACATAACCTATTATAAATATATATATATATATATATATATATGAAGAAAAACTGAAAAAAAAGCCAAAAACCCGGCCAGTTGCTGGGCTCGAACCAGTGATCCGTGGGGTGAAAACCCACGCCCAGACCAACTGGTCTGGGTGTGTGTTTGATATCTGATTCAGTTTCACATTTTATTTATAGATTATCCTGAAAACAACAAAAATCCCCAAATCAACTCATATAAACCCTAATCCGCCAATTGAATCAATCGCCCCTAATCCGTTACAGTTAACAAACGATGATAAGGGGCTTTTGATATCCACCCATAGTCGACCCTATAGTACCTAAGAATCGAAGCAAAATCATACCTTATGATGGATAATTCAAGCAACAAAACTTGGACATAAATGCCTCAAAATCGAACAATTATGTGCTTGTAAGTGAAAGATGGTATAGGGGTTATGTAAATCGGCCCTTTCAGTCTGTTAACGAGGATTCAATTTATAATCTAACAGATTCAATCGCAAAATTGAATGTTTGACCGAGACCACTCCTATACGCGTTAATTAGACATTAATCTGATTGATTTGATGCGTAATTTCTTTTGATTATTGCCGAAAATGCTGTGTTGATTGATTAAAAATGGAAACCTTCCAAAAACAAGAATCAAATACGCGTTAATTGAATGTTCTTGGCAGCAGTTGACTTTTTTTTTGAGTTGACTGACTTAGTTTAGAAGATGTTAAGTTCATTTAGTTTGGATAATAATCACAAAAGAAGCTTTAGCTCAGTTGGTTGTTTGGTGGGTTGGTTTTGCTGTGGGCGCGGGTTTGAGTCCCGGTCCACACAAAATATTTTTTGGCATTTTTTTTACTATGACTAAATTATTATTTATGCATAATATGATTATATTAGTCCAAGAATATCACGAAATATTTTTAAAACGTACTAAATTGTCGAAATTCAACGATTTTTATCAAACAATTAATAATATAAGGGGACTAAAGCATTAATTAAAAATTTTGGAAACATTCGCGATGTTACAGTCTCCCCTACTTTTGGAAACTTCGTCCCGAAGTTATTAAAAACACAGGGTTGAGGGTGATTAGGTAGAAATTAGGGTAACTGTTTTAAAGTATGACATAAATTTATAGGTAATAGAATATTCTATTTCGAATAATTTGGATTAAAGGATTGATATGTATGACTATAGGGAAACTAAATGAACTACCAAAACCTCTTAGAATTTCACACTACCTTAACGTACCTGTAAATTCATGATTACGTTCCGGGCCGCAATCACCAATTTACCTTACATTAGGGTTTTGTGTCCTTCTATAACTCTAGACACACAGTGCCAAATAACCTTGTGTTTGAATCATGTACAATGTATCCAAAAATGAGTCCAACTGTTGAGCAGGAAAAAGACTTCTACCAGTCAGTGAGTAAGAACCTCTACCGATTGTTGAGCAGGTTTTTAGGACCTCTACCAATCGTTGAGTAGGTTATTTGGTACTCTACTAACTGTGGAGCAAGTACTTCATCCTCTACCAGTTGTTGATTAAGTGTAAAAATTATTTCACACATAAATTGCAAATTGATAATATGTTCATGTAAGCAAGTTTATAAGTGTAACAAATATAGTATGTGCATTGAAATTGTATGGATTTAGATATTAATATAGCAATTAGTTCACACTCAACCAGGCATGTATTCAAGTGTCATGAACATACTAGATAAACAACCCTTATGTAAAAGACAATTTTTAGTACTAGGATTTATTACTTGAATCAGAATGCATCAATACATAGAATTTTAAGAGCAAATAACATTCTAATAGTGGAGCTTGTTTCTAAGCAACTGGAGGATCTTGATCTCGGTTTAAGTGAGGGCACCGGTTACGGAAGTGGTTTGGGTCTCCACATTCATAGCACTGACCATAGTTGTAACTGCTGGGACGATTAGGACTAGTAGCCGGAGCAGGGTTGGTTGGTTGGTTGGTATTGGGGTTTGGGGCTTCACGACATGTGTTGACCAGATGACCATACTTACCACAATTGGTGCACAAGCGACATGGTGAAACGGTGGGATGATGACGTTTGCATGTGTTACACAAAGGAAAGTTTCCCGTATAAGGTTTCTTGTTAGAAGCTTGTGTAGTGAGGTTCACATCAGGATCCCTGGTCTTGCGCTTCTGGTTCTCAGTTGTTACTGCGGCTACAATACTTGCTTTATCGCCTTTCCGAAATAAGGTCCCGTTCTTTACGTGATTTTCAGTTAAGGTAGCTGCTAGCAGCTTGGCCTCTTGTAGGGTAGCAGGGTTCCTTCCCCACACCGTATCCTGAATTTGCATGGGTAAGCCGCCAATGTACTTTTCGATCGCAACAGACAGAGGGGTGACCTTATGTGGTAACAGTAGGCTAAGTTCGTGGAAACGAGTGTTGTAGGCTAGGTTTTGTCCACTGTCTTGGGCAAAATCGTGAAACTCATCTTCCAACTTCTTGATTTCATTACGAGGGCAGGATTCCGCCTTCATGATGTCTTTAGCTTGCTCCCAAGTCAAAGCCAGTGCGACTTCAACTCTGTGAGTCTGTTTCTCTTCGTTCCACCATGTGAGTGCCCGCTTGTGGAGGACACTCATAGCATAGCGAACCTTGAGATTGTTAGGGCACTCGTTATTAATGAAGGTATCTTCGATACCTTCAAACTACTGAAGGAGACTAGTGGCTCCTTCGTCCCCGCTAAACTTAGGAGGAGTGCAAGAGTTGAAGTGCTTGAGGGTGCAAACACGGTGAGCATTCCCGTTCCCGTTGTGATTATTATTCCCATTTCCATTTCCATTGCCATTTCCATTTCCATTCATTTGAAAGACTTGAGCCACCAAGTTGGGAACTAACGTCGCTATCTGTTAAGCCATTTGTTGGGAAATGATCGCAGCGAGTTGGACATCATTGTCATGGTTGTTGTTGTTGTTGATGCTTTCACCATCATGATCGTTGTTATTACGAGAGCTGCGATGAGGGGGCATTATGTCACACCCTCAAAATCCACTTGCGGAGTTTTACTGCGAGGCGTATGACAAACCAGGATCCAAACCAACGATCACAATAAACAAGTCTAAATGAACATATGCAATTTAAGAAAACATAGTTTAGAATCCCTAATTACAGCGGAAGCTTATTCAAAACATAATCCAAAATAAACCAAGTGTTCAACGTTTGAAAACCATACAATCCTAACTAGACGCCGAGCAGACGCGTGCGCCCTAGTTCCATTGTGCTACCTTAGCGACCTGAGAAAACATGTAAAAGTTTACGTCAGCACAAAAATGCTGGTGAGTTTACAGGTTTTGTAATCACAGTACCAAGTTCAACCTGTCCATACTATAACAATTCGAAAACCAAAGTACGCTAGCTAGGCGTATGTTTTGTTACTATCACGATTGGAAAACCATAACTAACTCGCAAACCAGATGTCGTGCCCGATGTAGTAAACCTGTTGTTCCTGTTTGAGACAATATGCACTCGCCCGGCCCTCCAAGCCGACGAGCGGGGTTGGTCACTCCCAATAGCGCTATTCACATTTCCCCGTTGTGCTAACCCGCACATTCATGGTTCCCCCCGGGACTTCCAAAGATCGTATAGTAAACCATAGAAACCCATAGTATGACAGTAGTTACCAAACATAAGTTTTAACACATGTTTTCTCCCCCGAAAAGTGAAACCAGTTAAAAGAGGGGTCGTAAACTCACCTTAAGTTGCGTTACTTCGTAATATGAATAAACTCAGCAGCTATGCTAGTCCCGTAAAGTGGCGACCTAACATATGACAGTTACAAGTACTTAGACTAATAACCCGCAGGTTAGTTAGTCCCTAGATGTCCAGACCATAACCAAGTTCGTTTGAAAACACCGTGACTGTTTAACTGACCCAATGTACAAGACTCGACATCCCATTGGTGACCCGAGACTCCCCGTGTTATGCTTACGCTCGCAAACATACAATCATGCAATCACACTTAACATACGTTAACGTCCAACAAGTTATAGCACGTAGTTCACGTATCACATAATTAAATCCAAACATATGTTACCAAGTTATTAGATATGTTACGGGGTTCCTAGCATGTTCCTAGATGTCAAATCGGGTCTCGGAATGCTAATTTACACTTATAGCAGCAGTACACGCGATTAGGAAAAGTCAACTAGCATTTAGGTTGGTCAACAGGCATTTAGGAAGGCTAATCGCCTATAATATAGGCAATTAGGTCATAAGACATGCATTTCAGGAGTTTATAGGCAATTAGGTCATAAGACATGCATTTACTAGCAATTAGGTCATAAGACATGTATCTACTAGCAATTAGGTCATAAGACATGTATCTACTAGCAATTAGCTCATAAGACATGCATCTACTAGCAATTAGGTCATAAGACATGCATCTACTAGCAATTAGCTCATAAGACATGTATTTCAGGACTTAACTAGCATTTAGGATCACAATTGCATGTAATAGAGGCATTTAGCCCCCAATCGCATGTAATATAGGCGATTAGGGAGTCTTTACAGGCGATTGGTCTCCTAATCGCCCCTAACATAGGCGATTAGGGTTGCTAATCGCCAGTAACCCAGCTGTTCCGGTTTTTCGCGCGTTTAACGCTCCAAATCAGATCCAGAACGCGTGTAATCATCCAATATCAATCCAACAACTATACCAAACATGTTTAAACCAAAATCCTTCGTTTAGCCTCGTTTTATCAGCCCTGCATGCAACCATGTAATCCAAACACAATACACATAGCATGAAACATCACATTAACATGCATAACTATAACCCTAATGAACAATTACTCAGATTTCATTAACATGATATCATTATTAATCTGAAACTAACCTAATAACATGTTAATCATCCATCTTGAATCATAGAAACCCTAGCTTTTGATCATAAACACACATAACACATGCATGATAGTTAGAATCCGATTAACAACACTTATTAACGATTTTCAGAAAGCTTATTCGTTTTAGAACAGGTCTGGACCGTTAGGGATTTAATAAAAACGTTAATAAAGATTGCATGGATGAAAATCACACCTTAGATTGTGTTAGATTGATGAAATAAGCTTGAAACCTTGTGTTTTGATCCAAAATCACGTTCCAGAGGTTGTGTGTGTGTTGGGGCGGGTTATGGGACGACTAGGGTTGTTATTATGAAGTTTAGGAGGTCAAGCATTGTATTTATAGTCGTTTTTAGTCGTCCAGCACGTAACACGCGATTGTGCAGCATTTACACGCGATTAGGGCTCCTAATCGCATGAAACTTCATGCAATTAGGGCCTAATCGCCCCTAAGGCATGCATTTAGCATGCCAATCGCCCCTATGAAGGCCCAATCGCATCCCCTATAGGCGATTGAGCTCCCCTAATCGCCTATAGGGGCTGGTTCCGTGTGTTTTGCGCGTTAAACCCCGTTTTAACATATGTTAACACATTTTCACATACCGACAAGTCACATAATGATTTTAAACACATAACACTTGCAAACAAACATATTCACACTCGTTCACCAATTCCCGGGACTCGAGACTTGTATGTTCCGTATGACCTGACGATTCTACGAATCGTCACCATTTGTACACTTGGTTAAGGACTAACATCTAATGAACCTCTAGACTAACATCCGATGATCCTTTATACTAAACTGATAGTTCCCGAACCATAACACGACTTAACTAACCTAGTTAAGTACAATATACGCGTGACTCGCTAAGGTAGACTTTCATCTAGACAACGTTGTTAACCAGAATTTGCCGGGTGTCACATCATCCCCACGTTAAAAGAATTTTCGTCCCGAAAATTGCACAGTACCCAAAAGGAATAACAAAAGAAACAGACAAAAGATAGAAACCAAGAGAGAGATTTACCCGAGTTGTCACATCATCCCCACGTTAAAAGGAATCTCGCCCCGAGATTCATTCAGCAGCAGTGGAGACGTATCTTGATTCGAACGCTTCCTTAGGAAAGAGATGAGGATACTTAGACTTCATCTGATCCTCCCGTTCCCAAGTGTACTCTGGTCCCCGGTTCGAGTTCCAGCGAACCTTCACAATGCGAATCTTGCTATGACGTAGGCTACGAATCTTGTAATCGAGGATCTCAACAGGTTCATCCACAATCCGAAGACGATCATCAACCTTGATCTCTTCCAGTGGAACAATGAGAGACTCGTCAGCCAGACACTTCTTTAAGTTGGACACATGGAAGACGTTATGTACGTTACCGAGCTCCGTCGGTAAATCAAGACGATATGCCACCGGTCCAATCCATTCCAGGATCGTAAATGGACCGACATACTGAGGGTTGAGTTTGCCACGCTTCCCAAAGCGTATGACGCCCTTCCACGGTGAAACTTTCAGAAGTACCTTGTCATCAACTTGGAATTCCAATGGTTTGCGACGCTGATCGGCATAACTCTTTTGCCGATCCCGTGCCGCTGCCAACCGGTTACGAATCTGTACGATCTTTTCCGAAGTTTCGTACACTAGTTCTGATACCATCTGTAACACCCCGCCCCTCTCATCACCAATATTGTCCGCTTTGCCCATCCAGAGCTCACGGATTTGTTTTTGGTTGCCCAAGTGGAGACTTCCCAGGAGGTCACCCATCCTGAAATTTCTCCCACCTGAGCACGCTTAACTGTGGAGTTCTCCTCTCATCCACTAACATTAAGCCCCAAAACGCGTTGGTGATTTAAGAGGCAAGAAATTACTTATGAACCAAGGATCTCTCCTGGCCACGGCCGATGTGGGATTTTCCTGGGGTGTCACATTCACCCCCTGTTAGAGTCTCATCCTCCCTGATGAGGTGTGCACCCACCATCCCGAATGGCACAGGAGTGGTTCTGATACCAATCTGTCACACCCTCAAAATCCACTTGCGGAGTTTTACTGCGAGGCGTATGACAAACCAGGATCCAAACCAACGATCACAATAAACAAGTCTAAATGAACATATGCAATTTAAGAAAACATAGTTTAGAATCCCCAATTACAGCGGAAGCTTATTCAAAACATAATCCAAAATAAACCAAGTGTTCAACGTTTTAAAACCATGCAATCCTAACTAGACGCCGTGCAGACGCGTGCGCCCTAGTTCCATTGTGCTACCTTAGCGACCTGAGAAAACATGTAAAAGTTTACGTCAGCACAAAAATGCTGGTGAGTTTACAGGTTTTGTAATCACAGTACCAAGTTCAACCTGTCCATACTATAACAATTCGAAAACCAAAGTACGCTAGCTAGGCATATGTTTTGTTACTATCAAGATTGGAAAACCATTACTAACTCGCAAACCAGATGTCGTGCCCGATGTAGTAAACCTGTTGTTCCTGTTTGAGACAATATGCACTCGCCCGGCCCTCCAAGCCGACGAGCGGGGTTGGTCACTCCCAATAGCGCTATTCACATTTCCCCGTTGTGCTAACCCGCACATTCATGGTTCCCCCCGGGACTTCCAAAGATCGTATAGTAAACCATAGAAACCCATAGTATGACAGTAGTTACCAAACATAAGTTTTAACACATGTTTTCTCCCCCGAAAAGTGAAACCAGTTAAAAGAGGGGTCGTAAACTCACCTTAAGTTGCGTTACTTCGTAATATGAATAAACTCAGCAGCTATGCTAGTCCCGTAAAGTGGCGACCTAACATATGACAGTTACAAGTACTTAGACTAATAACCCGCAGGTTAGTTAGTCCCTAGATGTCCAGACCATAACCAAGTTCGTTTGAAAACACCGTGACTGTTTAACTGACCCAATGTACAAGACTCGACATCCCATTGGTGACCCGAGACTCCCCGTGTTATGCTTACGCTCGCAAACATACAATCATGCAATCACACTTAACATACGTTAACGTCCAACAAGTTATAGCACGTAGTTCACGTATCACATAATTAAATCCAAACATATGTTACCAAGTTATTAGATATGTTACGGGGTTCCTAGCATGTTCCTAGATGTCAAATCGGGTCTCGGAATGCTAATTTACACTTATAGCAGCAGTACACGCGATTAGGAAAAGTCAACTAGCATTTAGGTTGGTCAACAGGCATTTAGGAAGGCTAATCGCCTATAACATAGGCAATTAGGTCATAAGACATGCATTTCAGGAGTTTATAGGCAATTAGGTCATAAGACATGCATTTACTAGCAATTAGGTCATAAGACATGTATCTACTAGCAATTAGGTCATAAGACATGTATCTACTAGCAATTAGCTCATAAGACATGCATCTACTAGCAATTAGCTCATAAGACATGCATCTACTAGCAATTAGCTCATAAGACATGTATTTCAGGACTTAACTAGCATTTAGGATCACAATTGCATGTAATAGAGGCATTTAGCCCCCAATCGCATGTAATATAGGCGATTAGGGAGTCTTTACAGGCGATTGGTCTCCTAATCGCCCCTAACATAGGCGATTAGGGTTGCTAATCGCCAGTAACCCAGCTGTTCCGGTTTTTCGCGCGTTTAACGCTCCAAATCAGATCCAGAACGCGTGTAATCATCCAATATCAATCCAACAACTATACCAAACATGTTTAAACCAAAATCCTTCGTTTAGCCTCGTTTTATCAGCCCTGCATGCAACCATGTAATCCAAACACAATACACATAGCATGAAACATCACATTAACATGCATAACTATAACCCTAATGAACAATTACTCAGATTTCATTAACATGATATCATTATTAATCTGAAACTAACCTAATAACATGTTAATCATCCATCTTGAATCATAGAAACCCTAGCTTTTGATCATAAACACACATAACACATGCATGATAGTTAGAATCCGATTAACAACACTTATTAACGATTTTCAGAAAGCTTATTCGTTTTAGAACAGGTCTGGACCGTTAGGGATTTAATAAAAACGTTAATAAAGATTGCATGGATGAAAATCACACCTTAGATTGTGTTAGATTGATGAAATAAGCTTGAAACCTTGTGTTTTGATCCAAAATCACGTTCCAGAGGTTGTGTGTGTGTTGGGGCGGGTTATGGGACGACTAGGGTTGTTATTATGAAGTTTAGGAGGTCAAGCATTGTATTTATAGTCGTTTTTAGTCGTCCAGCACGTAACACGCGATTGTGCAGCATTTACACGCGATTAGGGCTCCTAATCGCATGAAACTTCATGCAATTAGGGCCTAATCGCCCCTAAGGCATGCATTTAGCATGCCAATCGCCCCTATGAAGGCCCAATCGCATCCCCTATAGGCGATTGAGCTCCCCTAATCGCCTATAGGGGCTGGTTCCGTGTGTTTTGCGCGTTAAACCCCGTTTTAACATATGTTAACACATTTTCACATACCGACAAGTCACATAATGATTTTAAACACATAACACTTGCAAACAAACATATTCACACTCGTTCACCAATTCCCGGGACTCGAGACTTGTATGTTCCGTATGACCTGACGATTCTACGAATCGTCACCATTTGTACACTTGGTTAAGGACTAACATCTAATGAACCTCTAGACTAACATCCGATGATCCTTTATACTAAACTGATAGTTCCCGAACCATAACACGACTTAACTAACCTAGTTAAGTACAATATACGCGTGACTCGCTAAGGTAGACTTTCATCTAGACAACGTTGTTAACCAGAATTTGCCGGGTGTCACATCATCCCCACGTTAAAAGAATTTTCGTCCCGAAAATTGCACAGTACCCAAAAGGAATAACAAAAGAAACAGACAAAAGATAGAAACCAAGAGAGAGATTTACCCGAGTTGTCACATCATCCCCACGTTAAAAGGAATCTCGCCCCGAGATTCATTCAGCAGCAGTGGAGACGTATCTTGATTCGAACGCTTCCTTAGGAAAGAGATGAGGATACTTAGACTTCATCTGATCCTCCCGTTCCCAAGTGTACTCTGGTCCCCGGTTCGAGTTCCAGCGAACCTTCACAATGCGAATCTTGCTATGACGTAGGCTACGAATCTTGTAATCGAGGATCTCAACAGGTTCATCCACAATCCGAAGACGATCATCAACCTTGATCTCTTCCAGTGGAACAATGAGAGACTCGTCAGCCAGACACTTCTTTAAGTTGGACACATGGAAGACGTTATGTACGTTACCGAGCTCCGTCGGTAAATCAAGACGATATGCCACCGGTCCAATCCATTCCAGGATCGTAAATGGACCGACATACTGAGGGTTGAGTTTGCCACGCTTCCCAAAGCGTATGACGCCCTTCCACGGTGAAACTTTCAGAAGTACCTTGTCATCAACTTGGAATTCCAATGGTTTGCGACGCTGATCGGCATAACTCTTTTGCCGATCCCGTGCCGCTGCCAACCGGTTACGAATCTGTACGATCTTTTCCGAAGTTTCGTACACTAGTTCTGATACCATCTGTAACACCCCGCCCCTCTCATCACCAATATTGTCCGCTTTGCCCATCCAGAGCTCACGGATTTGTTTTTGGTTGCCCAAGTGGAGACTTCCCAGGAGGTCACCCATCCTGAAATTTCTCCCACCTGAGCACGCTTAACTGTGGAGTTCTCCTCTCATCCACTAACATTAAGCCCCAAAACGCGTTGGTGATTTAAGAGGCAAGAAATTACTTATGAACCAAGGATCTCTCCTGGCCACGGCCGATGTGGGATTTTCCTGGGGTGTCACATTCACCCCCTGTTAGAGTCTCATCCTCCCTGATGAGGTGTGCACCCACCATCCCGAATGGCACAGGAGTGGTTCTGATACCAATCTGTCACACCCTCAAAATCCACTTGCGGAGTTTTACTGCGAGGCGTATGACAAACCAGGATCCAAACCAACGATCACAATAAACAAGTCTAAATGAACATATGCAATTTAAGAAAACATAGTTTAGAATCCCCAATTACAGCGGAAGCTTATTCAAAACATAATCCAAAATAAACCAAGTGTTCAACGTTTTAAAACCATGCAATCCTAACTAGACGCCGTGCAGACGCGTGCGCCCTAGTTCCATTGTGCTACCTTAGCGACCTGAGAAAACATGTAAAAGTTTACGTCAGCACAAAAATGCTGGTGAGTTTACAGGTTTTGTAATCACAGTACCAAGTTCAACCTGTCCATACTATAACAATTCGAAAACCAAAGTACGCTAGCTAGGCATATGTTTTGTTACTATCAAGATTGGAAAACCATTACTAACTCGCAAACCAGATGTCGTGCCCGATGTAGTAAACCTGTTGTTCCTGTTTGAGACAATATGCACTCGCCCGGCCCTCCAAGCCGACGAGCGGGGTTGGTCACTCCCAATAGCGCTATTCACATTTCCCCGTTGTGCTAACCCGCACATTCATGGTTCCCCCCCGGGACTTCCAAAGATCGTATAGTAAACCATAGAAACCCATAGTATGACAGTAGTTACCAAACATAAGTTTTAACACATGTTTTCTCCCCCGAAAAGTGAAACCAGTTAAAAGAGGGGTCGTAAACTCACCTTAAGTTGCGTTACTTCGTAATATGAATAAAATCAGCAGCTATGCTAGTCCCGTAAAGTGGCGACCTAACATATGACAGTTACAAGTACTTAGACTAATAACCCGCAGGTTAGTTAGTCCCTAGATGTCCAGACCATAACCAAGTTCGTTTGAAAACACCGTGACTGTTTAACTGACCCAATGTACAAGACTCGACATCCCATTGGTGACCCGAGACTCCCCGTGTTATGCTTACGCTCGCAAACATACAATCATGCAATCACACTTAACATACGTTAACGTCCAACAAGTTATAGCACGTAGTTCACGTATCACATAATTAAATCCAAACATATGTTACCAAGTTATTAGATATGTTACGGGGTTCCTAGCATGTTCCTAGATGTCAAATCGGGTCTCGGAATGCTAATTTACACTTATAGCAGCAGTACACGCGATTAGGAAAAGTCAACTAGCATTTAGGTTGGTCAACAGGCATTTAGGAAGGCTAATCGCCTATAATATAGGCAATTAGGTCATAAGACATGCATTTCAGGAGTTTATAGGCAATTAGGTCATAAGACATGCATTTACTAGCAATTAGGTCATAAGACATGTATCTACTAGCAATTAGGTCATAAGACATGTATCTACTAGCAATTAGCTCATAAGACATGCATCTACTAGCAATTAGGTCATAAGACATGCATCTACTAGCAATTAGCTCATAAGACATGTATTTCAGGACTTAACTAGCATTTAGGATCACAATTGCATGTAATAGAGGCATTTAGCCCCCAATCGCATGTAATATAGGCGATTAGGGAGTATTTACAGGCGATTGGTCTCCTAATCGCCCCTAACATAGGCGATTAGGGTTGCTAATCGCCAGTAACCCAGCTGTTCCGGTTTTTCGCGCGTTTAACGCTCCAAATCAGATCCAGAACGCGTGTAATCATCCAATATCAATCCAACAACTATACCAAACATGTTTAAACCAAAATCCTTCGTTTAGCCTCGTTTTATCAGCCCTGCATGCAACCATGTAATCCAAACACAATACACATAGCATGAAACATCACATTAACATGCATAACTATAACCCTAATGAACAATTACTCAGATTTCATTAACATGATATCATTATTAATCTGAAACTAACCTAATAACATGTTAATCATCCATCTTGAATCATAGAAACCCTAGCTTTTAATCATAAACACACATAACACATGCATGATAGTTAGAATCCGATTAACAACACTTATTAACGATTTTCAGAAAGCTTATTCGTTTTAGAACAGGTCTGGACCGTTAGGGATTTAATAAAAACGTTAATAAAGATTGCATGGATGAAAATCACACCTTAGATTGTGTTAGATTGATGAAATAAGCTTGAAACCTTGTGTTTTGATCCAAAATCACGTTCCAGAGGTTGTGTGTGTTGGGGCGGGTTATGGGACGACTAGGGTTGTTATTATGAAGTTTAGGAGGTCAAGCATTGTATTTATAGTCGTTTTTAGTCGTCCAGCACGTAACACGCGATTGTGCAGCATTTACACGCGATTAGGGCTCCTAATCGCATGAAACTTCATGCAATTAGGGCCTAATCGCCCCTAAGGCATGCATTTAGCATGCCAATCGCCCCTATGAAGGCCCAATCGCATCCCCTATAGGCGATTGAGCTCCCCTAATCGCCTATAGGGGCTGGTTCCGTGTGTTTTGCGCGTTAAACCCCGTTTTAACATATGTTAACACATTTTCACATACCGACAAGTCACATAATGATTTTAAACACATAACACTTGCAAACAAACATATTCACACTCGTTCACCAATTCCCGGGACTCGAGACTTGTATGTTCCGTATGACCTGACGATTCTACGAATCGTCACCATTTGTACACTTGGTTAAGGACTGACATCTAATGAACCTCTAGACTAACATCCGATGATCCTTTATACTAAACTGATAGTTCCCGAACCATAACATGACTTAACTAACCCAGTTAAGTACAATATACGCGTGACTCGCTAAGGTAGACTTTCATCTAGACAACGTTGTTAACCAGAATTTGCCGGGTGTCACACATTATCTGTAAGAGACACAATGAAGGTTTCAATGAGACATAGGATGGATCAAGGATAATGAGGTGTAATAAGGAATGTAATCATTTATTCATTTATTAAAACGAATAAACGAAAACGTTGACTTATCAAAGCTTCTAGATTCTAATAACATAGTGAAGACATGCTTTAGCCTATAAGTGAACACTCATCCCGAGAATTCCCAAGTAGGCATCCGAGTCCCTCGTCTGATTGGTATTTATGCGCAATGCCAGTCCTAGACAGAAAACTCATAATACAGGCGTTCACCCTTCCAGATTGAACGTGTTGGTTATTAGAATATAGATCTTCGATGAGATTATCAAAGTAGTTTAGGTTAGGACTTGAGAATTTGTCTTATTGGTCTAAGGGTAGATCCAGTGATGGAGGACAATGTTCTTGTAGGGACTTAAGTAGGGATAAGAAGTAGAATGAAGATAGAGAATAGAAACAAGTAGGGTTGCAAGTAAAGGAGCAAGTACTGTTTAAAATCCTAAGGTTATAGACTAGATTATTTTTCTAATAACCTAATTCCCTATAACCATGGCTCTGATACCAATCTGTAACACCCCAATCAATGGCGGAAACATTAGGATGTCACGTATTGATGATTGTTCAATAGCACATGGTACTAAATGAAAGTTGAATAATATTAAACAATTTACAATTCCTCTTACAAGTAAAGATTACAAAAGTTGATTAATATAGACTAGGTCAAAGATCCTATGTGTTCCAAGACTTGTACAACTTCACATAGTAAATAAACCTGAAACATGTTAAGTTGGAAAGATGGGGGGTCAACTATAAATAGTTGGTGATAATACATAGGTTTTTGAATATGATAGATAACAATAGTTTATACAATAATCACAGTTGTATAATGAAAGAGTATGAGTCCGACATGTAACATTGTGTCTTTTGTACAATCAAACCTTGTGTCGACTGAGACCTAAGTCGCAAGTTAGTAAAAGTGTAACTGTTATCGATCATCCCTGAATTTCCGCAGGGGGATGGGTTTGTCAGATCTATAGTGCTATAGTCTAAACAGGCGGCATGATCAATGTTAATGATTGTACTATGTCTTTTTGTTACAGTCAAATTGAATCAACAAGTTTCAATAATGTAAGAATGAGTAAATGCTAGTGTATAAAATGTTTAAACATGTTTTACCCCAAAAATGTAAACAGAAAAGGGGGCTATGTAAACTCACCTTAGCAAAGTGTTAAGCTTGTGAAATAGAATAAGTGTGGTCCAACGTTGCCAAGTATCACCCAATGTTTAAGACAATAAAATAAGTGTTGGGAAACTTAAAAGTCTAAGTTTTCTAGTCTATAGGTATTCTAGGGTTCCTAATTTGGGGTTGACGATCGTATATTTGTTAATTTAAAATAATAGTTAATTAAATAATAAGTAGAGAAATTGAGAAAATAAATAAATAAAAAGAATTTTTGTAAAGTCATGTTCAAAGGTGGTTGTACCAAAATATCATAGTGTGAAAATAATTTTTATAAAATAATTTTCTCTATTAAAGAATATATAACACATTATAATTTATTTGTCAAAACATGGTATTAATATCTAAAAATATTAAATTCCATAAATTTCAGATTATAAAATTATATTCCTGATCTACTTTATTAAGAATAATTTATGTGAAATTTAGATGCAAAAATGATGAAAATGAATTTATTATGGATTTATTTTGATTAAAACAAAATAAATTGATTAAAAATAATTAATTAACCTTTTTCCAAAAATAAAATTTAGTTTTGAAATGTTTATTAGTTTGTAAGTTTAAAATAATTTTTGTAGAATTTTTGTAAATCGTTTAGTTATTTTTTTAGAATTTTTAAATTATTTGAATTTAAATTTGTATTAATTATTTTATAAATAAAATAATTTATTATCATAAAATAAAAAGTTGTAAAGTAAACTATGGAGTTTTGTGAACCTTGTATAATTTTTATAAAATTTTTGGACTAAGTTTGCTATTTTTAATAGTTAATTGTATTTATATAAGATATATATATATATATATATATGTGAAGAAAAACGGAAAAGAAAAAGTCAAAAACCCGGCCACTTGCTGGGCTCGAACCTGTGATATGTGGGGTGAATACCCACGCCCAGACCAACTGGTCTGGGTGTGTGTTTGATATCTGATTCAGTTTCACATTTTATTTATAGATTATCCTGAAAACAACAAAAATCCCCAAATCAACTCATATAAACCCTAATCCACCAATTGAATCAATCGCCCCTAATCCGTTATAGTTAACAAACTATGATAAGGGGCTTTTGATATCCACACATAGTCGACCCTATAGTATCTAAGAATCGAAGAAAAATCATACTTTATGATTGATAATTCAAGCAACAAAACTTGGACATAAACGCATCAAAATCGAACAATTGTGTGCTTGTAAGTGAAAGATGGTATAGGGGTTATGTAAAACGGCCCTTTCAGTCTGTTAACGAGGATTCAATTTATAATCTAACAGATTCAATCGCAAAATTGAATGTTTGACCGAGTCCACTCCTATACGCGTTAATTAGACATTAGTCTGATTGATTTGATGCGTAATTTCTTTTGATTATTGCCGAAAATGCTATGTTGATTGATTAAAAATGGAAACCTTCCAAAAACAAGAATCAAATACGCGTTAATTGAATGTTCTTGGCAGCAGTTGACTTTTTTGGATAATATTTTGGCATTTTTTTTTACTATGACTAAATTATTATTTATGCATAATATGATTATATTAGTCCAAGAATATCATGAAATATTTTTAAAACGTACTAAATTGTCGGAATTCAACGATTTTTATCAAACAATTAATAATATAAGGGGACTAAAGCATTAATTAAAAATTTTGGAAAAATTCGCGATGTTACATAAACGAATTCCAGCATTCCTGATTGTAGTTTTATCACCCTGCCATACTCTTCCTTGATATGTCCCCACTAATATTAACTACCAACAAAGACAACAACCATCTTTTATATGTTCTTTGGTCATCGAACGAACTCCTAAGCCCCTCACTCTTTTTTTTCTTCTAGGACACGCCCGTTGGTTTTTCTGGAATGAAAGTTGCTAAACCAATCACGTTTATCACCATTGAACCATTCACCAGTTAGCACCAACCTCCCAAATGATGCCCCCCATGAAACCAGTAAACCCGAACCACAAAACCATCTAAGTTTTTTCCCTTGTCAACAACATAAAAGAATGTAACCTTGATCGGATATATAAATGAAAATTTTCCCTAAACGATCTGCACCCACCGCTTTGACCCCCAACACGATGAGCCACTGCTATTCCGTCTTCTTTGGTTGTTAAATGAACCACCTTCAGCCCTGCTAATCTCGTTTTTTTTTGCACCCAAATACGTTGTGGTTTGTTACCTACTCTAAAAAAAACTTCCATTTTTCTTCTTTAGATCTAAGAAGCTTTTAAAACCCGACCTCAATTGAACCCTTTCTACTCATCTTGTCTATGTTGTTGCATTTGTCAATTTAACTCTACGTGACAAATTATGGTTATTGAAGCAAAACGTAGCTTGGTTAGTGATAAAAGAGTCGTAGCCATTGTTAAAACATATAATCTGTTGTAGTAATTTTTAAAGACACCTAAACTGTAGGAGGTGAGTCACAATTTTATGAAAAAAAAATATTAATAAAAGTAATAGAGACACACTCTATATACATTTGGGAAATTGTAGTACACAAACCGTGTATGAAAATTAAAAATAAATACAACAAATGTAAGTAAATTGATTCAAACCAAGTCTTCATGAATCACGTCTTCAAGCAATATCCTTAAGCCTGTCTAATGATTCAACCAAGTTCTTGAAAAAAAACAAGTCTTCAACAAGGTCTTCTTATAGTCCTCCATAGCTGCAAGAATGAACAAACTAATGTTGATGGTTGTGGCTGAGGCACGTGTTCAACACGCTTCCTTTAAAACAGATTTCGTGCATCTACTAAAGACAACACGTCTATCTCCCAAGGTACAATAGCCGAAGCAGTCTGTACTGCCGGAGAAGACCACACGCCCGAGGTTACACCGGGTAAAATTAGAGTGTTAAAACTTGTGGAACAAATAATAATGGAAATGTGATAAATCAAGTATAGAAAACTTATCTCTATAAAAGTTCCCAACATATGCGTCAAGTTTTCTTGTTCTCCAAGAATTCTTTTATGGATCCTCTTCTTTATTTTCCTTGTATTTTCTCTTGTCTTTCAAATGAGGCACAAAGCCTTCTATGCATACAAGACCCAAGGATGAGTGAAGAGTCTAAACTTAATTAGAGCCATAAAACTCTAATAAAGTGAAATAAAGAACTCTACTCAAGAGTCTCCTTAATAATTTCACTAAAATTAATTAAATTCCAACCATCATATTATTAAATTTCCATAATGTCCAACAATCCCCCACATGAATGGAGATTAATCAAAACACACAAAAATTCCAGTGTAACCTCGACAGTTGAGTATTGCAGGATAGGTAGGTATTAGCTTTGAACCTTCCTTTGTGAAGCATACTTAGTCTCCTAGCGGTTTGTGGACGCGATGTCCTTGAACAAACCCCCATTTGTGTAGACGACAATACACTTCACACAATACTCTCCTTAGCCGGGCCATCCCCTCACTTTCGTGTCCAATAATGGTCCTGGAACACTATCCTGGTTCTGCGAGAGCTCTAGGAATTGTGCCCCCAATTCCATTTGAAGCGACCCCACTTCTCTCTAACATAGGTGATTTTCCTCAAATCATTAAAAGCATTATGGTTACCATGATTTACCCACATCATTACCATATATTATGCTTATCCTCACAATTTGTCACTGAATGTCATAGGAATGGACAAGGACGTATTTAAACACCCTTTTATAGTTTAGGGGGATATATAACAATATATACTAGCTTACACATATTAGCTATGCCCCCACAGTGACCACCCTTAGGCGTATGAATTAGTTGTCCTATTGAACTTAGATCTTGGGATCTCCAGTCAACTAAGGTAGGTTTCCTTCACATGCCTTATTTCCATGGGCTTTAGTATCATTCCACGACTTGATCTTTGATCAACCCTCAGGTTGTTGGATCCATAACATTATCTTTGACTTCGTCAAGTCACTACTTGATAATTTTGCAATTGAGATCAATTGTACTAACGTGTTATTGACTCGCAAGTCGTTCATGCCTTATTGTCAACTTGTAAGACTACAACTCATGATCTAAACTTTGATCTAGTTATAATGTCTTCTTTTTAGACTAATACAAATCTTATTTCAATATGAAGATGTATTCATTATGCATATGGCCGATATGCTCAATCATCAGGCATTAATATCAAACCGGTTGGCATCTGAGTCTAATCAATCAGATTAACTCCTTATCAAGTTGGCATTTGAGTCTAATCAACCAGATTAACTCCTTATGACCAATGTGTATTGAAGTTGACATCTGAGTCTAACCAACCAGATGGCTCGTTACAACCATAACCTTTATTACCAACTTTTAACTTCATATGATCAAATCCAAGTTATCCCCCACTTTTAAGCATTATTAGATTGAAATAATCCAACACAATATAAAAGTAAAGAAAGGTCATCTTTTTACATGGATTGAGAGACTCCCCAAACACCATTTATACAAACCTATGGTTGTTTGTTTAATGTATCTCTCCCCCCACATACTTGCACTTTGATCAAGTTTAAGTGATACTACTCACGATGACTACTAGAAACCTTGATTAGATAACAAATATCTACATCTTTGTGCCAGTCTAGTCATTCGAGTATACTCTTCAACTCATATTCCAGTCATGCACAAGAGGTTTTAAATCTTAACAAGGCAAAATATGCCTAAGCTTGAGATGCCAACACTTACGCGTGTATGAGTTCTCATCACTACACTTAGAAAGCCGGTTAGAATCATTATCAATGATCTAGTTAATCGGTTTTTCTCGAGTTATTCCATTAGACTGAATGAATTTATACTTTTAAACTTTTTTTATACACCAAATTCTTTCTCATGTCATCTTAATTAGGTTTGAATGTTTAAAGTTAATTTAATCTCCATAGAGCATCTAAATTAACATGTACTAGTCTAGCATGCTTTAGACTACAATACTCTAGCATATGAACAGAAGATGCATCATTCTGATTCTTCACAGCCGTAAGAGATAAACGCGTCATCTCTTACCAACATTCATTCTTATTTTATACATGACTTTGAGTTTTTATTTCATATAGTCTCATATGTATGTTACATAAACATGCATTTTCCATTATTCAGTCTAAAAATATAACAATTTTGCCTTTGATCTCGAAGGCTTCACCATTAACTTATAAGTGCTTGACTATAAGTTTTATCTCGAGTAACTTTGGTGAACACATTCATCACCCACAAAAGGTATAAATAGTATAAGTGTACAATCACTTTTATGTTGATATGAAATCACTTAAATTCACTCTCAACAAACCAACTTCAAAATTGTGTCTTTAAGTGACATGCCTTGTTGTTTTCTTTTAAAGCCATGTATATTTAGGACACTCTCCCAATTTTAAGGTTAAAACCTTCACATAATTCCAACAACTTGAAGGTGGTAGACATATAAACATGTGTCTCCCAAGGTACAACAGCCGAAGCAGTCTGTGCTGCCGGAGAAGACCACACGCCCGAGGTTACAACGGGTAAAATTAGAGTGTTAAAACTTGTGGAACAAATAATAATGGAAATGTGATAAATCAAGTATAGAAAACTTATCCCTATAAAAGTTCCTAACATATGGGTCAAGTTTTCTTGTCTCCAAGAATTCTTTTATGGATCCTCTTCTTTATTTTCCTTGTATTTTCTCTTGTCTTTCAAATGAGGCACAAAGCCTTCTATGTATACAAGACTCAAGAACGAGTAACGAGTCTAAACTTAATTAGAGCCATAAAATTCTAATAAAGTGAAATAAAGAACTCTACTCAAGAGTATCCTTAATAATTTCACTAAAATTAATTAAATTCCATTCATCGTATTATTAAATTTTCATAATTTCCAACATAAACCATACTTACACAATCCAGTAAACTGAAATTGTATTTTAATATACTTGACAATTTTATAATTTATAGTGATGGGATTGGGTGCTCACAAATGCGCAGAGCATACCCAAACCCGGAATTCAGCCCGCGGAAGATCTTCACGCGCAGGAAAGAGGTTAATCCGTATATCAAAGCATTAACCACCTTCCTATCATCACGGAGTGATATCAGCGAAGCAGCAACGACTCTCCTACAATCGTGGAGAGATACTCGCGCGCGTAAGCGGTAAAAGCGGTAATCGTTCCATGATTCCTTATTTATCGCTATATCTTAACTACTTTACTAATATAATCCTTGGGTAGTGGAGACAACCCTAATCGGGCCTGGCCCATTATGATTGGGGTTCTGGGTAATGGTGGCATACGTCCACCTCTATATAAGGGGTCATCTCCTTAATAGAGAGGACACTTTTGGCTAACCCTAAGAGCTATCACACTTGATAGTATCCCCATTCACCCCCGTTTTTGTTATAAACTACTACCTTGTGTAGTTGTCTCCCTACCCACTCGATCTTATTTGCAGGTTACCTCAATCCAGGAAGTGCTAGTGAAGGATCAATCCTGTGGTTGCATCTAGGCTATCATCCTTACAAGGAGGTTAGACTATTTTGTTTCTTCATTGGCGCCATCCCTTACGGTCTACCAATCTTTCAAACTAGTGCAAATGGATTCTGGAACTGAACAACGTGCTGATCCCATCAATGTCGACGATGGAGTTCAAGCAAATCAAGACACTATTGCACCAACAACGGTGACCAAGAACGTGAATCAAAGACAGGCTACCACTACCTTCCCAATGTTTGCACCAAGGAAGTCTGCGGTAGCAGCACAAAAGAAAGCGGCTGAAGAGCCTGTCGAAGATCTGGAAGAATGGTTGGCTCAAGAAAATGCCAAAACTATAGCAGAATACCAGAAAAGGCTAATAGCAAAAGCTAGGTTGGAAGCAAGAAAAACCTTGAATTTTGATGCTGAAGAAGACTCTCACAACGAAGAACAGCCAGCTTTTCGTCACACAGCTAAACCCCGCCAGGCGGTACGTGGTGGAGAACGTGGTAAGATTACTCACGTTCAGGACCACGTCAACCTGACTGGGGAACCTGACGGTTATGGATCCGAGAATGAGATCAACTCTGATCGAGCTGAGAGGCCACGAAACAAGTCTGTGGCTAGCAACCAGCCCCACCCAGACGATGATTTGCATAAGCCATACCGCCCAAAAACATTTGCGGAAAGATCCAAATTCTGCGCAAGAATCGCATTGGCACCTATGCCAGTTGAATGTAAACTGCCAAATACGATTGGCAAATATGATGGTCTGCGCGATCCGGATGACCATCTGCACGCATTCGATTGCGCAGGCAGCTCTAAACCATGGCCGGTTCAAGCGTGGTGCCATCTGTTTGTCCAAACCTTAACAGGTGCGGCAAGGGTATGGTACGAAAGTTTACCGGTCGGCAGTCTTGTTGACTTTGATGATCTGATCAAGAAATTCAAAAATCACTTCTCCCATCTGAGGAAACACAAGAAGGATAAGGCTCAGATTCTGTTGTGCTCCCGGAAGGATAATGAGAGCCTGGAGGATTACATCATACGATACAATAAGGAAGCCCTACAATTGGGGTGTGGCGAAGAACTCACCAGAGCCGCATTTATTCACGGAGTGCGACATGATGATCTCATGAGATGTCTGACGGGAAAAGATGGTGTGCCTGACGCATGGGATGAGCTGATAGAAGCAGCAAAGACATATGCGTCATCAGAACGATCGTTTACACGCTCGAAAAATTTTCATCATAACAACAATCAGGGTGTGAGCATGTACGACAAAGGCAAGGGAAAGCAATCGGTATGGTCAAGAATTTCGGGTTCCGCGGACGAAGGGAAATACTCTTCGGGACAAGACGCGCGGCAACTCCTCAATAACAAGCACTCACGAGATTCGAAACCGCCAAGCAAGAAGAATTACGATTGGACACCATTGTCCAAAACACCTTCAGAAGTGTTGAAGACTGAACAAGTTCAGTTCCCCAAACCCAGGGAACTCAGTCAAGATCGGAAGAACGTTGACACCTCAAAGTATTGTGAGTATCACGAAGATTATGGCCATCTTACGGACAATTGTTATAGTCTAAAGATGGAGATTGAGAAGGCAATCAAGTCAGGTCAGCTCTCACATCTAGTGAAGAATGTAAGGAAAAAATCCAGAGATTCGCAAGGAGATGCGGATGCTAGTAACAAGAAGATAAAGAACCTTAACGCATTATGCACAACGCTCGGGTCGTCATAATTGCTACATGACTCATCACTGGGGTCAGAAGAAAAGGTCTTACTCGACCACACAGGATGATTCCTGGAAGGAGGCACCGGTCGTTATGCCGCGCGTCAAGGGAGGTGCATCTGCCACAACACCATTGATCATCACAGGAATCATTGGACATTATCGAACAAGATACATGTTCCTCGATAATGGCAGCAGTACTGACATCATGTATCGGCAGTGTTTTGATCAATTAGATGCCGAAGACAAAGAGAAGCTAGTCCCGACCACAGAGCCAATATCCGGGTTCATACATGAAGTGATCATTCCATTGGGTATCCTCACACTCCCTGTCACATGGACAGACGGACAACTCTCCCGCACGGAGACTTGTGACTTCATGGTGTTGCCAGTGACTTCATCACATGACGTCCTCATAGGGAGAGAAGGTCTGGCTAAATTCAATAGCAATGCGTCCACACCACACCAGATGGTCGGTTTCCCGACGCGAGGAGGAGTGGCTTTCATACGTGGAAACAAAAATTGCCACGTAACAGAAACATGTAAGCCTCCCAAGATAATGAAGCCAACGGACCGTACTGATCCGGAAAAATGGGTTATCAACCCTAAATTCCCAGATCAGACGGTTGACATAGGCCCAGTAATCTCTGACACCATACGCGCGCACTTGAAGCAATTGTTAATTAAGAATATGGACGTCTTCGCATTTCAACCCGCAGACATGGTAGGCGTTCCGCGACACATAGCGGAGCACAGGCTTAACGTCTATAGATCTGTCGAACCAGTCGTCCAGAAGAAGCGCAGTATGGGGCCAGAGAAAACAAAGGCCATGAATGAGCAAGTAGAAGAGCTATTAGCTGCAGGCATTCTGCGGAAGACAAGATACCAAACTTGGGTCGCAAACCCAGTCATGGTCGGAAAGTCAAATGGAGGCTGGCGGATGTGTGTGGACTACAAGGACTTAAACAAAGCATGTCCAAAGGACTGCTACCCGCTCCCCGAGATCGACTTAAAGGTGGACTCCCTAGCACCGTTCAGATTCAAGTGTTTCCTGGACGCGTATAAAGGGTATCATCAAATCCAAATGGCTAAGGAAGATGAAGATAAAACGTCTTTCCGCACGGATACAGGAACTTACTGTTATACCAAAATGCCATTTGGATTGAAGAACGCGGGAGCCACGTACCAGCGTTTAATGGACAATGCGTTCAACAAACAAATCGGGGTCAATCTCGAAGTCTACGTGGACGATTTGGTCATAAAGAGTACAGAAGAGGACCAAATGCTGCTAGACATTCAGAAGACTTTTGATCAACTCCGCGCAGTGCGAATGAAGCTCAATCCGAGCAAGTGTTCTTTTAGAATGGAGGAGGGCAAGTTCCTGGGAGTGATTGTAACCAAAGATGGTTTCCGAGCAAACCCGGACAAAGTGCAAGCAATCGAGAGAATGCCATCTCCATCTTCTATCAAGGAAGTCCAGACAATCATGGGACGCTTAGTGGCTTTGAACCGTTTCCTTTCAAACTATGCGTCCAAGTCATTCCCTTTTGTCAACACACTGAAGAGTTGTCTCAAAAAATCCAACTTTAAGTGGACCAATGAGGCCGAGGCCGCATTTCAAGAAATGAAAACATGCTTGAGCCATTTGCCCGTTCTCACAGCTCCTTTCCCGAAAGAGCCATTGACATTATATTTATCCGTAACGGACAAGGCAATTGGTGCTGTTCTTGTGGTTGATCGAAAGGGCGTCCAAACGCCGGTATATTACGTCAGCAGAACTCTACTCGATCCAGAGACTCGATACTCAATGATGGAAAAGTTGGTGCTAGCATTGGTGCACGCGTCACGTAGACTGCGAAGATATTTCCAAGGACACCCAATTATCGTCCTGACAGATTTTCGCATCAATGACATCTTGCGCAAGCCAGAATTGTCGGGACGATTGGCCAAGTGGGCCATTGAGTTGGGAGAACACACGATCGAGTACAAATCAAGAACATCATTCAAAGGGCAGATCCTTGCGGACTTCGCCGCGGAAGTTCCTGCCGAAAGCGTCACCGAATGCCAACAGGCACATATCACAACTCCTAATGTAGAGTCGGCGGAGAAATGGGAGTTATACACCGATGGAGCATGCAATGATGATGGTGCTGGAGCAGGCTTGCGCTTAGTTACACCAGAAGGGAAGGACTTCACGTATGCAATTCGCCTAGACTTCCCAACAACAAACAACGAGGCGGAATACGAGGCGTTGCTTGCGGGATTGCGAATTGCGAAAAAAATGGGTGTACAACACTTAGACGCCCACGTCGACTCTCAGCTCGTTGCTAATCATATCGACGGTTCATATGAAGCACGTGAAGCATCCATGATCCTGTACTTGGAACAAGCCAAAGCCCTCATGCGGGACTTCGCATACTGCAAGATCCACCACATCAAGAGGAGTCAAAACAAACCAGCGGACGCGTTAAGCAAGCTGGCATCCACTGCTTTTGATCATCTAGCAAAGGATGTGCGAGTGGAAGTTTTGGCTAGCCCGTCCGTATCCCAAAAACAGGTCAATGTCACACAGATCGGAGCAACATCTTGGATAACTCCAATCCGGGCTTATCTCACAAACGGGACACTCCCAGACAACAAGGCAGAAGCTCGTAAATTACAAAACAGAGCATTGCATTACCAAGTGATCGATGGCATATTGTACCGCCGTTCTTACCTAGGGCCATTGCTACGATGTGTTGACTCCGCAGAAGCCACTTACCTTATCAAAGACATACATGAAGGGTCCTGCGGCCTGCACGCTGGCCCTAGGATGGTGGTAGCAAAGCTAATGAATGCGGGCTATTACTGGCCCGGAATGCACAGGGATGCCGAGATGGAATTGCGCAAATGCAAGTCTTGCCAACGTCATGCTCCAGGAACGTTACGGCCAAAGAACAATTTGATACCTGTAACCGCTGCATGGCCTTTTCAAAAGTGGGCCATCGACCTCGTGGGTCCATTTCCCACAGCTCCAGGAAACGTCAAGTATCTGGTGCTCGCAATTGATTATTTCACCAAATGGGTGGAAGCCAAACCTTTGGCCTCCATCGATGGAAAAAGCATTAAAAAATTCATTTGGGAGTTTATCATATGTCGTTTCGGGCTACCTATGGAGATCGTCAGTGACAACGGCACACAATTTGCAGACCAGCACTTACAAGAATGGCTATCTTCCATGAATGTTAAGCAGATATTCACCTCGGTAGCACATCCGCAAGGTAATGGACAGGTCGAACGCGCGAACAGAAGCGTGGTAGAAGGCATCAAGACTAGACTTGGAACGAAACGCACCGGTTGGGTGGATGAACTCCCGCATGTCTTGTGGGCCAACCGCACATTATCCAAGACAAGTAACGGAGAAACCCCGTTTAGCCTTACGTACGGAACAGAAGCTGTCATTCCTGTGGAAATGTATTGTGCGTCTCCGCGAATCCTACTGACAAACCATCAAGACAACGACACGGAGCTAAAACTCAATCTAGACCTACTAGATGAGCGGAGAGACATGGCCGCTGTCAGAGAGGCCAACTACAAAAAACAGCTTGAGCGATACTACAACGCAAAAGTGAAGGCAGAGGTTTTCCGCGAGGGGGATTACGTTCTCCGCAATAACGAGGCATCCGGCGCAGAAAAGTCAGGCAAATTGGCACCAAATTGGGAAGGGCCGTATAAAATTCAAGAAGTGCTGGGGAAGGGGGCTTATGCCTTGGAACGCTTAGATGGCACCCCCATTCCACGCACATGGAACGCGGCCCAACTGCGCAAGTGTTATTTATGAAGTATTTTGTTCGTTCTGTAATAAACAATGGCTATGACCATTTCGTTTTTAATAAAAGAATTTTTAGTCTATTTTATTCTATTTTGATCTATAAGTAATGTCAACGATGGTCAAGACACACATTTCATTAAGCAAAACATGGGCGTCCTTACATACTATCACCAGTTCAAAAGAAACATACAAAAGTGGTGATTCAAGCCATCACAATACATGCGCCTAGGGCTATGTAGCAAAACATTACAAAAGAAAAGAAATATCAAGTTGCATGCTGCCAACCGGTGGAGGTTCGACGAAGCCTTAACTTGGGAATCTTGGGATGATCTTGGAGCTCACTTAAGTGCTTCATCTTCACCGGAACATCAATCGACCCACTCTTCACCGGTTGGTCCACTTGGCAATCTTCAGTGAACAACAGATAGCCACAGTAAGTAGCTAGTTGGTGCATGGGAGTTGGAGGTACCTTGATCACAGGGGGATGATCAGCAAGTGACAGCATCCCCTGCAAGGCTTCAACTTCAGCTTTGGAGATTCTTAATGGAGAAGCCATGAAAGAAATTGGTAAAAGATGAAAAGTTAATGGAAAATGTTAATCCATGGTTAACCTTTTATAGAAAAAACAAGAAGGGCCATTAATTGCCATTAATGGTTAATACTCAAGTGCGGATGTCAACAGTCACATCAGTCAGCTGCAGCGCCGCCAAAAAACTGACAGATGATATCAGCAGGACAAGTGGCACCACATTTTTCCAAGGCTGACGTCATCTAATCATCATGGCATTTCAACAGTCACACTCAACACAAAAGAATTAATTATCTAAACTTGGCATAACAAGGCATGAGAAAACATCCAATTGTTCAAGTACACAAAACACAAAGCAAAGGAGTTTGACAGATTACAATGAATACTAATTATAGTCTATCAAATCTATGTAAGTGTCATCGTCTGCCTCCTCATTCTGCGCGCTAGACCCGGCAGCAACATTGGACGATGCACCTCCTCCTTGTGCAGCGGCCTTCCGCATCTCTTCCTCTTTACGCTCTTTCTCTTCGAGCTCTGCACCAAGGCGATCAGATTCTTCAAAATATCCGCGCAGCTGACCTATTGGATCATCCGTTTTCAGGCAATGATCAACCACGTCAAAGACATCGAAGGTGAGAGCCTCAAACTCCTGCTGCGCAGCAATGGCTTCCTCTTCATACGGTTTGCCAAAGTGCTCTCCATCTTCAAGAGCCAAACCGGCCGCATGATGGTGATAGCCCTCAACAAACCCTTCCTGCAGACCACTCCGCATGGAAGACGCACCGATCTTCGCAACAGCATCGCCAAACTTCGGCTCGTTCCATATGCGTTTAAAAACCTATGGATCAAACAGAGACAAAAATAAGGCATTGAACAATATTTCAACACATATACTAACAATAAAGGTAAAAGGAATTCAAACCCCTTGAAGACCGTGTTGCATCATCCACGTCAAACGCTCCCGGGCGGCCTACGAAGTTTGCACAGCAGTACGGAGTTCGTTTTGCGTTTGTTGAAGGCTCACTTCTAGCTGCACACGCGAGGAATCCAGTAAGGCATTCGCTTCACCCAGCTTGAGGACAGTTTCAGACAATTCAGCCTGCTTCGCGTCCAGCAGTTTTTGTTTCTCCTCTGCTTCGCGAACAACGCGGGCAACCTCATTCTTCAACTTCTCGTTGGCCTTCCGGCCACGTTCCAGTTCTAAATTGGTACGCTCACAGGAATCCGTCCACCCCTTGGCAGCGTCAGCTTTCTCCTTCTTCATTCTCTGAATCTCACCCTCAGCAGACCGAAGTTGATCCCGCAATTGCTCAACTTCGGAATGGGCACCTGCACGGAATTTTTGGAATTCTTCCTCCCGTTCTCGTTGCGCCTCTTCAGCGCTCCTGAGAGCCTGCCAAGAACGTTGGAATTCCTCTTCTCGTCGCAACATTGACCCGAAGTTACTGAGGCTCAATGCAAGATTCAAGCTCATATCTGAAAACAATGAGCGGCGGTCAATACTGTCTTGATAATCACGCTCGCTAGGAGGAACAGCATAGGAGATAAACTCCTCGGCAAGCAAAGGATTTGTAAAGCGGGTCGTTTGCCTTATATCCCATCGGGGCTGATAGGGCCTGTTTGGATCAAAATCACGAGGAGCAACCCTCGTCCCGCTTCCACTTGCTTTCCCAGACCCACGAGCAGTTTTGGTGATATCCCCCTTAGGAGTCGAGGAGGTCCGCATGCTTTCTGTGGAAACCTTATCCGCAGGGACATTCGTGGATACTGATTTATCCGCCTTAGATGGGTCCGGCTGACCACCTTTTTCTCCTTGGGCGATATCCGTGGCCATGATTGTTGTATCCACATCAATTGGGGACAACTCAACCAAAGGATTCTTACCAGGGTCTCCACTTCCCTTCGGAGACACCACAATCCCTTCTACTTGAGAAGATCCTCGATTTTCCAACTCAGATGGACTTGGGCCCTGCACATCCTCAGGGATAGGCTCACTCACCTTCTCTACGATTGGAACGGGTTTCTTCAATGCCCCTTGTGGCGCAGCACTTTTACCTACGAACACAAAAGAGGAAAGGGATGATTTCGTGTCCCATATACAGAACTTAAACATAAGCTCTATAACAGACACTTACCAGAGGTCTGTTTGACAGATTTGATCAACACAGGTTTCCGTTTAGGCGGAGGCTTCACCATTATCTTTGGGCCAGCAGGTTTGACATTTGTCCCGGTATTAGGGGCTAACTCCTCTACCACGGTGGACGAAGTTGGTTTAGTAACATCTGCAGACGGTCTTGAAATTTGAACTTGCTTCTGAGAAAGATCTTCAATACGTTTCTGATATAGCTCATCAGAAACTTCAAAAGAGTTATCAACGGGTGTAGGCCCACGCGTACGCTGACGCTTAACATCATCATCTGACTCTGTGGCCTCGTCATCCTCTCTAGCAACAGTAGAGCTGGAGGCCACCTTCTTCCCTTTACGAGAGTCCTTCCGCTGACGCTTCGGACCCGCACCTAAGGAAAGACATAAAACAAGATTCAAACTTCATACATACTCAGATAACATATGACATCATATACCTGAACAAGACATCTTCTTACGACCTGGGGAAGTTTCAACCGGCCCACTTCCGGTCTTCTTGACCGGGCAAATCCCTGCGCCTGTAACAAAGGGCACGCGGGTCAGAGTTTGCAATGCGTGGAAACACGACGCACCCTTTTTCGGCTCAGGAATCTCCCACAATACAAGGCAAGACATATTATATTGAAGATTGAGAGACAGTATAGGATGTAACCTGTGCGCGTATAGTGTTGAGGAGCATCCTTGAGTTGTGGCATCAAAAAATTCCGAGCCAGCCGCTCAATCACTGTGGGAGTTCCTTGGGGCAAAGCAACATACTTCAGTTTTGCAGAACCCCGGGCATCGAACAGATCGAACTTTGTCATTCCTACAAGGACATAGACATAAAGTATAAAAACAAGAATGAAAGACAGAGGAAATGGAGAAGAAATTCACGTGTACTTACTAGCATCAACAGCGGTGGGTTCTTGCCCCTCCGGGTTACCTAAACGGCTGAGCCCTAGCATCACAAGTACGCCCTCTGGGCACTTCTCCATAGACAGCGGAGTGGAATGGGCACACAGAGTGTCATACCACGGTCGGCTGTCGAAATCTTTCATAGGTGGGAACTCCGCAATCTTTTCCTTCACACCAATGCTCATCCATTGCATGGCCGCGGGAATCACCCCTCGGTGGACATAGAAAAACTTTTCTTTCCAGTCGTACATTGATTTGGGGCTCTCTGAGACAATCTGTGTCCGATTTCTATGAGGAGCTACACTGTACCACCCGTGCCCACCACGGGCCTCCTCAAGAACATAGAACACGTTTAACATATCAAAGGACGGCTCTAGGTCAAGCGACCGACAGGTCGCTTCGAAATGCACAAGTCTGGACAACCCAAACGGAGTCATTTGAGTTGGATGAACCCCATATTTCATAAGGGTACTCACCAAGAACTTCGTAGTGGGGAGACGAAAACAACACCGGGAAAAGAACGCTTCATATAGAGTAATCTTACCAGGGGGAGCGTCCAACGCTGTCTTACCAGCAGCAGGAAGTTCAGGCTCCCACTCAGCCTCAATTCCATACTGATCGAGGAATGAGGAGAAAGAAGAGGCATCCCACTTGACAACGGTTGTGGAAATGCCCTTCTCGGTTTTTTCAGTCATCTTGGTCAGATCCGCAGTGCCAGATGCTTCTTGAGACATTCTTGATGTTTGAGTAAAGATAACGGCTAATCAGAAAAAGAAAGAGAAGAAGGAAAGTTGGGAGGTTTGCAATGAAAAGTGTGAGAATGGTGTGGTTTGAAATATTTTGAAATCATTTTATAGGGTGGGCTATAACTGCCACTGACGTCAGCATGGGAAAGAGGAAACGTTTTCTCAAACGACACGTGGCTATGCACAGTTAATTTGACTGCACACGCGCGCATAACGCGCTAAGCCACGCGCTTGACACAGCTGTCTACAATAACCGATGGGACGCTCACTGACACAAGTATAGCTTGTGGCAGACGCTAACCGCCATCCTTTACTCATTACTCAACAGCTGTCCTACGCTGTAGAGCCACGTAAGCACAACGCGGAGACTCAACGTCAAATTCAAGTACCGTTCTCCGCTCTCCGCAGGCCAAGTGCTCCGTTCTCCGCATAACAAACAATCCGTGTCTCGTACAACCAACGCTCCGATTCTCCATTAATTGGCAACAACGACCCACTGATTACCAGGTTCTCACAACCAAGGAAAGATGAGCTATCATCCAGGGGCTTTCACTCTTCAAGTCCACCATCCACCCCCTTCCCTCATACACTCGAGAAAAGGGTACACGCTGGACTGGGGGGACTTGATGGGATTGGGTGCTCACAAATGCGCAGAGCATACCCAAACCCGGAATTCAGCCCGCGGAAGATCTTCACGCGCAGGAAAGAGGTTAATCCGTATATCAAAGCATTAACCACCTTCCTATCATCACGGAGTGATATCAGCGAAGCAGCAACGACTCTCCTACAATCGTGGAGAGATACTCGCGCGCGTAAGCGGTAAAAGCGGTAATCGTTCCATGATTCCTTATTTATCGCTATATCTTAACTACTTTACTAATATAATCCTTGGGTAGTGGAGACAACCCTAATCGGGCCTGGCCCATTATGATTGGGGTTCTGGGTAATGGTGGCATACGTCCACCTCTATATAAGGGGTCATCTCCTTAATAGAGAGGACACTTTTGGCTAACCCTAAGAGCTATCACACTTGATAGTATCCCCATTCACCCCCGTTTTTGTTATAAACTACTACCTTGTGTAGTTGTCTCCCTACCCACTCGATCTTATTTGCAGGTTACCTCAATCCAGGAAGTGCTAGTGAAGGATCAATCCTGTGGTTGCATCTAGGCTATCATCCTTACAAGGAGGTTAGACTATTTTGTTTCTTCATATAGTTATAATCATAACTATAATTATAATTATAACTAGGGTTATTGTCCGCGCCTTGTGTCCGTACATTACCCCGCCATTTGATAGGTATCAATTTGGTTCGATACACTATCGGTACGATACATGCATTCGTTACAGAAATCAACATGTGTTTTACATCGAACAAAAATCATAAAAATGAAACCCGGTAACAACATCGATGTTGTTCGAACATTATCAATCGATTCAGATAGTCATGTACTGGTACCGATATTTATTAATTGTCACAGATAAAGTTGTATAAATAAAAAATTATAAATATCGGAATCCATATAAGGCTGTCTGTTATGGGGCGCGAGCGAGCTAGCTAGAGGGTGCAGCCGAGCCACGTGCCTCGCGAAAACCACAACAATCACGCGTTAACATGCCCGTGAGCGAACATCAGCGAGCTGGCTCGCATGGGCTAGCGTGTTGGATTTTAGAAAAATAACCATTTGTGACAATAAATATTTGACAACGGTCAAATATTTATAAAAAAAAATGTTGACTCTCTACATATATTATCTTCACCCACTTTATTTTTTAAACCAAACCACATACCTTCATATTATCATTTACCTAAAACTCAATCCCAAATGGCAAACGAAAACACAAATCCAAACCTAATCCCGCACCCACAAAACCCAATCCTAGTACGACGTTGGACTGTGGAGGAAGAAGTTGCGTTGGTCAACAATTATATTACCACATTTCAAGAAAGAGGACACGAGGCTACGAAAAGTTTTTGGGGCACAGTTGTGAGTAGATTCCGATAATAAATGGGTAACAACGATAGTTTCACGGAAGAGATAACAAGAAAATTTATGGCTTTACGGAAAATTTATGGCTTTACAGACGAAGTGAACAGTATTTGAGGGACTATTCGTAAGTGCGTTGAACAACAATGCGGGTTTAAACGAAGACGAGCCGGCTGAGGAGGTCCGTAACGAGTACCATGCCATGCACAACGATAACTACCCGAACGTTATGGTTTGAAGAAACATGAGACCACATTTTCAACAATAGTCGTGTTTTTAATATTTATTTGTGGTTTTTAATATATATGTGATGTTATTTTATTTTTAATTACGCTTAATGTTTTGAGTGTTAATTATTTAATTTGCTTTTTAAACAAAAATAAAAAAAACATAAAAAATAAAAAACAAAAAACAAAAAACTGAATAAAGCCATCACTTAAGGTAAGCCACAATAGGATCAACTGAGTGGAGCAGAAGCTTTATCCAGTGTCATGTCAGCGTCCAGCTAGCATGATATGAGAGGAAAATATTCACCTTGAGCCATAACACACAGTCTAAATGAATATGGTATGGTAGCATACACTATCAAATAATAAAAACAAAAAAACAATAAATAAACAAATATAGGTACTTGTATGAATTTTGTTCGGTTGTTTCGGTTCGATTTGGCACAATAGCGGCACAATATCTATTTCCAATAAGAATAAAGTTAACGAATATAAGTTATTAGAAAAAATTAAATTAAATTATATTAAAGGAAAAATTATTTTATTATTCAAAAAATAAATACTTAATAAGAATCAATGTTCATCATTTGGAACTTAGAGGGTGTCTGGGATTGAGTTTCAAAACAACTTATTGACTTACTGGTTTTTCCAAGAAGCCAATTAGTCAATAAGCTGTTTGTGTAACCTAAAAGTACGTTTTGTTTTGACTTTTGCCTTTTAAGGGTGAAAAAACTATTTTTGATAAGTTAGAAATCCTGGGTTTTAGCTTTTGCCTTTTGGCTTTTGGCTTTTGGCTTTTGGAAAAAAAAATTACAAATCTACCACCATACAACCAATATTCACAATAAGTTAAACATCATCATCATCATCATCATACTCAGTTAATCCCACCTATAGCAAAGCTAAGGTAGAGTCTAAGGAGGGTAAGATGTAGACAACCTTACCTCTACCCCTAAGAATAGAGAGGCTGCTTCCAGTGAGACCCCCAGCTCGATGTGGTTTGGTATCAAGCCTTGGACATAAGGTACAAAACACTTAGCAATCAGGACAAACCCGATCGGGGCATGTATCCCTTTGTCTTTTGGCTATCCACGCCACCACATGATGCATGATTAACCTGTAGATGCAATTGTGCGACTAGTGCTTCGGATTGTTCAATAAACATGTTTAGATGAATGTCGAAGGTGCGAAGGAGTTTCATGTGGTGCGAAGGAAGATTTTGATACGGTCGAAGGAAGATCAGAAGGTGCGAAGGAGGAAGTTTTGGTCGAATGAGATTAATGTTTATGTGTAGCTTGGTTTGACCAGTTGGTTTGGTCGAACCTGCACATTCGCATGAACAAAGTGGGCGAATGTGTAGTCTATAAATACTCAAGCTTGATTTTTGAATGTAACTTTTTGTCATATTATTCCCTCCACTTTCTGAAAGTCTCTCTAGAAGTTTATTTAGCTCTTTTCACGTTCTTACCCTGTTTGTATCAATCTTTAAACGTGTAATCGAGTTTATAATTAATGAAAAGCTTTTGAAATGATGATTTACTTGTTTTGATCTGTTTGACTATTATTTTGTGATTGTTTTAGGGATTCCGCACCTAAAACTAACTTGTTTGATCATTCTTTGTTGTTATACGATCCATACATTCACATACAA
This sequence comes from Ambrosia trifida, assembly GCA_028751855.1. Lineage (NCBI taxonomy): Eukaryota > Viridiplantae > Streptophyta > Magnoliopsida > Asterales > Asteraceae > Ambrosia > Ambrosia trifida. The sequence goes on from CM054129.1 coordinate 80,875,374, forward strand.
AGTGGTATCAGAGCCATTCTGGATCAAACAACCACAAATTAATAGTTTCTCAGTTGATTTGGACCCAATTTTGATCAAAAAGTTTCTGTTTTCATTGAACAAACTGATTTGATAAGATTTTGATTGATTACAACTTGATTTCAAGGTTAAATTGGATAATTCTCTTCATTAAAGTTGTTCCAAATCAATTCCGATTCAAAACCTGATTTAGATCATCAAAATCCATCAACATTTGATAAACATGATCAAAATTAACGGATTTTCAAAGAATAACCGTTTTTGAATTATCAGGGGTCGAACGTAGAGAGAGTGGTCGAAAGTGGGATTTCTTTTGGTCGAAAGAGAGATTTTGTGGTCGAAGGAGGTGTTTTAGTGGTCGAACGTAGACTTTCATTGCTTATTTTGTTCATTCGCCCGGTTGGTGTTACATTCGACTGATCGAACGGTCGAAGGAGAAGGAAAACGGTCAAACGAGAGAAGAAAGCGGTCGAAAGAGATTTTGTGATATCAGTCCACATTCGTATCAATCAAAACGGTCGAAGGAGAAGATTATTTCTCATTCGCACGTTCGATAGTACGAAAGAGTTTCCTGTTTTTAAAACATTTCTAATCTTTTCGTGTTTGAACGTTTACAGGTTAAGATGTGGAACTTCCCAATAACGCCAAGACCTACTCAAGCACCACAACAGCAGACAACACAAGATCCGTGGTCAGTTGCAGCCCAGAAGACTAGTCCACCATCCCAGCCAATCAATTACATGGCTATGACTAGTTCGGCTCCTCAACAAGTTGTGCAACCATTACAACAACCAATTGACAACTATTGGGGAGTAGCAGCAGCTGCCGTTCATTCGCAGACGACCAATGCCATATCCACACTTATTCATGATCTATCATCAGGAAGCGGCAATCGTCCACCAAAGCTCATGGACATGAAGGAGTACAACACATGGAAGACAAAGTTCAAGATTCATGTGGAGGGACAAGGACTAGATGGAGCCGAAGCATGGCAGATGATAGTAAAGGGTTATGTTGCTCCTATTCTGGAGAATACTGGAGAACCGATACCGTTGGAGAATTTGGCTGATGATGAGAAAAAGAGGTTTGCAATCGAGAAGAAGGCGTTTTCTCAGCTATCTCAGGCGATCAACACTGATTTGCTGCATCAGTTTGGATCGTGTACAACATCCAAACAATTATGGGATATGCTGAGAAACCGACATGATGGTAATGAGAAGACAAGGAAGCTGAGAATGGAAGAGCTTCGGAAAGAATTTGAAAACTTTAGTTACATGGGCAATGAGACTCTAAAAGAATTGGTTCCACGGTATTGCCATTTGCTCACAGAACTTTCCAGCTATGAGATCAGCATACCGATGTCAGAACTGGTGGACAAATTGGCTGATGCTTTACCACCATACTGGAACCAACACATTGAAGTGTTGAAGGAAAAGGATGCATATCAGTATTGGACTATCAACGAGTTCATACAAAAGCTGGAAAACAAAGAAATGGAGGAGAAGAGGAAAGCCAAGAGAGCGCAGATTCCACAGAATCCAGATCTGTATGTGAGTGGTACATCTAACTCTCTTTCTGCTGCAAGCACTACTTCAAATGTTGCTCCTCACATTGCATGTGTATCCAATGTTGTTGAACCCACAAAAGCACCAATCAACTATCTTGCCCATACTTCATCATACACACCATCATACACACCACAATCTTATCAAACACCAAACTTTATTCCACCTTTTTCACCATTACAACAAGCTGCCTGTTACACAGCAAGTCAACCTCAACAACAACAACAATATACTCCTCACATGAATCAGATGCAGATTACTCAAGCACAATGAAATCAAAGTCCGATTGTGTTAGAGACTTCTAATCTTAACAATGTGACTGTTGAGATTGCTCAACGGCATGTTGCTTTAGTTTCTGCTATGGTTGCATCATACAACGGTTTGGTTGCGAGTCAGATTGGAAACAACAATCTCACCAATGAGGACTACGCACAAATCGATAAAGAGGAGATGGAGCTTATGGACATACAGTGGGCATTTGCGAGCATAATGAGGAGAGCCACTGATTTTATCCAGAAGACTGGAAGAACTGACCTTTCAACTTCTCCCAACACCACATACGGCTTCAACAAAGCCAAGGTTACATGCTTCAATTGTGGTGAGAAGGGTCATTTTAAGAGAGAGTGCACACAGCCTGCACAGCAAGGTAATCGAAACCCGTTCAATTCAACCTACCAAAACAGACAAAACCAAAACCAAAATCAAGTTTCATACAACAGTTCCAACATCTCAAGCTTTCAACCCCAAAACAATTACCAGAACTGTCAACACACACAACAAAATACCAACACTAGACAACCCACAACTCAAAACCAACCTCAACAGAATCCAAACCGAACCATTGTTCCCATCTCTACACCTAATACTCAAACCAAACTGAAAATCAAAACCAAGCACTAGTGATTCAATAGGATGAAGGTTTTGATTGGACGGGTATGCAATTGGGAGTGGAGGAGATTACTGCTGGAAACGTGGCTTGTGTGGCACAGAAGATGAGTTTAGATGAGCATGAAGAGATTGAAGAGGAGGTTGTGATTGAGAAAGTGTCGGAGTTGAAAATAGAGGAAGTGAATGAGGATGTGATTGCTGAGGGTGAAGACAAAAAATCTGGAATGATTCTTGATTCTGTCACGGATGTTGGAGAGCACTATGATTCAGCTTATTCGGATATGGAGAGTGATTCTGATTCGGAAGCTAGTGTGAATTCACTAGATGATGACATTGATCAATTGCTAGCTGAAGCTGATTTCCTTATGACCCGCAAGTCGTGCATGGTGGATGATGCGTGCACCAAGATTGATTACACCAAATTCTTTGCAGGGAAGGAAGCTCACTTCGCGTTGATGGCAATGACAGAACCTCCTAAACCGGTAAGTTCTGAATCTCATTCTAAAGTTTGTGTTAAATGTGCTGATTTTGAAAAACTGACAGACGAAAATAAGCTTCTCAAGGTACAACTTGAGAGTGCCAAAATAAACTGTCAGATTTATCAAAAAGATTTAAAAGATTTCAACAAAGTTCTTGATGGTTATAGAAAGGATGTGTCTGAACTCAAAAAGACTTTGTCAATAAAACAACTTGCCATTAATAACTATATTAATGAAATGGAAAACACTAAGTTAGAAATGGCAACCATCAAGTGCTTCACTGAAAAAGTAAATAAGAAGTTAGAGAGTTACAAGCACATTGCATATGTAGTTGACCATATTATAGAAGAACCCTCCCAGTCGAATAGTGCAAACTATAAGGCGGTCCCATCTCCGGTGTTGTTCGAAAACCATAATTTACATGCAATACCACCGGAGACTTTAGTCAATTCTGACTCCACATCAGATAACGAGCCCAACATTTCCAGTGTCGGAGACCCGTATTCTGATGTGAGACCTGTTTTGGGAAACAATGAGGGTGTGGTCGCTGCAGACGATTCTGATGAAGAAGATGAACAGTCTGAGATGGTTGAAAATGACAGTGATATCCCTGATGAAAATCATATAATCACTACTGAGCCAGTCTCACCATCTCAGATCATTCATCCCATGGCAAATGCTCATCGAAAGAATGTTGTTAAGAAAACTGAAAAGTCTGTTGGTAAAAGTGATGAAAAGAAAGAGGTAAAGAAAGTTGAGAAAAATGTGATTAAACCGGTTGAAAAGAAAACTGAAACTAAATTTGAGAAAAATGTGATTAAACCGGTTGAAAAGAAAACTGGAACTAAATCTGAGAAAAATGTGGTTAAACCAGTTGAAAAGAAAACTGAGATTACATCTGAGAAATCTAATGAAATGAGCAACGAATCATGTGACAAACCTGTGAAAATTTTCTATCGGATGCAAGGCTCCGATAAGATTTTGTCTAATGATGAATATCCGATTAAATTTGTCAATTATTCCAAAATTGAAAAGATCTGGCAGGAAAGTACAATTTGGTTTCCAAAATTTGAACGAACCAATGACATTCGTCTAGAAATTTTAGAGAAAATTTATTCGGATAAAGATGCCAAGGTCAATGTCACACAATTTGTTCTGCCAGTTGATAAGGCAAATAGTTTCATTGAACCGACTAACTCGAAGGAACCAGCTCCTGAGAGTTTAAGGAAACAGTGCATTTTTGATCGATATCCCATTGCAAGTTTTTCCAAGTCGCCTATCAAAGAAAACTATGAAGAATACCGTGCGTGTTATAAGTGCGGGGAAAGGGGACATTTGCTTGCCGCCTGCCCGTATGTACGACACAAGAGGCACGAGGTGGAGATGAGGCAATATCATGATTATCCGGTTGACAACTACAGTTATCCACAAAGACGGTATTTCCCTCAGCAAGCACCTTATTATAATCAAAACAATTTTTACAACAAGAGGGAAAACCGTCCGATGACTTATGATAAGCGCAACCGGATAGCCACTAAGAAACCGGTAAAGAAACCTGTGATGAACTCAACTGCTGATAACAAAAAGGTTGCTCCTAAACCAAATGTAAAACCAGCAGTTGGACCTGTCTCTGTTAAATCAGAGAAGGTAACCAAGAAGGTTGCATTTCAAGACGAAGTAAAGAAACCGGCTGAGACCTCAAAATCTCAGATCCGGATCTTGAAAAGGTCTGAACAATCTTGGTCATCTAAGGAGTCTGAGGGTGCCTCAACTTCACAGAATGTGAAAATTGAGAAAAAGAAAGTTGAGAGTGAGAAGAAAGGGGTTGAGAAAACCCAAGATGTTTGTGAATCGAAAGAATCTTTGAAACAACCAATTCAAAGACCCAAGACCAAACAGGCTTGGGTCCCTCGAAAGATCTAACTGCTTTACTTGATATTGCAGGGAGCTCCAGCTGGCCCTGTTAGCAGCCTTTGGATTGTTGACAGTGGAGCTTCTGGTCACATGACAGGGGACCTCACGCTACTCTTTGATATCAAGAACATAAACGGAGGTTACGTAGCGTTTGCAGGAAATAAAGGAGGCTACATTACGATGGAGGGTAGTGTAAGCAATGGGGTCATGACATTTGAGCGGATATCGTATGTGAAACAGATAGACTACAATCTGCTCAGTGTTAGTCAAATCTGTGATAAGCAATTTTCTATGTATTTTGACGACAAATCTTGCTACATCTTGAAACCGGGGTTTGAACTTCCAAAAGAGTGGGTGATGCTAAAGGCACCGAGAGTAAACAATTTGTATATTCTCGATATGTCTAAAGCTATGACCACCCATGGCCAAGTCACGTGTTTCCTCTCTAAGGCTACAGAAAAAGAATCTATTTTGTTGGATATGCAACCCCACTAAAAAGGGTATTCAACAAAAGAACTAGAAAAGTCGAGGAGTGGGCTAATGTCGAAGTACAAAGATACACACAAAATGTACAGGGTGGAGGTCCAGATTGGATGTTTGATTACAAAGACTTCTTTGAATCATTCAATCTAGATAGCATGGTTGAAGAAGCTGTACTTCGCTTATATTACGAGGTCGAAAACGCCGTGACTTCACCGTTAGTGCGTCCGATCATTGTAAATTCTCAAGCAGTTTCTAATGATACCACTGCTCCTGTGATGGAAGAAGAGGTGTTCCAAGAAGCTTCTACAACGCTTAATTCATCAGATTCAGAAGATGAAGACGATGATGCAACAAGTGAAGCTATTCTGGACAATGCTACAGTGACACCACCAGTGAACCCAACTACTACTGATGCTTCAACATCGAATGTGGGTAATGATCTGGTTTCTACAGAGAATTTGACGACTCAAACGGGAGTACAAGTACCTGATTATCCGGAATCTCGGATACATCGGATACACCCGCTTGAACAGGTTATTGGTGATCCTGGTAGCAGCGTGATGACAAGAGGGCAATTAAGAAATGCTCAAGCACCAGAAAATATTGGCAACCTTGCTTTATATGCCAAAATACAGAAATCTGGTTTTCAAAATGACTGGTCTTTCGCTTGTTATGTTTCGCAGGTCGAGCCGCGGACATACAAGGAAGCTCTTTTGGATGATGCCTGGGTGGAAGCAATGCAAGAAGAGTTGTTACAATTTCAGAAACTCGGTGTATGGACGCTGACAGATTTGCCCCCGGGAAGAAAGAAAATTGGAACCAAATGGGTGTTTAAGTGTAAGAAGGATGATAGATGAGTCATAGTGAGAAACAAAGCTCGTTTGGTCGTTCAAGGTTTTCATCAGGTTGAAGGAATCGACTACAATGAAATCTATGCACCGGTTGCACGCTTGGAAGCCATCCGAATGTTCCTAGCGTTTGCATCATGGAAGAAATTTAAGGTGTATCAGATGGATGTAAAGAGCGCATTTCTTTACGGTGTGGTCAAAGAGGAAGTTTACGTAGGTCAACCGCCAGGCTTTGAGGACCCTATTCACCGGGATAAGGTTTATGTTTTAAACAAAGCTCTCTACGGGTTGCACTAAGCTCCGAGACAATGGTATGAGGAGCTGAGCACGTATCTTCTCTCGAAAGGATTCAAACGCGGATTGGTAGACTGCACCCTGTTCACAAAACGAGCAGGAGATGATTTGCTTCTTGTACAAATTTATGTTGATGATATAATTTTCGGGTCAACTAACGAACTTCTGTGCAGGGAATTTGAAAAAGTTATGCAGGAAAAGTTCGAAATGAGCGCAATGGGAGAAATGCAGTTTTTCCTAGGCTTGCAGGTGGAACAAAGACCAACGGGGATCTTTATTCACCAGACAAAATACGTTTCTGAAGTCTTGAGCCGATTCCAGATGGATGATTCGAAGCCGATGGATACCCCGATACAACCTAATCACGGGATTGGAGTTGACGTTAAGGGGGAGCTAACTGATCCATTTACATACAGAGCAATCGTCGGATCTCTGATGTATCTCACCGCGTCTAGACCGGATATAATGTTTGCGACATGTCTTTGTGCACGATATCAATCGAAGCCGAAACAGAGTTATCTTGCATCTGTCAAGCGTATCCTTAGATATCTGAAGGGTTGTCCATCGAAAGGACTTTGGTACCCTCATGATGATAATTTTGACCTAATCGCTTTTAGTGATGCAGATTGGGGCGGCTGTGACAAAGACTGCAAATCCACAACGGCTGGATGTCAGTTTATGGGGAGCAGGCTTGTGACCTGGCAATGCAAGAAACAAACCGCAGTTGCACTATCCACATGTGAAGCAGAATACGTTTCAGCATCGAGCTGCTGCTCACAGGTTCTTTGGATCCAACAACAGATGGTGGATTACGGTTTGCAATTTCTTAAAACCCCTATTTACTGTGATAATGAGGCCGCAATCGCATTAACAAAAGACTTAGTAAATCACTCAAAAGCTAAACATATCCGAATTAAATATCATTTTATCCGTGATTGTTATGCTAAAGAGTTGATCGATATGGTCAAAATCCACACTGACTACCAACGCGCAGATCTTTTTACCAAAGCTTTTGACAAATCCAGATTTGATTATCTTTTAAAAGCTAATGGTATTAAAGAAAAACAGGACTGATCACCACCTCAGTCTATCATTTTTTTTTAGTTTAAATTTTTTTTTATTGTTTTTTCAGAAAAATTTCGAAAATCCAAAAACATTGAAAAATTTCAAAATCCATAAAAATTAGAAAATTTCTTTGCTGACTGCTATATCTTCTTCCCTTAGATTAATGCCGTCAGATTTCTGTGAACAAACGATATCTGGACAGTCACATATTTGAAATGCTCCAGCTTATCCTTGGGAACAGTAAATTCGAAAACTTATAAAAATCAGAAAAATCAAAAATGATTTCCTGGAGTATAAAGGGAAATGATAGTACATCAGTGGGGATCTGACACATTCTAAGTAATGTACTGCTATATAGGGCGTGTGTCTGAGTCTGTGCGATGTGCTGATAGGCTTCGTAGACCTATTACTGCGTGCCTGATACATACATATCAAACGAATTATTCTGTGGATGAACTCCTCATGGGCATATGGTCTTAGTACCGTAATTTCGTTTGATAGGGTATTTGTACAAAACTCGGAGGTTTAGGGTCGTTATGTTATTAGTTTTCTGGGGATAGCCTCTCTGATCTTCTGCTGTAAGTCATTACGGACCTAGATCAGACAGGGTGTCTTTATAAAAGAGCTTTATGCCAAATTCTAAAGTTACCGAATTGAGGAACTTTCCATGTTATATGATGATCAAAGATTATCTATTACATCGTATTAATCACTGATGCGAATCATGATTAATATCAGTCCTCAACCTGGTATAGTGCATATGTTACTTTGCTGCATTAATTTGCTGACCTGTATACCTCTGTGCATTATACTTTGTAAAATTACAGACGACGAAAGCATAATAACGCTTTACAATGAGTCTTTGTACATTTACTTCTTGATACGGTAGTATGTCGTGTGCGTGGGAACCACAGACAATTACGTTTATACTATAAATACCAGTATCAGTTTAAAGCACTGCACAAAAGTCTGCATGTGAGTTTATGTGGATCACAATATCAGCAGTTGCCAGGTCACACATTGTCTTTAATGATAATAATTCAAAAGATCAATGGTGTGATCAGATTTCTCAATAACTGATATGATCCCTTTACCGGAAATCCCAAAAACATTTACAGTTTTTCATTTACATTTCTGCATTTTATTTTCTCGTCAAAAATTACAAAACTCAAAAAGATTTTAGGTGTGTTTTAGCATAAACTTTAGAAAATCCAAAAAGATTTTTCTTTTCCATCTTATTTTTGATAACTGATGGTGGTTGATGTCGATTTTCTAAACCTTGTTACACCATTTGAGCTTTGTAACTTTTTAAATTTGAAAATATGAATGTTGGATGCTTAAAAGTTGGAAAATAATTAGACCACCATCAGTTATCAAAAATAAGATGGAAAAGAAAAATCTTTTTGGATTTTCTAAAGTTTATGCTATAGTAGATGAGATTGAATCTGAGGAAGTGGTAACTGAATCTGATGTTGTGACTGATGATGTTGGTAGTGAAGGTGTTACAGGTGAAAAACCTGAAGAAGAGGTTGTGAATCTCTCAGATCCCTGGGGTGCATCTGATGACTGTGAGTGCAAGTGTGATTGTGCATTGATGGCTGCTGCTAAGGTATCTCCTCAAATTCTTAAAGAGTTGTGTTCTGACAAATGTGTAATAGCATTTGCTAACATCAAAGAGGTGAATGAAAACCTTAGAAAGAAAATTTTGGATGATGAAGTTAAATTTGAAAAACTCACAAAAGATTTGAAAACAAGTTTAACTGCAAAAGAGTCTGAAATAAGCAGCTTAAAACATGAAGCAACTATAACCAAAGACCAACTCCAAACTATGATAACAAAATATCAAAGTTGTAAAAGTGAGCTTGAGTCCACCCAAGTTGAATGTAAGAAATGGGTGGAATCATGTAGAGGATTTGAGATGCTACTCAACAAACAAACCAAAAGTCATGTGAAGTTTGGCTTTGGTTTTGCAACCACTGCTCCAGCTTTTGAAAACACTGACACAAAGAGTCAAAAGTCTGTTGAGATAGTACCAACAAACCTGCAGGGTCAAGAGATTAAAATCACTGAACCAAATGGTAAGAAAATTGTTCTTGAAAAACCAGAAGGTTCCTCATCTTTTGCTGAACTTGAAAAGTATGAATTTAAACCTACTTGGTCTGATGAGTGTGATACTCTTGAGAATTATAAACCTGTTGATTTCAAAACTCCTGAGGGAAAGACAGCTCCTCAGGCAAGGGTCATTCCCTTGGCAAAAGTCATTCCCCTGAAAGATCTTCCAGCAGATGCTCAAACATCTGCTGAAAAGAAGACTGAAAAGGGGAAGAAGAAAGAAAAGACTGTTAACTTGTTCTGTGATTTCTGTGAAAAGAAGAATCATGTTACCAAAAACTGTTTTCTTCTAAAAGCATATGATATTAACAAAGGAACAAGTGAATGTGATTCCAAAGCCACATGCTCAATATGTGGGAAAAAGAATTACAAGACCAAAGAGTGCTTGTATCTCAAAAATTTTGATGTTAAAATACAAGAATACAAAGCTAAAACTCTTGCAAACCCTGTGGTTAGTACTCCAAAAGGAAAGCCCAAACAGACCTTCACCCCTGTCCAAACATCTGTTACAAAAAGGCTTGAAACATCTGCTTCTAGAGATATCCAAGTAACAGATGCTCCACCCACAAGTAAATACCCAAGAGGTTATGGTCAACCTCCATGTCACAGTCTGCCACATGTTTATGAGGAGCCAAAGAGACCCTCTAAACCAAGAGTGAACAGAAATCCATATGGGTATTATCATCTGTCAGGAAGTGATCAAACAACTGCTGCCCCAAGTGTTGACATTCAAGCACTGGCAAATGGTCAGCAGCAGTTGTTGACCTTAATTCAGAAATTGGTCCAAACCACTGATCACCTTCCAAAGCTTGAGTCTAAAAGGTCTGAGGACCCATCCAAAGCCAACTTGGCTTTGGACACTCACCAAAACTAATCATTTACTGATGTGCAGGGAGCTTCTGCTTGTTTAGATAGTCTTTGGTATGTAGATAGTGGAGGTTCCAGGCACATGACAGGATGTAGAGCCCTGCTTCTGGATTTCTTGGCTCATGGAGGGGGTGATATATCCTTTGGTAATGATTCTAAAGGTAAGGTGTTGGGTTCAGGGACTGTACAGGCTGGAAAACTCAAGTTTGAAAATGTCAATCTTATTGATAATCTCAAGTTTAATCTTCTGAGTGTTTCACAAATGAGTGACAAAGGTTATGGCTCATTTTTCACAAAGAAAACTTGTAAGATTATTGGGCCAGAAGTGGTGAAAAAGATTGATACCATTATTGCTGAGAGCAAAGCACAACTTGTTGCTCATAGAAGTGGCAATGTGTATGTTGTTGATATGTTAAAGGACAATCCTATGGCAAATGTCTGTCTGTTTTCTGCTGCCTCCACTAAGGAGACAGAATTGTGGCATAGGAGATTGGGTCACACCAACCTTAATACTATCAACACACTCTCTAAACAAAGCCTTGTCAGAGGTTTACCATCAAAAGAATTTAAATGTGATGAGCATTGTGTTTCTTGCTTAAAAGGGAAACAACATAAAAGCTCTTACAAATCCATTGATGAGTCCAAAACTAGTCAGTGTCTACAACTGTTGCACATGGACTTGTTTGGCCCTGTTAAAATCATGAGTCTAAGAAGAAAGAGATTTTGTCTTGTCATAGTTGATGATTTTTCTAGGTTTACATGGACTTACTTTTTGCATTCTAAGGATGAGACTGCAGGTATATTGAAGGACTTTGTCACCAAAGTTGAAAAGCAATATGACTTGCCAGTAAAAGTCTTCAGGAGTGACAATGGAACAGAGTTTAAAAATAAGGAGTTGGATGACTTCTGTGTGTCAAAAGGGATTGTGAGGCAGTTCAGCATCCCAAGAACACCAGAACAAAATGGGGTGGTTGAGAGGAAAAATAGAACTCTTATAGAAGCTGCAAAAACTATGCTAGCAGATTCTGGTTTGCCACTGTCCTTTTGGGCAGAAGCTGTAAACACTGCTTGCTATGTTCAAAACAGAGTTTTGATCAACCCCAGACATCAAAAAACTGCTTATGAAATTTTGTTCAAAATCAAACCATTAATCTCATTTTTCAAAATCTTTGGCTGCCCATGTTTCATTTTAAATCTCAAAGATTCCATTTCAAAATTTGCAGCCAAAGTAGACTGTGGTTATTTTCTGGGATTTTCATCTACTGCTAAGGCCTACAAAGTGTTTAACACAAGGACTAAGACAATAGAAGAAACTCTGAATGTAAAGTTCAATGAACTTTCATCTCTAAAAATCCCTGCAAACCCTGCTGAATTATTTGATTTAGATAAATTCAAATTTGAAGATATCACTGTTAAAACTAACAATGCAGGTATTCCACAGTCTCCACAGCAAGATTACAGAACAGATGTTGTGATCCCCAGTCACTACAAAGTCTATTCACTACTAGAAATATACCCCTATCTTGACACACATTTTATGACACGCACTGATTTATGACACTAAAAAACGTGTGTCATAAAAAAATTGTCATGTTTTAAAAAAACTAGTTAATTAATGATACACTTTTTTGTGTGTCAAGAAATGCAATGTCAAGAAATAAAAGATATGACACTATCCAATTTTGTGTGTCATCCTTGGTGTCATATTATATTATATATATATATATATTATATATAGATACTGTGAGGGGCCGCTACTGTAGCAATCTAGACGGCTTATATTCTTCCACGTTCCTGCTTCTTCCTACGTGCTCTCATCTCGCCGCTCTAGATAATCCCCAGGTACAAACCCTAATATTATATCTCTACATCTCTGTTTCACTCTCTTTTTTCTACCTTTCTTTTCCTGTGGCCGTGGCCCGTGATTAACGTCGCTGGTATATACACAAACTGCAACCTCTGGTGTGACGGCGACTTACTGTTTCGGTTAATACAGCTCTTTAAGGCTTGGTTTTGCTGCCCTTCAACCGTGTGACGCGTTGTACGCTGGTTCAAAGGCGTTGGTAATAGAGGCGGAGGCGATGGTGGTTTCCGGTTACTGTTTCGCTTTGTACCTCTGTTTTATGCATACGTACTGTCTTCCCAAGCCTGTAACTGTTAAGTGCTTTCTTCGATTCCACGTGCCCGCCCACGTTGTTAATCTTATCTGCTGTCTTCTGACCGTTGTTCTGACTCCCGATTGTCGATGTTGGCTGATGATTAGGTATTCTGCTACTGTAATTGTAGGCCTTCGTAACCACCTGTGTGACTTTCAGTATGGTGTTATACCTCTATTTTCTTTTTTCAGTTCTCTTTGTTGGCTGTTGTTTAGGTATTTTACTGCAGTGATTTTAGTCCTTCTTAACCTTCTATGTGACCGATAATATGCTGTTATACCTCTGTTTAAAGTTATGTGATTTTGTTTCCTGTAATTATGTAGGTCGCTGTTTCTATGTTTAGCACAAGACGCGTTGCTTTTCGGGTGCTTTGTTGTTTTCCTATGAATTGGCCGTTGGCTATGATGTTAGCGTATACGACGTGGAAGTCGATCGTGATGGCACTAATGTTGTGCAACCGAACGGCTTCTCGTTATGTGCCTGAGCCTCTTAGCTACATTAATTGTCGTGTGTAATGTGTTAAAGGTATTTTCCTCCGAATGTATCGCTATAATTACCTGCTATTTCCCATGAATTTGTGATTGGCTATGATGCTAGCATAATGCGTAAATCGCCGCCTGTTAAGAGTGCTTTCCTCTGAATGTGTCGGTATAATTAGCCGTGATTTCCTATTATTTGGTGGTTGGCTATGATGCTGGCGTAAACGAATCGGGTGTCGATCGCGATGGCGCTACTGCCGCTCACCCTTCCACGTTGGCCACATATCCCGTTTTGGACTGAAGTCATTGCAACATTTTCATTACTTCTGCTTATTGTTCATTACTCAATTAATTGCAGCAGTATGTCGCGTTTTGCCTCTTTTTGTTTGACCCGTTTTGCTCAGGTACGTGTTCCCGTTTCTTCCGGCACGTTTTGTATCTTTTGCCATGCTTATTCTTATATTTAAAGTGTTGGGATAGACTGAAATGGTGTGTAGTAGTGCCCTTTGCCTTTATTCGAAGCTATTCATATCGTTAAACCTACAACTTTGATACTCCCTTTATATACGTTGCTATACTTTGAGCAACACCTACTTGAAATGCAATTTTGATAAGTGCAGCTGAGTTTGGATTCAAGGTTGTTGATCCTTACAAGATGCTATTCAACAATTTCCTAGCATTTAAATATATTTACTATGTTGATCACTGCAATAGAAAACTTAACGCTTCTAAAAGGGTATTTAATAACTACCGTTATGTGCTTTTACTTTCACTTTATATAAAGGATTTAAAAATGAAGTTGTTTATTGTTTTTTACACAGCAACAGTTGATGCACCATAATGGTGGATGGTATTCTACAAGGGATTATGTATGCTGCTGAATGGTTAAAGGGCCATTGTCATGGGTTTCGGATTAATACGTGCGCAGCTGGAAGCAAGTATTTTTGGGGAGTTTAAACGTGTATCAAACATGGGCTTTGTCGCTATCCTTTCAGGTTAATTTTTTTCTAGCGCTTATTGAATGGCTATGAATATTTAAGGCTCTGATTGTTATTCAGATGCTTCTTTCTCGCTGAAATTTGGCCTTCCGCAGGTAAGTTTTCTTTCATATTTAATGCCTTTTAGTTGAAATTAGGGTTTTAATTATTGTGTTTGAAAGGCCAAGTGCTCTGTGGTAGCATTTTTATCCGCAAATTTCTTCGATCATCAATCTATGTAATATGTATAACACAAACCATGAAGATCTTCAATTGTGGGTTGTTCAAAAGCTTATTTTTTTTTTAATTTAAGATCTATGGATTATTAACGCAACAAAAATGGACCGATGATTACTTATTTACTTGATATTGGTCATTTGTTAAATTATCAATTATGTTTGCTTTAGGTTTGTTTGGTGAATGTGTACAAACATATTGTATTTTAATTTTTGCAAAGTGCCATTTCAAGATTAGCTGCTTGCTTTCGTTGTTTGCAATTGGACTGCTCGGGTAGAAGTTTTTTAATTTGTAGGGTCTATTTCTTTGTTCATTGTATGATTGGGTTGAATTATAGAAAGCGGTATTCGGATTGGTTGGTCAATAATCAAAGTATGGTAGCCTTGGCGGTGTATAATTATTTTGTTATCTATCAAGAACGACTGCCATGTTTTTGTGTTGTCTTTTTTTAGCTCTGGTTTCGGTACCGGCTGTGGAAGGTAGCAGTGTTGGCTGATTTGTAATGACTTTCAGTTGCTTGGCTGTGATGAGTTCAAAATCTTTCGTGATATTTCATGGCGATGGCATGGAAACGGGGTCGGATGGGTAGTTTTAACTTGCAACCTATATTGCATCCATGGTATTTCCAAACTCTAAGCCACATGAGCACTTACTTTTTTTTGTTTGCTAATACACTGACGTATGTACAAAGTTTGCACTTTGTACTTGAGGCTCGAAATTGACTTCGACTACTGTTTCTTATAGTTGGTTGCTTTACGGGCAGTTTGTACGCACAGTGGCAGTCGTTAATTTTGGTACCACATCAGACAATAAATTTGCAACGTTTTTTAGGTAGCTAGATTTGTTCATAAACGTCTTTGTTTTAAAGTAAATATCCAACTCATTATTCATTACATGATAACATCCACAGGATCTACATTATGTGTCTCTGTGTGTATGATTTTGTACTTTTATGAATGATGTTTTTATTAATAAATGTAGATAAACAAACTCAAGGCAAGTAATAGTGCCAAATAATGTAGAGAGTATTGATGCAACAATATGTACAGAACATAACACATATTATACTTATATATTAAGTATACAAATTTTGTTTGTGGATGTGAGTTACGGTTAGAAGAATATGTTTTAATATATTACTTATGATGAGACATGGAAACGATTTACTTTTATTAATTGTTGTCTCAGGTTGGGGGAGGAGTAGATGTTTACACGGATACGGATATTGATGTCAGTCGTGAAGAATGGTCAAGTTATGCCGTAACCTTCATTTTCAAGTGATCCGTATGTTTAGGTATAGACTAATGTAATGTATTGACACAATATTTTTGTAGCCGTTAATACTTGTGGTAGGATTCGATAACTGCTTATATTGTAATGAATTTTTTGGTGATATATATAATAAATGCAGTTTTATTATGTAATTTATTGATTTTGTAATTATAAATTTAAATATAAATATAAATCCAGGGATATTAGTCATTTTGCAGAAATTTTTTTTTAGGTAAAAAAAAACCATGACACGCAAAATGAGTGTCACAAAAGTGTGTCAAGAATGTATGTCATTAAAGAGTGTCGTTAAAGAGTGTCATGAAAGCGTGTCATAAATGCATGTCAAAAAAACGTGTCATAAACGCGTGTCATTAAAAGATGACACGCGCTTGCATGTCATAAAAATTTAATGACATGTTCTTCCTTGACACTTTGCTGTGTGTCATAAACACCCTTTTATGACGCGCAATGCGCGTCAAGATAGGGGTATTTTCTAGTAGTGATTCTGCCTCAGAGGAAGCAGCTGTTCAAAACAATTGTCAAAACTCTGCCACAGCTGTGTCAACCACTGTTGGCCAGTCTTATCCTCAAACCACTGCCTCACCTCTCACAACCACTGACCTATCATCTGTTGACAAAAGTCAATCATCTGTTGACAAAAGTCAGTCAAGTTTCACACCACTTGGACCCATTCCTCCATTACCATTCCAAACATCTGATGGCACTACAGAAGTACCAACAGATGTTACACCAACAGAGTCACCAAACCTCTGTCCATCACCTCAAAATGCCATAGTTCCATATCAAGGAGATCTTATTTACTTAAGAGCTCATCCACCAGACCAGATCATTGGCAACATCAGAGAGGGTGTGCTCACAAGAAGCCAATCCTCCAATATCTGTCTTTTTGCAGGCTTCTTATCCCTCACACAACCTGTCAAGTACCAAGAGGCACTAAAAGACAACAGTTGGGTAGAGGCCATGCAGGAAGAACTCCTTCAGTTCAAAAGACAACAAGTATGGGAGCTTGTACCACTTCCTAAGGATGTTTGTCCTATAGGAACAAAGTGGGTCTTCAAAAACAAGACTGATGAAAGGGGTATTGTTGTCAAGAATAAAGCCAGGCTTGTGGTTCAAGGCTTCAGACAAGAAGAAGGAATAGATTATGATGAGACTTTTACTCCTGTAGCAAGCCTAGAAGCCATCAGACTCTTTTTAGCCTTTGCTGTCAACCACAACATAAAGGTGTATCAGATGGACATCAAATGTGCTTTCCTTTATGGCAAAATTCAGGAGGAGGTCTATGTATATCAGCCACCTGGTTTTGAAGACACATTCCATCCTGACTATGTCTACAAGCTCAACAAAGCTTTGTATGGACATAAACAAGCACCAAGGGCCTGGTATGAAACTCTCTCCACATTTCTCTTATCCATTGGCTTCACAAGAGGTAAAATTGACAAAACTTTATTTCTTAAATGGAAAGGGAAACACTTAATGATTGTTCAAATATATGTGGATGACATCATTTTTGGATCCACATGTAACCAAATGTGTGAAGAGTTCAGAAAACTCATGACAGCAGAGTTTGAGATGAGTGCCATGGGTGAGCTTCAGTGTTTCCTTGGTCTTCAAGTGAAACAACTGCAAAATGGCACATTCATTCACCAAAACAAATATGTAAAGAACTTATTAACCATATTTGAGATGAATGATTGTAAGCCATGTAGCACACCCATGAGTACAGTCAAGCTGCTCACTATTGATGACAAGGATGAACTGGTTGATCAAACACATTATAGATGTATGATTGGGTCTTTATTGTACCTAACTGCATCTAGGCCAGACATTATGTTTGCTACCTGTGTCTGTGCCAGATCCCAAGCTTCACCCAGAAAGTCAAACCTTATTGCTGTGAAAAGGATATTCAGATACCTCAAAGGTGCTCCCACACTTGGTATTTGGTATCCTGCTAATGGAAACATTGAGCTTTCAGGTTATTCAGATAGTGATTTTGCTGGCTGTCACACCACAAGAAAATCCACTTCAGGAGGGTGCCAATTTCTAGGGAATGCCTTAGTGTCATGGCAAAGCAAAAAGCAGGCAGCTGTTTCAACTTCAACAGCTGAAGCTGAATACATTGCTGCTGCAAGCTGTACAGCCCAACTCATGTGGCTTCAAAATCAACTACTGGATTTTGGGATAACTGCACTTAGGACTCCACTCATGTTGGACAGTCAAGCTGCTGAAAATATCATCAAGAATCCAGTCTCTCATTCCACTACCAAACACATTGACATAAGACATCATTTTGTCAGAGACAGCTATGAAAAAGGTTTGATTTCTTTACACCATGTTCCAACAGAGGATCAGTTGGCAGATGTGTTAACAAAAGCTTTAGACACATCTACCTTTACAAATCTGATTTCCAGAATTGGTATGTTAAACATGGATTAATCAAATAAAGTTTCAATAAATCTTAATAAAATGTTTCAGCATATCAAATTTTTAAAATAGCTGTTTGGTTGAAAAATCTGTTTATAACATCTGATCAGATAAAACAACCACTGTTTCATTCATATCCACTGTTGGTTGAAAGTCTGTTTCAAAACATCTGATCAGATAAAACAACTGTTAGTTGAAAAATCTGTTTCAGAACATCTGTCCAGATAAAACAACTGTCCACCTATATATATATATATATATTATATGAAAAAAAAAACAGTTGGACCCATCAGCTGTTTGTATCAGTTGTTTGCCAAAAACAGCTGTTATCCACCAGATATTTCATCCATCAGATGATTGCCACGTCTGCTCATATAAGCAGAGGTTTGGCCACATCAGCGGTTTCATTGAGCCTATAAAAACCCTGTTTTCCACAACAGACGTTATACTGTCTCATTGTATTCAAAATACTGATAACCGCCTTCTTCATTCTCAAACCCTCCATCAATCTTCTATCATCCTCACCTTCGAAATCCATTACAATGGATCTTCAAGCAAAAGCTACACACAATTGTCTCCCCTATCTGATCAAAACAGATGACAACACTCCATTTCATTCCACCATCGACATTTTCCTTAACTCCAAATACTTACCCATCCTAACCGCCAACGCCCCCATTTACCTTGATACACTTCAAGAATTTTGGTTGAATGCTGAGTTTCTACTACAAGACAAAAAGCCTACTTCCATTATTTCGAAAATTGGAGAAACCAGTATCGTCATTACCCCTGAAACCATATCCACAACCTTCACACTGAACGACCTGGCAGGTAAGGATTCCTTTACTAAAACAGAGCTTCACACTGAGTTCCAAGAAAGAGGGTATGATGGTCAGATGACTGGATCAACTCTTTTCAAAAAGTTTTTCCCTCCAGTCATGAAATTTTTCTTCCATACTCTTCTTCTTTGTGTCTCTGTAAGTCCACATCCTTTAATGAAATCCCATTGAGGATGCAATATCTGGGTTATGCCATGTTGTCAAACTCTGACTTCAATCTTTCCCAGGGATTGTTCATGGACTTGGTATCAAATGTGAAAGCTGTCAAGTCTGGGTCAAACAATGCTTTTCTTATTTACCCAAGAATTCTTAGTGTAATCTTACAAAAAGTCTTACCAGAAAAAGTTTTCAAAAAGGGTGAGGCTATGCAAATGAAAAGCTTAACTGATGAAACTTTCACAAGAATGCTGGGTGGAAGCACCCAAGAAAAAGTGTCTAAAGTGTCAAAAGTTTCTAAAACACAAACAAAGAGGACAAAGGCAACAACTGTTGTCAAAACCTCTGTTGTTGAGCCCACTGCTCCTGGTGATCATGGCACTACATCCAGTGCTGTGAAACACACACCAGCCACTTCCAAAAAGAAACATTCATCCACAAAAACCACCACTTAACCACAAATGAGGCTTCTAGATGTTGAGGTACCAGAAGAAACCTCTGTTGCACAACAAAAGCAACCTGAAACCACTGTTGTTACTTCCTCACAACAGTTGGACATACCTCCACCTGACCAAACTCCTCATGAATCCTCTCAAAAGGATCATGTTGTAAGCCAAGGGGACACACATCATGACACATTTGAGTCACTTAACCAAATGTTCACAAGCCCCTCTCCCAGGGCTAATTCTCTTGTTACTCCTCCACCCTCACCATCACATGTCCCACAAATAATGCAACCTCTGTTTGAAGCAATTGACAAATCTCAGGAAGATCCCAGTTCCTCTCTTCCACCTATCACTGAGAGTATACTCCAACAAGTGACTGGTCCTGAGAATATACAATCTGCTATCCCACAAACAGAAGAGGAGGTTACACCACCTGAGTTCAATGCAACTCTAGGTGAGTTTTCAAGTGGAGCAGCCACTACTAATGTAGAGACCACTGTCTCACATCAGGACAGTGATTACATAGCTAAGACTCCCTTGAAGGCAACAACTGTTGAAGCCACTATAGTGTCTCCAAAAACAGTTGGAAGTCCCCAGTACCAAGACAAAGGGGCATCTGATTCACCTATTAGGACTGAATCAGGTAGAACTACCACTGGTAGGGACTCAGATGATCCTATTAATTTAGGAGATGAGTCAAAATACCAAGAATTGACGGACAGAGTTTCTGTCATTGAAACCTCTGTTGCTGACATCAAATCTGATGTCAAGCTTATACTGAGCTCAATTGCAGATCTTTCCCAGAGTCAACCATCCACTGCTGATATAGCCAGTGAGTTATGGAAATCAGTTTCCCCCATCATCATAGCTCACAGAAAAGTGGCTGATCAGACACATGAAACTTACATGGCTGAGATCAAGAATATGGTAGATGCAAGGTACAAAGATACCCATGCTGATATCAAAGCCATCAAGGACCACCTGCTGAAGACTACTGGCTCTGCCCCTACCACCATCCTCAGGGATGAAAATGATGATGAATTCACGGCTGATGATGCCAAAAAGGGGGAGAGTGGCAGAGATAGGCTACCAAAACTAGATCCTTTTGGTTGTCCTCCTTCTCAAAAAGGCCAAGCCAAGTCTGCCAAGAAACCAGAGTCTACCAAATCAGCTCCATCACAACAAGTTCCACAACAACAACAAGCAACAACAGCACCACCACAACAACCACCACAACAAACCACTAAGAAGAATAAAGCAGTAGATGACTCTGCAAACATTGAAGCTGAAAAGGCTGCTCAAGAGAAACAGAAAAGAGCTGACACCTTGGAAGTTAAAGCAGAGTCATTAATTGAACTCAAAAAGAAACAACAAAGGGAAACTGAAGATGTGGGATCCTCTAAAAGGATGAAAAGACCTGCCAAGCATGTTAGAAAACCACCATCTAAATTGAACTCCTCTATTGATAAAACCACTGCTACTGAAACCACTGCCACCCAAAACACTGAAACTACCCAAAACACTGCTACCCAAACCACTGCACCTAAACCAACAAACACACCTGAACATACTACCACCAAACACACATCACCAGTCAAATCCCAAACATCTGCTGGACCTACTAAAAGGCCAACAGATGTTAATCCAACCACTGCTACCAAATCACCATCACCAAAAATCATGTACACAAGGAAGAGAAAATCAACCTTTGTTGTACATGATGAAAACATACACACATCACCAACCACCACTTCAACTGCCCAATCCACTCCTCCCATCACAGCTATTCCTATCACATCATTCTCACCACATACATCCCAATTCAGATCCCATAGACCACCACCAACCATTACACCATTGGTTGTTCAGTATCCCCTTGAACTTGATCTACTCAAGGGGGAAATACAATCCTTCTACAATACTGAACAGCCATCAGAAAGATCCTTCCCATCTCTCCCAAACTTCCCTGTTCCCCTCAACCTTGATAAATATCTGAAATACAAGGGTGAACAGGTGGATGCCATCATTAAGGAGAAATGCAAAGGGAAGGATGACAGGACTGCTCAGGGCATCCATTCAGCAGAGCTTAGCAAACTCAGAAGGATTGAAGATTTTGCTAAGACCCTGAGCAATTCCATGTCTCCCATGCCTCTCAGTGTAGATTTGGAAAAGGAGGTAAGGGAATCTCTTCTTGAACAGATAATGGCAACCAAGCCTTACAAAGCAAACAAAAAGCAGTTCAATGGTTGGACTACTCATGCTTTGAGAGAAGAACTACTCAGGATTGAAGAAATGGCCAAAGACCCCAAAGCTAAAGTCTCCACTCCTAATTTTGGCAAAGGCAGAGACCCAGTCAGAGCCTTGAAATTCAAAAGGATGAGGCAGGAGATTGTAGCTGCCAACTATGGGGAGATGAGGTCTGTCTCCAGATGGTCTGAGTTAAGGCTGGTTGAAACCTACAAAATCTGGAAGAAAATAGGAAGAAGGATCCCAGTCTTCCAAGAAAACCAATTTACACTGATGAACCAATGATGAAGAGACCCCAACAGACTTTTAACCTAGACAGCTTACTTGAAACCTCTGATCTCACAGCTGCTGCAAGTAGACAGTTCAAAAAGCAGAAGGAGATGTCAGAGGAAGATCAAAGAAAGTTTGCTGATACATTCATCAAGGAAGGGCTCTTCAATCAAATACATTATTTCTCTGATCCTACAACAGAGAAGCTCAGAGAACTCATTGGAAGACCTCCTTCACCCAACTCATCAAGAATAAAAGTTCATCTCAGCAAATCTACTGACTCAAAAATTCTAAAGTGGAAAGTCAACAAAGACAACCACGAATTGACATTGCTCAGGTCAGATGGAAGGGTTCAGAAGATCAGCATGGATGATGCTTACAGCGTATGTGCAGAAGATCACCAAACATTGCTAAATCTGGATCTAGAAAGAGATGAAGAAGACTTATTTGCTCTGAACTTTGAATTACAATTCAAAGGTCAAATCAGAGAAAGTCTGATGAGGAATAAAGATCTATAAATAAAGCTGAGTTTTGGCATCATCTGTTCTAGGGGGAGATTGTTGGGTCTGCTGACCTGGAGAAGAACAGATGATTAGAAAGCCAAAACATGCTATCAGTTTGATCCTTGAATAAACAGTCTTTACAACTTACTTCTCCCAAAAGACTGCTGACCCTAACTACTGTTCTATCCAAACAACTGCTCAACAACTGCTGATACAAAGAACTGCTGAGGAAACAACTGATGAAGAACAACTGCTGACCAATGGTCTGATGAAGAACAACTGCTGATACAAGTACTGAAGATCAAAGCACTGCTGGAACCAACAGCACTTAGGCTCCAGCAGTGGATACAAGACCATCAGAGTTTATCTTCAACAGATGTTTTATATCAGTGCTTTCAATGTAACAGTAGTTTGTAATAGGCAGATGTTTACGTTTGTTATTCTGTTAGAGGTCACTGTCTTAGGTGACGTCAGCCTAGGTCATCAGTGCTTTGAGTCTGTCTATAAATAGAACAGTGCTTGTACTGTTCTATTGCATCACACACACAAACATTCTCTCAGACAAACACTGTGTGATCAGGCTGAGGGGGAGTATTTGTACGATTGTAAACTTTTAGATTAATGAAAGCTTTCGATCTGAAAACATTTACTCTCTTGTTTTGATTAACAGTTTATTATTCCGCTCCACTTTCATTCTATTCTCTTTTCATTATTACCATATTTAGTTAAACATAATCAAAACAAACAAACTCAGATCCTAACAGGACTCGTTTTTGAGATTTGGAAAATTTATCAAAAATCCCATTTCTCATTCGCCCATTCGGTTGGTCGAATGTGGGATTTTTCATGTTCCTTCGTATGTTTTAAACGGGCGAAGGAGAGTGTTCTTGAACATATGTTTCATTCGAACCCTTTTGGCTCATTCGAACCTTTAGCTAAGGTCAAAGGAGACAAAAGCATCTCATTCGTACGAATAGAATGGGCGAAGGAGGATGCCTATATATACCATTCCTGTCTCATTCGAACCTATTCAAATATTTTTCAGAAAATTCACTCTAAACTCACCTTGTTGCTTTGTTATTTTGTGCCTTATCATTGTGCTCGTCTACATACACTGATCATTTTCCACTATCTTTTACAGGTTAACATCAAGGATTAATGGATTTCTCCCTGTTTTTCTGTTTCGAGCCCTAAATCTTAAAACTGATAATAATCAACTTCATTGTTATAATTGCTGATTGGGATTCATTATATGTGTGTTTTAGGGGGAGAAAAACCATAAACCATGGATTCAAAACCAACAGTTTGATCAATTGATCATCAGTTGTGTTTAGAACCCTAGTTTTAATTGAAAACACAGATATAATGAATAATTGATGAATCTGTTAGCTTAAAATGGTTAATCGTCATTGTTAGGAGCAATACAAATCAATAGAACATGATCAGAAACCTTAAATTTCAAAATTGAAAATTCAAAATATGAACAGACTCCTTCGACCCTTTCGAATGGGCGAAGGAGATAACAAACTGGTTGAATGAAAAGCTTATGGGCGAATGAAACTTTTAACCAAAATTCATACATTCGTACCATCAAAATTTCTCATTCGCACCTTGTTGTTTCTCATTCGCACCCCCGTTTGGGCGAATGAGAATGTTAATTACCAAAATTTTCAAAGTTTGAATTTTTGTCGATTTTTAACATGTGTTTTTGTTTTGTTTTGCAGAATTAATCATGTCTGAGCAGGAGAAGACGACTGAGCAAGCTGGATCATCCTCACAACCTGCCAAGAATGTTCCTGAAGAGCTTTTAGCCTTCGAGAATGCGCATAATTGCTGTGCATATCTCGGAGAGGTTAAAAAGCACACGGAGTTTATCGGAATCATTGAATTCTTGAAGAGATGCAGGGTGATAGATGCAATTGCTACACCGACGATTATTTACAGAGATATGATGCAAGAATTCTGGTCAGGAGCGAAGCTTGATTTTTGGAATTGCGAGTCGTGTTTGACTAGCAAGATCCAAGGTCAAAGAGTTATTGTGTGTGAGCAGGATTTACGAGAAGCGTTGAACTTACAAGATGAGAAGACAGATCCTAAGGAGTTTAGTTTCATGGATCAGCGAAAGTGTTTCCTGAGAATGAAATACAATGGACCAATCACTGACGGTTCATTGCACAAGGGAAAACTGTGCCCTCAATTCAAATATTTGGCACACGTTTTGATACATGTCTTCGGATCTGCAGCTGGAGGATATGACTTGATGCGCAAGAGTATCAGTTCTATGATGGTTGCCCTGGTGTTGAACAAACCGTTCAATGTTTCAGGCATGCTGATGGAACACTTATTAGAGCCTGTGAACGGCACGAGGAATCTGAAGTTTCTATTATATCCTCGTTTCCTCCAGATGGTGTTTCACAACAAGTATAAAGACTTGAAAATGGATCCTAAGCACATAGTTGTTCAGAAACATATGTCGCTTAATACACTTGCTAGGATGAAGGCGTATAAAGGATTGTCGATCAATGAACGTCCACTAGTAAGGCGTTTATTTGGACATCTAGCAAGAATTGATTATACAGATCCAGGTGAAGGGCTTGTGAGACATGCAAACAGTGATTCTGATCCTGATAACCCAATACATCCTGTTGATCCTGATGCGAAGCGCAAAAGACAGGTTGTGAATGTCGGTGCCAAGAGTGGAAAGGTTAAGAAGAAAGAGATAAGATTAGAGGTTGTGACTGAACCTGAGAAGAAGAAAAGCACACCAAGACGAAACAAGATGATGGCAAAGAAGGGTTTACGCATTGTGGACGAAGCGTCGATTGATTCAGAAGAGACGCTAGAAGATGAACATTAGGACTCGGAGACTGAATCGTTAAAGACTACCACGCCCAAGGCCACTGAGGCTGGTGTGTCTGCTAGTCAGAATGTTGAAGATCAAGGGAATAAGAGTCCAATCCCTGTTAATGAAGATGAAGTGATTTTGAATATAGATGAAGATTTACCTGGTTCACCTGTACAAGCTGATAAGTAAAAGAAAAATTTACCAGTGAAACCAAGTCTAAAGAGAAAGAAGGAGATTGAATCGCTCATAGCTGGTAAGAAACTTCCACCAGTTTCTAGTTCTAAGTCACCGGTTACTGCACCAGCACAAAAGAAACAAAAGACTGCGACTACTTCGAGCACACAACAGAGTGAAGATTTACCTGTTGATCAGTTTAACGAAGCATTAGATAATGTGCTCAAGAAGATTAGGAAAGGCAAACTGCCTGAAGCTGCTGAACCGCCTGTGAAGAAGAAGGTTTCAGTAGATAGTGATATCATGAGTGCTGTGAATCAAAGATTATCGGAGATGATGAGTATTATCAACAAACAGCAAACTGAGATCAAGCAATTGAAGTCAAATGATCAAAAGATGTTGGAAGTCGTAGTCACATCCCATGATGATAATGAAGTTTTGAAGAAAACTATCAAGAGGTTGAAAAGAGAGAACAAGAAGTTGCTGAAGCACGAGCAACGAAACACCAGAAGGATTATTGTCTTGAAAGAGGAGAATAAACAGCTAAAGAAGAGTAACAAGCATATGGATGATTTAATCAAAAACTTGTACTCTCGAGCTCCTCAACTTCAAGCTGGTGAAGAAGATAAGGAAAGAGAAGAAGAGCAGGTCGATTTTGAACCATCTGACGAAGAAGAAGATGAAAAACTTGATGAAGATGCAGGTAATGATACTAAAAAGAAGAAGAAGAAAGATGATGGAGATGATGGAGGTTCAGATGGTGGATCGAGTGATGGAAACAGCTCTGCTTTTGATAGTAGTGATGATGATGATGATGATGATGATGATGAAAACGCTGAGAAGTTTACTTATGAGAAGCGTGATTCAAGTAAGGGTGGAGAGTCGAGCTCTAAGACTCCAGGTGAGAATGTTGATGACGATATCTTCTGGAATGAAAAACTGCAATCATTATCTGAAGAAGACAAGAACATGTATCGCCAGATGCTCACAGATCGAGTCTGGACGATTGACATGACTAGCAGATTTCCAGAGATATTTGAGTCGAGCAATAAACTGTTTGAATTGGAGTTTGATGACCCTGATCTTGAAGATGGAGAGGTTTCTGCGGTGATTTCTAAAGAGATACTTGAAGGTTTAGCCAAACAGGTGGGAAAGACTTTGGAAGAGTTGCTCGCTGATAACTACATTCCAAAGATACCTGAGAAGGAAGCCGGGAATCATTCTGATGACCGTGATGTTCCTGCTTTTGAAGATGTTGAAATGGCGGATATAACGAGTGAGGAATATCCACAATACTTCAAGAATAATCAAGATTGTGGATTTCCTGGATTCTCGGATGAAGTGTTAAACCAGGCCGAGAAACTGGCTAAAGAGAAGAGCAAAGCATTTGAAAATGAAATTTTCAAAGGGCATGATAAACCACGGTTCGAGCAATCTGAGAGTTTGAAGGAGTTCTTGAGGAAATTGAAAGAGAAAGAGAATAACCGTCCGAAAGCTGAAATACAAGGAAGCTTTTACAAACTTCATAGTGGAATCTTCAAAGGTCGTGCATTGGCCTGGAAGTTTGTTAAAGAATTGAGATGCATAGCAGTGAAGTGGGAGAAGGGGATCTTATATTTTGATAAGTTTCATCATTTGAAGACTCTTCCCTATTGGGCAATTCGTGATATTTGCCGTCACCGTTTAACGGGAGCGTCAAATAGTCAGATTACCTACTTTGCTGAGAAGATGACGAGAGAAAGCCGAACCAAGTGGGATTTGTTTGAACCACAATATCCGAAACGAATTGTTCATATAAAAGGATATTGATCAGATTACAGGTATGCCCAAGGTGACGTTAAAGTATAAACCACCGCGAGTGTTGAAAAAGATTCCTTTGTTGTCGATCCCACAACACTTCGCTAAAGATTTCATTTGGTGGTATTACGATTGGAAGATAGCAGAGGCTGTGATTGTACTGAAAGACGGAGAGAAGAACTACAAAAAGATACACATTTTTGATCCCATGTGGTTAATCAACTGTTCACATGAGGATATAATAATGTTGTTTTACAATCCGATCTATTCTGAAGTGAAGGATGCTGAGCAAGCAGGAAAATACCAACGTGTGGTATTTCTGTGCTTTGTGTATGACATTAACGCTGGTTGTGACTATGACGAGAAGCTCGGGAAGTTTGTTGAGAAGCAAAAGGTGCCTGAATTGAAAAAGACGAAGCCAAAGCAATTTCAGGAACCGGTTTTGACTAAAGAACAGAAGATTCAACGACATATCAAACTGATGAACATCAGAATGGATGAACAACGTCGACAGCAATCCAAGCAATAGTCGAGGGGGAGTTTGTAGATGCAATTGTGCGACTAGTGCTTCGGATTGTTCAATAAACATGTTTTGATGAATGTCGAAGGTGCGAAGGAGTTTCATGTGGTGCGAAGGAAGATTTTGATACGGTCGAAGGAAGATCAGAAGGTGCGAAGGAGGAAGTTTTGGTCGAATGAGATTAATGTTTATGTGTAGCTTGGTTCGACCAGTTGGTTTGGTCGAACCTGCACATTCGCATGAACAAAGTGGGTGAATGTGCAGTCTATAAATAGTCAAGCTTGATTTTTGAATATAACTTTTTGTCATATTATTCCCTCCACTTTCTGAAAGTCTCTCTAGAAGTTTATTTAGCTCTTTTCACGTTCTTACCCTGTTTGTATCAATCTTTAAACGTGTAATCGAGTTTATAATTAATGAAAAGCTTTTGAAATGATGATTTGCTTGTTTTGATCTGTTTGACTATTATTTTGTGATTGTTTTAGGGATTCCGCACCTAAAACTAACTTGTTTGATCATTCTTTGTTGTTATACGATCCATACATTCACATACATAACCGTCCGTCGTTTTTAACATTATTTTCACGAAATTAGTAAAATAACGTTAAAACTAGTACAACTTTACTTTTGCCCCCCAAGGGCCACACATATATACATTATATACACACACCGTAAGTGGGGCGTATCACAATAAATTAAATGAAACACTTAAAAAAACAATTTATTGACTTTTTGACGTTTCTCGTCCCAAAAGCTAATACAAACACTTTTTTTAAAACTATTTTTTAAAAAATAATAAGTCAATAAGCACTTTTAATCAAAAACAATTTTACACTTTCAAACTCAATCCCAGACACCCTCTTTAATAACAAAAATATATATACGAAAGGTCATTAAAATTTAAAAAAAAAAAAAATCGAGCTTAGTTTATTATGTAGCCTGGTTAGTGTAGGACTAACATTGAAAGTTGGGCTGGAAAATAGTTATCGCTGGACCGAAATTAACTTTTGTGAACCATTTCGTTGAGATGCAAATTGCAAAGGAAATTAAATAGGCTTATAGGCCATTCGTCAGACTACACGGAGTGGGAGAGGGAAAGAGGGGGTGAAGCGTCATGTGACACTTGTGGGTTCTATGTGAGGAGGAAAATTTTGTAGGGAATGAAAGGGGGGGAGAAGAATATTATTATGTGTGTTAAATTTAAAAAAAAAAAAAAAAAAAAAATCCAATCACAAGCTGCCACCTCACACCCCAATACCCCCCCCCCCCCCCCCCCCCGCCCGGCCTCCTCTCCTCGCCACACCCCCCCCGCCCCCTCCTCCACGCCCATAAAGGCCGGTGTTCCCGCCCATAAAGCCTCTTCCCACCTGAGCTTCCCGCCCCACTCCCTCTACTACTAATAAACTGGCATCATTGGGCCTGGGTCTCGCAATTGGGCTGGATGATTAAAGTGGGCTATCAAAAACAGAAATCTCATTATCAACCATGGGAATTAAAAAATGAAGGCAGTAGTAGCCGCTTCATAATTTCATTCACGTTAAAAATGAGGGGGCAATTACATATATCCCTCTTCAAACTTCATAAATTACATATATATTCAAGTCAAAATTTTATTTACATATTTCTCCTTTTCAAACTTCATAAATTACATATATACCCAAGTCAAAAATTTTATTAACATATTTCTCCTTTCCAAAAACAAAAAATATCAAATATACCCATTCTACTATTAAGCGCCTCATATCATTACATGTTATGATGAATGTAATGATACGAGGGCTTAATAATGATTATGTGAGAGTGTTAAAACACTTGTTTCGGTGAAATCAAATTGTAGGATGCATGAAAACATTTTGCATTTTACATGTTTTTGGTGCTCATAACTTATTAAGTTGAAAAGATCGTATGAGATATAAGTTGTAGGATGCAAGAAAATGTATTGTATGACTTGTCATGAATATAGTTTAGTAAAAAAAAATTGGGTAAAATAGTTATTTTTCAATGTATTTTTAATAGAATGTGTATATATGTAATTTATGAAGTTTTGTAAGGGGATATATGTAATTTAAATTTTGGGTTGGGTATATATGTAATTATAGTTGAAAATAGGGGGATATATGTAATTAATCCTTAAAAGGGGCTTGATACCGCCCTTATCACCGTTCCCTAGACGAGCATTAATCATTACAAATTATTTAAAACTTATTATGATGATGATGTGGCGAAAAATGCCCCTTATAGGCCATTAACCATTACTTATGGTCTAAAAATAACATGACAAGAACATGAGGAAAGTTTAGTATATAATTTTTAACTGATAACTAGTTGGACTCCCCATGCTTCGCGGTGGGAACCCGGTCGGTATGATAGTTTACATGTTCTGGTACCAACATGTGCTATAACAAACGATCGAAAACCGTAAAAATTCATATATTTTCTTTTTAATTCTGATGTATATAACCCGCCTCCCACGCTTTTAGTTGATTATATAATCATGATATTGTTCATCAGGATTCAAAATCGGCTAGCAATTGTCTATCAATCATTGTATACCAAACCATGCGATGACCTACATAGTACTTATATTATTTACATAGGGTACAATATTATTTACATATAATTTCATACCAACACTAAGGATATCATCCGTGTATACGGGTTGCCCGAAACTTGTGTTGACATTTGATTTGGTGGTTGTTTTCTTCGCTACGCCTTCGTCATCTATAAAAATCACAAAAATAACAGTAAGGAGTGGTGAGCTATGTTGCTATAAATTTTGAGATTATTAAAAAATATATCATCACTGAAGAATAGTCACAAAGAAAATCCAAAGTATGACCTTTTAAAACCACCCCAGATTTTTTATTATGTTCAGCCATATGCATAATCATCATTAATCATCCCAAACAGAGCAAAAATGTAATGCATAACCGATTTAATAAGTGAGTTTATAATAGCATCATGTATATTTAGAGATAGATTTGTATTTAGAGATAGTGATTATCACTTCCATAATTATAAGCATTTGTATTATTATAAATATCATTTCAATCAATGAAAGAGATCAAGGGTTTGAATCCTATTATGGTATCAAGAGTCTAGATTCCCTAACCCTAGGCCGCCCTCCCCTATCGTTCGCCCACTGCGATCGATCTTCTTCTCCCTGCTCTTCACCGTAGCTGTCTGCTGCTCCGGCTCCCCTTCCCTCTCCATCTCTTTTCTTCCCTGATCTGCCTACCCTTTGCCTCACCATGTCCACCGACTCCAGCCTTACTTCCCACCCGGCTCCCCACACCTCCGCGCATCCACCTATCCACCCGGCCACTACCGTAACAAATATTAAAAACGTCATACCCATCGTCCTCGAAATCGAATCATCACAATACTCCACATGGGCCACCCTTTTCCAACTCCATTGCAAAGCCAATCTAGTTGATGACCACCTCAAACCACCCCCTTCCGCCGACTCTACAGCCGAATCCTCCACCACCCGAGATGATTGGGATCGTCTCGACGCCATTGTTTTGCAATGGATGTACGCCACGATCTCCAACGATCTCCTCCACACCATTATTAACAGCATCTCCAATGCCCACGAAGCCTGGGTTGCCATAAAGAACTTGTTCCATGACAATAAAAGCGCTCGCGCTATTCACCTCATGCACAAGTTCTCCAACACCCGGTTGGATGGTTTTCCCAATATGACCACCTATTGCCAGACCCTTAAAGTTCTAGCCGACCAACTAGCCAATGTTGATGCTCCCGTCGATAATGATCGCTTGGTTTTGCAACTTCTTGCGGGACTAAACGATCAATACGAAAGCATCTCCACCATCCTCAAAAACCAAGACCCTCTACCCTCCTTCTACAACGCCCGCTCAAAGTTATGTCAGGCTGAATCGGACAAAGCCGAGCACGCGTTGACTGCTGCCAAATCCGCTTCCACCGCCCTTGCTGCCACCACCACTCGCACCCCACCCGCTGACCAAACCCGCTCCACCGACCGCCAATCCACCGCCCGCGGACGCGGCAGGCCTGGACGCCGTGGCCGTGGACGTGGTAAC
The DNA here is from genome assembly GCA_028751855.1 of Ambrosia trifida. Taxonomy (NCBI): domain Eukaryota; kingdom Viridiplantae; phylum Streptophyta; class Magnoliopsida; order Asterales; family Asteraceae; genus Ambrosia; species Ambrosia trifida. The sequence goes on from CM054129.1 coordinate 80,907,334, forward strand.
CCCAGCCGCTATCCCTTCTCCCCTTTCTGGAACTCCCAATACCCGCCTTGGTTCCCTTCGTGGGCCGCCTCACCATCTGCTTACTACCAGCCCAATAACCATCATCACTCGGCCCAATCTACCTTTTCTCCAGCCCAGTTCTCCTCCCCTTGGCCCATACCGCCCTGCCCATACCCAACTGCTGGCCGGCCTGCTTCCACCTCCGCGGCCCAACAGCCCGGTCTCCTAGGCCCAAAACCCCAACAAAACAATTATGCAGCATACAGCCCCACAGACTAGGGGTGTTCAACGAATCGAATAACGAATTTTCGAATTATTCGAATCGAATTATTCGAATTTTTAATATTTTTACCTGAATTCGTATTCGATTCGTATTCGTTTAAAATTCAATTTATTCGATTCGTATTCGATTCGAATAAGAAACTCGAATTCGAATTGAATTCGAATAAATTCGATTTAGTTCAAATTCATCTTAAATAACAAATTGTTTTACTTTTAGTTTTAAAACTAATACAAACTCATTATTTTTAACATATAAAATACAAATCTACAAAATTGATAAACAACAATATGTCAAATACGAGAATAGTAAAAATAGTAGAGAGTATAGTTTTATAGAGTTTTGTGATATATAAGGTAAATATATAAAACATGGTTATGCTAAAAGTTATAGACACTATGGGTTCTTAGAGTTTGACCAAAATTTAGAAGTTTTTTTTTTCCAATGTGTATACTTGTGTATATAATAATGTGTATATGTGTATATATATTTAAAAAAATATACATGTACAATTTTTTATTCGAATTTCGAATCGAATCGAATTTAAAATCATAAATTCGTATTCGATTCGTATTTGATTTACTGGACTCGAATTCGAATCGAATCGAATTCGAATTCTTAATAATCGAATCGAATTCTTGGTAATCGAATCGAACTAAATCGAATTTCGAATTTTTCGAATTCGAATCGAATTCTGAACACCCCTACCACGGACATAGAGCAGGCCCTGTACACCATGTCTCTCCAGCAGCATGATCCGACACAGTACATGGACACCGGTGCATCCTCAACCATGACTCATGAACAAGGTGATTTCCATTCTTTTTCTAACTCATGCATTCCTCAACATATTATTGTCGGAAATGGTAATACTATTCCGGTTATCGGTCAAGGCACAAAATACCTGCCCAAGCCCTTTCCCCCTTTTGTCCTTAGAAATGTCCTATATTCCCCTAAATTAGTTAAAAACCTTATATCTGTACGTCGTTTCACTAGAGAAAATTCCGTGTCTGTTGAATTTGACCCGTTTGGTTTTCTTGTGAAGGACCTCAAGACGCGGGCTCCGCTCCTGCGATGCAACAGCAGCGGTGATCTCTACCCTCTGGTGCTCGGGTCCTCCTCAACATTCCCCACTGCCCTCACCGCCATTACTGCTGACCTTTGGCACCAACGTCTTGGCCATCCTGGACGTCCAACTTTAAAGTCTTTTAAATCTATTTCTTCTATTTCTTTTGATACATTGCATAATAAGTTTTGTGATTCTTGTGTGTTTGGTAAAAGTACTAAATTGCCTTTCTTTGCTTCGAACTCTCATGTTTTGCAACCGTTTGATTTGATTCATAGTGATGTTTGGACTTCACCAATTATTAGTTCAACTGGTCATAAATACTATGTTTTGTTTTTAGATGATTATTCTAATTTTTTATGGACCGTCCCTCTTACCCATAAATCGGATGTTTTTCAATCCTTCACCCGTTTTGCCACCACCATTAAAACCCAATTTGAAAGGACCATAAAAACTTTTCAGTGTGACAATGGTCGTGAATACGTTAATGCCGCTTTTCAAAATTTCTTCACGACCAATGGCATACAATACAGATTATCGTGCCCTTACACCTCTTCTCAAAATGGCAAAGCTGAACGAAAAATCCGTTCCATCAACAACATCATACGTACCCTCATGGCTCATGCCTCGTTACCCACACATTTATGGCCATTTGCCCTTGAAACGGCCACGTATTTACTTAATATATTGCCAAATAAAGCCACTAAAAACAAAACACCCACTGAACTACTTTACCTCCTCACACCCACTTATGATCATCTTCGCGTCTTCGGTTGTCTCTGTTACCCCCTCACTCCCACAACCACCATCCACAAACTTGAAAACCGCTCTCAGCCTTGCGTCTTTCTCGGCTATCCTCCTACCCATAGGGGGTACCGCTGTCTTGACTTGCAAACCAAACAGGTCTATATTTCACGGCACGTTGCCTTTGACGAAACGACTTTTCCCTTTAGGCAAACCATTGGACCACCACCAACCTATGAATTTTTAAATGACCCATTCCCTTTTCACCTTGCCCCACATATCCAACCCACTAGCAGACCCGCCCAATCACCTAATTCACCTTCGGCCGCCCCAACTGTTTCCCAATCCACTGGCCCAAGCCCAAACCCCTTAACTCCCACTACCTCGGCCCATGCTCCCAGCCCAACCACACCTACGCCCACTCGCACACAGCCCTCCGCCACAACCCCTCAGCCCACCTTAGCCCACTCGTCACCCATCACATCCTCGGCCCCAACCCCTCCACCACCGCCCCCTACCCGAACCATGCACACCCGCTCCATGAGCGGTATTTTCAAATCTAAACAACCCCTTAACCTAAGCGCCACCGCCACACCCTCTGTCGTACCACTTCCTAAAAACCCCACCGAGGCCTTGTCCATACCGGAATGGTACTCTGCTATGACCGCTGAGTACGATGCATTGGTTAGAAACGGAACTTGGGAATTGGTACCTAGACAGTCTGATATGAATGTTATACGTAGTATGTGGTTGTTTAAACATAAATACAGGTCGGATGGTTCACAGGAGCGTTATAAGGCCCGCTTGGTTTGTGATGGTCGTACTCAGCAGGTTGGTATTGATTGTGGAGAGACGTTTAGCCCGGTTGTTAAGCCGGCCACCATCAGAACCGTACTCTCCATTGCTCTATCTAAGCGCTGGTCTATTCATCAGCTGGATGTTACCAATGCCTTTCTTCATGGGAATCTCCATGAAACAGTTTACATGTACCAACCCATGGGTTTTCGCAACAAACAGTTTCCTGATTATGTCTGCTCTCTCAAGAAATCTTTGTATGGTCTTAAGCAGGCTCCTCGGGCATGGTACCAACGGTTCACGGATTTTGTTCTCTCTATTGGTTTTCAGCACAGCAGGAGCGACGCATCGCTCTTCACTTTCCACCACGGGCCGGACACTGCTTACCTGCTCCTCTATGTTGATGATATTGTACTTGTCACGTCTTCTGACAGGCTTCGGCACTCTCTTATGGCAAAACTAGCAGCCGAATTCGCCATGAAGGACTTAGGTCCCCTCAGCTATTTTCTTGGCATCTCCGTGTCTCGCACTGCAGATACATTATTTCTCTCTCAGCAAACTTATGCAAATGAAATCATTGCTCGGGCTGGTATGCAATCATGTAACTCTGTTGCCACTCCAGTCGACACCAACAGCAAGCTCAGTTCCTCACAGGGTGAACCATTTCACGACCCTACCACATTTCGCAGCCTTGCGGGTGCTCTTCAGTACCTTACTTTTACAAGACCAGATATCTCTTATGCCGTCCAACAGGTTTGTATGCACATGCATGCCCCTCGCATTGATCACTGGAACGCCCTAAAGCGCATTATCCGATACATTAAAGGCACTGCCGGTTTTGGTCTCACTCTCCACGGTTCACCTACCCACTCCCTCATCTCTTACACGGATGCTGACTGGGCAGGTTGTCCAGACACCAGACGCTCTACTAGTGGCTACTGTATTTATTTTGGTGATAACCTTATCTCCTGGTCGTCCAAACGACAGTCAACAGTCTCTCGATCCAGTGCTGAAGCCGAATACCGGGGGGTTGCAAATGTTGTTGCGGAAATATGTTGGCTACGCAACCTCCTACTTGAGCTGCATCACCCGTTATCTCGCGCCACCTTAGTCTACTGTGATAACGTCAGTGCCATTTATCTTACTGGAAATCCTGTGCAGCATCAACGGACCAAGCATATCGAACTGGATATTCATTTTGTTCGTGAACAGGTACAAAGAGGTCAAGTCCGCGTGTTGCACGTCCCTTCCCGATATCAGGTCGCTGACATATTCACTAAAGGCTTGCCTCGCGTTCTCTTTGAAGACTTCAGGGACAGTCTCAGCATCCGGCCTCCTCCCGCTTCGACTGCGGGGGTATAATAGCATCATGTATATTTAGAGATAGATTTGTATTTAGAGATAGTGATTATCACTTCCATAATTATAGGCATTTGTATTATTATAAATATCATGTCAATCAATGAAAGAGATCAAGGGTTTGAATCCTATTAGTTTAAAACTGTCATTGCAAATAGAACATGAAGTTCTCTAGTAATATTGAGTTGTAGATTGCTCATATACAGAAGACTGGATTTTTAACTCTACAACTGTATTCTCACCAACAACAATTACAACTTATTACATATGTATGTTCTTGCCTGCATCGCATACCAATGACAAATAATATGTCTCTATATTTTCGTGAAATCTAGAGAAGTAAGCCCCTAAGAATGATGTAAGTTAAATCCTTCACTAAATTAGACCCCATTCACAGCAACTTCTACATCACAAAACCGAGCAAGTAAATTTAACACCACCAACATAACCATATTCAAACAAAACTCAAACTGGTTGGAACCTCCAATCACATCTAATGTTAACTAATTATGATAAATTCACTTTATACTGGTTTAAATAAGCTTTGGTACTTTTAACCAAAAGTTTGAATTCCTTCTGAATTTTACATTCTCACCCATCATCGCAACCACTTTTTTTTTTTTTTTTTTTTTTTTTTGAACGGCCAACAAATCAATTCCGAGCACTCTCGGGCACCCTTTTGGCGAATCAGGTACTCGAGAGTACCCGAGCCACCAATTGCCACCAATTCCCGGGAAAACCCGACCTCTCACCCGTCCGAAGGCACGACGGTGAAATAGTCGGTAAAACCGGTCAGAATCAGGACTCGAACTCAAGCCAATGGCCGGGTCATCCCTCATTTCCCCATCGCAACCACTTCTGTATTGCATTCTAAACTGTTGTTTCTCCACGTAATTTAGGATGGTCAAAATTTATCTTCAAGTCCTGCACAAAATGGGACACCAACCATAAGCTTAAGTCAAATCCTTTTAAAATTAATTTATTTAATCTTAAAAACTTTGAGATGTATATAAGGCATGGTTTTCAGACCCGGACCGGACCGGCCGGTCGGACCGGGGTCCGAAGAGTGTGGCGGGCCGGTTCGCGTATAAAGACCGGACTTGCAATTGGGCCGGAGGTTCAATCGGGAACCGGGAGGTCGGACCGGGAACCGGCGTAGTTGGACCGGACCGGACTATTTTTTTTTTTTTTCAAACCTTTGAACTTCAAATGAGATAAATATGGGATGATAACCCTACGTCGGTTTGTTTTCCTCTGTATTTTTTTTTTTTTTACAGCCAACCAAGACATAATTGATAATCCATCATCATTATCCTTTAATCTTTGAAGTTTGATCATCATCATCGATCTTTTATTTCATTGAAGGTATCATGAATCATCATCTACTTTCTCCTCTGTTTTCTTGTATTTACTCTACATTTAGTCATTTACTATGATGATTGATGAATGCTCTGTGTCTATACTTTGTATACATATATATATTTGATCATTGGATTGTCTATACTTTGTAGTTTGTATACACATCTTTGATTCTGAATCTATACAGAGGAGAAAGCTTAATAAATCTTTGATTCTGAATCTATACTTTGTAGTTTGTATACACATCGTTATGACAGATACATCTTTGATTATATCCCTTATCTATTATTTTAAATAATATATGATATTTAAGATCGTTATGAAGTATTTGTTCTTGTATTTCTGTCCATAACAGTAAGTATTTGTTCTTATTGTTGTGTTCATTTTGTAGAACATGAATTCGCTAGACGAAAATCAATCTGAACCGACTGAACCCCATTCCGAGTCGACCGCCCAATCAAATGTTCGTATGAAGAAGGATATCACGTGGAAATTTGTTACCGAAGGTCGAGATGAAGCGGGAAAAAGGACATTTACTTGTACATTTTGCGCCAAGACATTTCGTGGAGGTGGCATTAACCGTATGAAACAACACCTTGGTGGAATTAAAGGAAATGTTGCACAATGTTTAAAGGTTCCCGCGGATACCAGGTGTCTCATGAAAAATAATTTCGAAGAGAGTACGCAAAAATCAAAAGAGGCGTCTCGTGGTGGGTTAGTTCAAGAAGATGAGATGGGTAGCACACAAAGAAGTAAAGAAAGTTTTGGTAAAAGGAAAGCTTCTTCAACATCCGACAACACACGGTCATATTTCAAAACAGGTATACATGATGCTACTCAGCCTTCGATTAAATCTGTTTGGCAAAGTAAAGAAAGAGTACATGATACAGATTTAGCTATTGCTATGTGGTTATATGATGCTTGTATACCGATGAATGCTGTTAATTCTCCTCTTTTTCCAATTGCAATGAGCAAAGTAGCTACAATGGGGCATGGATATACAGGACCTTCCTACCATGCAATTCGTGTCAGTTTGTTGAAAGATGCTAAAGAAAGTGTGAAACTCATACTTGATTCTTATAGAGTACATTGGTCAGAAAGAGGCTGCACTATAATGAGACATGGATGGAGGGATATGAGACAACGACCTCTAATTAATTTCTTGGTTTATTGTCAAAAGGGGATTTCATTTATCAAATCTGTTGATGCGTCTGATATTGAAAGTAACGCGGAAAGCTTATGCAATTTGTTTGCGGAAATTGTAGAAATGGTTGGTTATAAGAATATTGTTCATTTAGTCACTGATAATGCTGCAAATTACAAGGCTGCAGGAAGGTTATTAAGTGAAAAATATCCATCGATTTCTTGGTCCCCATGTGCTGCTCATTGTATTAATTTGATCTTGAAGGATATTTCAGAGACACCTGATGTGGCTAGTTTGATTCAACTTGCATCACGCATTACAGTTTTCATCTACAACCATAAGTGGCCTTTAAATTGGTTGAGGAAAAGACCTGGTTGGACAGAAATCATTCGACCAGGGGCCACCCGCTTTGGTACGTCATTCATTGCCTTGAAGAGCTTATGTGATCACCAATCTGACTTGCAAGCGTTAGTAACTTCTAATGATTTCAAGAAGATGATGAAAATGCCAAAAGCTAAGGATGTGAGACAGACTATATTGGATGATAGGTTTTGGCAAAACTCTTTGATAACGGTGAAGGTGATGACTCCTATTTTGAAACTTTTGCGTATTTGTGACTCCGATGAAAGACCTTCGTTAGGTTATGTTTATGAAGGTATGCTTAGGGTAAAAAACGGAGTAAAAGACTTGTTTAAAAGGAAAAAGAATCTTTACAAGCAGTACATTGGTATCATTGATGCTCGTTGGGATAAGATGTTACGCAAGAGTCTCCATGCAGCAGCTTATTGGCTCAATCCAATATTTCAATATGAAAAGGATAATTGTGACGAAAAGTCTGAAGGATGGGTAGGCGTTCTTGATATGATGGAGAAAATGGCGAGTTTAGATCCAAAAGAGCAAATAACTATTACAATGCTAAGCCAATTTCGTGATAGAGAGGGTAGCGTTCTTGATATGATGGAGAAAATGGCGAGTTTATATTATAAGGTTAGACAATCCCTAAACCCTAACCACTAATGCCTCTCCCCCAAACCTCTCTTTCAATGCCAAACTTAAGGCCCTTAAAATTCTACAATCAATATATAAAAAAAAAAATCAAATAAACATTTACAAAAATTAGGGTGCTTGATATACCTTAAAAGAGGCTTGCTATCTATAAGTCAAGTTTGTATTCGAACCAGGAAAACTTGTTTGAATACAAAAATTAGGGTGCTTGAAACTGTTTTTATAAACTAATTTTGGGCTCCTATGTAACCAAACACACGAACTCACCAACATTATTGTTGACAAAAACTATTTTTAAGCATGTGTTCAGAACCGGCGGACAAACCAGAAGACGAACGAGAAACCATAGAAACCACCCGAACCAGTATGATTGGAGACTAGTTATAACTTAGTAAAAACGTATTATGTAAACAAATTGTGTAAATTATATTAATGAAGATAGTTATTTTTACATCGCTTCCGCTGTTGCTTGCATTTACGTGAATGTTGTATCAATCTGTGATTTCGTCCAGGCCCCCTCGGGTTGGGTTGTGACACACGGTATCGTGCTCATCGCGGTCATGACTGCAATTGCACTCGCCAACAGTCATTTGACCATTCCAAATTAAAAAAAATAATTAAAAAAATTACCTTTTATATATATATATACACACACATTCACCTTTTAACCATTTCGCCTTGGCCAATGTGTACAATCCATATTTCTTAGCATGCCATGAAAGTCATGCCTCTCTTCATGGTATGAATATAGCTTTTCGATGTCCCTCTTCGTTGGCCTTCACAAATAAACCTTGTTAGATAGCATCACTGAAAGTTTGTCAAACATGTCTTTCTCATTAATCACAATCGGTTTAAATAATTACATAGATTGAAATATACAAGGAAACTAACTATCCTACTTATGAGGACATTCAATACATTGACTATACATTGATGATAATTGATTTGTAAATACGGTATGATTGCTAACAGTCCCCCGCAGTTTGAACCGTAGCTTGTCGAAGGCAAAAACTGGATCGAAAACGAATAAAGAGTTGCTTGGAAAGTCCTTTAGTAAAGATGTCAGCGTACTGGAAATCAGCAGGAACATGTAGTACACGAACATCGCCAATACGAACCTTTTCACGAACAAAATGAATATCCATTTCAACATGTTTGGTACGCTGATGCTGGACAGGATTCTGAGCGAGGTAGACTGCTGACACATTATCACAATAAACAACCGTTGCCTGCTGGAGATTAACGCCCAGTTCGAAAAGAAGATTACGAATCCAGCTAGCTTCAACAACGGCATTAGTGACACCTCGGTACTCGGCTTCAGCACTAGAACGAGCTAAGGTAGGTTGTCTCTTAGAACTCCAAGAAATAAGATTGTCACCTAAATAAATGCAATACCCAGATGTAGAATGACGAGAATCCGGGCACCGACCCCAATCAGCATCTGAATAAACTGTAAGAGTTGTTGACCGAGACGGAGAGATATGTAACCCAAAGTCAAAGGTACCACGCACATAACGCAAGATGGGTTTAAGAAAATGATAGTGTGGTTCGCGAGGGTCCTGCATGAACAAACTTGTTGACCCGCATAGGTGATGTCTGGGTGAGTGATGGTGAGATACTGTAGCTGTAACGTTTCGTATTTTAATATACCATTATAATATAAATAAACTAAAATCCCTCAAAATCTTGACGTTATATCATATTTTAAATACTCGTGACATTTATTATTCCATTTTTTGTTCAATATATGCTAAAATGAATATTGTTTTTTTTTTATAAAAAAAATGGGATAAAAATATTGGTTTGAGCCGGGACTCGAACCCGTGTCCCAAACGATTACCACTTAACAAACACAACACAAACCAGCTGAGCTAACAGCATGTTTGTGTTCTGTTTCGCTGTCCACAACTCTTAAACACATTAACAACCCCATTTGACTAACCAAAAGTCAAAACCCATAAACAACCAACACTTTGATTCAAATTGAAGTGCCTAAAGTCTGATATTGGTAACAATGGTGATTGATTTACGATTTGCACAATTATCCTCGTCACTTCCAGCCTTTAATTTCATCAAAACATACCTATTATAAGCATTCACGCGTTTTTTTATTTTGGGTTAGTCAAACTTTCCAAATCATTGAAAACGTATGTAATAATATAAATTGGACCCCCCTATCCTTCTTTGTATGCCAAAAATCACAAACCTCACCTCATAAACCACCTAATGTCTCGCAAAACCTGTGAATTTTGAAGCTTTATGTCGTGGTCTTTGATATCGTTTCCATCACGTATATCACGGGTATGAACCAAATTTGTTACCTCTATACTTTAATTGGCCCTTACCCATCATAAGCCCCATAATTAATTCGGTTTATATTGATGATTTTGGCCGATTATAAATCTAGGGTTCATGTATTTCGAATTGCGGAAGAAGACTTACTGTAATCATCCTTTAACTTCTTTTCGAAACAAAAACACTCACCAACTGATCCACAGATCAGTTGGTAGTGCATGTGGTTTTAAAACGTGAACCGGCCATCAACGTGGGTTCGATCCACGACCACTCTTTTTTTTTTTAAACCATATATTTATGGAATCAAATCAGTAAGCCTTTATAATAAATTGAATCCAAGATTACTCATTCTAGGGTCCAGACCAGTTGGTGTGGGCTTGTGATTTAAGACATTAATTCGGCAAGGGACTCGGGTTCGAGTCCTGGCACAAGCAACTATTTTTTTTGTTGTTTTCTTATACACTTATACTTTAATATATTCTTTTAGAAATAGTTTTAAATACTAAAAGTGCCTTAAAAATTCTATAAAAATTATTTTATGTTAATCTAATGACAAAGTTTATTATAATTTTTTTTTTCAAAAGTCATTTTTTAATATATATTATAAATATTACAAGTTTATTCAATTATAACTTTAAAATTCTATAAAAATATCCAAACAACTTAATAAAATTCCACAAAAATTATTTTGAACTTGTAGATCAATAAGTATTTCAGAAATAAATTTTATTCCAGAAAAACCGTTTATTTAATATTTTTAATTAATTTTAGTTATTTTAACCATAAATAAATCATAATAAATTCATTTTTTTATGTTTTTATACCAAAATTTTACATAAATTATTTTTGTTCATTTAGAACAGAAATATAAATTTTAATTTGAAATTTCTTTAATTTTAATATTTTTAGATATTAAAAATTATATTTTGACAAATAGAAATAAATAGACTAAATATTCAATTTTTGAGAAAATAATTTTATAAATATTTAAAATCTTATAATATGACCATCCTTAATCTAAAATCTACAAATAGTCTTTTATTTATTAACAATTTACCTAATTAACAATTTAACATTTACTTATCCCCAAATTAGGAACCCTAGAACTACTTGTAGATTAGAAAAATTAGACTAATAAGTTTTCCCAATTACTCAATTATTTCCTTATAAATAGGGTGATATTTTGATACAAGACCCACAATTATTCTATATCAAGGGATTCAATTCCAGCACTAAGGTGAGTTTACATAGCCCTTTTTTCTGTTTTACATTTTGGGGTGAAAACATGTTTAAACATTTTATACACTATCATTGTTGAAACTTGTGATTCAATTATAAACATTTTATACATTATCATTTACTCATTCTATCATTTGACTGTAAGAAAAAGACACAGTACAATCATTAACAACGATCAAGCCGCCTGTTTAGATTATAGCGCTATAGGTCTGACAAACCCATCCCCCCGCATAAATTCAGGGATGATCGATAACAGTTACACTTTTACTAACTTGCGAGTTAGGTCTAAGTCGACACAAGGTTTGATTGTACAAAAGACGCATTGTTACATGTCGGGCTCATATTCTATCATTACTCATTATTATACTTCAACTATGTTTGCTATACAACATATTGTTTTCAACTATATGCAAAACCTATGTATTCTCACCAATTATTTATAGTTGACCCCCCATCTTTCCAACTTAACATGTTTCAGGTTTATTTGTTATTGGAAGTTGTACAAGTCTTGAAATACCTAGGAGCTTTGGATCTAGTTTATATTAATCAACTTTTGTATTCTTTACTTGTAAGATGAATTGTAAATTGTTTAATATTATTCAACTTTCATTTAGTACAATGAGCTATTGAACAATCATCACTACGTGACACCTCGATGTTTCCGCCATCGGTTTGTGTGTTACAGATTGGTATCAGAGCCATGGTTATAGGGAATTGGGTTATTAGAAGAATAATCTAGTCTATAACCTTAGGACTTTAACCAGTATTTGCTCCTCTTACTTGAAACTCTACTTATCTCTATTCTCTATCTCCATCCTACTTCTAATCCCTACTTTAACCCCTACAAGATGATTGCTCTCCATCATTGGATTCACCCTTAGATTAATAGGACAAAATCCTCAAGTCCTAACCTGAATTGTTTTGTTAATCTCGTCAAAGCACTATATTCTAATAACGAACACGTGCAATCTGGAAGGGTGAACGCCTGTATTCTGAGTTTTCTGTCTAGGACTGACATGGCGCATATATCCCAATTAGACGAGGGACCCGAATGCCTACCTGGGAATTCTCGGGATGAGTGTTCACTTATAGGCTAAAGCATGTCTTCACTAGGTTATTAGAATATAGAAGCGTTGATAAGTCAACGTTTTCGTTTATTCGTTTTAATTAATGAATAAATGATTACATTCCTTAATATACCTCATTATCTTTGACCCATTCTATGTCTCATTCAAACCTTCATTGTGTCTATTACAGATAATGCCTCCTCGTCGCAGCTCTCGTAATAACAACGATCATGATGGTAAAGGCATCAACAACAACAACCATGACAACGATGTCCAACTCGCTGCGATCATTTCCTAACAAATGGCCCAATAGATAGCGACATTAGTTCCCAACTTGGTGGCTCAAGTCGTTCAAATGAATGGAAATGGCAATGGCAATGGAAATGGAAACGAGAATGGTAATCACAATGGGAACGGGAATGCTCACCCTGTTTGCACCCTCAAGCACTTCAACTCTTGAAACCCTCCTAAGTTTAGTGGGGACGAAAGAGCCACTGGTCTCCTTCAGTGGTTTGAAGGTATCGAAAATACCTTCATTAATAACGAGTGCCCTAACAATCTCAAAGTTCGCTATGCTATGAGTGTCCTCCACAAGCGGGTACTCACATGGTGGAACGAAGAGAAAAGGACTCACGGCTGAAGTCGCACTGGCTTTAACTTGGGAGCAAGCTAAAGACGTCATGAAGGCGGAGTTATGCCCTCGTAATGAAATCAAAAAGTTGGAAGATGAGTGTCACGATCTTGCCCAAGACAGTGGAAAAAACCTAGCCTACAACACTCGTTTCCATGAACTTAGCTACTATTACCACATAAGATCACCCCTACCTATTGCTATCGAAAAATATATTAGTGGCTTACCTATGTAGATTCAGGACACGGTGTGGGGAAGGAACCCTGCTACCCTCGAAGAGGCCAAGCGTCTAGCAGCTACCTTTACTGACAATCACGTAAAGAACGCGACCTTATTTCGGAAAGGCGAGAAAGCAAGTATTGTAGCCGTAGTAACTACTGAAAACCAGAAGCGTAAGACTAGGGATCCTGATGCAAACCTCACTACACAAGCTTCTAACAAGAAACCTTATACAAGAAACTTTCCTTTGTGTAACACATGCAAACGTCATCATCCTACTGTTTCGCCATGTCTCTTGTGCACCAATTGTGGTAAGTATGGCCATCTGGTCAATACATGTCGTGAAGCCCCAAACCCCAATACCAACCAACCGACCAACCCTGCTCCGGCTGCTAACCCTAATCGTCCCGGTAGATACAACTATGGTCAGTGCTATGAATGTGGAGACCCAAATCACTTCCGTAACCGATGCCCTAACCTAAACCGAGATCAAGACCCTCCAACTGCCTAATGACGAACCCCTACTCTTAAATGTTATTTACTTTTGAATTCCATGTAATGACTCATTTGATTCAAGTAATAAATTTTAGTATTGAATATTTTTGTCTCTTAGATAAGAATTTAGTCATCTAATATATTTGGACATATGATTATTCATGACACTTAGAAACATATCTAGTTGAATATGAACTAATTGCCTAGACCCATTGACCTTATCTAGGGCAACTCTATTACAACTCGCATGCTATACTTGATACTTGATTGCTTACATGTACATATTATCAATTTGCAATTTATACACTTAATCAAACAACTGATAGAGGATGAAGTACTTGCTCAACAGTTAGTAGAGTACTAAATAACCTACTCAACGATTGGTAGAGGTCATCATGCCTGCTCAACAGTCGGTAGAGGCCCTACAACCTGCTCAACGACTGGTAGAGGCTATCTCACCTGCTCAACAATCGGTAGAGGTTCTTACTCACTGACTGGTAGAAGTCTTTTTCCTGGTCAAAAGTTGGACTCATTTTTGGATACATTGTATACGATTCAAACACAAGATTATTTTACATGTGTGTGTCTAGAGTTATAGGAGGACACAGAACCCTAATGTAAGGTAAATTGGTGATTGCGGTCCGGAACATAATCATGAATTTACAGGTACATTAAGGTAGTGTGGAATTCTAGTAAGATTTTCAGTAGGTACCCAATCATAAACTCTAGATATTTAACAGTCCTTTTAGCGTTGATGTTTTTCTTGTGCATTCATGAAACTTACAGTCTAGTGCTCTTAAATTTTTACCACAGACACCTTAGCTTGTACTAAGTACCCACACTTGTTTTTAGCAGACTCCCCAACTCCAACTTCGGGACGAAGTTCCTATAAGTAGGGGAGACTGTAACATTTCGTATTTTAATATACCATTATAATATAAATAAATTAAAATCCCTCGAAATCTTGACGTTTTATCATATTTTAAATACTCGTGGCATTTATTATTGCATTTTATGTTCAATATATGCTAAAATGAATATTGTTTTTTTTATAAAAAAATGCGATAAAAATATTGGTTTGGGCCGGGACTCGAACCCGTGTCCCAAACGATTACCACTTAACAAACACAACACAAACCAGTTGAGCTAGAAGCATGTTTGTGTTATGTTTCGCTGTCCACAACTCTTAAACACATTAACAACCCCATTTGACTAACCAAAAAGCAAAACCCATAAACAACCAACACTTTGATTCAAATTGAAGCGCCTAAAGTCTGATTTTGGTAACAACGGTGATTGATTTACGATTTGCACAATTATCCTCGTCACTTCCAGCCTTTAATTTCATCAAAACATACCTATTATAAGCATTCACGCGTTTTTTTATTTTGGGTTAGTCAAACTTTCCAAATCATTGAAAACGTATGTAATAATATAAATTGGACTCCCCCTATCCTTCTCTGTATGCCGAAAATCACAAACCTCACTTCATAAACCACCTAATATCTCGCAAAACCTGTGAATTTTGAAGCTTTCTGTCGTGGTCTTTGATATCGTTTCCATCACGTATATCACGGGTATGAACCAAATTTGTTACCTCTATACTTTAATCGGTCCTTACCCATCATAAGCCCCATAATTAATTAGGTTTATATTGATGATTTTGGCCGATTATAAATCTAGGGTTCATGTATTTTGAATTGGGGAAGAAGACTTACTGTAATCATCCTTTAATTTCTTTTCGAAACAAAAACACTCACCAACTGATCCACAGATCAGTTGGTAGTGCATGTGGTTTTAAAACGTGAACCGGCCATCAACCTGGGTTCGATCCACGACCACTCTTTTCTTTTTTTTTAAACCATTTATGGAATCAAATCAGTAAGCATTTATAATAAATTGAATCCAAGATTACTCGTTCTCAGAGTCCAAACAAGTTGGTCTGGGCTTGTGATTTAAGACATTGATTTGGCCAGGGACTCGGGTTCGAGTCCTGGCACAAGCAACTATTTTTTTTTTTTTTGTTGTTTTCTTATACACTTATACTTTATATATTCATTTAAAAATAGTTTTAAATACTAAAAGTGCCTTAAAAATTCTATAAAAATTATTTTATGTTAATCCAATGACAAAGTTTATTATACAATTTTTGTTTTTTTCAAAAATCATTTATTTAGTATATATATTATAAATATTTCAAATTTATTTACTTATAACTTTAAAATTCTATAAAAATATCCAAACAACTTTATAAAATTCCACAAAAATTATTTTAAACTTGTAGATCAATAAGTATTTCAGAAATAAAATTTATTCCAGGAAAATAATTTATTTATTATTTTTATTTAATTTTTGTTATTTTAATCATAAATAAACTCATTTTTTTAATGTTTTTATACCAAAATTTTACATAAATTATTGTTGTTCATTTAGAACTGAAATATAAATTTTAATTTGAAATTTCTTTAATTTTTATATTTTTAGATATTAAAAATTATATTTTGACAAATAGTAATAAATAGACTAAATATTCAATTTTTGAGAAAATAATTTTATAAAAAAATATTTTCAAATTTAAAATCTTATAATATGACCACCCTTAATCTAAAATCTACAAATAGTCTTTTATTTATTTATTTTCTGAATTTCTTTTATTTATTAACAATTTATCTAATTAACAATTAAACATTTACTTATCCCCAAATTAGGAACCCTATAACTACTTGTAGATTAGAAAAATTAGACTAATAAGTTTTCCCAATTACTCAATTATTGCCTTATAAATAGGGTGATATTTGGGCACAAGAGCCATAATTATTCTATACCAAGGGATTCAATTCCAGCTCTAAGGTGAGTTTACATAGTCCATTTTTCTGTTTTACATTTTGGGGTGAAACATGTTTAAACATTTTATACACTATCATTTACTCATTCTATCATTTGACTGTAACAAAAAGACACGGTACAATCATTAACTGTAACATCACACAAATTTTCTTTATATATATATATATATATAACTCCCTCGTTTATTCATCCAATTCATGTTTACAGTATCTTTACCATCCATTTTGTTAATTTTTTTGTTTAAATAATGACGTATAATCAATATTAAATTGGATTGTATTAAATTCTAATTTAAAAACGTTAAAAAAATGTTTGCCTGTGCCAGGATTCGAACCCGAGTCCCTGGCGGGCTAAACCTTAACCACACCACACAAACCACTACACCATTTGGTGTTTTGTGATGTTAATTAAAACCAATTAAACTTAAACCCTTTCAATGTCCCTTAGTCAAACCTGAAAAGTCAAACGTAGTCTCCTAGTCAAGTCAAGTCAAAGTGTTAGTAAATATAGTCTCATAGTCAAGTCAAAGTGTTAGTAAATATGGTCTTCTAGTCAAGTCAAAGTTGTTCCTAAATTCTAGCCTAGTCAAAGTAGTCCCTAATTACAACTCCAAATTTTACACTATAAATACACTAGTCTGCCATTCAACTCTTCATACCATTCAAAAAAAAAAAAAAACATTATTATCCCATCTCCCATATACTAAAGTTTTCATTCGTCATTATCTCCTCTAGCTAGTTTCGAGTTTTCCAAGGCATTTATTACTAAGTGTTTGCACGCTCAATAAAACGCACGAACTCATTATGCACCTAACGTGAGTTTACATAGCCCCTTTTTTCTGTTTTACATTTTGGGGTGAAACATGTTTAAACATTTTATACACTATCATTTACTCATTCATACATTGTTGAAACTTGTGATTCTGTTACACTATCATTTACTCATTCTATCATTTGACTATAACAAAAAGACACAGTACAATCATTAACAATGATCAAGCCGCCTGTTTAGATTATAGCGCTATAGGTCTGACAAACCCATCCACCCGCATAAATTCAGGGATGATCGATAACAGTTACACTTTTACTAACTTGCGAGTTAGGTCTCAGTCGACACAAGGTTTGATTGTACAAAAGACGCATTGTTACATGTCGGGTTCATATTCTATCATTACTCATTATTATAATTCAACTAAAATTGCTATACAACATATTGTTTTCAACTATATGCAAAACCTATGTATTCTCACCAACTATTTATAGTTGACCCCCCCCCCCCCCCATCTTTCCAACTTAACATGTTTCAGGTTTATTTGCTATTGGAAGTTGTACAAGTCTTGGAACACATAGGAGCTTTGAACCTAGTTTATATTAATCAACTTTTGTAATATTTACTTGTAAGATGAATTGTAAATTGTTTAATATTTTAAAATTTTCATTTAGTACCATGAGCTATTGAACAATCATCAATACGTGACATCCCGATGTTTCCGCCATCGGTTGGGGTGTTACAGATTGGTATCAGAGCCATGGTTATAGGGAATTAGGTTATTAGAAAAATAATCTAGTCTATAACCATAGGATTATAATCAGTACTTGCTCCTTTTACTTGCAGCCCTACTTTTTTCTATTCTCTATCTTCCTCCTACTTCTTATCCCTACTTTAGTCTCTACAAGAAGATTGTTCTCCATCACAAGATCTACTCTTAGACTAATAGGACAAATCCTCAGGTTTAGCGTGAACCACCTTGAAGATCTCGTCGAAGTTCTAGATTTTAATAACGAACACGTGCAATCTGGAAGGGTGAATGCCTGTATTCTGAGTTTTCTGTCTAGGACTGGCATTGCGCATAAATCCCAATCAGACGAGGGACCCGGATGCCTACCTGGGAATTCTCGGGATGAGTGTTCACTTATAGGCTAAAGCATGTCTTCACTATGTTATTAGAATCTAGAAGTTTTGATAAGTCAACGTTTTCGTTTATTCGTTTTAATTAATGAATAAATGATCACACTCACTTTCCTTAAACTAAGCTCTAAAATCTCAAAATTTTACAGCTTAAATCAATCTCATTTCATAACCATCTATGGATTTCACAATCACACTTCACCTTACCATCTTAGCCACTTTTTAAATATTCAACACCCTACCCAAATCATATTATTTCATTTCTCCACATGTTACTTATTTTTAAAAACTATAACCTCATACCTTAGCACAAACTAAAGATTTCTAAATCCTGTTGTATTTTCATTACCTAGTAACTTTACAAAGTACATATTTTTGTCAAAAGATGTCCTCGAACTTAAATTCAACTGTTTATTTATTGACGTAACAAACAATTTTCTATAGAATGCTTTAAACTATTAAAAATCACTTAATAGAACCTTGATCTTCAAAACCTAATGTCATGTTTGAAATCTCCAACTAACGGGAATATTTTAATCAAAGCCCACTTAGCTTGTACTATTTAACAACTTTTGCTTTATGTATAAAACCAATTTTGAAAATAAGATTTTTTTTTATCCATAGGAATAATATCTAGTCTCTAAATTCTCCATCGACACTCACTCATTTTCAACTTGTTCAAATTTTTACAATATTTGGCATATACCACAATCATGTTTTCTTATACACTTGATTATAACCTTTGATCCAAACCCCAAAATTTACACTACTACATAATCTCCTTACTATAAAATAAACTCTTTATCAACTATCTTCACATTCACTATCTCTCACAACCTTGATTCTGCTTCAAGATTTTTCATCATCCTCTCAAGAACTAAATTCATATCCTTCACCTTCTCACACATTATGACACCCGGCATGTTTGGGTCAACACTTTATGAACACATAAGTCTACCTTAGCGAAAAACGTTTATTAAACATACTTGACAGGGTCAGCAGAGTCGGAACACAGTCCGTATTGTCCAAGGTACAATGATTCGGGAGATCATTGGGTTAGTCACACACACACACACGATACGAGTCCCGTTGTTGGTGAATTACATAAACCTATTGAGTATGTATGAAGATTATGGGTCGTGTGGTGGAGTATATACATAGGTGTGTTTAAATGATGTGTAGATAATTATACATGCTTAATTGTGATAAACATAGACTAAGGTTGCATGCTCATGTGTTAAGATGTGTTAGAATGCGTTAAACACGACAAACTGGAAAACTAATTGAAAAAGAACTCTGGTTCGACCACTTCGAATGGTCGAAGGAGATAAATTGCTTTGGTTCGACCCTTGTAAAGGGGCAAACCTCGGAACTGGGATGGAAAGTATTTCCTTCGACCACAGAAGGACTCATTCGACCCTGAGAAAGGTCGAAGGAGGGCTCATTCGCCCATTGAAAAGGGGCGAATGTGGACATAGTATAAATACCACACTTTGTCATTTTTTCACCATTTCACAAACCCTAACTGTCTCAAAACACTCTCTAGCAACTTTAAACATTGGGGAAGGAGTTTTTGCCCTGTTTTTCTATAATCTAACCTACAAACATCTTCTACACAAAGATCAAAGGTGTGTTCTTCATTCTAAATCATTTTTAAAGCATTTCAATTCGTTTTTATTAAACCCCAAGAGTCTAGATCTGATACAAACATGTTTTCATGGATAAAAACCTTCCTAATGTCTTTCTAAACAAAACCTATTCATAAACAATGAGTTTTCATACAAACTAACATGTGTTAATGGTGTTTTATGTGATGTTATGTATTGTTTGATGATTGATTGCTGTATAGATGTTATAACAATGATCTAGGACTGTTATTGATGATGTTTTATGATTTAGATAGGTTACAATTGATTATTGATGATGTTTTATCCATTTTGGGGGTTTTGGGTTAGATCTAGGGCTTGTTCATGATGATAGTGATAAGGATATGATTGGGGGATTTATTGTTCATGGTAATCTGAGTATATTAAGTTGATTATTGATTGATTTCATAAAGTTTCCTAATTGGGTAAAGATTGCATGCATGATGATGTGACATCTCCATAATTTACTATTTTGGGAAACTTGTAAAACGACTAGATTTTGGTGTAAAATCGGTAGGGTTTTGTAGGGATAAGTTATCCATGCTTGACTGCTGTGTTTGATGATGTTTCGAGTCGTTTTGAATGTGTTTGAAGCGTTTTTAAGGAAAATTTCACAACAGGGGCGAACCTGGCCTCCTTCGACCGGTCGATGGTGCGAAGGAGGGACTCCAGGGTCGAACCTGGTTACTAAATGGTCGAACGTATTACAAATGGGCGAAGGAGGGAGAAAAGGGGCGAAGGAAGCCACATTCGACCGTTTAAAGCCTCATTCGACCACTTAAAGCTACATTCGACCCTACGATTTCTAAAACGAGATTTTTGATGCAAACTAAGTGTTTTGTGCTTGAAACTTATGTGTTAAACTTATGTGCATGACTAATTGATGTAATGGGTCACCAACGGGATGTCGGGTCAGTCCGGGATGTCCGGTTAACGTTTAAACACACTTTTTAACACACGTAGTCAAGATCTGGACAATCGGGGACTAGTTAGCCTTCGGGTTAATAGTCATCACACTTATGTAAACTCATTGATAGGTTATCATTAGTTGGGATTATCATACACGTACTGGATTTATAATTACCAGAAGACGCACTCTAAGGTGAGTTTCACGGCCCCACTCTTTTATTGGTTTTACGATTTCGGGGGAGAAAACATGCTGTGTTCTTTAACGTGTGTCAAATGTGTTTTCCTAAAAGGCGTGACAACTATGTTTTTTTGGGTACTCATGTATTCACTACATTTTGGGAGTGTTCATTTGGGTTCAAGGTATTCATTTATGTTCCGTATTATATGGCCTATGTTGTGGCAGTTCGTTAGCCGTGGTGCGGTAGTTCGTTAGCCTTTATGTGGTAGTCCGTTAGCTATGTTATAGTAGTTCGTTGACCATGGGATGGTAGTTCGTTAGCTATGGTAAAGTAGTTCGTTGACCATAGGATGGTAGTTCGTTAACTGTGGTGGGCAATAGTTCGTTTGGGAGGTTCGTTATGGAGTTCAAATATTTAACAAGTGTTTTCATCGGTCGGTAGTATCATGATGGTCTTTCAAAAGTTCGTGAAGTGTTTTACTTAAAAACCTGTGAACTCAACGGCATTATTTGTTGACGTTTTTAGCATGTTTGTCTCAGGTCGCTAAGGTAGCAGCTATCGATAGGCGCACGGAGTCTCACGGCGTCTAGGGATCATATGCATATTTTGTTAAACATTTCAGACTTTGAGTTTTACTTTTAAGTTGTAATAATACATTTTTCTTTATATATATATATATAGAACTCCCTCGTTTATTCATCCAATTCATGTTTACAGTATCTTTACCATCCATTTTGTTAATTTTTTGTTTAAATAATGACGTATAATCAATATTAAATTGGATTGTATTAAATTCTGATTTAAAAACGTTAAAAAAAATGTTTGCCTGTGCCAGGATTCGAACCCGAGTCCCTGGCGGGCTAAACCTTAACCACACCACACAAACCACTACACCATTTGGTGTTTTGTGATGTTAATTAAAACCAATTAAACTTAAACCCTTTCAATGTCCCTTAGTCAAACCTGAAAAGTCAAACGTAGTCTCCTAGTCAAGTCAAGTCAAAGTGTTAGTAAATATGGTCTCCTAGTCAAGTCAAAGTGTTAGTAAATATGGTCTTCTAGTCAAGTCAAAGTTGTTTCTAAATTCTAGCCTAGTCAAAGTAGTCCCTAATTACAACTCCAAATTTTACACTATAAATACACTAGTTTACCATTCAACTCTTCATACCATTCAAAAAAAAAAAAAAAACATTATTATCCCATCTCCCATATACTAAAGTTTTCATCCGTCATTATCTCCTCTAGCTAGTTTCGAGTTTTCCAAGGCATTATTACTAAGTGTTTGCACGCTCAATAAAACGCACGAACTCATTATGCACCTAAGGTGAGTTTACATAGCCACTTTTTTCTGTTTTACATTTTGGGGTGAAACATGTTTAAACATTTTATACACTATCATTTGCTCATTCTTACATTGCTGAAACTTGTGATTCTATTACACTATCATTTACTCATTCTATCATTTGAGTGTAACAAAAAGACACAGTACAATCATTAACAATGATCAAGCCGCCTGTTTAGATTAGAGCGCTATAGGTCTGACAAACCCATCCACCCGCATAAATTCAGGGATGATCGATAACAGTTACACTTTTACTAACTTGCGAGTTAGGTCTCAGTCGACACAAGGTTTGATTGTACAAAAGACGCATTGTTACATGTCGGGCTCATATTCTATCATTACTCATTATTATACTTCAACTAAAATTGCTATACAACATATTGTTTTCAACTATATGCAAAACTTATGTATTCTCACCAACTATTTATAGTTGACCCCCCCCCCCCATCTTTCCAACTTAACATGTTTCAGGTTTATTTGCTATTGGAAGTTGTACAACTCTTGGAACACATAGGAGCTTTGAACCTAGTTTATATTAATCAACTTTTGTAATATTTACTTGTAAGATGAATTGTAAATTGTTTAATATTTTAAAATTTTCATTTAGTACCATGAGCTATTGAACAATCATCAATACGTGACATCCCGATGTTTCCACCATCGGTTGGGGTGTTACATTAACATTGATCAAGCCGTCTGTTTAGATTATAGCGCTATAGGTCTGACAAACCCACCCCCCGCATAAATTCAGGGATGATCGATAACAGTTAGACTTTTACTAACTTGCGAGTTAGGTCTCAGTCGACACAAGGTTTGATTGTACAAAAGACGCATTGTTACATTTCGGATTCATATTCTATCATTACTCATTATTATACTTCAACTATGTTTGCTATACAACATATTGTTTTCACCTATATGCAAAACCTATGTATTCTCACCAACTATTTATGGTTGACCCCCCCCCCCCCCCATCTTTCCAACTTAGCATGTTTCAGGTTTATTTGCTATTGGAAGTTGTACAAGTCTTGGAATACCTAGGAGCTTTGGATCTAGTTTATATTAATCAACTTTTTGTATTCTTTACTTGTAAGATGAATTGTAAATTGTTTAATATTATTCAACTTTCATTTAGTACCATGAGCTATTGAACAATCATCACTACGTGACACCTCGATGTTTCCGCCATCGGTTGGGGTGTTACAGTAGCGCCCCGACAAGACTGCGATAGAGGGTGACGTCAACAATAGGGGCACCAGATTCAGAGCCCAGCTTTGAGCCAACTTTAACTAGCGTCGAGCAGGGCTTGCAGTTCAACATGTTGACCCGAGCTAAAATATCAGTGGCATACGCAGTCTGAGAAATAAATAAACCTCCATTCTTTTGTTCAACCTCTAATCCCAAATAATGATGTAGACAACCGAGGTCAGTCATGGCAAATTCACCTTTGAGCATATCAATGAGGCGAGTGAGTAAGGTGGGATCCAATGCAGTGAGAACAATGCCGCCAACATAAAGAAGTAAATATGTCGTTTCTATGCCGCGTCTATAAACAAATAGAGATGTGTCGCACACGCTACTCTTGAAACCACACTGCAAAATAAACGATAAAAAATGTTGATACCAGGAACGAGGGGCCTATTTTAAACCATATAGGGGCTTATTTAACCTGCAAACAAAACCAGGACGATTAGAGTCAACAAAGCCCAGAGGCTGGTGCATATAAACTGTTTCCTTCAAATTTCCATGAAGGAAAGCGTTCTTGAAGTCCAATTGATGAATGGGCCAACAACGGGAGACTGCTAAACTCAAGACAGTCCAAATAGTTGTCGGCTTGACAACATGGCTAAATGTCCCATCACAATCAACGCCAACAGGGCTGGGGGTTAGGTGGTGACTGTTGGCCTGGGGTGGGGACTGGGTCGTGGGGTGTGTATGTATGTTGGGCCGGTGGATGTGAGAATGTGAAATTTGGAGGTGGCGAGTCATCACAGAATGTGGCTGTGGGTTTCGGGTCAGTGGAGGTTGCCATGGGAATGGATGATTCGGAAAATGTCATATGGCGTGAAAAAATAGTTTTTCCGGTGGAGAGTTCGAGGCAATGATAACCCCGATAGTTTGCCGGGTACCCCAAAAATAGTCATAGAGATGACTTAGGATGGAGCTTGTGTGGGCGAGTAAATGATTCGTTGGGATAGCACGTGCACCCGAACACCTAAAGGTGTTCATAAGAGGGGTGTCGTTGATAAAGGGCGGAGCAAGGGGTGAGGTTGTGTAAGGTTTTGGTAGGGAGTATGTTGTGAAGGTAACAAGTCGTGTGAATGGCTTCAACTCAAAAACGGGAAGGAAGAGAGGCGTGAAGTAGGAGAGAAAGCATGATGTCACTTAGACGACGAATCATGCGCTCCGACTTGCCGTTTTGTTGGGAAGTGTGGGGGCACGAGAAGCGAAACTGGATCCCTTGTTTATTGAAAAATTCAAGAAAATTATGGTTATTAAATTCCTCGCCCATGTCACATTGAAATTGTTGTATGTTAAGGTGAAATTGGGTTTTAACAAAAGCATGGAAATTTGTAAATTTGTGAACACCTCGGATTTAAATTTTAGTGGGTACACCCAAGCATATTGTGTGAAGTTGTCAATTATCACCATATAATATTTGTAACTGGCGGTGCTAACGACGGGGGAGGTCCACAGTGGTGTATAATGGAAAATGGCATGGAAGTGGTAGTAATGGAATCAACAAACAGAAGACGTTTATTTTTAGCTAACTGGCAAGCATGACAAACAAAAGAAGTTTCAAGTTTATTACAAGGTAAAATATTATTTGAACTAAGATAATCCATAACGTGACGACCCGGATGCCCGAGCCGATCATGCCATGACTAAGGAGTGGAAAGAGAGATAAATGCTTGTGTTAGAGTGTTCTTGTTGAAGGACTAAAGGCCACTTGAGCTATTGTGGCGGCTCAGTGGCGTGCCATCTCTGTAATCCTTCATAGAAAAAACCAAATAGATCAAACTCGACAGAAACACAATTGTCAATAGTGAACTATCGAACAGATATAAGGTTGCGAATAAAATGAGGGTTGTACAAGACATTTTTAAGGTGAAAAGTTTTGGAGGGTGTTTGTAAGGTTGTGTTACCGGATCCAAGAACCTGGAGGCGATTGCCATTGCCAACGAATACGAACTTTATGTGAGAAAAAGGTGAGAGAGTTGAGAGAGTACCTTGATTGAGAGTCACATGTGAAGTTGCCCCGATGTCCATATCCCGGTTCTCATCTTCAGGATCAATGGACAAAGCATGAAACGCCTGAGCAATCTAAGATGGATCTAGAGCGTCCAAATCTGTATAATGGGCCTCAGCGGACTTGGCCGTGGCTACTGAAGACTGGGCTGCGGGCTGTGAAACATGTTGTTGGGCCAATTGGCTGTGCTGGGCTACTGAAGGTCCTGCTGATGAGCCGTAAGGATTCCAGGGCTGGTTCCATGGGCCGTATGTAGGGTATGGGCAAGGGAGAGGGGCCTAGTAGGAGGGTGGAGTCCAATAGGGAAAAGGATGAGCCATAGTAAGGTTTGAAGGGGTCCATTGAAGAGTGTATGGGTTACGGGTTTGGGAGGATGTCCGATTGTTTTGACCACGCCCTCGGCCCCTAGTGTGAGTCTGATTTGACTGAGGTCGATACTCACGAGGTGGGTCACGGGAAGGGGTGTTGTGGTCACGGGCAGCAGGTGGTGGAGTGGTGTTGGTTTGGTTGGAAGCAGAAGTGTGTGTAGCAGCCACAACATGAGTACCTTCCTATGCATCCCGAGCCAATCGTTGTTTTTCATCATTCCTAAGCATCTCACACGCGTCCTCCCACGAGGGAAGAGACTGATTTCTAAGAGACCCCATAGTGTCGTATTCGATAGGTAGCCCACGGACAATTTGTAGAACAAGGCGTTTGTCATTAACAGGCGTGTCAACAAGGTCATTCAACTGATCTGCGAGTTCCTGAAGGCGCAGAAAATAGTCATCCAGAGAAGGCTGTGATTTGAGTGTCATATTGACAAACTCATGTTCGAGTGCGGCAATACACGCACCCTTGTTGTTTTGAAACAGGTTTTGCACTTTTAGCCACGCATCATGAGTCGTTTTACAATCCTTAGGGAGGATCCGTTTGAGGTAGTTGTCCGAAAGTGTACTATAAATCCATTGGAGAACGATAGAATCGATCTCCAACCATGACTCATAGGCCGGATCGGTTTCAGCGGGTGATGGAGTGCCATCAATGTGAGGAAGAACTCTATAACCACGAGCATGTAAAAGAAATAAACGGACCCACGAGGTGTACGAAACGTTCACACCGTCAAGCATTCGGACCTTTTGCACGATGTTGGTGACCGAATAAACCGAGTGAAGGGCTGATTTGTGGGTTTGTTTGTTTCAGTTTGGTTTGGGTTCGGTTGGTTTGCTCCTACCATGACCGAAGACAGAAGGCGAAGAGCAAGAGAGAACATAAAAAAAGAAATAAGGGGTTGCAGACTACGGCCGAGGACGATAGCTGTAGAAGATCGCAGGGCCAGCGGTTAGAGGTATAGAGCGACTGCGCTCTGATACCATGAAAGTTTGTTAAACGTGTCTTTCTCATTAATCACAATCGGTTTAAATAATTACATAGATTGAAATATACAAGGAAACTAACTATCCTACTTATGAGGACATTCAATACATTGACTATACATTGATGATAATTGATTTGTAAATATGGTATGATTGCTAACAATCACGATATCTTCGTTAAATTGATACAAACACTCCCGACTCATTCTAGCATACATCCTTAAATATTCATCCCATGAATCACTACAACTGTCGTATGCCATTTGTCGAAGTGCAGCGGTGAATTTTTGTAGCGCGGTAAAACCCCTTTTCCCTCTAGCATTCCATCTTAGTGTGAAAAACTCATCAAAATTAGCCAAGTCATTGGCAATTTGTTGGAATCAATGACTCATTCGAAAGCGACGCCTAAATTGTTCATCAGTGTATATACAGTTTTCAGCAAAATAGTCACCCACCAAACGATCATGTGCACCGTTACATAAATTTTGAATTATATAATAACACAATAAGAAAATGTAATATACCCTCACGATCTTTATTTAGCGAAGCGCTCCTTTTTCTTGGTGCCGAAGTTCCTTTGTCTTCGCTGTCTTCTTCAAACTCCAAGATAATTTTCGCCGTCTCCATCATCTTCCCCACGAAAAAGTTTGATGTGTTTTCTTTATATGATGATGAACTCATGGCTATGATTGTATAAAACTTAGGATGAAAGAGTATAAAATTTATAAAAGTTAGATGGGAAAGAGTTAAAAATTGTGGTGATATTAAGATATATAAAAATAATGAAATTATTTTTTTAAGGCCCAGCATTCATCACCAACGTTCAAAAAAATTTTGAAATTTGAAAAAGGTTGCTCGGGAAGAGGGGGTTGTCCCTTTGGCCACCGAAAAAAGGATGGGGCGGTGTTCCCTGATAGGGAAAGAGTCCACGTGGGCTTCCCGACTCACTCCCCGGCTTCACACCCATAGCCTTAAGAAAATGAACCAACAAGAAAAATCATTATATTGTACATAGAAACTAATTTATCTATATCAAATATTTATATGCTCAAATATACATGGTAGCAATTGCACACTTTCATTACTAAAATATGAAGCATGAATGCTTTTAGCAAGGACACAAACATAAAACATCACATGTAAAAAGCTGATACATTCATTAACGAGATAGAACATTAAGTAGAGATGCTCTTGTCTTGATCAAACTCCTAAACATGCACTCCAAACCATTCTCCATTTCTTGAAAAAGGGACACCATATCCTCATTCGAAATTTCAAGCTTATCATTTCTGTTGGATGTCCCTTTCTGTAACAACTTTTGTACAAGTGACCACCTTGATGCCTTCGGCTTCGCAACAGATCCAGACAAGAACAGCAACAATGACCTGTATACAGATGATCTGATCACTCCGACGTCTCTTACTACTTTAATAGCCGATAAGAGGTGTTGGTCTAGATCTAATGGCTTCAAGTCCCCAATCTTCTCATCAATTTGCTTCAAAGATGCGATAGCTTTTTTCGCGTCTTTCTTCAGGTTCTTGATGAATGAAGTGGTTAAGCATACCTCTCCTTTTCGCCTTCTTAGCGCAGATTGAACATCTCTTGCATTTTCTTTCACTTGTGAGACCAAATCTCTTGTAGAGCCACATATGTCCATAAGACTTATAGACTTATCCAACAACCCATTGACCAATTCTCTATATTGGCTATGAGTAAGAGCTTGTTGGGTCAGTGGCAAACTGAGGACACTGTCAACACAGTCATACAATACTTGCAGCCTCGTTAGCGCGCTGCAGATGGTATCTGCAGTAGGAACCGATGAATTAGACGCCTCCCAGGTTCTGAACTTTTGGATCTCCTCTTGAGCCTGAAGAACTATTGGATGTGACCCGGTTGGCAAACTAGTCGATCGGATATGATGATTATCATCTGTTGAGGTAGAGGTAGAGGTAGAAGCCATTCTTTTCTTATGCTTATGTGAAATAACAAGTTTTTTTTTATGGTAACTATAGGAGGTCCATTGGCTTGTATATATTGTGGAGATGGGTTGATGAATCACACAATGTGAAGCTAACATGTGCCTTTCATTACAAAGAGTTGACCCTGCTTCCTAACTAGGAAACAAAGGCTCCTAACTTTGTCTTATTAGTTATGATCAAACAGATGCCATTCTCTCATTGCCTTGTCGCGCTTCTGCGTTACAAGGTTTGTTTTTATTGAAATATATTTTGTTAGATTAATGGTTTGGCAGGATTTGCAGAATCAGGTGCAGAACATAATAGCTGTCTAATCATTGTAATGACCAAACCTTGAAATCTAAATAAAATGATGGATACTATGGAAAAAGCATCTTTTGAAACATTAGATTAAAAAAATGTGTTGTGTTTATTTTTGCTGTGATGAAGGTTAAACAAATGCAGTCACAAAACAGACCATGTGGACACACACATTTCTAGAATTTCTTTAATCTATGTGAAGTTAGATACACATGGCTAAGGACGGTTAAGATTCGAGAACTAATGACATGTTCTTGACACGCTGGTGAGACATGTGGGAAGATGAATATTTATCTTCTCCCAAAACCATTGAGATGAGATACTTGTGGCATTAGATATGCCTCTATAGCCTGAAAGAAAAGCATTTAACTTCTTGATTCATAATCAATGGAAATAATAATACCTTTTGTTAAAAATGTATATGCTTCTTAACTATACCATGATTGAACATGAGACAAAAGTGCCTATTGTTACCAGAAAACACATGGATGATCAAGAAAATAACAAAAAACACAATTCTTGAACCGATTTCTACGAACCCAAGAAGCCAGAAAATGGAACAATTATATAATATTTGCCTTATGTACCACGTTGGGATTACTAGCACTTCTGCGCAATAATTCTACCAAAGGTGATCCTATTACAGGAATAGCGTCAGGTATGCCTGTTACAGTTTTCACTGCCCAATAACCCTTCATCTAAAAAACATTGGATGATCGAGTGGTTGGATAATCAAGGAGGGGTTCTGGATGTGATATCAAGCTTATCCAAGAGCTATCGGACTAATACAGGAAAAGCTAGACGTTGGCAAATGCGGTAGAGAATCCATAAAGGGCACGATTTAGAAAGAGCATAACTTGGGCTTCGTGTGGAGTTACGTGCATGGCGCTGGTGTCTTGACATGGATCATTAGTTGTTATGTTAGTTAAGAGGATACAACAACGTTTTGTAAATGTACAAATATGAAAGGGACATGTTGTTCTATGTTTAAGTTTAATAATTTGCTTTTTGGGATCCATTTACACTAATTTTGACTTATTAGATCCTTAATAAACTTTAGTCATAGCTAGCAAAGTAACGTATTTGCATGGTGATTACAATATATCAACAGGTTTCAGATAATAATAAATAAGTAAATATTAAGAAAATCAATTGGAGGTCAGTAGATGCTCAGATCTTGGACAGATCAACAGATTAGTTGTCCTCAAGATAAAATAATCACCCCTTTCCTGTATTATGAAGTTTAATTATCCTGATGATGTTATTATTAAAACTTATGTTCACGTGTCACACGTGCATTATTGCACAGATCACATGGGTTCTGTATAGGCTGCACTAAAATCAGGACTGTAAAGAATTAACAAGCAGAAAAAATAAAGAAAAAAAAAAAAACGGTAAACACCCTCAAAGAGGTTTATAAGATTTTGGGATGGTTTTTGTCTTTTGGATATGTGAGAGGGACATATTTTTAGAGTTGTGGCAGATGTTCATGTGGACTCGTTTTTAAGTCTTTAAGGTCGGGAAACTCTAATTATCTTACATGTTAGTCATATATTATAGTAACATAACTAAAGTGTATAAAATGGTGACCTTATTCTAGTTATAAATTTTTCTATGTTTTGATTGATTTTTATATACAAGTTATTACAGTTCTAAAAATATTAGTAACTTGTCATTTTATCATTCCTATTATATACACACATTAGAGGGCTTGATTTTAAAAAAGCAAGCCTCAAATTTAGGCGTTTGAAAAAACGGTCTTATGTCTATGAGGAGACTTTCTACATGAAGAGGTGAGGCGCCGCTTTAGACATGAGGCGCTGCCCCATATTAGATTTGGGCCCAATAGACTAAATTAGCTCAATATTGAGTTTTAATTTAGGCCCAATGGTCTCTAATAGTATTGTCAAATGGCTCAAATCTCTAAAACTGAAACCATTGTGATCACTCACTCTCTCCGTCGATTTTTCATATTCCTCCTTCGAATCAAGCGATTCAAACATGTATGTTGTTAAATGGTTATCATTCAACATCGATTCAACATATTAATGTGTATAAATGTTGTTTTTTTATTTAAATTTTTGAACGTTTTTTTTACTTCAACGTATCTTTTGATTTTATGTGTTTGAGTGCATCTTATAATCTATGTTTTTGTGTTTATTATTGATTTACAAGTACAATATGTCATGTTGATGTGTATAAATATTTTTATATATTTTTTTTTAGTTTTGAGTGTCTCTCATACGCGAAGCCCTTGCCTCAAAGCTCTGCATTTTGGACTAAGAGGGTGTTTGGGATTGCGTTTTGAATCTGATTTTTAGATTATTGCGTTTTGAAATCGCAGAATCAGTTTTTAGTGTTTGGATTGCGTTATGAAAACGCAGTTAATCAGTCTTTTAGGCTACCAAAACGCAATAATCTATAAGCAGCTTCACCCCTGCTTTTCCAAAACGCTTAATCTGTTTTGAATAATCTCCCAAACACCCCCTAAAATGTTTCATATCGCGCTTTTTTAAACCAATCTATAAGCCATGTAATGCAGTGAGTACAGACAATGGTAATCACATAACAAATACGTTTTTTAATTAAAAAAAATTATAGCAATACCATAGTCAAATCAAGGAGAACAAAATAGGGATGAGCAAATGGTACCGGGTACCGGTACCGAATCAATTCAGTACCACTACCGGTACCCATATTTTTGGTTTTTCGGTACGGTATCGGTATTTACCAATTTTTACAACCAAATACCGGTAGCCATATTTGGGGAATTTCGGTACCGGACCGGTACCGTGCTCATCCCTAGAACAAAATGCTCGTTTTTATGGTGTAATTTTTTTTTTAAAATATATTGACGTATGAAAAGGTTGTGACCCTTTAAAAATCATGGGGTAATTGCTTTAAAAATCAATAATACGTTTTAAGAATTCAACTGTACATTTTAAAAAATATTACTTAAACTCTTAAAGTCATGTAAAATTACGTTTTTGTACTCCTTATATGTATTATAATATTAATAGAAGACCGTCGTGTGATGCGGCAGGGAACATCCTGATAATCACATAACATGTTATTTTTAAAAAATTAAAAAGACTCTAGCGATACGATAAGGCAAACTAAAGACAATTAAAAGCTTGTTTTTATGTTGCAATCTTTAAAAAAAAATAACGTATGAAAAAGTTATGTTTGTTTAAAGATTGTGGAAAAAGTTAGTTTAAAGGTCAATGATATACTTTAAATGTCCCACCCCTTGTGGTGTGATAGTAAATGTGTTAGGATTTCAAAGGGGGTGTTTGAGTTCAAGCCTCATAAGAGGCAATAAAAGGGTGTATTTAAAAAAGGATGAAGCTTTCACGTGTATGATGGATGCGGCCCTGGAGGAAAATATTTTTACCGGATGCAAGCTGCCTAACAATGGCCTTCGGATATCTCATTTACTTTACGCGGACGATGCCCTTCTAATTGGTGAATGGTCTGAAAGAAACACGAAGAATATAGTTAGGCTGCTGAGAACTTTCTTTCTTGTCTCGGACTTAAAGATTAACTTTAGTAAATCGGTGGTGATGGGTATCGGTGCTAAGGAAGGAGAGGTCACAAACTTGGCAGGGCAACTTGGCTGCAACCATGGAAAACTCCCATTCAAATAAATTGGGCTCCCGGTTGGGGCCAATATGAACCGGATTTCCAGCTGGGATGCAATCATCGAAATTTTTTACAAAGTCTCTCGGGATGGAAAGCTCACACTTTATCGAGTGGTGGCAGATTAACATTGCTGAAAGCAGTACTTGAAGTGCTTGCTACTTATTTTTTTCTCCATTTTCAAAGCTCCCCGCAAGATTATGGGGTGGTAATGCCGAAAATAGGAAAACAAGGTGGGTCAAGTGGGATCGTATAACAACTCCTAAAGGAGTGGGGTGGACTCGGTCTTGTCCCTCTTCATGAAGCGAATGTGGCTTTGTTAATGAAATGGTGGTAGAGATACAAAACGGAACCGGAGGCTTTATGGAGGAAGGTAATTGATTTGATTCATTTATGACAAAGGTCATGGTCTACGCTACCAAATACGAAAGGATGTTCCGGAATATGGAAAACTATTGCAAACTTGGGGAATCAGTTGGCTGAGTCAAATTTGCAGCTTGGAAATATGATAAA
Source organism: Ambrosia trifida (assembly GCA_028751855.1). Lineage (NCBI taxonomy): Eukaryota > Viridiplantae > Streptophyta > Magnoliopsida > Asterales > Asteraceae > Ambrosia > Ambrosia trifida. Next base: position 80,940,896 of record CM054129.1, read on the forward strand.
GGCTGAAGTTGGGGACGGGGCATGCACTAGATTTTGGTTAGACCCCTGGATTTTCTGCCAACCATTAAAAGAAGTGTTTCATAATCTGTATCAGCTGGAAAAGAAGAAAGGAATCACAGTCAAAGATTGTTTGGACCCAAGTCAAGATGGAATACCATGGAAGTGGAGATGGAAAAGACTACCCAATACGGCTGATGAAATATTGGAGCTGGACGATTTAGTAGGTCTGCTTGAAAAAGGTACAATTCAGCAGAAATAAGGACAAGTGGGTTTGGGTGGAAGAACGATCAAGTGTGTTTTTAGTAGCCTCGATGAAAGCGGTGTTAGCAAGGAACACGACTGTTCCCCCTCCTTTCGTGATGGATTGGAATGGCTGGGTTCCAAAGAAAATAAACATCTTCATGTGGAAAGTTGAAATGGGTCGTTTGCCAACCTTAGATGGACTCGTAATAAGGAATATACATAATGGGCCGCTGACATGAAGGTTATGTGGAGAATCAAATGAATCGGCAGACCATCTTCTCACGGGTTGTGTTGTTGCAGATCGTGTATGGAGCATGATAAGCCATTGGTGTCGTATACCACACATCTATGCTTTCTCGGTAAAAGATTTTTTGGAGTTACACAAACACCTTCAATTACCTAAGGCGAGAAAGAAAATCATTCAAGGAATAGTAATGGCGGCATGCTTGTGCATTTTGGAATACAAGAAATGAGATTATATTTGCGGACGGCCAACTTAGAACTCAAAAGCTATTTGAAGGAATCAAGTCAGTAGCTTATCTTTGGATTAGGAATAGATCCACTTTCAAAACAATAAAATGGATAGATTGGGTGCGTTTTAATGTGTAAAGGATAATGTAACTTGTATTCTCTTTGGGCTCTAGTATCTTGCTAGTCAGTGGCGAAGCTTGACCCGAAGGTTCGGGGGGTCGGAAGTCACTAGTTTCGGGGGGTCGAAAACCAGTTTCGGGGGGTCGAAACCCTATATTTACAAAATTTTCTATACGAATACCATATAATCAAAACTTCTGCACGAAAATTTGGGGGGTCGGCCGCCCCCTCCCGCCCCAGCTAAGCCTCGCCACTGTTGATAGTTGCCGTTTTAATGAAGTTGCCGTTCAAAAAAAAAATAAAAAAGAGGATGAAAAAAGGTGTAATAAAAGGGCGTAAGAAATGATAAAAAAATGAGGGAATAAATTAGACGTTCAAAAAAAATTAATATACTTTAAATTATTTTACTGTATATTTTAAAATCTTTAATTTTTTTTGAACGGCTAACGAATCAATTCCGAGCACTCTCGGGCACCCTTTTGGCGAATCAGGTACTCGAGAGTACCCGTGCCACCAATTGCCACCAATTCTCGGGAAAACCCGACCACTCACCCGCCCGAAAGCACGACGGTGAAATAGTCGGTAAAACCAGTCGGGATCAGGACTCGAACCCAAGCCAATAGCCGGGTCATCCCTAATTTCCTATCCACCAATGTCCTCCAAAAATAGCTAGTGAAAATTAAACCCAAGCCTTCAATAGGAAATTTTAGACCCTCAACCAACTGGGCTACAAGTGTGAACTTTAAAATCTTTAATTACTTAGAAGTTTTAAAGTTCAAGACATTGACGCACGTGTTAAATTCAAGACATTATCAAAACAAAGAATCATTTTGGATTTTAATCATTTCATAATCTTTCTTAAACCTTCAAACTATTTTTTTAAAGATCAACAAATTTATTATTCAAACCAAACGGCTAGCAGGACACTAGTCATACACCAAGTACAATCATACACCAAGAACTTCAACTAAAAGCGATACGACAAAATTACATTAGAAACCAATCCTATGTAAATGAAAGCCCCGCCAAATGTTCCAGTCAAGATTATTCAAACGGGCTCTAGAACGTATCCGTAAGAAGCTAAGAATCTTAAACCTTGAAACTAACCAACCAAAATGGCACCGTTGAATCAATGGGTGATCCTTGAATGCAAACAGTAACAAGCACTAGCGTAGCTTTTAAGGGGCGGGGAGGGGCGGCCGACCCTCCCCCCCCCCCCCCCTCCACGAATTTTCGCTCAGAAGTTCCGATTATAAAGTATTCGTATAATTTTTTTTGGTAAATACGGTTTCGATCCCCCGAAGTCTCGGGTCAAGCTTCGCCACTGGTAACAAGGGACTAAATCCATAAAAAATAAAATTAGGGATCAAATTCGTAATTTATCCTAAATCACAGTATCATTAGGTTAAGATTTAGTCGCAGATTCGATTGTTAGGTTTTTCAATTATTTCAATAAATGGACCATATTGTTTGGTGGTAACTGGAGGAGTTGATCTCGTTGTCGAACTGATTTATGTTTGTTAATTTTGGGGTTTAAGCAAGGTGGTGAAGACAAAAAAAAAAAAAAAAAAAAAAAAATCAGATGGCTGGATATAATTAGGGCTGTTCAAATCGCTCGCCTGGCTTGCTCGTCGCTCGTTCGGAAAATGCTCGCTCAGTCTTCCGCTCAGTTGTATATGAGCCGATCGGCACGGTTCGGTTTGTAAATGAGCCAAGCACGAGCAAAGGTACGCTCGGCTCGGTTAGGCTCGAATAAATTTTTATTTATTTAATAATAGATATACACACAATTTATAGATAAATTTATTGCTTTTTATATAACATTATATTGGATATGCCTCAATAGATGCAAACAAAATATAACTAGCCCACTTAAATCAATATAAATTTAACACTAGATTTAATAGTAAAACAATAAGTCATGAGGTGACAATCTTAACTTCTTTGACGTATGCTCATCATCTCACCAGCCTCAATCCAAGCCTCATTATTGGACACTAGGATCTCCATATTAGTGTTATTATCGGGCATTTCGACCTTAGTTGTCACCCGACAATGAAAACATCGAAGGAATCATCGCAATCTTATGATCGTACATATTACTCTCCGCTCGATTCTCGCTCGGCGCTCGCTCGGAAGATTTGCGCTCGAAGAATGCTCGTTCGGTTTTATGCTCGATTGTAAACGAGCCGCTCCGCTCGGTTCGATTTATAAATGAGTCAAGCATGAACAAAGCTCCGCTCGAATCGGCTCGGCTCGTGAACACCCCTAGATATAATCATTGGTATGATGGTTTAAATGTTGCTATTACAAAAAAATAAAAATAAAAAAAAATAACTTTACAGAAAAAAGCTCGGCGGAGTAACGGGACCCTAAAAATGGAAAGAGTCGGATTTAATGCGTATATTTTTTGGAAGAAAACGCGTAAACTTACAATGCTGGAAAAAAACGGGGGGGGGGGGGGGGGGGGGGGGGGGAGGGTGTGTTTCGGAGTACCCTATCCCCAACTATACTTCACCCAGTTAGGGATGTCCAAAAAGCTCGTGGCTCGGAGCTCGCTCGAAGCTCGCTCGGATTTAGCTCGAAAAAAGCGCCTCGCTCGATATGGCTCGGTTTGAAACTAAGTCGAGCCAGCTCGGATCGGTTTGAAAGTGAGCGTAGCTCGGCTCGGTTCGTAACGAGCCGAGTTGGCTCGGTCTGGCTCGAATAATTCTAATTTTTAATATATATTTTTATATACATATAATATACTATAAAAATGTTAAAAAAGATGAGGAACATATTATATCTATAATCTATAACTTATAATAAAAGAATTGAGTTTGTATAAGGTGGCATTCAATGGAGGCCGCCATGTGGTATCATGTGAAACTTTCTTTTAAATTTATTTATTTTGTATTTTTAAATAAAATCTATATCTATATTATCTTAAAATTTTAAATATGTTAATTAATATGTTTTCCTTATTTTCCTCTCACATTTTTTAAATGTTAGAGAACTATTAATTATTTTAAAATTTCAAATTTGTTAATTAATATTTTTATATTTATTTTTTTCTTATTTTCTGCTCACAATTTTTAAACGTTAGTAACTTTTATGTATGACATTTTTTTGAAAAAAAAAATTATACCAAATTAACGATCGTTTTATTATCTTTTCAACGAGCACCATATATAGTGCTATACAAAAACGAAAAAAATTGTTTTTTTAGTGAGTTTTTGTTCATGCAGAAAAAACACAATGTATTTAGGTAATTTCTTATATAGGCAAGTCACTAATAATGTTATGATAGTATATATGTTTTTGAACCTACTATTACATATATGAATTGCCCATGTTCATGTGCTATAACGATATGCTTAGCATTAAAAGAGGTTGAGATTTTTTAATTTGCTGAGAACGTAGCATGAGAATCCTTTTGATAATATAAACATTAGAACAACTTTCTTTAACATTAAAAGAGGTTGAGACTGTTTACTTCTTTTATCCTTTTTTATTAAGTAATATTAGATTTTTTAACCCCGGGACACACCCGGGGTAATCAGCTAGTATTTAATATTCGGTAATAGTAGCATGGAGTTTCTGTGCTTAGTATTGAAGTTACAGCTAATCAAATTATTTAAATAAACTCAGTACTGCTTTTGATCAAAGTACTCAATTAGTTCGTATGTTGATGAACTTATACTGTATTTCATTGAAATTTGAGACTTATTTTGTATTTGCTTGAACTTAATTTTAGCATGTAATGTATTACGTTTAACTTATTTTAAATGTGTTATTTTAACTATTGGATAATATTTTAGACTATTGAATTTTGAAAGCCATTTTTCTTTTTTCCTTTTAAATTCGAGCCAAACCAAGCCAAGCCGAGTCGGCTCAGTTTAAAACCAAGCCGAGCTCGAGCTTTGATTTTCAGCTCAGTTTCAAATCTGAGCCGAGCCGATCCAGCTCGGTTCGGCTCATGAACAACCCCTAACTGTGTATAGTGCATTTGTTTCGTTTTTAATAGAAACTAGGATTCTATTACCCCGTGCTTCGCGGCTGGAGCTCTTGTTGCATTGAGGGTTTATTGGACGTTAAAGATCACGCAGCGCTGTGGGAGCTTCTGTTGCGTGGAAGGTTTCGTGGACATAAAGGATATTAATATTAAGTGACTGTTATTCTCGCGTGGGCTTCAAAAAAATACTCGCGGCTAAAAGCTAAAAGTTTGGTGGTCAAAGTTTGAAATCTTAAAAGCTAAAAGTTTGGTGGTCAAATTGGAAGAAATGAAAGTACATTAGTTAGTAAGAAAGTTAGTGGTCAAAGTTTGAAATCCTAAAAGCTAAAAGTTTGGTGGTCAAATTGGAAGAAAATAAAGTACATAAGTTGATAAGAAAGTTAGAACATTCACATTTGGGGAACCAAATGTATATGAGTGTGTCCACCAGATTATATGGGGTGGGTGTAAGTGGTTGTGAGTGAAGGGGAGAGAAAATATTTGCTAAAAACACTATTCACCCCTATATTTGAAAAGCTACTGTTCACCCCTAAAAGTATTTTAATATTTTTGGAAGTGGTTGTGAGTGAGGAGATAGAAAATATAATGATAAAAATATGAAAAAGTATTATTATTATAAAAAAGAAGAGAGAAAATTTTAGGGTGGAATATTGATTTTTAGTGTAATTTGATTGGGGAAATTTGGTGGAAGAGATGTGAATGCTCTTAGTGGCCAAAGTGCAATGCAAGTTTAAAAAAGTTAGGTGGTCAAAGTTTGAAATCCTAGAAGCTAAAAGTTTGGTAGTTAAAATTTAGTGATCAAATTGAAGTTAGTAAGAAAATTAGTGGCCAAAATGAAAAAAAATGAAAGTAAAGTGTCTTTACTTTCATAGTATATATATATATATATAGGAATGGGTTCATATGAGAACCACCTTGAGTTGTGAGAACTTAAGAACCTCCCTAGACCAATAACATGATGACACATATACAACCTATGAGTATAATATTAAGGGGTAAAAAAGTAATTGATCCCCACCCCACCCCCATTGCACCCTTTTTGTACAACTCCTTTTTTTTTTAAATCATTTCTCCTCTCAGACTCTCCTCTCTCTCTCTACTTTCTCTCTCTACTCTCTCTCTCTCACACACTCCTCTCTCTACTCTTTCTCTCTCTCACACACACACTCCTCCCTCTCTCTCATCGATGGTGACGAGTTGTAGGGGGTCCGAACAGAAGACGGTGGTGCTTCGTGGTGGGGGTGCGAACAGAAGACGGGTGTTGGGTTTTTGGATCTGAACCAGAGGGAGACCGGGGGGGTCTGCGTCGGGGTTTTTTTTGTGGTGGGTTTTGGATCTGAACAGATCTGGAAGCGAGAAGGGGTGGTTCTTGGTTGGTTAGGGGGCGGAGGGGGTGGAGGGGGGTGGAGGAGATGGCGGAGGGGGTGGAGGGGGGTGGAGGAGATGGCGGAGGGGAGGCGGAGGACGGTGGTGGGGGTTTTCCGGTGGTGTTTTCCGATCAGGTATCCCATTTATTATTATTATTATTATTATTATTATTATTATTATTATTATTATTATTATTATTATTTTTCTGTTATTAACCCTCTGTTATTATTATTATTATTAATATTATTATTATTTTCTGTTATTATTATTATTATTTTTCTGTTATTATTATTATTATTATTTCTGTTATTGTTATTATTATTATTATTATTATTATTATTATTATTATTATTATTATTATTATTATTATTATTATTATGTAAAACACCGGTGTAAAATATGAAATTTGTAGAGGTTTTGATGTGTAGATCTTTTTGTAGTTTTGGTTTTTACACTAGTGTATTTTCTTTAGAAGTTTGTGGTATATATGTTGTTTTGGGGGTTTTTTACACTAATGTAAATAATTACCCCCGGTGTAATATCGAATGTATAGATTATAAGTGTTGTTTTTTGGGGTTTACACTAGTGTTTTTGTGTAGCAGGGTATTTGTGTAGCAGGGGTTTTGGCAGGGAGTTGATGTGAAGATGATGATGTTTTGAAGAAGATGAAGTTTTTTGATGGATGATGCTCGTTTGTTTGTAGATGCAGCAGCAGGTTTTTTTTCATCAATAATAATGTGTAGTATGAGTTTTATAATTTTTTGGTTGTTTTACATTGATGTAACACACATTTGTTGATGTTTTGAGGCATTTTACGGTGGTGTAATACAAATGTATATATGTTGATTTTTGGTTTTTACCCTAGTGTTTTTGTGTAGTAGGTTTGTTTTATGGTAGATTACCCCGATGTAAATAATTACACCGATGTAAATCATGTAGAATTACACTGGTGTAATTACACCAGTGTAAAAACGAGAGAGAAGACATAATGTTAAAGTTGATTTTTTGTTTTAAAAAACTAAGTTGGTTAAAAAAATTAATGAATTAAAAAATAAATTAAAGTTAAAAAATTTAAAGGATTTAAAAAATAAAATACAGTAAAAAAAATATGATTAAAAAATAAAATATAGTTTAAAAAATCTGATTTTGTTAATTATTGAATAAATAATTCATTTAATATTATATTACTTATATTTCTCTCACATGGTGGATTTACCCTAATACCCCTAATTGTACTTTACTTCATTAAAAAAATACATTCACACCCAAGTGGGCTCATAAAAGACAAAAACAAGAAACTTTTGATCTCAACCCTTCATTGCACAAGATCAATGGCTGATAATGGTTCTCTCAACTCAACAAGGTTCTCAAAATAACCCAAACCTATATATATATATAGGGGATGGATATTATGAAAACCCACTTTTAAAGTGGAAACCATGAAAACTTGATCTTGACCATCCATCCAATATGATCAATGGATGATATTGATTTGAAGACTTTTTTGTTTCAATTAGTATTATTATATTACAAAAGGGTAATATAGTAATCTTAGAAGATAACAACAATAATATTATAACTACTCTTTCTCTCCATCACATCAACTGTCACTTCTTCTTCTTCTCCCCATGCCACCTAAAATCAAACCCTCATCTCTATCTCTCTCACTTCTTCTTCTCCATTCTCAAGACAACAACAAACCCTCTCTCTCTCACTCGCGCTCTTACCCTATACGATTACAGCCCACAACAAACCTTCTCTCTTTCTCTCTCACTCTCATCCCTGTGCTTCTTCTTCTTCACAACAACAAGATCGATCATCATCAAAGTAAAAACCTCATTTATTCTCAACCCATCATCAACAAAGTAGACCCTTATCATCATCATCATCAACTTAACTTGTCTCTCTGTCTTCCTCTTTGTCACAACAATAAAATCCATCATCATTAAACTAAACCCTTTGTCACTCTTCCTTCTTTCCACTCATCTGTCTCTTTCACTATCAATCTTTTTTTTTTTGTCTCACACAAAAGGTAATAGGGTTTTATCTATGGTTTTGAATCGATTATGGGTTCCCCTATTTTCGTATATAATTTTTTTGATTAAATTTAATTTATATGTTTACAAATGGGGTTCTGTATTATAACATTAAAGATAGAAGATTTGTGTGTTTGATGGGTTCCCCTCTTTATGTTTGATGGGTTCTCTCTTTGTGTGTTTTATGGGTTCTATATTATAACAATAAAGAGGAAAGATTTTTTTTACTTGGTTTGCTTTATTTTTAGTGTGCCCCAAAACATGTTTAATCATGTCTTTTTTTTTCGTAGATATAATAATAGGCAGTGGTGAAGCTATATAAAGGTAATTATAATGTCTTTTGCTCAAAAAGGGTTTATATTGTTTAAAGAAAAAGGGTTGTGTATAATATCTTTTGTGTTTTGGATATGTGCACTCCATGTGTTTGATGAAATGCTTGACTGGGTTAACATGTGTTACTTCTGTTAGTATGTTAGATCTTAATGGTGAATGTATCGAAGGTAGTTATAATGTCTTTTGTCTTTGGATATATGCACTCCATGTGTTTGATGAAATGCCTGACTGGGTTAACATGTGTTACTTTTGTTAGTATGTTAGAAGTTAATGGTGAATGTATGGAAAGTAGTTATAAGGTCTTTTGTGTTTTGGATATATGCACTCCATGTGTTTGTTGAAATGTCTGACTGACTTAACATGTGTTACTTCTGTTAGTGTGTTAGAAATGGTGAATGTATGGAAGGTAGTTATCAGGATTCTTGTGTTTTGGGTATATAGATGTCCATTTAAAGTTAATGGTGAATGTATGGAAGGTAATTGTAATGGTGAATGTATGGAAGGTAATTGTAATGTCTTTTATGTTTTGAATATATGCACTCCATGTGTTTAATGAAAATGCCTGACTGGGTTAACATGTGGTACTTCTGTTAGTTTGTTTAGATGATGAGTTTCTCACACCGGTTAACACCTCATCTATTGTTTTGCAGTTGATAATGAAGACCCCCACCGGTTATGTTAACATATGAAGTCCAAGGAAGCCGAGAAAAATATGTAGAAAAACTTTTGAATAACATTTTCTTTTTGGTACTCAATGTATAGAATTACTAGATTTATTTTTTTAAAATGGTCAATAGTTTTTAATGATACTTTGTAATAACATGTGTTAATAGTTTGTATGCTTTATTTCTTCATAAACTTATGAAGTTGGAAACTGAAATTTGGTCTGAAACTTATGTAATCGTGTGACAACATTTAACACATGTTAGTTTATTTTATGGATGTTTTATTGTAATGGTAAGTCAAACTCCTGGTACAGTTTATTTTGATTCCCAAAAAACATGGGAGGTCATATGAGATGGGATAACACATGTTAGGAATAACACATGTTAACACATATTGGGATAAAAGCTATGTGGCCCGACTTTTGTGTCTCCTTTTGATTTAAGTTCCTATTAGTAACTCCCTATTAGTAATGCATGAGCCAGGATACTGGTTGGTACATATTAATGTCCTGAACCTTATCTTATCATGTGACAACATTTAACACATGTTAGTTTATTTTTATGCATGTTCTATTGTAATGGTAAGTCAAACTCCTGGTACAGTTTATTTTGATTCCCAAAAAAAAAAAAATGGTTGGGCATATGAGATGGGATAAAAGCTATGTGGCCCAACTTTGGTGTCTCCTTTTGATTTAAGTTCCTATTAGTAACTCCCAATTAGTAATGCATGAACGATGTTACTAGTTGGTACATATTAATGTCCTGAACCTTATCTTATCATGTGACAACATTTAACACATGTTAGTTTATTTTTATGGATGTTCTATTGTAATTGTAAGTCAAACTCCTGGTACAGTTTATTTTGATTCCCAAAAAAATTGGGAAGGCATATGATATAGGATAACACATGTTAGGAATAACACATGTTAACACATGATGGGATAAAAGCTATGTGGCCCGACTTTGGTGTCTCCTTTTGATTTAAGTTCCTATTAGTAACTCCCTATTAGTAATGCATGAACCAGGTTACTGGTTGGTACATATTAATGTCCTGAACCTTATCTTATCATGGGACAACATTTAACACATGTTAGTTTATTTTTATGGATGTTCTATTGTAATGGTAAGTCAAAATCCTGGTACAGTTTATTTTGATTCCCAAAAAACATGGGAGGTTATATGAGATGGGATAACACATGTTAACACGTGATGGATAAAAACTATGTGGCCCGACTTTGGTGTCCCCTTTTGATTTAAGTTCCTATTAGTAATGCATGAGCCAGTCACTGGTTGGTACATATTATTGGCCTGAACCTTATCTTATCATGTGACAATATTTAACACATGTTAGTTTTTTTGTTGTCTCTTTTGTCTGTCTGCTCTTACCCTTTTTTTGTATGTTTTGATCGACTGTGTCACCGTTTTCAAACCCTTTTATGGATGTCCTATTATAATTCTTCGATTCCCAAAGAAGATGGGAGGGTATGCGAGATATGATAACACATGTTAGGGTTAACACATGTTAGGAATAACACATGTTTAATAGTGGACCACATACGGAAACTAACACCTACCATCCATTATAGGGTTATACAAATATTTGATATTTGTACATCACATGTTAAGGCAGAATATTTCACCAAAAGAGTAAAAGTTTACTAGGCACAAATGAAGTTTTTGTAACATGTGTTATCCCATCTCACATGCCCTCCTATCTTGCTGGTGAATCAAAAAATTATGAAAAAAAGATTGCATCAAAGGTATCTATAAGTTGCCTTTTGTTAACATATGTTACCCTATCTTGCTTACCACTAAAATTTTCACTTCATGAGTTTACTAGGAAATAAAAAGCATACAAACTATCACTACAAACTATTGAAAAAAGAGATAAACTTACCCAGGAATTCAAATGAACTGCATGGAAGGGTAACATGTGTTAATGTTGCGTGATAGGTTAACACGTGTTATTTGGTAACAAACATTATTACAAAGTATTATTACAAACTATTAACCACTTTAACTTAATAAGTTTACTGAGAAATAAAGCATACAAACTATTAACACACGTTATTACAAATTATCATTACAAACTATTAACCACTTTAATAAAATAAATCTAGTAATTCTATAAACTGAATACCAAAAAGAAGACGTTATTCAAAAGGTTTTCTACATATTTTTCTCGGCTTCCTTGGACTTCGTATGTTAACATAACCGGTGGGGGGGGGGGTCTTCGTTATCAACTGCAAAACAATAGATGAGGTGTTAAACGGTGTGACCAACTCATCATCTAAACATACTAACAGAAGTAACACATGTTAACCCAGTCAAGCATTTCATCAAACACATGGGTGCATATATCCAAAACACAAAAGACATTATAATTACCTTTCATACATTCACCATTAACTTTAAATGGACATCCATTTGTCAAAAACACAAAATACATTATAACTAACTTCTCATACATTCACCACTAACTTCTAACATACTAACAGAAGTAACACATGTTAACCCAGTCAGGCATTTTATCAAACACATGGAGTGCATATATCCAAAACACAAAAAGACTTTATAATTACCTTCCATACATTCACCATTAACTTTAAATGGACATCCATATATCCAAAACACAAAATCCTTATAACTACGTTCCTTACATTCACCATTAACTTCTAACATACTAACAAAATAACACATGTTAACCCAGTCAGGCATTTCATCAAACACATGGAGTGCATAAAGTTTTTTTTTTCATTCAAGCATTTGATTAAACATCCCGTCATTGCAAAAACACCAACTCATTCAAAATCACTAAAATTAGTTGTTGAGGTGAATAAACACCAACTCATTCAAAATCACTAAAATTAGTCAGAATGAGTCAAAAACATAAAACTATAAAAAGTCATTAAATTACAATCTATCTCCAATATGTACTTTCCCATTCATAAGTCAACTTCAAAGAAAACTCATCAAAGATTCCAGAGACCTCCAAATGAGAAACAATATGAAATTTAGTAAAAACACAAACAAATATTTGAAAACTCATCAAGATTCAAGTTTGATCAACACCAAATTATCCAGATCCAGATCCAAATAATAATAATAATAATAATAATAATAATAATAATAATAATAATAATAATAATAATAATAATAATAATAATAATAACCTTGATATGATGACGATGCTCTGTTGTGTAGGATCGTTCGTCAGTTGCTCTGTTACAGGTTGTTCGATGCTCTATTGTAGGATCTTTCGAGATGATGATGATGGTGGTTGTGTTGTTTTCAGAGGATAGATGATGGTGGTCGTGTTTATTGGTTATGCGATGATTATTGTGGTAGATGGTGGTGGTTAGGGTGGTCGATGGTGGTTGTGGTGGTGGTGGTGGTGGTTCTAGAGAGAGACAGAGAGAGGGTAGAGAGAGGATGGAATGATCTGAATTTGAAAATAAAATGAAGAGAGAGGGGGGGGGGAAACAATATATATATATATATATATATATATATATATATATATATATATATGGAGAGAGAGAGAGAGAGAAGGTGATAAGGATGGTGAAGTGACAAGGTGAGGAAATTACTTCAATGCCCTTAGATACAATATAAAATATATTCATGTATCATTCTTTAAATAACAAAGTTTTTATACCAATTTGTCTTTATCATACAACTACATGTAATCTCTACCAAACGTATCAACTCAATAAAACAAACGATAACAAAAAAAAATATCCATATTACAAACCAACTATGTTAACCACTTACATACAAAATTCTAATTATCTCACAACCTCAAGTTCACCAACATAACAACATGTTAAACCAAACATACATTACACAAAATGTTATACAAACTTCTTTGTTTGTTTGACAATTTCCTTATACCCAACCAAAGTTGACGTGGTGTAATGCATGTTCGTATCGGGCGCCAATTTGCTTCTATCATAACATTCTTTTGATTTGTTTTCACTGCCACCGTTTTAACCGTCATTTTTCACCGTCACAATATGTTTCCGCTTATTTGACCTCGTTTGAACCTTTCTTCTTAGATCTATATCTGCATATAGGATAATTTTTGTGTTTAAACAATCAACATTTAATATTTCACAAGAAAAACTGCACATATGCACATGTGCATCTCTATATAAATGTACTAAAAAAATAATACCAACCTGATTCAACTTGCTGATAAACATTCGTGACATTATCAGCTCCCGCTTCTAGGATATCAAATGGATCTCGATTATAAAAATACATAAAGAACATAACAAATACAGGGAACAAAGTAATACCAAGTACATTCGGACTAAATACATAATGCCAACCTGATTCAACTTTCTTATCAACAATCGTGTCATTATCTTCACTTGCATCCGGTAACCTTTTGTTCCTTTATCCCTTGATTGTAATACAAATGTTTCTTTCTTTGATGTTTTTCCCCATCTCTTAGCTACAATCAATAAAAACGCATAAGAAAACCGATATTTCAACCTAATTGCACATGTGCAACAACATTACTTTGTTAAATACAACAAAACAAATGCACACGTGCATTATTGTTAATGGCCTAATTATACCAGTATGTGCTTTAACATTACTTTTAACATTATAAACTACGTTTTGCACATGTGCATTAACAATCTTAATGCACATATGCATATCAGAAAATGGCACCTCATCCAAAACAAACATTATCCTTCTAACCGATTGCGTGCAGGACCATTTACTTCATTTAATAAACAACCTGAACATATCTTCCTAACCTATATCAATAACAAACAATCCTACCTAAAAACACCTTCTAAAATAGTAAATGACATAAATACCATAACCTCTAAATTAATAAAGCTGCAGAAAATTACAAGAAAGAAGTATAGGCGTAGAGTCAAACACCCTACTTGAAAACACCTTCTAAAATAGTAAATGACATAAATACCATAACCGAATTCAGATTATAAATTAAATTACCAGAAAAAAGTATAGGCGTAGAATTCAACATCGACACACGTGAACAGAAATGAAGCAACGGAGAAGACGGCTTGTCCCAATCTTAAGGCTAAACTTGCACTTGTTCCTACTGCACCTGGGACTTCATCTTCCATTATAATATATTTAATATTATTTAATTAGCTTCCTATGCTTGAATGGAATTAGAGGAGGCGTAGAATTGAGATTGTGTTGATGTGTGATTGGTTGAATTTGGATTGAAGGTAGGGTGTCGGTGGTTGGATTATGATGATGATCATAGGGATGGGTAATAATAATAATAATAATAATAATAATAATAATAATAATAATAATAATAATAATAATAATAATAATAATAATAATAATAATAATAATAATAATAATAATAATAATAATAATAATAATAATAATAATATAATCATCGTGCATACAAGCCACTCACGTTTCTTTTGACTTTTTGTGGAGAGTTTATTAAAGTTATTATCGACTAACGACGTCGGATCGAAAGAGACGACGAAGACCGATCGAGTGGGTTATTGGTTAATGCTTTCTGACCTCTTTTCTATCTCTTTATTAATTTAGAGGTTGTGGTTTAATTGTCGGTGATCAGAACTATTGTAGATCTGTAGATATATATATATATATATATATATATAGAGAGAGAGAGAGAGAGAGAGAGAGAGAGAGAGAGAGAGGAGAGAGATAGGATATCTCTAGAAGTTTAGATGCAGAAGAAGAAGAATGTGAATTGAGAAGAAGAAGAGGGCTATCCTCCTTTTTTTGTTAATTGGATATTTACAAAATTGCCCCATGTTCACATTGGTTCTCATGGTTCTCACAATAAAGTTGGTTCTCGTATGATCCCTACCCTATATATATATATATATATATATATATATATATATATATATATATATAGGGGAGGGTTATCTTGAGAACGCTAAATATTGTGAGAACCGTGAGAACAAGTAAAAAAATCAATCAAAATCAATTTTTTTTTAATACAAACCTCATTATATATAATACAAATACCAACTTAACGGAAAAACCTAACTTCCGTTAACTTCTTTTTAACTTCCGTTACCATCCAAACATCCAAAGCATTTTCTGTTTCACATCCGCTGAGTTTTAGTTTATGTCGTTTCCTTCATACATAAACAATTCACCAACAGCCATTACTTAATTGGACACAACACATCATCACATTGACCGTCATGTCCATCGCCCAATTTAGACACCTTGCAATATCGTCACCGCTTCACCACAATCGCAACCTTTCTCTAATAACCATTACGACAGCGTAATAATGAACAACCGTCACCAATACCATACCTATAAGTAGTAGATCTGTCACCGGAAATTAAATGAGCGTCATTGGAAGAATAATAAGTTATCGCGCCAGAGAAAATCAAATATCGATCTAAAAATGATTGAATATCTATTTGGATGTGTACGTTGTTCAAAAGTAACCAATACCAAAGATTCGATCTATATTGGCAAACAACGATTTATAGATAAGCAATTTGTACAAGCGACATAACGGTTTCTCTGGATTTTTCGCCGGATTTTATTGAAGAAGATGGAGACAATGGTAGAAAGGATTTGAAGATTGGGATGAAAGATTAAAAGGCCACTGCTATTTTTTCTTTTTATGTACATAGGTAAACTGTATGTATAGAATATATATAAATGTTGAAAACTGTGAAATCATTTCAATGCTTTTATTATCTTTAGTTTTACTTATAATACATGATAGCTAAAATCATTTTAATTTATAGTTTTGTGTTATTTTGTTTTAAGTTAATAAGGGAAGTAAATTTTTTTCTATATTTATTATTTTTATATTTAATTGAAATATACTTTTATTGTACACCACTCTCTTTCCGTGTTAAGAGGTACTAAGTTAACATATTAACATAAATAAAATGAGAAGAAGTTAAGGGGATAAGGTAGAGTTAAGTGGCGTTAAACTATTTCCTTGAAATGAGCTAGTATGAAAAGAGACAAAATAGAGGGTGTGACATCTATGCGGAGTTAAAGATGGTTAGAGTATATGCCCCATGGCCTAATGCTATTGGGTATGGGGACAACCCAACCCAAATGATTTGTCCTCCATGCTACATAAGAGAGGGGTTGTCCTCCTTTTTAAGACACACCAATGGTGTGGGGACAACCACCCTTTTTATTATTGATATTATAATAAAATAATCAAACCTCCTATACGTTAAAAAAGAAATATAAAAATCCCACCTCGGCCCGACTCCCATGTCCTGCAGAGGACGATCAGGACTAGGACATCCCTAAGGGGGCGGTGTTGCCCGTCTAGGAAAGACCAAGACAGACTAGGGATGGTCCCTATACCTACCAGCATAATGTATCTAAGGCCTTGATGTATATATTAACCCTTCTTAACTTCACCTAGATGACACATCACCTAGTTTTCCGTATTTCACCCCACCTCAACCTAAGAAAATGGTTTAATCCCCTTAGTTTCACGTAACCATATATTTCTAATGGTTTTTTATTTAGAAAAGGAAAATAATTTAATGTAGACTTTTAACATTCGGTTAACATGTTAATGAGTAACTCTTTTAACACCTCTTAACACAAGGAGGGAATGATGTGCAATGCAAGTTAATATGTCATGTCACCCTTAACCCCTTGATGTTAGAGTACACCCCAAGGCCTAAACAAAAAGCCAAAAACCACCATTTACCCCGTCGTAATCGTGCAAAATGTAACAATTTTGTCACGAGTTAATAGCATTTACATCCCGCCGCAACGCGCGGGTTAGCGTCAACTCGTTATAATCAAAATACAACATTAATAAATGAATTTTCTTTCCAAATAATTCATCTTTTCTTACAAAAACACTTTCAAATTCACTTTTTACACATGTGTAAATGATACAGTTTACACATGTATAAACAGTAAATTTACACATGTGTAAAAACAAATTATTTTCGTATACGTTTGAATTTTTACGCGTAAATTGTGTTTTTGAGATTGTATATTAGTAATAAAGACAAGTGTAAAAAGAAAATTTGAATTTGAATGGTTTTAGATGCCGTTCTCACGGTTCACATGAAATATAGGTGTTCTCAAATTAACTTTGCCCTATATATATATATATAGTAAAGATCAAATACAAAGTGTTTTTCGGTAAGAACTGTGAGAATCAAAGGGGTAAAAAAAGTTTATTTTTTTTAGAATTTTTTCCCATGTGCTTAAACATTCTTTCTAAATGAATAATACAAAAAAAAAAAATTAAAATTTTTTTTTAGTGTAATTACGTCATTAAAGTAGATACATTAGTTTACACTAAAGTAATTATGTAATTACTCTACACGTAATTACTCTACACCAATATTTTTTTTTAGTTTTCAATACTATAATACATGTTTAATAATATGGGAAAATTTTTTTTGAAAAAATAAAATAAAAAATACCCTCCTTTGATTCTCACAGTTTTTACCGAAAAAACACTTTGTACCGGATCTTTCCCATATATAATAAAAAGCTAACTAAAAATATGTCAAATTAAGAATTCATATCATTATTTGTATAGCCATGATATAGTAACCTATATTCGAAAACGATGTAAACAAGCCAAATATGATACTAATAATAATACATTCACAACACCAACAATCAAGTTATCACTCGAAATTATATCAGAAGGTTGAAAATACGAAAACACAAATGCGAACCCCAAATACTGGTGTCCAATTGCAGATGCCCCACAATGGAATTGTGGTTGAATTGTAGAAAACATAAATATGGACTTATTGAAATAAAATCAAACAATTCTGTTGAAGAAATCTTAATCAGGAGAACAACCATGCTCATTTTACTCTTCATCATTCTTTTGTGTGCTTTGCAACCAGTGGGAGAACTTAAACAAATATATAGGGGTGTAAATTATGGGCCCTTAAATTAGGAGGGTGTTCAATACGTATAAAATTTTCAAACCAAGCACACTAAATTTATACTAATGAGCAAGGGCACCCTCTAGCCAATTATGTTCTCCGCCTACCAGGGAGGGTAAAAGAAGTGAACAATATATGCTTCTCTATATTTAGAGGAGTATTATAGCTTGCTTAAAATTTATCTCTATATTACAGAACGTGACGGTGGATTTCGAAATAAAATAGATATGGAGAACCTGTTGAGAAGTTTTTATGCCACATAAATATTTTATTCGACTATAATATCTTATAATCCTTTGTATTTTCTCCAACAAAAAATAAGAATTTGGAATATAAGACACCAACTTGGACTAGAACTTCTTTTCCATGAAGTGGCGTTTTTGTAACGGATTTATCCGGGCCACACCTTTCAAAAAGTGCATTGGAATATTTTTCGAATTAATTTCCACCAATAATATTTTTTTAAAGTAAATTACATTTGCCATCCCTATACATTTATATTAGATTCAAGTATTGTCCTCAAAGTTCAAAACGTTTTGCGGAACTACTAGTTTCATAACTACTACATTCAAGACTGAAGAACTGGAAAACTAAAGAGCTGGTTAATTTGACTCGTCAAACTGTTGGACTAGTCAATAGCTAAACTTTGAGGGCTAAAATTACTTGATAAATGATATGATGGTCAAAATAAGTCAATAGTTGTGTCTTGATTAAAAGATTCGTAGCCTTCGTCGGAGTAAAATCCGCTTCGTTAAAATTCGTTGGAATTCAAATAGTGGACCGGAGTTCACGTGGGAACGGGAGGATCAAATGAAGGCTAAGTACCCTCATTTGTTTCCCAAGCGCGCTCTTAAGCAAACACCTGTTACTGTTGAAGCTGAGTGAATCTCGGGGCGAGATTCCTTTCAACAAGGGGATGATGTAGCAAACCGGAAATTTTTTCTTTCTTTTCGTTTCTTCCTTTTCAGCTTCGAGCAATTTTTGGGACGAAAATTCTTTCAACAGGGGACGATGTGATACCCGGCATATTCAGGTTAATACTTTTTAAAACATATAAGTCTACCTAAGCGAAAAACATTTATTTAACATATTTAACTGGTCGGTTGAGTCGGGTTACATTACGTATTGTCTAGGGTTCAATGATTCGGAGGATCATTGGGGTTATCATACGCACACACGAGTCTTGAGTCCCGTTGTTGGTGAATTACATGAATTGAATTAAGTGATAAACATAAATTGATCCATATATGTTATATAATGTGCAAATACATGTTTATATGGTGTTTATATGATTATACATGCTTAACATATGTTAAGATTGCATGTTCATGTGTTAGGATGTGTTAACATGTGTTAAAACGCGTTTAAACGACAAAATTATAAAAACTGGAAACTGGGGAAACTTGGTTCGACCCTAAGGGGGTTCGAACCAGTAAAAGGTCACTCATTCGACCTCTAAAAGTCACTCATTCGACCCCTATAGGGTGCGAATGAACAGGGACTATAAATACCATACTTTGCAACTTTTCCATCATTTCACAAACCCTAAACGCCCCAAAGTGCTCTCTCTCAACCTCAAACCTATAGGGAGGAGTTTTTGACCTTGTTTTTCATATCCTAACATAAAAACACCTTCTACATCATAAACAAGAGAAGATTCAAGGTGTGTACTTGATCTAAAACATTTTTAAGCATTTTTCATTCGTTTTTATCAAACCCCAAAGGTCCAGATCTGATCTAAGGAAGTTTTCATGGATAAAAACGTTTCTAACATCTTTCTAAACAAAACCTTATCATTAATAACGAGTTTTATGCAAAAATACACGTGTTAATGATGTTTAATGAGGTGTTATGTATTGTTTGATGATGGAATGATGTGTAGATGATATAACAATGATCTAGGGCTATTATAGATGATGGCTTATGATTATCATAGGTTACAAATTGATGATTGTTGATGTTTTGCCCATTTTGGGGGGGTTTGTGTTAGATCTAGGGTTTGTTCATGATAGTATTGTTGATGAAATGATTAGGGGTTTTCATATACATGATAATTTGAGCATATTGATCTGATTATTAGATGATTTTGATAATTTTCCATTTTGGGAAAGTTGTAAAACGTACTGATTTCAAGATAAATTGGTATGATTTTGTGGCGATAGGTTAATCATAGTTGACTGCTGTGATTTGTGATGTTTCGTGATGTTTTCGGACTGTTTAGATGCGATTTGGTGCGTTTTGTGAATTTTGCAGCCTTGGGGTCGAACCAGAGTTGATTCGACCAGTCGTGGGGTCGAACCAACTTCTGGAAAGGTCGAATGAACAACATTTAGGTTGAATGAACATCATTTAGGTCGAATTAACATATGTTAGGTCGAATAAACTTGTGTACAGGTCGAATGGACATTATATGGGTCGAACCAGTCATAAAACCTGCTGATTCGACCTTACGACTTCTTATATGTGTAACACCCCGCCCCTCTCATCACCAATATTGTCCGCTTTACCCATCCAGAGCTCACGGATTTGTTTTTGGTTGCCCAAGTGGAGACTTCCCAGGAGGTCACCCATCCTTAAATTTCTCCCACCTGAGCACGCTTAACTGTGGAGTTCTCCTCTCATCCACTAACATTAAGCCCCAAAACGCGTTGGTGATTTAAGAGGCAAGACATTACTTATGAACCAAGGATCTCTCCTGGCCACGGCCGATGTGGGATTTTCCTGGGGTGTCACATTCACCCCCTGTTAGAGTCTCATCGTCCCCGATGAGGTGTGTTCCTGGGGTGTCACATTCACCCCTTGTTAGAGTCTCATCGTCCCTGATGAGGTGTGCACCCACCATCCCGAACGGCACAGGAGTGGCTCTGATACCATCTGTAACACCCCGCCCCTCTCATCACCAATATTGTCCGCTTTGCCCATCCAGAGCTCACGGATTTGTTTTTGGTTGCCCAAGTGGAGACTTCCCAGGAGGTCACCCATCCTTAAATTTCTCCCACCTGAGCACGCTTAACTGTGGAGTTCTTCTCTCATCCACTAACATTAAGCCCCAAAACGCGTTGGTGATTTAAGAGGCAAGACATTACTTATGAACCAAGGATCTCTCCTGGCCACGGCCGATGTGGGATTTTCCTGGGGTGTCACAATATGCGATTTTTGATGCAAACTAAGTGTTTTATGCTTGAACCTTATGTGTAAACTATATGTACTTGATTAATTTATGTAATGGGTCACCAACGGGATGTCGGGTCTGTCTGGTGTGTCGGGTCAACGCTCAAACACATTTTCAAACATACTTAGTCATGATCAGTGTGAGCGTTGGATTTTAGCTAAAACAGGATTATACGATCATACAAGTCACAAAACCAGGTGCGGAAACCCTAGTTCTGAACAAATTGATAAAACACAAATCACAACACAATCAAGATCATTTTCAATATCATTTCATAGATTAACTTCATTCAAAAAGCATTTACAATCAGTTTATGTTAATCTAGAACACACACACTATTTCTCAAAAACACCTCTGAACCTGATCTGAACCTGGACACAAATGACAACTCCCTTCCATTATCAAAAACACAAAAACTATATATAGGCACTGCACATTCGCCCGTTTCAACTGGTCGAATGTGAGTGATTTCCACCTTCGCCCACTTCAGGTGGTCGAATGTGTCTTCTAGTCAAGTCCAGTCTACCTTCGTCCACTTCAAATCTACCTTCGCCCCATATCTATCTACATTCGCCCATACTTATTCACCTTCGGCCAAGCTTTAACATGTGTTAATAATGTATATCCAATCCTTAGTCGCAAAACGCATCAACAAACTCCCCCTCGACTATTGATTGGATAGTTTTCTCTGTTGGTCCATCGTCTTGTTCATCAACTTGATTCTGAGCTGTTTCTTTTGCTCAGTAGTCATTGGCGGCTCAAATGTTTTCTTCACAGGCTTAGATACATTGGCTATCTTCACAGTCTTGCCAAGTTTACCCTCCAAGTTGCTTCCTGCATTTATATCATACGCAAAACAAACTCCAACCACTTGCGTATACTTTCTCGCTTGAGCAAAGTCATTAGGTTCATAGTAGATCGGATTGTAGAACAACATGATGATGTCTTCAAATGTGCAATTTATCAACCACATAGGATCAAATACATGAACATGCTTGTATTTATCCTTTCCATCTCTCAACACGATCACTGCTTCTGCCTTTCTCCAATCATAATACCAAAAGATGAAATCAGCACTAAAATGCTGTGGCATTGGCATCAACGGTATCTTTCTCATCACATTAGGTGCTTTATAAATCAAAGTAACACGCTTCATATTGGTTTGAGGATCAATATCCCTATGCACTTTTCTTCTGGGATATTGAGGCTTGAATCTGTTCCATCTCGTACGACTTTCCCAAACCAATTTATCAGCGCACCAACCGACATGTGATCCGTTTACTTCGGCACCTGACATTGGGAATCTGCATAAGTCTCTAACCGCCCAGTACGGTAGAGTAAGCAAGTCACAGAATCTGTTGAAGTACAGAATTCCGGTTTCCCATTTTGCAGCAATACACTTCAGTCTGCCTAAGTAAGTCCACCCGAGAGCTCTGCCTTTGAACTTGGCATTATGAAATCGATAAAAATTACCTTAAGCTTCAGGCTTTGGTCGGTTCTCATCCATTTCCTTCAATTTCTTCATATAATTCTTCAACTCATCAGACTGGTTAGAAGAATCTTTCTTTTCAGTACCAAATACCTTCTCAACAAACTCTTCACTCCTTTTCTTAGCTTTCTGTTTCGCTGACTTATTTGGTATCTCAGTGAAGTCAGGAAATACTTCATTTTCATCATCTTGTCTGAAATATTGGGGAAACTCTTCATGAGTTATATCTTCTACCTCCACTTCATTGTTCTCTGGAGTCTGCACATCATCTGAATGACTTCCCATATCCTTTTCAGGAATATCAGGAATCGATTCATCCATCATAAACTCCTCAAACGTTTTCCCTACCCTCTGTGCAAGACCATCTAGTATCTCTTTTGCCACAGATGCAGGTAATTCCCCTTCTTCAAGATCTGGATCTTCATATTCCAACTCATATCTTAAATCATCAGTCTGGAATATTTCAGCGAAGCATCCTGTGAACTCAATGGTCCACTCTCTCTTTTCCAACATATTCTTATACAGCTGTTTAGCATCATCAGACAAAGATCTCACCTTCTCGTTCCAGAAAATACTTTCATCCGAATCAACATTCTCATCTTTCTTCTTGGAACTTGATTCTCCAGTATCCTTCTTCTGTGGTGTTCTCTTCTCATAAGTGAATCTAGAAATATCGTCTCCTCCATCATGATCACTTCCACTGCTAAACTCATCACCTTGCTTTTTCCCAGCACCTTCAGCACCATCATCATCATCATTATTGTCATCATCATCATCATTATCATCATCGCTTTTCTCCGATTCATCATTATCCTCATCATCATCTTCTTCTTTCTCAGATTCAGAATATTCATAATCGACTTTCTGTTCATCTTCTTCTTCATCTTCTTCACCCTCTTTCAACTGGGGTGCCCTGCTATAAAGCTCTTCAATCAAATTACTAAGGCGTTTGTTTTCCTTCTTTAGTTCTTTGTTATCAGCCTTAATCAGTTTGATTTTGCTCTTGTTTCTTTCACATTTTCTTTCAAGCTTCTCATTCTTTGCTTCAATCATCTTAATCTTATCATTTATATCATCCTGATTAGATTTTGAAGCAACCACTATCTGAAGCATCTTCTCCTCATTTTGCTTAAACTTAGCAATCTCAGCCTGTTGAGCAACCAACATCTTCATCATGTCTTCCATCTTCTTATTCACTTGCTCCATAACATCGTCATCCACAGTCACTTTCTTCGACTTAGATCTAGATGGCTCAACTTCAATAACTTTCTCCTTCTGAGGCTTTCTAAACATATCGAGCACTTTAATCATATCGATATTGAATTGATCGATTGGTAAAGTCTCTGCCTCTTTCGCTTTCTTCTGCTTCTTGGCAACAGGTGAAGATAGCTTAGATGGTGTACCAGCATCAGGTAATCTCTTTCCCTTCAATAACTGAGCTAACTCTTTCTCCCTCAGTTCTTTTACGCTTGATTTCTTGGCCATAGTCTTTTGCTTCTTTGTCTTTCTGGGCAAATTCACCACTACAGTATCTCCAACACTCAGTTCTGCTAGGTCAACACCTAGGCCCTCATCTTCAACCGATTTCTTTCTTCTCTCAGCTTCTTCAATCGACTGATTCAAGGATTCAGACTCACCAACCATAGTGGCCTTACGTTTGGTGGTCCTTACATTCTCATCATCAGAATCCCACTGCTCATCAACCTCAGTCTCTTCTGAATCTACCGATTCTTCATCCACCAAACCCGATCCTTTCTTCGCCGTCGATTTCTTTCTAACCACTTGTTGCTTAGTGCTACCCTGATCCACAGCCTTTCCCTTGCCCTTCCCTTTGGCTCCAGGATTGACTACTTGCCGTTTCCGCTTAGTGCTTGAATCAACATACACTAAGGGATCATCATTGTCCGAGTCACTATCATCATGTCTTGCTTTGTTCTTGCCAGGATCAATGTAATCCGGACGAGCCAAAGCACCAAATAATCTCCTGTTAGGTGGCTTCTCACTATCAGGCACACCTTTGTAACCCTTCATCCTCATCAAAGTTCTAATGTTCATATGATCTTGACCTAGGATCATAGTCGGATCCTTTTTCAGCATAGGATACTTGTAGTCAAAGATCATCATTAGAAATCTCGGATACAACATAAACTTCTTATTCTTCATTCCCTTCAGCATCTCCAGCATATGATCAAGAATCATCCCAGAAACATTAAATGGTTTGTTGAGTGTCAACGCAACCATTAATGAACTCAAACTCCTTCTCATCACATCATAACCACCACTCACACATCCAAAAACATGAATAAGAACATGTGCAAAATACTTGTACTGCACTCCCAGTTTCCCTTTATACATAGATCCGTCAGTGATTGGACCTTTGTATTTCATTCGTAAGAAACAAGCCTTCTGCTCTGTCCATGACAATTCCCTGGGATCTTCACTATCTTCAAACTTAATCTGTAACGCTTCCCGAATATCAGCTTCAGTCAAGAACATATCCATATCCTGAATCTTGCTCTTGATGATCGTTTGATTCTCCCAGTAGTCATACTTCGCATTCTGATAAAAATCTTCAATGATGTCTTTGTATATGATGGTTGGTGTGGCTAAAGCATGAACAATCCTGCTCCTCTTCAGAAATTCTATAATCCCGGTAAACTCCGTATTTTTCTCAACATCTCCTAGATAAGCGCAACAGTTGTGCGATCTTTCAAACGGCCAACTGCTCGGAACAGACGTTTCAGCTTCTGGCACTGGATTTGGAACTGTAATCTCTGCTGGAGTTTCAACATTGACTGCTGGTGCTTCAACGTTCTCGGGTTGATCAGCCATCTGCACATAAAAATCAAAGAAACACTTCAAAATACAAAAACGACAAAATTATAAAAATTTTGGTCAAAATAATCTGCACATTCGCCCGTTTTGAACTGGCCGAATGTGAGAATATTTGGTCGAATGTGAAAATTTTGGTCGAAAGTGAACATGATCTTGAGTATAAATCACATTCGTCCATTTTGTTGTACATTCGTCCAAACCAGTTCCACCTTCGCCCGGTTTTTGAACCGAAGGTGAAATGGTTTTCCCCAAAAATTTAAATTTTTGCCAAATTTGTTTTTAAACCATAAAACTGATTCAAATGTGTCCTATATTGGCCGATTATCACTCGTTCATCACCAATTGTCCATTTATTTAAGATATTCAAAGCGGGATCTGTCAAAAGCTTTTGTAAACAAATCTGCACGTTGGTAGTCAGTATGGATTTTGACCATATCTATCAATTCCTTAGCGTAACAATCACGGATAAAATGATATTTAATCCGGATATGTTTCGCTTTAGAATGATTTTCAGTATTTTTAGTTAATGCAATTGCGGCTTCGTTGTCACAGTGTATAGGGGTTTTAAGAAACTGCAAACCGTAATCGACCATCTGTTGTTGGATCCAGAGCACTTGCGAACAGCAACTCGAGGCTGAAATGTACTCGGCTTCACATGTAGACAGTGCGACGGAAGTCTGTTTCTTGCATTGCCAGGTAATTAACCTGCTCCCTAAAAACTGGCAACCGGTTGTGGTTGATTTGCTGTCTTTGTCACAGCCGCCCCAATCTGCATCACTAAAAGCAATAAAATCAAAATCATCATCATTAGGGTACCAAAGTCCTTTTGATGGACAACCCTTCCGATATCGAAGGATACGCTTGACCGCCGTCAGATGACTTTGTTTCGGCTTCGATTGATAGCGAGCACAGAGACACGTTGCATACATAATATCTGGTCGAGACGCTGTCAAATACATCAGAGATCCGATGATTGCTCTGTATGTAAATGGGTCTGTCAGCTCCCCCTTAACGTCCACTCCAATCCCGTGATTGGGTTGAATCGGGGTATCCATCGGCTTAGAGTCCTCCATCTGGAATCGGCTCAAGATGTCGGCTACGTATTTAGTCTGGTGAATGAAGATCCCGTCTGGTCTTTGATCCACCTGTAAGCCGAGGAAAAACTGCATTTCCCCCATAGCGCTCATTTCGAACTTCTCCTGCATGACAGTTTCAAATTCCCTGCACAAAAGTTCGTTAGTTGAACCAAATATAATATCATCAACGTAAATCTGTACTAGAAGCAAGTCATCTCCCGTCTTCTTCGTAAAGAGGGTGCAATCGACGAGGCCGCGCTTGAATCCTTTGGAGATGAGGTATGTACTTAGCTCCTCGTACCACTGTCTTGGAGCCTGGTGCAAACCATATAAAGCTTTGTTCAGCACGTAGACCTTGTCCCGGTGGATTGGGTCCTCAAAGCCTGGTGGCTGCCCGACATAAACCTCCTCCTTGACTTTACCGTACAAAAATGCGCTCTTGACGTCCATTTGATAGACTTTGAATTTCTTATATGAAGCAAACGCAAGGAACATCCGAATAGCTTCAATTCGTGCTACTGGTGCATAGATTTCGTTGTAATCAATTCCTTCAATTTGATGGAAACCCTGCACAACCAATCTGGCTTTGTTGCGAACAATAACTCCACGATCATCCTTTTTGCACTTAAACACCCACTTAGTGCCTATTTTCTTTCTTCCTGGCGGCAAATCTGTGAGCGTCCAGACTCCCAATTTCTGGAATTGCAATAACTCCTCCTGCATTGCCTCAACCCAGGCATCTTCATTCAAAGCGTCTTTGTAAGTCCTTAGCTCTACCTGCGACACATAACATGCAAACGACCAATCATTTTGGCTTCCAGATTTCTGAATTTTGGCATACAATGCTAAAGCACCAAAACTCTCTGGTGAATTAACGCTTTTAAGCTGCCCTCTGGTCATCACTCCACTTCCAGGATCACCGATAATTTGCTCCAGCGGGTGAATACGATGAATCCGAGATTCCGGATTAACAGGTACAATCACTCCCGTCTGAGCAGTCAAGTTCTCTACAGCATCCTGATCATGACCCGTGTTAGATGATGAAGCAACATCTGGATTTGGAGTTGGGTTCACAGTTTGCTCTTCTAAGTCTTCTGCATGTTCAAGAACGGCTTCTTCAAATTGTTCATCTTCAGATTCTGAAGTGTCTAGTGAAGTTGAAGCTTCTTGAAACATCTCTTCTTCTTGTATAGGAGCACTGGTATCATTAGAAGCTGGTGGGGGGTTTACGGTGATTGGACGCATCAACGGTGAAGTTGCCGCGTTTTCACACTCGTAAAGTAATCTGATAACAGCTTCTTCAACCAGGCTATCTAGGTTGAATGATTCAAAGAAATCTTTGTAATCAAACACCCAATCAGGGCCCGTGTCTTGCAAATTTTGAGTGTATCGTTGAACTTCCACGTTAGCCCAATCCTCCACTTGACGAGTTCGCTTGTTGAATACCCGTTTGAGCGGGGTTGCATATCCAACAAAATATCCCTCCTCAGCTTTAGGACTAAACTTCTCGCTTGGATTCAACATCGTGCATGGCGCCCCAAAAGGTTCTAGATACTTTAAATTGGGCTTTCGTCGGTGTAACAGCTCATAAGATGTTTTTCCAAACTTCTTCACTGTTATAACCCGATTTAATGTATAATTTGCTGCATAAATCGCCTCATTCCAGAACATTACTGGAAGATTTGAATCAGCAAGCATTGTTCGAGCCGCCTCAATTAGAGTCCTATTCTTTCTTTCAGCAACACCGTTCTGTTGCGGGGTATACGGAGCCGAATATTCATGATGAATCCCTTTGCTTTCACAAAGTTCATCCATCTTTGCATTTTTGAACTCCGTCCCGTTGTCACTCCTGATCCTTTTTATTTTCAAATTGTAGATATTCTCCAGTCGAGTGAACAGAACTTGTAAGTTGGTAAAGGTGTCGCTTTTGTTCTTCAAACACATCACCCATGAAAATCGTGAATAGTCATCAGTGACGACTAAACAATAAAGCTCTCCAAGATGACTTTTGCGCTTGACCGGTCCAAAAAGGTCCATGTGCAATCGCTCAAGCGGCATCTCAACAGAGTTAACTTTCTTCACTTTATGGGATTGTTTGTGTTGTTTTCCTTTCATACAGCTCACACACTTGTCGTTCAGATGGAAATGTTTCACGTTTACTCCATCGACAAGTCCATTTCTCACTAACTGATTCATTTTCCTCAGATGAATGTGCCCCATTCTGCGGTGCCACATTATCGATTCTTTTTCGGTCGCCTTGGATAGAAAGCATGTTATCTGTCCCTGTGATGTCATCGCCTTGGACATATCAAGAATATAAAGATTGTTGACTCGAGGTGCCATCAACATAACCCACTCCTTCGGAATTTTGAAGCCCGGTTTCAGAATATAACAGGATTTGTCATCAAAATGCACAGAAAATTGTTTATCGCATATTTGACTGACGCTCAACAGATTATAGTCTATCTGCTTGACATAAGAAATCCGCTCGAAAGTCACAATCCCATTACTCACGCTTCCTTCCATTGTAATATATCCTCCTTTATTACCCGCGAATGCGACATACCCTCCATTAATATTCTTCACATCAAACAGCAACGCCAAATCCCCCGTCATGTGGCCTGAAGCTCCACTATCAACAATCCAGAGACTGCTAATAGGGCCAGCTGAAGCTCCCTGCACACAAAAAGTAAACATTTAGTTCTTTCGGGGGACCCAAGCCTGAGTCTTGGGCCTTTGAACATTGGATTTCAAAGAAACATCCTCAACAACTTTTTCAACAATTTTCTGTTTTGGATCAATCTTTTTCTGATTGTTCAAAACAGTTTCATTTTTCTCACTTGCCTTCGAAGTAGAAGCTCCTGGAGTACCATTAGGTGTCCAAGATTGTTCAGACCTTTTGAGAATACGAATTTGAGATTTTGGTTTCTCAATTGGTTTCTGAACATTGTTACTAAAAGTAACTTTCTTGGCAACCTTATCTGAGTTAACAGACTTAGGTCCAACATTTGATTTGACAATTGGTTTTTGTGGAACCTTTTGTCTATCAGCTGTTGTGTTCACCACAGGTTTTCTCCAAGATTGTTCCATAGCTATCCGATTTCTGTGATCATATTGAAATGGACGGTTGTTCCTCATTTGAAAATTGTTTTGATTATAAAATTGTTGTTGTTGAGGAACAGCCCGTCTATGTGGTGGAACATAATGATCAATCGGCTTTTTCATGGAATTGCGAACTTCAACCTCATGTCTTTTGTGCCTTACATATGGACACTGAGCAAGTAAATGCCCGCGTTCTCCACATTTAAAGCATTTTCTATATTCCTCAAACACATAATGAGCATTTGGTGAAGCAAATGATCTAACAGGAAATTGATCATTATACTGTTGATTTCTTAAACTCTCAGGATGTGGTCCTTTCGAGTAAGAGGGCTCATGAAAACCATTTGCTTTATCATTTGGTCGAATGAACTCAGTGACATGGATTTTTGGTTCTTGAGGAACTTCTGAAAACAATTTCTTTAAGATTTCTGGTGGAATTTCATTGGTTCTCTCATGTTTTGGAAACCATATTGTGCTTTCTTGCCAGATTTTATCAAGTTTAGAATAGTTAACGTTTTTGATCGGAAATTCCTCATCAGAAATGATCTTATCGGATCCTTCCATCCGATAAAACACTTTAACCGGTTTATCACTTTGTTCATTCAGCTCATTCTTTTTGACCACATTCTTAACATCATTATCTTTCTTAACATCAATCTTTTCAGACTTTTTATCACGATTAGCATTTGCCATTGGATGAACATGATCAGATGGTGAAACTGGTTCAGTAGTAATGATGTGATTTTCTTTTGGAATCTCACATTCATTAACAGTTTGATCACTACCAGTATCATCATTCTCTGAGTCTGAATTCTCACTCTCAGCATAAACACCCTCATTGTTCAAGCCCAAAATCGGTCTCACATCGGAATATGGATCACCAATACTCGAGGTATTAGATTCCATTTCTGATGATGAGTCTGATTTTACCGAACTCTCCGGTATAACTTGGTGATAGTTATGGTTTTCAAAAAGAACCGGAGATGGTACAGACTTGTAATTGGTGGTGTTATCATCAATGATATGATCTACCACATAAGCAACATTCTTATAACTTTCCAGCTTTTTGTTCACCTTTTCAGCAAAGCATTTTATGGCTGCCACTTCCAACTTGGTGTTTTCAATTTCATTGATATAGTTGTTTATGGCCAATTGTTTCAATGACAAAGTATTTTTCAAGTCGGAAATGTCCTTTTTATAGCCATCTAATACTTTGTTAAAAGCATTCAACTCTTTGCGAGTAGATTGACAGTTCAAGATAGCACTATCTCGTGAAATTCGGAGTTGTTTATTCTCCTCAGTCAATCTATCACATGTTCCACAATATTTATCACTCATAACATCAGTGCTAGATTCAGAACTTATAGGTTTTGGCGGTTCAGTCATGGCCATCAACGCAAAATGAGCTTCCTTTCCAGTGAAAAACTTGGAATAGTCGATCTTGGTGAAAGCATCATCAGCTATGCACGACTTCCTCGTCATCAAAAAGTCAGCTTCTGCCAGCAACTGATCAATATCATCATCTAAAGAATCAACACTTGCCTCTGTGTCTGATTCACTCTTAGAATCTGAATAAACTGATCTACACTCTTCGGGAACATCAGAAACTGAATCAATCACCATTCCAGAACTCTTTTCCTCAGCCTTAACCTCAACAGGTTCACTCTCCACTTCCATCTCAGTCTCAGAATCATCACTTTCACACTCCTCAGTTTCTTTCTTCTCATCAACTGCCACCGACTCTTCCATATCAACCTGATAAGCAACACATGCCACATTCCCACCAGTAGTCACTTCCTCAACTCCTATTTGCATACCCGACCAGTCAAACCTCTCATCCTGTTGAGTCACCAAAGCTTGGTTCTGACTCGCATTCTGTTGAGTCTCATTAGGTGTAGTGATAGGTACAACTGTTCGGTTTGGGTAATTAGGAGATTGGTTTTGAATCTGGTTTTGAGTGTTTGGTTGTCTGTTTTGATTGTTAAAGTTTCGATTTTGGTAGTTGTTGTTATTTTGGTAAGAAACTTGGTTTTGTTGACGGTTCTGGTAATTTGCATTGAAAGGGTTTCGATTACCTTGTTTAGGTGGCTGGGTGCATTCCCTTTTGAAGTGTCCTTTTTCTCCACAATTAAAACACGTAACCTTCTCCTTGTTGAATCCATAGGTTGTGTTTGGAGAAGTTGCCAAATCAGTCCTTCCTGTTTTCTCGATGAACTCTGTTGCTCTTCTCATTATACTCGCAAAAGCCCATTGAATGTCAATGAGTTCCATCTCTTCCTTGTCTATCTGTGCGTAGTCTTCGTTGGTTAAGTTGTTGTTCCCAATCTGACTAGCAACCAACCCATTGTAGGATGAAACCATTGCTGAGACTAATGCAATGTGTTGCTGAGCAACCTCCACAGTCACATTTCCCAAGTTAGATGTATCCAAAACCACCGGTTGTTGTTTATGTTGAGTAACTTGGTTTACTGGTTGTTGTGATTGGTTAGCGGTGTAAAAACTTGCTTGTTGCATTGGAGAGATTGGTGAAATGTAGGAATTATATTGTGGTGGTGTATATGATGGTTGTGAGTAGGAATTGTATTGTGGTGGTGTGTAGTTGGTGGTTGGTTTTGATGATTCCATGACATTAGAAATACATGCAACATGTGGTGCAACGCTTCCTGAGCTCGAGTTTCCAGCTGGAACTGAAGTGCCTCCAAAATACAAACTGGGATTCTGAGGAATCTGTGATCTTCTAGCTTTCCTCCTATCCTCCAACTCTTTGTTCTCCAGCTTTTCGATAAACTCTGAAATGGTCCAGAATTGATAAGCATCCTTCTCTCTGAGTACCTCCACATGCTGATCCCATTGTGGTGGTAAAGCATCTGCAAACTTATCCACCTGCTTAGTCATTGGAATCTATACACCATAACTAGACAATTCAGACAACAAATGCATATATCTAGGAGTTAGTTCTTTCAAAGTTTCATTATTAATGAAAGAAAAATTCTCAAACTCTTTGACCAATTCCTCCATTCTCAGACTCCTGGTCTTCTCATTACCATCATGCTTCCTCTTAAGCTTATCCCAAAGCTGCTTTGATGTAGTACATGTCCCAAACTGATGCAACAGGTCACTTGTGATTGCCTGTGTCAGTTGAGAAAACGCCTTCTTCTCTACCACATATTTCTTCTTTTCGTCCTCAGTTAAGCTTTCCAAAGGAATCATCTCACCTGTATTCTCCAGAATCGGTGCTGTGTATCCTTTAACAATCATGCTCCATGCCTCTGCTCCTTCAACTCCCATGCCTTCCAAATGGATCTTGAACATGGTATGCCACTGATTATACTCTTGCATATCCATGAGCTTTGGTGGCCGAGTTCCACTACCTGTAGACAAATCCTTAATCAAAGTAGAAATAGCATTAGTGGTTTGAGTATTTACCGCCGCTGCAGCTACTCCCCAGTAATCAGATTGTAGTGCCGGATGTGCTACACTTTGAGGCATCGTGCTCGTCGTTGTCATGTAGTTAAGTGGTTGTGAAGACTGTGTGTTCGTCTTTTGCACTGCCACTGTCCATGGGTCCATCGTCTGCTGTTGTGGTTGTGTTGTTGCTGATCCCGGAGTAGTTTGAAAACGCCACATGATCTCAATCTGAAAATCTCAACACTTAGAAAAAAAATTTCAACAAAAATCCTAGGTTCGCCCGAAAAATCCTAAGTTCGCCCAATCAATCCTTTGTTCGTCCAAAATTTCTCACTTTCGTCCCTTCTGTTTCTACTTTCGTCCAAACAGGAACAACCGAATGTAGAAGTGACCAGAATGTAAACACACCCTAACAGAATTTTCACTTTCGCCCAAAATGAAAACGGTCGAAGGTGAAAACTTCTACCCGAAAGTGAAAAATTCAACACAAATTTTCAGGTTCGCCCAAAAACTCCTCAGGTTCGACCACTTTTCAGCACGTTCGACCATAACACTCAAGTCAGGTTCCAGGTTCGCCCAAAACAGTCAGATCTCATTTTTGAAAAACGGTTATTGTTTGAAAAACGGTTATTCTGATCTCAGATTTTCAAAAGTTCATGGATTGGAATGATCTCAATCAGGTTATGTTTCGGAATTGATTTGGAACAACTTTAAGTCTTGGAAAACTTGAATTCGACCACAAATTCACCTTTAAATCGATCAAAAACTCTTAGAAACAATGTTTATGTAAAAACAGATGATTTTATGTCAAAAACATGTCCAAATCAGCTCTGATCTTATCAAATTTGTTGTTGTATGATCCTCTATGCTCTGATACCACTTTGTGAGCGTTGGATTTTAGCTAAAACAGGATTATACGATCATACAAGTCACAAAACCAGGTGCGGAAACCCTAGTTCTGAACAAATTGATAAAACACAAATCACAACACAATCAAGATCATTTTCAATATCATTTCATAGATTAACTTCATTCAAAAAGCATTTACAATCAGTTTATGTTAATCTAGAACACACACACTATTTCTCAAAAACACCTCTGAACCTGATCTGAACCTGGACACAAATGACAACTCCCTTCCATTATCAAAAACACAAAAACTATATATAGGCACTGCACATTCGCCCGTTTCAACTGGTCGAATGTGAGTGATTTCCACCTTCGCCCACTTCAGGTGGTCGAATGTGTCTTTTAGTCAAGTCCAGTCTACCTTCGTCCACTTCAAATCTACCTTCGCCCCATATCTATCTACATTCGCCCATACTTATTCACCTTCGGCCAAGCTTTAACATGTGTTAATAATGTATATCCAATCCTTAGTCGCAAAACGCATCAACAATCAGGACAATCAGGGACTAGTGAACCTAAGGGTTATTAGTCAAAGCACTTATACAAACTTTTATGATAGATCGCTGGTATTTGGGACTATCGGATTGTGTCAGTAATACTTTATTTGAAGAACGCAAACTAAGGTGAGTGTCACAGCCCCATTCTTTACTGTTTTCATACTTTTGGGGGAGAAACATGCGGTACAAACTTACGAACTTTTAGACCAACATATTACATTATATCACATGGATACGTGGTGACATTATTCATCATCAAAGACCTCTCAAACATTTAGTGAACCATTAATATGTGGATACATAGCAATGAAAGTGTGAATAGATCTATTGGGCCTGACAAGCCCCACTCGGGCCGACTGGAGGTCGGCGGCGGGTGCATATTTGTCCTACCAAACTTACAGCACCGGGTGATGAACCGGTGACGAGAATAGAGGCATTCTAACGTTCAGCAGTGGTTCACGACACTATAGTATCATGTAACGATGTCTAGCTAGCATCAGATATAGATGTAAGGATTGTTGGGACTGGTTCACAAACGTTACAAACTTTTGCAAACTTTATCTCTATGACTCACCGACATTGTATGTGTTGACTAACATTGCATGTTTTCTCAGTTCACTAAGGTAGCAAGGAGTTTTAGACGCACGGGGGTCTCACTGTGTCTCATCTGGTCTTGCATGTTTTAAACCTTGTTTGGTTAAACTATTTACTTTTAAACTTTGGTTTTGTAAACTTATTATGCTTCCGCTGTTTGGTTTTGGTTATGTAAACTTTTAAACTGTGTGGTTGGTTTATTACGTTATTTTCATATCATATAGTTATCGTTTATTGTGACCGTTGACTTGGATCCTGGTGTGTCACGCGCCTCGCGGTAAAACCCCGCAAGTGGAATTTGAGAGTGTGACATATTGTTATTAGAGCCAATGGTTATAGTGAACTAGGACTGCATGTAGAGTCTGGTCCAAAGCTGAGTCTCTCACACTAGACGGTCACATACTTATGAGTCGTTTTAAGTGGGGAAACTTACTAACTTTGTCGGGGTGTCTATATCATCATCATACTTATGTGTTACATCATCTGTTCTATCTTTGGTTTTATCTATCCTCTATCTTATCTTCTTCTTCAGGATTTGAAGACGAAGGGACTGGCTTGTTGATTCTTGGCACGGCGGTGTTGTACATTGGAGTGGCTTCAGCGTACTTTCGAGATCTGTCCAGGATTCGAACATCTTCCTTTTATACCCCAATGAACACACTCGCTTACACACACTATCTTGCACTTGTACTTTGTTTAATACACCTTGGGATGATTATTCATTTGGGGATTCTTATAGGCTTGATATTATGATCGGTTGATTCTTTATCATAGTTGCTAGTGATCGATACTAGTGACGAACCTGAATATCTTATTCTTTTGGATTTCAGATGATGTCAGCTGCTCGTGGTGGTGGTCGTGCTGGGGACGCCATGGTGGCGGTGGTGGTCGTGCTGGGGTTGTGGCAGTGGAAACGTCACTATGACTCAAGTCGAACTGAATAATCTGATCTAGCAACAGGTGTCTGTTGCCCTTGCTGATTTTCAGGCTGCTCAGCAAGGTTTCGGTAGTAATTTGATTACTACTACTCTCATTTTCTTTTATCTTGTGTGGTGTATTCGTTTTTTTCATATGGTGTGTTGGTACATGTAATGTTGTTAACCCACCTACTCCTGTTTGCTACTATAAGATGTTTATGGATTGCAAACCGCATAATTTCACTGTGATTGAGGGAGCAGTGGGATTGCTCCAGTGGTTGAATAAGGTCGAGTCGTCGTTTTCTATGTGTGGTACTGTGGTTGTTCTGCTGAAAACCACGTGAAGTTTGCTTCTGGTACTTTTGAGGGTCCAGCGTTGACATGGTGGAACTCTACTGTTCAGGCTATGGGTTTGGTGGAGGCTAATGGTATGACGTGGGCTGAGTTTGTTTCTCTTTTGAAGACTGAGTACTGTCCCAGGGATGAGATCAAGAGGTTGGAACATGATTATGGAATCATGAGATGGTTGGGTCAGAGATTGAGGCGTATATTATGAGATATCATGAGTTGGCTCTTATGTGTTTGGATGCTTCTACTCCTGACTTCAAGAGGATTGAGTTTTATGTTGTTGGACTTGTGCCAAAGGTTCGTGGGTTGGTGACCGCAAATGATTCTGCTACTTTAAAGGGGACGATTAGGTTGGCTCACAAGCTAACCAATCAGAAGGTTTAGGAAGGTGCTTTGCCACCTAGAGGTACGATTTTGAAGGCTCTTGACAGCAACAAGCGCAAGTGGGATGGTTTTGTGAAGAATCCTGCTCCATCACAGCCTCATCAGCAGTAGAAGAAGTCTAATTCTTCTACCCCTTCCTCTGGAGGCCAGACTGGGCAGAAATCTGGTTCTTATCATGGTAGTTACCCTAAGTGCCACAAGTGTAACTATCATCACAATGGGCAGTGCCGCAAGGTTCAGTGTCAGCGGTGTGGGAAACCGGGACATGAGGCGCAGACTTGTCGGGTTTGTCTGAACGACAAGGGTGTTCCTCAAGCAGCTAATTAGCCTAACCAGGGATGTTACAACTGTGGTCAGGCTGGACATTTTAAGCGGGATTGTCCCAAACTGAAGCAGGGTGATGGTGGAAAGAACGGTGGTGGTAACGGGAACAACAGAGGCGGCGGCAGAAATGCACGTGCTTTCGTCATTGGATCGGGGGAAGCCCGACAGGACCCAGACACAGTTACTGATACATTCCTTCTTAACGATCGCTATGCTTATGCTATGTTTGATTCGGGAGCCAATAGGAATTTTGTATCGGTAGGGTTTAGTCAGTTGCTAGATATAGTACCTACACTTTCAGAGGCTAAGTACTTGATAGAATTGGCCGACGGTAAGAAAATCGAGGCGACACATATTCTTCGGGAATGTCGCTTGGAACTTTCGGATTTGTCCTTCCCTATTGACCTTTTGCCGGTATCCTTGGGTAGTTTTGACGTTGTTGTGGGCATGGATTGGTTATCGTTGTATCGTGCGGAGATCGTTTGTTTTGATAAGGTTATTCAGATTCCTCTCCCTGATGGAGAGATTCTTTCGGTGCATGGTGAGAAATGCGGTGCTCCTTTGAGTATCATTTCTTGTATGAAGGCCCATAAGTACCTTCGGAAGGGTTATTTGGCCATTTTGGCTCTTGCTTCTGTATCGTCTGTGGTTCGTGATTTCCTGGATGTGTTTCCTGAAGACTTGCCTGGTCTTCCTCTTCATCGTCAGGTTGAGTTTGGTATTGATCTTGCACCTGGTGCGGCCCCTATTGCTTGAGCTCCATATCGTATTGCACCTCCCGAGATGCAAGAATTGTCAAAGGGTTTCATTTGACCTAGTTTTTCCCCGTGGGGAGCCCCTATTCTGTTTCTGAAGAAGAAAGATGGAAGCCTTCGCATGTGTATTGACTATCGTGAGCTAAACAAGGTGACCATCAAGAATCGTTATCCTCTTCCTCATATTGATGATCTCTTTGACCAGCTCCAGGGTTCTAGCTTTTATTCGAAGATTGATTTGATATCCGAATACTGATATATGTTAAAATATACATATTTAAATCCCCGATTAAACTCCCATATTACGCGTTTTCGACCATAATTGCACGAATTCGGTACTTAACCGCTTCATATTTTATTGCAAGTCTTAAAGAACGTCCCACAAGCAAATTCGAAGAAACCGGGCAAAAATCGGACAAGACGGAAAGTTTCTACAAAATCAGCCAAGTCTGGAAAGAGTGCACGGTCGTGCACCCAAGGTGCACGCCCATGCGGGCTCATTTTGCTCGGACACAGACGAGTTGCACTGCAAGTGCAACCTAGCCTGCAGCTGATGTTCTCGGGCACCCTGATCAGCACTGTCGTGCGGGTGCCCGTGCGACTCAACTTCTCGGATGCACTGCCAGTGCACTAGGCAGTGCACTCCCAGCACCCGGCCACCACCAAACCCGCACGCCCGTGCACCCTAGGTGCACGGCCGTGCGGAATATCTAGATATTTCCATAAACGACTCAGCAACATGCCCACTTGCACGTCAACTCATCTTGATAAAGTGCACGGCCGTGCACTTTAGGCGCACGACCGTGCCCAAAATTAGAGTTTTTATAAAAATAGAGCATAACCCACTGATCAAGTGTTGGGTATTCTCAGGGCGATTTGGGGCGATTTCTGGACCAAACAAGCAGCCGGAAGGCCGTCTAACAAGCTCGGGATTCAAGCCGGATCATCTAGCGTCATCCAATCCATCACATTCAAGATTTATGGTTTGATCTATTAAACTTTAAGTTGATTCAAATCTGATTATTTTGGCTTGAATGTGTTGTTTATGTATTAAATTATAGTCTAGGGATAATATCTAGTAATCGTTAGTAGTAAAAACAATCGTTTGTATGAAATCATATTTTGTATAAATTTGGCGTTTTTCATGTTTAGATCTTGATGATCATAGCGCAACCTTGTTTCGTTGTTGTTGGATTTATAGTTGTATTCGGATGACTTTGGCGATTGTCGAATGTGTTAGGTGGATAAATGTTGAAAAACCGTCCGTTTAATCGTCCGATAGTAGACTAGTTAACTTGTTAAATAGCTTACACCATGAAACTGTAACCGAGTATTGGTTTGGTTAAAGTCAGTCGAATAACGGTTAAAAATGCTTACCGGCACGTAAAAGGGTTTTAAAAGCCTAATGGTGTCGTTACTGGTCTTTGACACGGTTAATGATCTTTGGTAGTTATTTTGGTAAAAATAGCGATCTTAGTAGATCTGGGTTCAAAGTTGGTAAAATGGAATAGGTTGTGAAATGCTCTACTTTATGCTAGTTTAGGTGGCTGTATTGTGTATTTGGTATCGCTTTCCTGAATTAGTGAGGTTAGAATGCTCTTAACAGATGACTAACTTATCTTTAGAAGATCTGCATGAGATCATATCAGCTGCTCGCTAATAAACGACTTGAAGTGGTTAACGTGTGTATTCGTGTTAACATTCTATAGAGTTGTCATGTTAGGATGCCCGAAAGGGACATTAACTGTCGGAAAATAGGAATGTTGATCACACACCTGTATTACTTATTGTATGTAGATGACATGCTAGGATTGGTATATTATAGTTTATATAAGTTATATTTTGTATTTGGAGTCTTACATATGTTATTTAGATAATTTAGAATTAATTTAGTTTAAAACAAACTTTCACTATCTTTTCTTACTGGTAAATCGGGGATATAGTTTTAGTACAATTGCTCCGCGCGCGTCCATGGATCGTTATCTACACATTACTACATATATGACAGGGTACACTTGCCCTATTGTGTGTGTTTTAATATTAAGGTCTAAACCATTTTTATAGATATTAAAGCAAAACGTGTGTTATTTCATTGTAAAATTATGTATATATTCGCACACGTCAAGTTTTTGGCGCCGTTGCCGGGGACGCGACGAGCATTAGGAAACGAACCGAGTCAACTTTTTACCAGTGTACATGCTTGTGAATACTTGTTTATACTTCGTTGATTCGTTATTTCATTCATTTTTTTGCATATATGATTATTTGAATTTTTATTAAATTTATCTGTCTGTAGATATTTTGGATTGATTTTAGATTGGTTTATTGGTTTGCATATAGATTCGTTCATTTATCAACTTATAGGATTGTTTGATTTGATTTTTCGTTCATTAGGATGTTGATAGATTTAATTTATTGAACATTGGATTAATTGGTTTGTCTATGAATTTGATTTGTTCGTTATTTGATTAATTAGATTTATTTGTTCGTATTTGGACTAATTATTAATTTCATTCTTTGTATAGTTTTAGGCTTAGTCTGCTTATTTCTGTTCATTCTATTGATTTTATTAGTTTTTATTTGATTTTCTCGAGTATATAGCTTTCCGTTACTTTCGCATGAATTTATGGATTCTTTATTTCATTTATTTATTTTTCTGTCTTTTATTGCCTTTTGGGTTTTTCATATATTCGCTTGTTGCAACTGTATCATTCTTACATGCAGGTTGATGTCCGCGAACCCCGGGCCTTCTGATGATCTTTCTGACGAGGAGCGAAGGCGCCTAAGGAGAAGCGAGAGGATTAGGCTTCATAAGTTGCGTCATGTTTCTGATATTCTTATTTCTGCTCCGATAGTTGAGGTCCCAGTTAACGAGGCGAGGCACGATCTGGCTGACGACGAGGG
Organism: Ambrosia trifida; assembly: GCA_028751855.1. Taxonomy (NCBI): domain Eukaryota; kingdom Viridiplantae; phylum Streptophyta; class Magnoliopsida; order Asterales; family Asteraceae; genus Ambrosia; species Ambrosia trifida. Next base: position 80,981,749 of record CM054129.1, read on the forward strand.
GTCAGAAGCCCATAGTGACATTATCATGGCGGACGACGACATTCCGCTTAATGATAGTGGTCGTCCAGGAGGAGATGGGCTGGCGCCGAGTATTGTCCGGCCGGCTATTTTGGCTGACCATTTCGAGATCAAATCTAGTATCGTGAATATGATAGAAAACTCGGTGCAATTCGGTGGACTGGAGCATGAGGATCTAGGCCGACATATTGCTGCATTCTTAGAGGTTTTAGCCACCTTTAAGATGACGGGCATCTCCGATGATGCTATCCATCTGAGACTCTTCCCATTCTCACTGCGGGACAAAGCCCGGACTTGGCTTCTGTCACAACCCGCAGGGTCGATCATGACCTGGGCAGAGTTATCCCAACAATTCATGCAGCAGTACTTTGCTCCTGAAAAGACACCAAAATTGAGGAATCGCATCATGACATTTCGTCAACATGACAAGGAATCATTGTACACCGCATGGGAGAGATTCAAAGACCTACTCTTGAGTGTCTCGCACCATGATATCTTAAAAAGACATCTGGTGCAAATGTTCTATCAGGGGCTTGAGTATGACTCTCAGGAACGCCTTGATGTATATGCTGGGGGAGACATCGGAACAAAGTCCCCTAATGAAGCTTGGGCCATTATTGAAAAGGCGTCCCAAAAGTCTAAGTCTCGAAAGAGTGACCGATTAAGGTCTTCATCTGCCCGATCGGGTGTACATGCCGTGGATAACTACACGGCCATTTCTGCACAGATTGAGGCGCTAGGTACGAGATTTGACAGATCTCAACAAAGTGTAGCCCAGGCCCAAAGTCTGTGTGAGCAGTGCGGGGTGTCTCACGAGCCTTGCTCGTGTGCTCAGGGGTTATGTATACTGGCCACGAGGATGTGGCTTACATGGGTAATCAGTCGAGACCCCAAAATAACCCCTATAGTAATACTTACAGTCCGAGTTGGAGAAACCACCCAAACTTTGGGTGGAGATCTGGTACTTCTAACCAGAACCCTCTCGGATTTCAGCAAAGAGACTCCGCACCACACCAATCTCACCAATCCCAACAGTCCCAACAACAACAGCCTTACCAATCTCATGGCTAATCCTACCACTCTAGACCGAACCAGTACCAGAACCAGGGCGCCGGGAGCAGTTCCCAGCAGCACGCCCAGGGCGGTACATCTAGGTTGGAGGAAATGATGTCTCAACTCCTCACCAACACCATAAATTCCAATCAAATTGCAGAGCAGCGCTACCAGCAGCACGAGGAGCGTTTCTCCATTTATGAGGGAGAGATGAGGGGCCAAAAGGCGTCCATGCAGGCCATTGAAAACCAGGTAGGCCAGATGGCGAAGATGATGTCTGAGAGACAGCAGGGCAATCTCCCGGGCAACACTGAGCCTAATCCTAGGGGGCATGTAAATGCCATTATGACGAGGAGTGGTAAAACAACGGGACCTGACACATCGGGCTCACTACCGATCACTGAGACGGTCCAGACTGAGTCTTCGAACGAGGTGCACGCTAGGCAGGTCCCAGCAAGTACAGCACAGTTGCCGAAGCCAGTCACTGAATACACTCCTCCTGTTCCATACCCTGGCAGACTTAGGAAACAAAAGGACGAGGCCCAGTATGGGAAATTTCTTGAGCTGTTCAAACAGCTCCACATAAACATCCCGTTTGTGAGGCCTTAGCGCAGATGCCTAAGTATGCCAAATTCCTGCAGGACATCCTCACCAATAAGCAAAAACTTGAGGACCTGTCCTGTGTACTCTTGAACGAGAACTGCTCTGCAATTTTGCAGAATAGACTGCCCATGAAGATGGGAGATCCAGGTAGTTTCACCATCCCTTGTCTTATAGGGAACATGTCTGTCAGTAATGCACTGGCGGACTTGGGTGCGAGCATTAACCTTATGCCTTATAAGGTTTTTGAGAAGCTGGATCTGGGTGAGCCTTCACCCACCAGGATGAGTATTCGTCTTGCTGATCGTTCGATCAAATATCCTCGGGGATTTGTTGAGAATATGCTTGTCAAAATTGACAAATTTGTATTCCCGGTGGATTTTGTCATCCTTGATATGGATGACGACTCTAAAGTGCCTCTGATCCTCGAACGTCTTTTCCTTAACATGGCTAGGACGATTGTTGACGTGGCTGTGGGCCAAATCACACTCTGGGTGAATGATGAGCATGTGACTTTTGATGTTCAGAGGTCGATGCGTCATCCCGAGAGTTAGGATGACACACTATACTATCTTGATATAGTAGACCAATGTGTCAGTTCTCACTTTCGAGGCACGATAGAGGAGAATGTTTCGGGCACACATCTGTTGTGTGGGGACTTAGATGGCATTATGAAGGATGGCCATAGAGATGAGCAGCCGATCTATCAGATAGGTGATGATAGTTCCCAGAGCCCGGGTCGTTTCGTAGAGATTGAGCAAGAGGAGAGTGATAAGTCGAAACCGTCTGTTGAGGATCCACCGGCTTTGGAGCTGAAGGAGCTCCCACCGCATCTGGAGTACGCATTTCTTGACGAGGAGGGTCGTCTGCCTGTTATCATTTCATCTTCTTTATCTGCAGTTGAAAAGAGCGAGTTGCTTCGTATACTGAAACTTCATAAGAAGGCAATCGCCTGGAAGATCATGGACATCAAAGGGATTAATCCCTCATTCTGTACTCATAAAATCTTGATGGAAGATGTCCATAAGCCTTGTGCGCAACACCAGAGGCGTCTGAACCCGAACATGCAAGAAGTTGTTAAGTCTGAGGTCATTAAATTGCTTGATGCTGGATTGATATATCCGATCTCGGATTCTGTTTGGGTGAGTCCTTTGCACGTCGTGCCCAAGAAGGGTGGCATGACGGTGGTCACGAATGATAGGAATGAGTTGATTCCTACGAGGACTGTCACGGGGTGGAGAGTTTGCATTGACTACCGCAAGCTCAATGATGCCACCCGCAAGGATCACTTCCCGCTTCCATTCATCGATCAGATGTTGGAACGACTGTCGGGGAAGTTGTATTATTTTTTCCTTGATGGTTTCTCTGGATACTTTCAAATCCCTATCGATCCTGTGGACCAGTGTCGGATCAGTATTGCTCTTTTATATGAACTTGCTAGTGAACACTTAGGTGTCTAGCAAGTTCTTGATCAGTGATAGCACAGCGGAATATTATGAGTTTAAAGCTACACTTATCAACAAGAGTTATAACTCCCCCTGGATTGAAAATCTAATAAATGATAAGTATTTATTGAGAATCTAAGTATTGAATGAGAATGAAACACTTAGACAGATTCTCAATAAATATGAAATGGAAATAACAATAATATGTGTTGAAGGATTTCTGTATTAAAATCAATGTCTAAAACAGAGGGATGAACCCTTCTATATATAGACTTTACAAATACATGAACCTTGCCAAAAAGCAAGTTCAGAAACAAGTTGCAGTCTTGGAACTTGTACATAAAGCAAAAGTAATACTAAAGTAATAAACTACTGATACAAAAAGGCGGTGGAAAAGATCTTCACATAAGTACTGATGAATGACAAACTACTGATGAGTAGTTTGTCTTCAGTAGTTCTTCAGTAGAAGTGTCTGGTTTGAACTTCAGAACTTCTGATGACTTCTCTTCTTCAGCACTTGTGGAATCTCTTCTTCAGCAGTTTGATCCTTCTTCTTCAGCAGTTCTATACTTAGATTATTTGAAAGAAGTGAATTAGACTAAGGTTTTCAAAAGTGGTTTCACCAATCCTTTTTGTCCTAACAATCTCCCCCTGGATTGATGAAGCCAAAACCTTACTAATTCCTTATTGTTCTCTCCTATCCTTCATAATTTTCCATATTCCTTTGAACATGGAATTCTTCAGTTGGTTCAGCTGTTCATCAGTGAGAGACCCTTTCTGTGGTTCTAGATGTTGGATTGTAAGCAGGTCTTGAGTTGATAGCTTCTTCAGATCATTCATCGACCTATAGGCTCTGCTTGTCTGATCTCTTCTTGTCACAAGTATTGAGTTGTTATCAGTATAGGACCATCTGATGATTGGTACCTTAGACTTGTCAAAGTCTAAAGTGTAGGGAACCATGGTGGTACCCTGGGTTGTTCCTGAGTGTTGTATATTTTCAACTTCAGTGACTCTCAGGTGGGATTCACTTCCTTGTTGTTGTTGCATCACATTAGGTATCTGAAATGTTGGCAAATGATGTTCAGTTACTACCTTAGTGTGCAGTTTGTCTTTGATGGTCTTCTGGATTTGATAGGCAAAGGTGGAAGGATCCCTGAATTGTGTGATCAGAGGCTTTTCTTCTATGTCAAAGTCAGAATGGACTACTGTACTACCTTCTAGTAGTACCATTATGAAATCAGTCTTCACATTTTCCTCTGATTTCTTCTTCTGAGTAGCTGGTCTTCTTTGAACACCAGAAGTTCTAACTACTGAAGTTTGTACTTCAGCAGTTTGAAACTTCTCTGGATTTGCAGCTCTTGCAGCCTTATATTTTCTATAAGTGTCCACTAATCTTTCTTCTTTCCATTTGGACACAGAGGCTTTTGAACCATAACCATTAGCTACTAACTCTTCTATCATCTGAGCTCTCTTGGCTTTTGTATCTTTACTTGTTGCAAGTTTGTCTGCAATAAGTTGAGCTCTTCTTGTCAGCTCTTCCATGGAGAGTCTCTTCAATGTGTGGGCTTTGATCTTGCTGTTCTTTGTAATGTAAGACATCAGTTGATGTCTTTTATCTTCCTCAGCAATCTTGTCTAGGCTAGCCTGCCTTTGAAGTTCAGCTTCATAAGCCTGTAGCTTTTCATCCAGGCTTAAGTCTAAGTCATCCCTTTCTTCCAGAGTTTTCCAAATCTGATCTTCTCTGGCCTTCTTTTGGGCTGCCACTAAACTCTTCTCAAGTAGTTCTGCTGATTGAGAGATTTGAGAAGGGTTTAGTACAGTCATAGTTGTAATAGGCCTAGGAGGAACAAGAGTTGGTTGAATAGGAGCAGTTGATCTGGAAGGCTCAGCAGTTTGAGTTTTGGAAGTGTTAACTTCTGATGGGTTGACAACAATTGAAGGTTTGTCAACTACTGAAGGATTGTCTTCAGTACTTTCTGATTCTTCATCAGAAGTTTGTCCATCAGAGGTTTCTTCATTGTGCCCTTGGGATTCATCAGACTTTTCAGCATCTTCTACTTCTTGAATAGAGACACCAAATTGTTGGGCCAGTTTTTCTTTTCTGGCTTGATCTCTTTGATCTCTTTCTAGGATAGCCACTCTTGCCTTTCTCCTGGCTTCAAGTGTATCCATAGGTTCCTTAATTTTCTCCCCCTTTTTGGCTTCATCAGTTTTTGAAGTTGAAGCTTGGGAGAATTGACCTATAAGATTAGCAATCTGTTTGCTGTTGAAGTCAATCTTGTTGGACAGATCATTCATCTTTGTCTGTATCACCCCAAATTGGTTCTTCATGGACAGCTCCAAGTTAGCTGTGTATGTTTGGAAGTGATTCTTGATGAGGGTGTTCATCATGTGGTATAAGGGACCATCTGGGCTGCATAGCTGGTTCATGTCTATGCTTGTTAGCCTAGGGAATTGGGTAGGCATTTGTAGTGAGGGGTGTGTTTTTTGTTGATCTTCTTGTTGTACAGAAGATGCCACTCTAGGGGAATCATGGATTGAGTGGGCTTTAACCTGATCTGGTGTGACTAGCTTCTTGAGCTTAGATACACCATGTGCAGGACCTTCACTTGTAGCCGTCAATTCAGTAGTTTGGTGTTTTGAAACATCATCCAAGTCAATGGAATCATCTGAATCCCTGATTACATCCTCAATGAGGACTATATCAGTTACATCATGAGCTGAGCCCAACTCAGTTGTCTCATGTACCTCTTTTTCTTGGTTCAGAGGATTTCCTACCTCAGGCATTAAGCCTTCATCAGTAGTTACCACAGTTGAGGTCTTAGCTATGTTACTTCTATCCTCAGGTCCACCACTGGGTGGTAAATGAGTAGTAGCAGCCTCAAAAGTACCAAAAGTTTCTAAGTTTGGGCTTAGAGACCCTGGTTTATCCTCATCTCTTTGGTTAGGGCTTTGAGTGTCCACATCCATGTCAAATTCTGAGGCTATGTCCCCTGTATGAAGTGGTTGCTGGGGACTGACATGTGTGGATGGGACTTTCTCTTTTAGCCCAGAGAGAAGTTTGGCTATTTCAATATCTGGTTCAGAAAGTTGGGGTGCTGGTTCAGTAGTTTGGGCAGTGGGTTCAGCAGTTTCAAAAGAAGAATCAATAGGTATAGTTTTCTTAAGTCTTTTTCTTTTGAAAAGAATTGTGATTGGTGCTCTTGGTGGGGTTTGAGATGGATGAGACTGAGAGGATGTTTCAGTCACATCTTTAAGAAGTGCAGATTGCACAATAGGTTGTTCAGGCATCTCAACCTCCTGAACAGCTTTTCTTTTAGGTTTGGTGGGTTTTTGTTTTTGTACCTTAGGTTTCTTGGCCTTTGGGGGTGTAGGTTTGGAAGATGAGGGTTCCATGGGGACTGGTTCTGGTTCCCCTTGGTCATCTTCTGGCCAGGCAGCCTGTTTGTTGTGCCTAGAGTATGCTTGTGAGGTTAAGGGTTTTAAAATTTCAGTTTTACCCACAAGCACCTCATCACCCAGTTCTTTTATTATGCATTGCATAATGAACCTTGGATATAACAAAAACTTATTTTTAGTGTTATTATGATGTAACACCAACTCATTAAAGAAAAGTTTTGATGCCCTGAAATTTGTTTCATTCACAATGGAATGAAAAATTGGTTGAAAGGTTGAGAGCATCTGGTCATAAGACCCTGTTTTAGGACTCAAGCACATAATTATATAATGAAACAAAAGTTTGTATTTTGGTTCAAAATACTTTTTAAAGATGGTAGCTTGTGAGAGAGTACCTTGATAACCACATTCAGTCATGGTTAGGTGGATTGCAGAGTTGTCAAACTTTTCAGGGGCATTTACATCATTCAACCCCAGTCTGTTTGCAAGTATGGCCGGTGTGATGGCCATTTGTCTCCCTTTAATTGTTGAGTTGAGAGAGATAACTTCATCATCCACCATCACTGTCTCAGCATTAGCCCAGAACTCATTGAGAGTTTCAGGATGTATTGGTGGGTCTATTGTGAGAGCGGTGAAATATTGGGATTTAACGACGAGATCAATGATCTCATCGTATTGGGACCAGCCTTCTTGTTTTTCTAAGTAGGCTCTGAAATTGTGTCCCTGTTTAAGAACTAAAGCCATATGGTTTTGTGTGTATTGGAATCGAACAGTGTTTTTGTAGGTTCAGGGTTTGAGAGCTTTCTTCAGAGAGAAGGAGGGAATTTTTGTTTTTGAAGAAAGTTTTCTTTCTAAATCACATTTCATCTGAGTGAATTTTCTCTCAGAGTCATTTGCTTTTCCCTGTAAGTGCACATTTGTCTCTCTTATGAGAGCAAAAGATTATTTGCATGAATTTGAACACAGTTTTGTCAAAGATTCTTTTGATACCTGTGACAAGGCAGATTTTGAGGTGCATCCCTCAAATGCCATTAAGGCAAAGTTCTTTCTGCCATTGTCAGGCTCTCCCCAGTTGATGTCAAACATTTTGTTGTCTGCATCAGGATTACACTCTGTGGTGTCAAAAGGAAGACTGCTCCAGTCAACATACCCTGAAGTAAATAAACTTTGTTGAGAGGGTTGTTGTTGCTGTGGAGGTTGTTGAGCAGCTGGAAAGGGAGGGATTGATTGTTGGCTCTGCATCTGTTGAGCAGGCATCTTTACATATTGTACTTGTGGCACATATTGGTGTTGTGGAGCTTGTGCCTGTACAAAATGTGCACTCCCTTGTGTTCCATTATTCCTGTTATAATTGGGGTTAAAGTTGTTTCCAGACTGAGATTGGTTAAAGCCAGAGCTTCTACATTCTCTAGCAAAGTGTCCCAACTTTTGACACTTGTGACATCTAAGTTTAGATTTGTCAAAACCAATTTTTGTAGAACTGTTAAGTCCTGGAAACTTCCTTCCTGACCTTTTGTAAAATTTATTTGTTTTTAAACTTAACATGGCCAGTTGGTGCAAAATATCCATTTCTTCTAGGTCATCACTGCTAAAACTATTTAAATCATCCATGATAAAACACATGTTATCAGCAGTTTGACCAAAATCATTATTATCATAACCCGGGAATGATCTTTCAGATGAGATCCCAGCAGTTATGTCAATATGGTCAAAAGATCCAAAACTATTTGAACAAGTTGGTGAGTCTTGTCCCAATAGTGCTGTACTACCTGGTAGATAGTCATCAGCAGTTTTGGCAGAACTTTGTAACTTTTTATTTTGATCAATTTCTCTTTCAAAAGTAAGTAACCTCCCATGAAGTTTTGTGAGAGTGAGGGAGCTAAAGTCTGGTGAAGATCTTAAGACTATAGAGTATGTTTCCCATTTTTCAGGTAAAGACCTTAAAAATCTATGAAGCATAGATACAGTTGTGTAGGTCTGACCATTTAGTTTTAGCTCAGATATTAATGAGGAGAATCTTTCAAATTGTTGTGTTAATGTTTTCCCATTAATGTGAGCAAAAGTTTCATATTGTTGAGCCAGGATTTCTCTGGTGTTGGCAATCACCTCTTCAGTTCCTCCAAACTGTTCTTTTAGGCAGTCCCAAAGCTCTTTGGCACTATCACAATGTAATAGGCCAGATTAGATTTCATTTGGGAGTGCCATTGCCAACATAGAGAAAGCTTTTGCATCAAGCTCAAGTTTTAGGAAATCATCATCAGTATAGTCTTTTGGGTCTTTTGGAATCTCTTCTTTAGTTTCAAGATTTATATTTACTGGTTTATGAGGACCATATATCACAGATTTCCAGCAACCTGTGTTGGTCTGTGATAATGTATGTGCCATTCTCCTTTGCCAGATGTTATATTCATTTCTTACTAGCATAGCAGGTTTATTGGCAGAACCAGTATTATGAGGATCAATTTTAAAGAGTATTGATTTGTCAAATATCTCTTAAAGTGATGGATGTTGATAAAAGTGAGCTTAGAAACCTTTATTGAATATCAATAAGAGCCTGTGTCTGATTCTCAATGTGTTAGATTGATATGTGATCAGATAAACCAGTGCTCTGATACCAATTGTCGGATCAGTATTGCTCTTTTATATGAACTTGCTAGTGAACACTTAGGTGTCTAGCAAGTTCTTGATCAGTGATAGCACATCGGAATGTTATGAGTTTAAAGCTACACTTATCAACAAGAGTTATAACTCCCCCTGGATTGAAAAACTAATAAATGATAAGTATTTATTGAGAATCTAAGTATTGAATGAGAATGAAACACTTAGACAGATTTTCAATAAATATGAAATGGAAATAACAATAATATGTGTTGAAGGATTTCTGTATTAAAATCAATGTTTAAAACAGAGGGATGAACCCTTCTATTTATAGACTTTACAAATACATGAACCTTGCCAAAAAGCAAGTTCAGAAACAAGTTGCAACAAGTTGCAGTCTTGGAACTTGTACATAAAGCAAAAGTAATACTAAAGTAATAAACTACTGATACAAAAAGGCGGTGGAAAAGATCTTCACATAAGTACTGATTAATGACAAACTATTGATGAGTAGTTTGTCTTCAGTAGTTCTTCAGTAGAAGTGTCTGGTTTGAACTTCAGAACTTCTGATGACTTCTCTTCTTCAGCACTTGTGGAATCTCTTCTTCAGCAGTTTGATCCTTCTTCTTCAGCAGTTCTATACTTAGATTATTTGACAGAAGTGAATTAGACTAAGGTTTGCAAAAGTGGTTTCACCAATCCTTTTTGTCCTAACAACCAGGATAAGACGACTTTCACATGCCCTTTTGGCACATTCGCCTACAGGCGTATGCCATTCGGGTTGTGCAATGCGCCGGCGACCTTCCAGCGTCGCATGGTTGCCATTTTTTCATGACATGATCGAGGACACCATGGAGGTATTCATGGATGATTTTTCAGTCTTTAGGAGTTCATTCGATCAGTGTCTAGGGAATCTGGAGCGGATGCTTCGGAGGTGTGAGGAGACCAATCTTGTGCTAAACTGGGAAAAATGTCACTTCATGGTGAAGGAAGGAATAGTCCTGGGGCATAAGGTCTCCCAAAGTGGGTTGGAGGTTGACCCGACCAAAATAGATATCATTTCTAGGCTTCCTCCACCCTCCTCTGTCAGAGCGATCCGCAGCTTTTTGGGTCATGCGGGTTTTTACAGGCCATTCATCAAAGACTTCTCAAAAATCACCCGTTCGATGACCCGTCTGTTGGAAAAGGATGCACCATTTGTGTTTGCTGCAGAATGTGTGAAAGCCTTCGGGCTTTTAAAGTGTTTGCTTGTGGAGGCCCCTATATTGGTAGCACCCGACTGGGAGCTGCCATTCGAGATTATGTGCGACGCGAGTGACTTCGCGATAGGGGCGGTCTTGGGACACCAGAAGGACAAGCACTTCCACCCGATCTACTACGCTAGCAAGACTCTTCATGATGCGCAAGAGCATTACACCACGACTGAAAAAGAACTTCTAGCTGTAGTATTTGCATTCGACAAGTTTAGATCTTATTTAGTGCTGTCGAAGACCATTGTCTATACGGACAATGCAGCGATCCGATACCTTTTTAGCAAACAGGACGCGAAACTGCGCTGATTAGGTGGTTCCTGTTGCTGCAGGAGTTCGATATAGAGATTCAGGACAAGAAGGGTGCCCTGAATGTTGCTACTGACCATCTGTCCAGACTCGAGCATGAAGATGCCGAGAACTCCGAGTGGGATACCATTAATGACAATTTTCCCCACGAGTTCTTGATGAGCATCGAGTCGGTGGAAGATGTATCGCCATGGTTTGCGGATTTTGCGAACTACCTCGCGTGCGGGATCCTTATCAAAGGATTGTCGCACCAGCAAAAGAGGAAGTTCTTCGCGGACCTCAAGCATTACTTCTGCGACGACCCATTTTTGTTCCAGGTCGGGGCTGTTCAACTGATTCGCCGTTGCGTGTTCGGGATAGAGGCGGCGCGGATCTTGCACGATTGTCACTAGGGGCCTACCGGAGGTCACCATGGAGCAAATTACACTGCTAAGAACGTGTTAGATTCTGGGTTATACTGGCCCACACTCTTTCGTGACTCTCAGATATTGGTCGGCGCATGTGATTCATGCCAGAGGGCGACGAACATATCGGCACGCGACCAAACGCCGCAGAACCCCATCCAAGTATGTGAAGTCTTTGACATTTAGGACATTGACTTCATGGGACCATTCCCCTCCTCACGGGGCAATAGATATATACTTGTGGCAGTTGATTACATATCAAAGTGGGCCAAGGCGCAAGCCTTGCCCACAAATGATGCCCGAGTTGTAGTGAGGTTTGTTAGAAGCTTGTTCTCGCGGTTTGGTGCCCCGAAGGCACTAATTAGTGACCGTGGTGCGCATTTCTGCAATGCGCAGCTTGATCGTGCGTTGGCACGTTATGGTGTCCACCACAGGTTATCCACCCCGTATCATCCACAGACAAGTGGACAGGTGGAGGTCACTAACCGTGGATTGAAGCGAATCCTTGAGCGGTCAGTTAATCAAAACCGCAAGGATTGGGCGGACAAGCTACATGACGCGTTATGGGCCTTTAGGACTGCATACAAGACGCCTATTGGGACGACTCCCTTTCGGCTTGTCTATGGAAAAGCGTGTCGTCTCCCTGTCGAGTTAGAACATAGGGCATTCTGGGCTCTTAAAACAGCGAATTTGGATCTTAAGACCGGCGGTGAGACCCGTTTCTTGCAGATCCATGAGCTAGAAGAGCTTAGGCAGCAAGCCTATGAGAGCTCGATGTTGTACAAAGAGCGCACGAAGAGATTGCACGACAGTCGCCTGAAACACCGAGAAGATTTTCAGGTAGGCGACTTGGTCCACGAAAGTTGAAATCCCGATGGACAGGACCGTACACCGTTAAGGAAGTATATCCTTACGGAACTGTCTCAATTGAAAATTCAGAGGGTTTGACTTTCAAAGTCAACGGTCATCACCTTAAATTCTACATTGACGGACCGGTTGACCAATCCGTGTCGGTAATCGACCTCTATGCCCGACACCCATAATAAGTGTGGGGAAGTGAGTCTAGCTAGCGACTCGTTAATAAATATAGCACGGCGTGTATGGGTGCGCAAAAGGGTAAATATGTAATTAGTGTAAATATTTATTGATTTTCGTAGTTTAACGTTGTTTCGAGTTATGTGCAGGTTCGTACGGGTATGATCAGAGCCGGAAGGAGCAATGGAGCGCAAACAGTCGCCAGACAGGTTAAACTTAGTTAAAATGATGTTTTCGGACAAAATGGAACAGCTGCAGCCTCAAAACTGCACATCTGCAGGTCGTGCACGGTCAAGCGCATTGCCGTGCAGCTGACCGTGTATGACCCAGTGCACTAGGGTGCAAGGAGGTCGTGCGAAGGATGTGCATGGACATGCGCACGACCGTGCAACAGACCGTGCGGGCAAAAAAACCCAGCCCAATTTCATGGGTATTTAAACATCCTTAACTTCATAACCCTAAAACAATTGCACTACCAGCTGCACCCACGTTCCACATTGCCCAAAAACCGATTGTTCATAATCTTTAGCCTAGAATCTTCAATCCTTTCCTTCCAAATCAAACAAGGTACGAATCCCTTCATAGTTTTGCACTTGTATTTTGAATTTTTAGATTAGATCTGTTTTATTTTCGTATTTTAGGGCAAGATTTGGGGGTTTTCTTCATAAAGTTTAATAAACCCACTAATTTTGGTTAGTTTTAGTTTAAAGTAGTGTAGTTTTTTGTTGTTGATGTTGAAACCGTGCACACCCAGGCCCAAATCACTATTAATATGAGTTTATTTGAAACATTTAAGAGATTTGGGCGTTTTTGTTGGAATATTTTCGAAAATCTGGAACGTGTGCACGGCCGTGCACCTAACCCGCACGACCGTGCGAGTTCAGGTGCACCAGCTCGTGCACTGGCAGTGCAGCTCAGAATCCTGAGCTGGACAGCCTTGCAGGGTCAGCTGCACGGTCGTGCGCATGACCGTGCGTGCTGAGGAAACTTGTCTGCACTGTCGTGCACAAGGCAGTGCAGCCTCTGACCTGACCAAAGACCAAGGGTGCACGGCCGTGCATCAGATGCAGATTCAGGTAAGAATGCGCGCGGGTATATTTTGGACATCCGGGACCTTCGTTTTTTGTGTACTAACAGTTGTGTATACATTTTTGCATGCAGATGGCCCACGCCTACCTAGGGTTCGACAACCGAGACAAGAGGGAAGGACCATGCATCGACAAATTCATGAAGCTTTGGGGCCGGCGGAACTCATTTGGTGTTCCTATTCGTCTCAACTTGGATCTACTGACCATGTTGAATCAGCGTGAATGATATGATGGGTTTGTCTCGCCGAATACGACGAAGCTGCTGAGCATAAACCAGCCTGTCTACAGGGAAATAACGATTGAGTTCTTATCATCCTTCTCCTACAAGAAACCAAAGGAGGGGCTGTATAAGGACTTCCACGCGAAAGATATTCGGTTTAGGCTCTGCGGGAAGCGGTACCATTGGTCGGTTGCGCGACTGGGAAGGAAGCTAGGGATATACGAGCATCTGGAGACCGACTCGGAAGATTTTTGTGGGATCCACAGCTTCGTGGACAATGACGAGCGAGCCACGCTTTGGGCATTGATTGCTGTTGGTATACCTTATAATCTGAGGTCTGCCAAGGCAACTAGGATTAATGACCCGCTTCTCCTCCTATTGCACCATGTTTTCAGCCACATTATCTGTGGCCGAAAGGACAGTTCGGGAAACTGTCCCACTCCCGATCTTCTATTTTTGTATCATTTTTACGAGGGTGCCCCGCTGAACTTGGCCGCACGGATGGCCGAGTTCTTTCTTACTGTTGCGGGCACCAAGGACGGGAGTGAGATCCATGGGGGAGAGTACGTCACCCAGATCGCCGAGGCATTGGGAGTTCTGACCGACGAGGTCAAGGCCACGCTGACATTGGTCACTAATGGGGTTATGCTGGATCTTAGATCACTCAGGGCTCAGAACTTGCTAGCTGACACGGACGGGGGTCCACGCCTTATTAGCCAGGACATTATATGGGACCCCGTACCACCTGAGGAGGAGGAGGAGGAGGACGAGGAGATGCATGAGCAGCACGCAGGAGGTGGTGGTGACGCGCCACACGACTCTCCACACCACTCTCCTCAGCACTTCCAGCCCCAGGACCAGCAGTGACCTCCCGGCATTCCGACATACCCTGAGTTCTACTAGCGGTTCCAGACGATGGAGCTAAACATGCGCAACATCGGTGCAAACCAAATGCAGATCAGACAGGACCAGCAGTACATGCGGTCCACTATGGATCGTGTGCAGCAGGATGTCAGGCACAACTTTGAGTACCTCTTCGCCGGGTTAGAGCAGGTGCATCCGGGCACTTCAGGAACCCTCCCTTATTCCCTTATGGTGCTCTTGGCGACCAGCCAGGAAGCTCCGGTCAGCACCACAGGGACGACGCCGACCAGTAGCCACTACCATCTCATGCATGCAGTTGTTAGTACTTCTTTTCTTTATGCTTTCGGTACTTTATTTTCGGGCCTGTGAACCCAAGACTTTTTAGTATTTGTACTTGAACTATTTCTTTTCAGTATTTCAGTATGTTAGTTTATTTTATTTTAGTTTAGTTTTGTGGATGTGAATGATGGGTTTGATGAGTTTGTTTGGGTCAAGAAGCTTGATTATGCAGGTAACTGGCGAGCACCGTTATCGGGGCTCATGCCGTCCATTTACCCGGGCGTTTCTTCGACACGAGGGGAGTATTATTCTCCTTTTTCCCACTATAGATAGCTAATTCATAAACGCTTTCTATTGTCACGTTGGGGACAATGTGAATTTCAAGTGTGGGGAGGGATTATATCTTATATCTCGTTTGTCCTCTTGTGTGTGTATATATATATATATAACACAAAAAAAACCTTTTAAGTACACACACACACACACACACACACATATATATATATATATATATATATATATATATTCATACAAACATCAAGCCTAACTAATTTTTGATAAAGATAACTTGAGGCGCGACAAACTGATGAGATACGAGCGTGTTAGATTCGTACACTTGCACCCATTTCCTTCCGGTTACGTGAGCGTTTGAGCCTTAGAATAGATTACATTTCTTTGACATGCTTGCGAGTGAGCCGGATGTTTTGTGCAATTTAGAACTTGTCATTAGTATACTTTTTTAGATCAGATACGTGTGAGATTGTATGAACATGATTGAGGCATTTAGGATACCCTTTTGATTTAGCCTTTTCTTTTCGTTCTATCTGTTTCCCCGCACCTAAATGTTATCCACTAGTTAACCATGTTGAACCTAATCCCGTGTTTTTTCTTATTTACCACACCATTTCACCACTAAACCAAATAGCCTTTTTCTTTTAAACCTTTTGTGTTAAAGCTCGGTTTAGGTTATTGTTTGACTAGTTTTTATGTTGTAAATAGTTCGTTTTCGGGTTTATATATTTATAACCCGTATGTTGATTATATATCAGTTTCAGACCAGTATATATATATATCATAGATATATATGTTATATAAAAAAATCCAGAAAAATAGAACACCCTAAAAAGGGTGAATTAGCAGTATTCGAGCAGTTTTTAGAGCTTTAAAGTTAGAAATTATAAGTTAGCTCGATTTAAAATAAAAATCGCCTATATTCACGTTTGTGTTGTACAGTTGATATTAGTTAGACATAACCGCCGAGTTTTAGCCGATTTGTCACTGTAAATATCCATTTCATACCCTTACCTATGCCTAATATTACAACCCGTACAAGATCTCTTGATTTGTGCCTTTTCACACGTTAGTTGGTGAAGATTAGATCTTTTGACAAGCTTATGATATTGCACGATTCATTGTCTTGGCAATGGAGCGATTTACACATACACATTACACGTATGTATCATAAATAAAACCGAGTGTGTGTGAACATTGTGAGTCGTGTACGGGTTTGCGCGCTTGTAGATCGGAAGTGAGTCGTTGCTTTTTAGTTATCTTACAACCTGTTTATATATCTTTGTCGGCATGTCTATTATCGTCTGTACAAGGTATATTTTGTCTTTGTTGCCACTTGGCGAGTTTTTCGTTTATTTTTATTTAGTTGTTTGCTTGAGAACAAACAAATTTCAAGTGTGGGGAGGTTTGATATACGTTAAAATATACATATTTAAATCCCCGATTAAACTCCCAAATTACGCGTTTTCGACCATAATTGCACGAATTCAGTACTTAACCGCTTCATATGTTTATTGCAGGTCTTAAACGACGTCCCACGAGCAAAGTCAAAGAAACCGGGCGAAAATCGGACAAGACGGAAAGTTTCTGCAAAATCAGCCAAGTCTGGAAAGAGTGCACGCCCGTGCGGGCTCATTTTGCTCGGACACAGACGAGCTGCACTGCCAGTGCGACCTGGCGTGTAGCTGATGTTTTCGGGCACCCTGATCAGCACTGCCATGCGGGTGCCCATGCGACTCAACTTCTCGGATGCACTGCCAGTGCACCAGGCAGTGCACTCCCAGCACCCGGCCACCACCAGACCCGCACGCCTGTGCACCCTAGGTGCACGGCCATGCGGAATATCTAGATTATTTCCAGAAACGACTCCGCACTTGCCCACTACTCATCTTGATAAAGTGCAAGACCGTGCACTTTAGGCGCACGGCCGTGCACAAAATCAGAGTTTCTATAAAAACAGAGCATAACCCACTGATCAAGTGTTAGGTATTCTCTGGGCGATTTGGGGCGATTTCTGGACCAAACAAGCAGCCGGAAGGCCGTCTAACAAGCTCGGGATTCAAGCCGGATCATCTAGCGTCATCCAATCCATCACATTCAAGATTTATGGTTTGATCTATTAAACTTTAAGTTGATTTAAAATTGATTATTTTGGCTTGAATGTGTTGTTTATGTATTACATTATAGTCTAGGGATAATATCTGATAATCGTTAGTAGTAAAAACAATCGTTTGTATGTAATCATATTTTGCATAAATTTGGCGTTTTTCATGTTTAGATCTTGATGATCATAGCGCAACCTTGTTTCGTTGTTGTTGGATTTATAGTTGTATTCGGATGACTTTGGCGATTGTCGAATGTGTTAGGTGCATAAATGTTGAAAAACCGTCCGTTTAATCGTCCGATAGTAGACTAGTTAACTTGTTAAATAGCTTACACCATGAAACTGTAACCGAGTATTGGTTTGGTTAAACTCAGTCGAATAACGGTTAAAAATGCTTACCGGCACGTAAAAGGGTTTTAAAAGCCTAATGGTGTCGTTACTGGTCTTTGACACGGTTAATGATCTTTGGTAGTTATTTTGGTAAAAATAGCGATCTTAGTAGATCTGGGTTCAAAGTTGGTAAAATAGAATAGGTTGTGAAATGCTCTACTTTATGCTAGTTTAGGTGGCTGTATTGTGTATTCGGTATCGCTTTCCTGAATTAGTGAGGTTAGAATACTCTTAACAGATGACTAACTTATCTTTAGAAGATCTGCATGAGATCATATCAGCTGATCGCTAATAAACGACTTGAAGTGGTTAACGTGTGTATTCGTGTTAACATTCTATATAGTTGTCATGTTAGGATGCCCGAAAGGGACACTAACTGTCGGAAAATGGGAATGTTGATCACACACCTGTATTACTTATTATATGTAGATGACATGCTAGGATTGGTATATTATAGTTTATATAAGTTATATTTTGTATTTGGAGTCTTACATATGTTATTTAGATAATTTAGAATTAATTTAGTTTAAAACAAACTTTCACTATCTTTTCTTACTGGTAAATCGGGGATAGAGTTTTAGTACCATTGCTCCGCGCGCGTCCATGGATCGATATCTGGTTCTTATCTACACATTACTACATATATGACAGGGTACACTTGCCCTATTGTGTGTGTTTTAATATTAAGGTCTAAACCATTTTTATAGATATTAAAGCAAAACGTGTGTTATTTCATTGTAAAATTATGTATATATTCGCACACGTCAAATACCACCAGTTGCGTGTGCAGGAAGCCGATATTCCGAAGATTGCTTTTCGTACTCGTTATGGCAATTTTGAGTTCTTGGTCATGCCTTTTGGTCTCACCAATGCACCAGTGTTTTTCATGGATTTGATGAACCATGTTTGCAAGCCTTACCTTGATAAATTCGCCACCGTGTTTATTGATGATATTTTGATATATTCCAAGAGCAAGGTGGACCATGAGGAACACTTGCGACTAGTTTTGGAAGTCTTAAGGCGAGAGCAGCTGTATGCTAAGTTCTCGAAGTGTGACTTTTGGTTGCACGAAGTTCAATTCCTTGGTCATGTGGTTAATGAACTGAGGAGTATGACGGCAGATATGCCGACGTCAGGTATGATGATTTTGATTAGGATAGGTTCGACTTGCATCCTAGGCGTCCAATTCCACGTAATCAGGTACGTCAATTTAATCAAGGGAACCGGGTTGGAAGGCAAAGGGTAAATAACCAAGCACCAAGAGGTGTGCCACAATTTGATGCAGGTGATATGGGGGACGATTTAGAGTTTGTAGATGGTGTCCCACAGCTTGTTCAGAAGGCACCAGCTAGGGGTGGGGTAGATAGTCACTTTAGGCCAGTCATTATGTCTAATTCATCAGCTATAGTGACACCCGTAGGTAGGAATGGTAGAGCTTTTGAGGTTAAACCTGATTATTTAGGCCACCTACCTGAGTTTTATGGTAAGAGATCAGAGGAGCCCTACTTACATATTGCAGCTTTTGAGTCTATTTGTAGCACTGTAGGAGGGGCTGGGTTTACAAAGGATCAGGTTACGCTTATGTTGATTCAATTCACTTTGAAGGATAGGTACTTTTTTCACTAACACGGTAGCTATAGATTAGGGGTACTTAGAGAGGATGAGTGCAACTTCTGAGAGACAGGCACAGTCTAGTAGGAAATCTAGATTATCTTCTATTAGGGCTGTTGATTATGAAGTTGAAGAGAGGATAGAAAAACTTATGCAAGAGAATTTGATCTTAGAAAAACTGGCAGCCCAATTGAGAGTAAGAAAAAGTGATGAGGTGGAGGTAGGTAGTGCTTTCAATGTCTGTACTGAATGTAATGAATTGGGTCATATTGCAGCCGAATGTGCAGGTGAACAGGTAAATCAAGTCTATGGAGAAAGAAAATGGTATGACATGAATTCAAATACATATCATTCTGGACTGCGCAATCACCCCAATTTCAGGTTTGATAACCCGAATAACTAATTAAATCCTATTTTTTCTAATTCCCATGTGCATGGTGAAAATCAGCAGCAACAACACTAGAACCATCAGCACGACACATCAAGTGGAAGCAGTAATCAGTTACATGTGATTCTGGAAGCTATCAAGGCAGTCCAGGAGAATGTTAAGGGAATTAGGAAGGATAATGAAGTGCGGGACAAGACTGTGGAAGCCTTGTCAAAACAGGTAGGCCAACTAGCTGCTCAGATGTCAGGGAGAGACCTAGGTAAACTCCCTAGTGATACTACACTAAATCCTGCTCACCAGTCTTCCTTCAGAAGTGTGCACATTAACACGGTAAGTCTTTTCCCCACCCCTGAAATAGGTAGTGTAGAGAGTATTCCACCAAAGTTTGTTGAGGGAATGGTGGAGGAGTGTAACACTAAATTTGAGTCTGAACCTGAACAAGAAAATTTTTTCAAATTAAATCTTGAGAGTAAAAACGTGAAGCGTGGGTCTAATGAGGCTAGGTGTGGGGGTGAGAAGGTGAAAAAGGTACCCTTTCCTATTGCTTTATTAGATCCGGCTAAGAGAAAAGATTTAATTAAATGGGACCCACCAAAGGATGAGAAGTGGGAAAATTTTAAAACTGTCAAAATCAATTTACCGTTAATTAATAAAATTGAAGAATGTCCAGATCAGGTTCAGTGTCTGAAAGAATTGACTGCCCAAAAACGACGGCATAAACTTCCTAAACAGTTAGATTTAAGTGCCAGTGTATTCGTGAGTGTATAGGGTCGAGGCCGGCCCAAAGTAGACCAAACTCGGTTAGTTTTATAAAGTATACCATGACTTGTTTTATAAACATGTGTTAAAGACCTTAAAAACATGTGTTAACGAGCTTAACCCAAGAGTTTTTGTGGAAACCAATGATATACACTAACATGTGGGTATACCCAAGGACAAAATACAT
Organism: Ambrosia trifida; assembly: GCA_028751855.1. Classification (NCBI taxonomy): domain Eukaryota; kingdom Viridiplantae; phylum Streptophyta; class Magnoliopsida; order Asterales; family Asteraceae; genus Ambrosia; species Ambrosia trifida. The sequence goes on from CM054129.1 coordinate 81,002,038, forward strand.
AAAAATGTCATTTTTATACAAAATTGCCGAAAGATGTGTCCATATGCCACCCTAGACTTACATAACTGAGACATAAGTAACACTCGGTAACATTAAGTAAGTCAAGACACTTGTTTTACCAAAAATAGACTAAACATAGTCACCTTACCAACAAAACAAACATTTCTGACACATACTGAGTGTGAATCACGTGGATAGTGGTACAGAAGCCTCTAGTCCATAGGTGTCTCAGTCAGGTGAATAGTTTCATGGTATTTAGAACAAAACATAGACTTAAGGTTACCTTTAAATGAACTTAGGGCATTCCAGACTAGACACACCGCATCAGATTCAGTTCAGTCTAGCATCCAGATACCAAGTGAGTATTTCACGGCCCCCTTTTACAGTTTTTTTTACATTTTTTGGGGGAAAAACATGCGTACAGTTTTTGTGACACCCGGCATATTTGACTTGACATATTTAAACTCATAAGTCTACCTTAGCGGGAAAAGTTTTACTTACGTACTTAACTTGGTTAGTTGAGTCGGGATTTTCTTACGTATTGTCCAGGGTTCAATGATCTGGAGGATCATTGGTGTCTTTTACGTACACACGAGTCTTGAGTCCCGTTGTTGGTGAATTACATAAACTAGATTAAGTGTTATGTGTAGATTGATTCTTATGTGGTGGATTATATGCAAATACGTGTTTAAACGATGTGTAGATGATTATCCATGCTTATATATGTTAAACATAGATTAGGATCACATGTTCATGTGTTAGGATGCGTTAAAATGCGTTCAACACGACAAACTAGAAAAACTAGAAAACATAGGTCCAAGTTCGACCCATAGCGTGGGGGCGAACCTGGGAAAGGATCTTGGTTCGACCCACAATGTAGGGGCGAACCTGGGATGGGAAAACCACATAAGTCCATTTCGACCCATAATACTACATTCGACCCTGAACAAGGGGCGAATGTGGGCACATTCGACCTTGTGAAAGGGGCGAATGTGGACTGGATATATATACCACACTTTGTCATTTTTCACCATTTCACAAACCCTAAACGCCTCCAAACACTCTCTTTCGACTTTTATCATTGGGGAAGGAGTTTTTGAGCTTGTTTTTCATAATCCAACTCTCTAAATCCTTACAAGTGAAGATCTAAGGTGTGTTCTTCATTCTAAATCCTTTTTAAGCAATTTTAATTCGTTTTTATAAAACCCCAAAGTTTCCAGACCTGATCTAAGATGACTTTTATGAATAATAACCTTTCTAAGACCTTTCTAAATAAAATCTCATCATAAAACATGAGTTTTCTTATGTATTAACATGTGTTAATGATTCTTCATGATTATGTTATGTGATTGTTTGATGTTGTATGATATGTGGATGATATAGAGATGTTCTAGGAAGGTTGTAACTGATGAGTATTGATTATCTTAGGTCATGAACTATTGTATGATGATGTTAGGTCAAATTTGGGAATTTTGATAGATTTGGGGATTTATGCATTATGTTATTAGGAATAATATGATTGGGGGTTTTGATCTACTTGATAATCCGAGTATGATGATGTGTTTATTAAGTGATTTCACAAAAGTTTCCTAATTAGGTAAAGTTTCCATGCATGATGTGACACCTTCATAATATTGCCATTTTGGGTAAACTTTAAAACGAAATAATTAGGGAGTAAAATTAGTAGGGTTCTGTGGGGATATGTTATTCATACTTGACTGGTGTGTTTCATGATGTTTCGTGATGTTTTCGGACGTTTTTGAAGCGTTTTTAGGAAAACCCATCTGCTAGGGTCGAACCTGGGCACCTTCGACCAGTCGTGGCGTCGAAGGTGGACCCCCAGGGTCGAACCTGGCAGTCTGGTGGTCGAATCTGCATATTTGGTCGAACGTGCTTGATTTAGGTCGAATGAACATGTGTTAAGGTCGAATGAACTTTTTTTAGGTTACATGAACTCACCTTGGGGTCGAAGGAACCTAAAAAGGGTCGAACCTAGCTTCTTGGGGTCGAACCTACCTTGTTTCCTTCCTTATTATACCCAACTATTTCGTATGTGCGATTCTTGATGCAAACTAAGTATGTTATGCTTGAACCTTACTTGTAATCTATGTGTACTTGATTTGTTTGTGTAATGGGTCACCAACGGGATGCCTAGTCGGTCTAGTGTGTCGGTTAAACCGTCAAACACGTTTTCAAACTTACTTAGTCATGATTTGGACAATCGGGGACTAGTTAACCTTAGGGTTATTATTCAAAACTCTTATACAGACTTTATTGATATATCGCCGGTATTTGGGATTATCAAGACTTGTCTTTATTCTTATTTTGGGAATGCAAACTAAGGTGAGTGTCACAGCCTCATTCTTTACTGTTTTTGAAACATTCTGGGGGAGGAACATGCGGTAAAACTTTCTAACTTTTAGACCAACGTATTACATTATATCACATGGATACTTAATGACTCTTACTTCATCATTAAAGTCCTCTCATGTCTTAGTTAATCATCAATATGTGGGTACATAGCGGGGAAAGTGTGAATAGATCTATTGGACCTGGCAAGCCCCACTCGGGCCAACTGGAGGTCGGTGGCGGGTGCATATTTGTCCTATATCTTACGGCACCGGGTGATGAACCAGTGATGGATTTGAGGCATTCTTATTTTGTCAGCAGTGGTTCACGACACTATATATCATGTAACGATGTCTAGCTAGCATCAGGTATAGATGTAAGGATTATTGGGTCTGGTTTACTTGTGACAAACTTTTACAAACTATATCTTTGTGACTCACCGGCACTTTATGTGGTGTCTAACTTCACATGTTTTCTCAGGTCGCTAAGGTAGCAGGGAGGTTTAGGCGCACTAGAGTCGCACTGCGTCTAGCCTTGCATACATAAGCAAACCGGGTTGTGTTTGCATTCATACTTTAACATTGGTTTTGTAAACTTTTATTCTGCTTCCGCTGTCGTTGTCTACTTTACTTTTGAACTTATAAACTGCGTGGTTGGTGTTTCTACGTAACTTTTAATGCATATAGATGTCGTTTGTTGTGAACGTTGACTTGGATCCTGATGTGTCACGCGCCTCGCGGTAAAACCCCGCAAGTGGAATTTGAGGGTGTGACAGTTTTCAGTTACAATCATGACTATTATGTGAACATGAGACATTAAGGTTCAGGATCCATTAAGCCCTCGTGTCATACATCATACCATAATCATTAGCTATGGACTTAGCCATGAAACACCGGGATAGATCTATTGGGTTGACACCCCCACTCTTGGTCAGTCGCTCTGACCGGATGACAGATATCAAAAGAGTGCTTGTATTTCACATTATTTCATTGTCATTAGTGTACAATGGACGAGGCACAACATGTCAAGGTTTGGTTATGGACTCATGTCAGATCACATATTAATTATTGCCCTAGTTAGGCAATGATTTAGTCGGTTTTGGATTACATGTCCACCACATAGAAAAACCATGAACTCACCAACTTTATGTTGACCTATATTTCCATTAATGCATGTTTTTCAGGAAATTAGCATGAATAATGGAACTTGCGGGGGTCGCGTGCGAGCATTTGTGGGATACCTTCTTTTGGACCGTTGTGTTGTTGCTTTAACTCTAGACATTTACACACAATGGTTTTATTTTTAAACAATTAACGTTATGTTGGACAAATTTGGTTGTTTAATGAAAGTTCCCGCTTTATTTTAATTAATGCTCGTGTGACCTTTGTGCATGGAAATCATTCGAAGTCGCACCTCGCGTTTCCGCCTTGGCGGGGTGTGACATCTTGGATATGAGATATAAGTAGGGGTGCAAATGAACCGAACGAACACGAACAAGACCTTGTTCGTGTTCGTTCGTTAAGGAAATTGTGTGTTCACGAACAGTTCATGAACACTTCCTGAACGAGTTTTTTTGTCCGTGTTCGTTTGTTAAGAGAACATTCGTGTTCGTGTTCGTTTGTTAAGTTTGTTCACGAATGCACACAAACGTTAATGAACACAAACACACACAAAGAAGTGTTCATGAACGTAAACAAACATAAACAAATCTATATTAACTTTCGATAAGAACGAAACGTACACTTAGCAGTGAGCGTGAAGACTAAAAATATGGTTATTGATCTCATATAGTCATATATTTACCTACATAAATTATTTTATTTATTTATTTGGGTAAAACAAATAAAAATAAAAGAATATAAAAAATTATAAAAATTAAAACCCTATTAAACTATTGAACACAAACGAACACGTTACCGAACGTTCACGAACATAAACGAACGAACGAAAATTTCTGTTTGTGTTTGTTCATTTATTAAACGAACCAACAAAAACGAACTTCCCGCAGAACAGTTCATGAACTGTTCGATGAAAGTTCGGTTCGTTTGCAGCCCTAGATATAAGTTGGGGGTTCTTGTACAGAGGTGATAGACTAATAGAGGAAAGGGTGTGATAGTGTTTAATCGAAGAGAATGATTTATTTAGAGGTGCAATGATAAAAGGGTCACATAAGTGGGGTTTTATACTAGTTTGTGATGAATTATTGACATAAAAGCCATTAAATGGAGAATTGACCACTAGTGGTTACATTTTTATCTCCTTTATACAAAACTAACTACCCATGATTTTTAAATGTTCATAACTATTTTGCACATAATATTTTAAGGAACCCTTATTTTAAGATTGTATTTTATAAATTAAACTTTAATAAAATGTCTGTAACTTTTGGGTATGTAAAAATACCCTTTATAAATACATTATAATACAATATAGATAAGAAAAACTCATTTCCCTAAATACATTATATATAGATACAATTGGTAAAGTTGGCTATGAGAGAGCTTTACTGTAGCTATCTCACGGCTGACGTTCTTCCACGTGTTTAGCGGCTTTAATCTCAACGACAACGATCAAAAGCCAAAACGCCCGAAAAATATCCTAAAACGCCTAGAAGACGTCGTCACTTTACTGGAAACACGCAATGAACGACTTCAACGTTGACTATTTCCGATCTACACGAATCTAAAACATGCGTGATGAACGATTGCTTGGTTGTGTGTTGACGGAAATTTGATCAGTGCTTTTAAAGTTCACCCATTAATAGATCGGTTGTAGGCCCCAACATCCCAAATCCGATGAGCACATGCCAGAAGGATGACACGCGCCGCCGTTGCTCCTTCAGGATCTCTGCCGTTAATGATGGCCGGAACTCATTGGGCCTCCACTTCTCTCTGTCGGTGCCATCTGTCTAGATAATGGTGTGTGAGTGTTTGTTTGTGTGTAACAAATGAGACAACTTCGTCGTTCCGGCGCGTGGGCGGATACCTAACAATGACCGAGAAAAAACGACATCTTCAGGGCCACCACCACAATCACCATCAACGTTGTCACACTTCCACACCATCATCACCATCAGCAAGTGAGGCATCATTTTTACCTTTGCCGGTACAGATCTATAACACAGAGGTTTGGTGGTGTTAGATGGTGGTTACTAGCGTCTTCATTGAGGTGGTGGTAGTTATGGCAGTGGCTGTTGGTGGTGGGGGTGTTAGGTGATTGTGGAATACGAGAAAGGAGATGGTGTATGTGGAGAAAGAGGGGGGGGGGGGGGGCTCTAGAGAAAAACTATGGATTTTTGAAAATCATTTATCATAAACTCTTTACCCTATTTAAAAGTACTATTAACTACATTAAAATGTCCACTCAGTTGAGTAGTTGTATGTCATACAACTATAACACGTTCAATTTATAAATTTAAAAAACTAAATATTAATTTAGTTATTAACTAATTTGGAAAATGTGGTTTTGAGGAGCGAACACTTGGAATGAAGTTATAATTGCGTGTGGTTAATTGCAGTACATTCATAGTGGAGTAATTCAATGTTTAGAGTTTATTGGTGTTGTAGCAGGTTTGCAGATAGAAATGCAATGAAATTAGCCGATGGCATTTTCGTAGTTAACATGAAAACAGAGTGCACGTTATACCCACGTTGTAACCGACGCATTTTAGCGTATGCACACTAATTGGCACTGCATTGAGGCCCCTTTGCAAACGTATAATAAAGTCATGTTAATGTCATTATCGTAACGTTTGAAATGAAGTCACAAACACTAGACCGTCGCTGCAACGCACGACCACGGTAAAAAACTAGTTATAATACAATATAGATAAGAAAAACCCGTTTCCCTAAGTTACTTGTTGGTTCCATTACATTTGCATGTAGAAAAGAAAAAAAAAATGGAATACAAGGACATAGCCATAAGTCCATAACAATAAGAAAGTGAGGGATTAAAAATGAAACAAATTATAATTCGGGGACCAGAATTTCTTTCCTTTAGTTGCCATCTTGGAATGCTCTGAATTTACCACGGCATATTTTAGAAAGTGCATTTGTCACACAATTTGTCTTTTGACTTCATTATGGATGCTCTCCAAAAAAGTGCAATATTTTGTATGATGGTCTTCAACGTTACATCACTATATGGACCAAGTTGAAGACGTGAATCTGATAACATCATAACAGTAACAAAAATTTGGGCTCCGGATTGCAATATACAATTTGGCCTAAAATTTTAGTGAGGAGGAATAAATTAAAAAAAATAAATAGAATATGGTGCTACAGATAAGCATTGAACTTGAGAATTCTATATTAAATTAAGAGTTAAATGCCATTTCGTCCACTTTTTGCTAGTTTCATCCAAAAGTTTATTTTTTCTCATCTGAATCCAAAGGTTTTCAAATACTTGCTCGTTTCATCCAACTCATTTACACCGTTAGTCTCAGTCAGTTAAGTAAGGGCATTTTTGTCAATTCGTCTGTTAATTGAAGGGCATTTTTGTCAATTGTATATTTTTAATTCCAACCCAATTTAAACCACCCCAAGTTTGTAAATCACCCCCCAAATTGATATTATTCATCTTCTTCCATTCAAAACCCTTATTCTTGGGTTCAATTCAGGAATTCCGAACTACGATGAACACCACAACACAAAAAACCTAATAAGACCAACAATAATAATAATATCAATATCACCATGGAATGATGGAATCAATAACAGTCTTAGTATACAAGATAGAGGGAACAGAAAGAAATGTTACGGGATCAATGACATTAGGTTCGGGGCAATAATCAACGGTTAGAAGGAAATAAGCAACATTAACAATGGCCACCATTATTGTTCTTCGCACCAACTTATCTGTGTTTGGATTCACACTTTAAATCGAAACTGAAAAATGAGAGGGATGGAGACAGGGTGAAACCGATTGATGAAGTTCCGGATCAAGTTTTGATTGATTAGGGTTTTGAGAGGAAGAAGATGCAAAAGGTCAATTTGGGGGTGATTTATAAACTTGGGGTGGTTTAAATAGGATTGAGATCAAAAACATACGAATTGACAAAAATGCCCTTCACTTAACAGACGAATTGACAAAAATGCCCTTACTTAAGTAACTGAGACTAACGGTATTAACGAGTTGGATGAAACGAGCAAGTATTTGAAAACCTTTGGATCCAGATGAGAAAAATAAACTTTTGGATGAAACTAGCAAAAAGTGTCAAACATCAGGGACGAAATTGGCATTTAACTCTTAAATTAACATAGTTTTTTTTTTTTTCAACTCCATTATCAAAACTTTTATATATAAGAAACAAATATATATATATATATATATATATATATATTCTAAATATAGAATCTAATATAAATGTAAAACTTTAAAAATTCCATGCTCATTAGGAGACTGGCCCGGTGCCATCGTCCACCCCGTCTATCCTCTTTTTTTTTTCTTTTCAAAAAGTAAAATCTCGATAACTATAATCACAAAGGACATACCATATAGCGTTTGTGGTCAACCAACCCTAGAATATTCTTTTATTTTATATGTAATGTATATTACCCCTTTTTATCAACCCCATAGATTTCTCGAATACCGACCCTAGAGATTTACGTACTTACTTAGAAAGATTAACTTATGGATGCGGCATTTGATAAATACTATGGAAAAAAAATAAAATGAGTAAGAATTGGATTAAATATCTCACTTGTTATTTTCTAATTGGTTATTAAACAACATAACCGTTTCATGGTCATGATTACCACAAAAACTTATTGTAGCTTTTAGCTTGTTTACCAACTACAAAGACAAAATTATCATTACTTATGTGATCCAACCCGATACCAATTGAAAATTCAGCCATCCACCGAAAATTGACTCTGGTGACAAAATCCTAGATCTGCCATTTACTTCAACTAACTCATTCCTAACCCTATCAAAGTAATCATATAAAAGGTAAGACAAGCTTATTAGGTTGTCCACTTAATTTGTGGTTATAGTTTGGGGATGTTAGACCATATGGTGTGGTCATGGGGATGAAGGAGACATGAAATGAAATGTGGCTGCTGCGTTAGTCAAGAGTGATCCCCCAAGCCTCAAAAAAGTGAAAAAGCACGGGGTGGTGGCGGCATGGGATAGGGGCGTTTTTGGCGATTTTTTTTTGTTTGTTTTTTAAATCAATCACCACCACTCAATCTTATTATCCCTTGGTTCAATCGGAAGCTGCCACGTCATCAACTTCATTTGCCCCATGACAGTGAGGATCTAATTAGTTGCCCCCCACACCGAAGGCCATGATGATTTTGGTGACGTGAAGTATACCTCAAGGCCTTATTAGGGGGGACGGGGCACAATAGTGAAGTAATATGACGGTGCAGAATTAATTATAATGAGTGAAGTTAATTTTTTTTTATGTGGCACCCCTCCCCCGGTCCCCTATCAAATTAAGTAAAGATACCCGGTGGGCTAATCACTAATGTCGTAATCAGATTCTAAGAACAAATCTTTGTGGATACAAAAATACTATTCCCTTTTGAAAGCATATGATGACGAAAACTTTATTATTATTCATTCATTACCATATTTGCCTCCCTCCATACAAACCATTTCATCACCTTCTCTCATTGGGCCTCGATTCCTGCTGGTGGGTTTTACTTTTCTTTGAATCTTCAACCATAAAGTTGTGTTCTTGTTCTCTTTTACATCAATTTCAATACCCTTATCTTCAAATCACCTAGTAAGAAAAGGGTTGCTGTAAATCTGCATAAAGTTAAGAAATTTGTATGAAACTGTTAGTTTCAAGATTCCTTGTTTTTTGTATGTTTGAAGTTATTTCTATTTTTGATTGGTAGTTTATGAATGGTTTACATGCATTATGGATAGTTATGTTGTCCTGTTTGATTGTTGTTGTTGCAGATAAATGAGAACTGGATGAAATTATTAATTTCAAGATTCTTTATTGTTTTGATTTGAATATTTGATGCTAGTTTATGAATACAACTTTTGGGTTGATCTTTGTTCATTGTTGTTGGTTATTATGTTCTGTTTTTATGTGGTTTCACTTAGTTTATATGAATTATTAATAATTATGTTGTTTTGTTTGATTGCTGTTTTTAGTTGCAGAAGGTAAATGACAACTGGTGTAGCTTCTGGAGGTGTTAATCTGCGAGTCTGGGAGACGGGTTGTGGGCAACAGAGTTTGCTCTCTCGGGCGGTGTTGCAGGGTTGCTGTCAGAAGTTTCCATGGTACAGTTTGATCTATGCACAAATCCTGATATTAATTTGTTTGAAGTTTATGTTATTTGGTACAAAATTGCAAGGTATACGGTGTTGGATCGCGTATTCTTTACTTTAATTGTGTTTTGATTAATTGCAGGGAAGTATTAGTCACAATTAAGCTACGTTTTTTTAATCAAGAATAATATGAATATACGAATTTAGAAATTGTAAATCAATAGAATATAATCGTTAGAGTTGTTTACATTTGAAGGTTCCAAATCCTTTTCCATCCTTTTTGAAGTTTAATGTGGTTTGTGGTAACTTTGATGTTGTTATAGGTCACGTGGGGCGTGTAACAATTTGCAAATCAAGAGATACAGTTATCCAAATAGTGCAACTAGGAGACCCTTCCAAACAATCATAACATCAAGCATAAGAGATGATTCCACAAAGTATTTTGACTTTGCTGTTATTGGTAGCGGGGTTGCTGGTCTTCGATATGCACTCGAGGTTGCAAAACATGGAACGGTTGCTGTAATAACCAAAGCCGAGCCTCATGAAAGCAACACCAATTATGCACAAGGCGGTGTTAGTGCTGTCTTGTGCCCTTCTGATTCAGTTGAGAATCATGTGCAAGATACAATTGTTGCAGGGGCTTATTTATGCGATGAGGAGACCGTCAGAGTAAGCTCTTGTTATATTCTTTATTAGTATACGACCCGTGAGCCCAATATAGGCCTTCTGTTTTTTCTTGTATATATCAAAAGTTCCCCCGTCCATTCAGATGATTCCAATCCGGTTAACAACTTTCATAGGCTACCTTGATTTATAAATGTTTATAAATCATTTGGCTTTTTTTTTTTTTTAAATTTTTTTTTATAAAAAAAATATGTTTTAAGTCGTAAATTTATAACGTTATGCATACTTGCAGGTGGTGTGTACAGAAGGACCCGAGAGAATTAGAGAACTAATAGCCATGGGTGCGTCATTTGATCATGGAGAAGACGGAAACCTACATTTAGCAAGAGAAGGTGGTCATTCTCATCGCAGGATAGTACATGCTGCTGATATGACTGGTCGAGAAATTGAAAGGGCACTTCTCAAGGCAATCGAAAGTGATCCCAATATTTCGGTTTTCAAGCATCATTTTGCCATTGACTTTTTGACTTCTCAGGTTTGCTTAATGATAAACATTATCACATTTAACATTTTTTTAGCGGAAGTTTTCATATAATATGTATCTTTCATAAATTATAGGATGGGTCGGAGACAGTCTGTCATGGCGTTGACACTATGAATACAAAAACACACAAGGTGATAATCAGTTATGTTCATATGGATTCTTGATTTCTTGATATCTATGCATTTTGTTAATCTGTATCGTCTTGTTCAAAATTGTAGGTGCTACGTTTTATTTCAAAGGTGACTTTGCTTGCTTCTGGAGGTGCAGGGCATATCTATCCATCTACTACAAATCCACCGGTATGTTTATTTTTAGACATGCCTAGATACGCGGGTCTGGCAGGTTAGGTAATGGGTCAAATGGGTTTCTGTTAAAATTACACCTTGGTTGACTTTTTGACCCAATTCCCTTCCATTTGACCCATTTGAGATATAAAGCATAACTGATGTTACTAACCATCTTCTAACACTCGAAGAGTTGATGCCCCTTCTTTGCCATCACTTGAAACAGAAGATATGCCTAGCTAAGCGGGTCGGGTGGGTTAGGTTCTGTACTTATGGGTCAACTGGGTTTCTGTCAAAATAAGATCTTGGTTGACCTTTTGACCCATTTCACTTCCATTTGACCAGTTTGAGATATAAAGCATAACCCAAATTGACCTATACTTTAGTAAATTGGTCAAAATTGTTTCATCTAGTAATCTGAGTTAATAGTCAATATTTTTGTTATTTTTCCCAGGTAGCTACCGGAGATGGAATAGCCATGGCACATCGCGCTCAAGCTGTAATTTCAAACATGGAGTAAGAAATTTCACTTCTTTCACGAGACTGCATTGTTCTTGATTCTAAAGCTTACCTTCACTTACAGATTTGTGCAGTTTCATCCAACTGCACTTGCAGACGAAGGCCTCCCGATCGCACCACTGAAAACAAGAGAAAACGCGTTTTTGATCACTGAAGCTGTGAGAGGTGACGGGGGCCTTTTGTATAATCTTGACATGGAACGGTTTATGCCTACGTATGATGAACGGGCTGAGCTGGCACCACGAGACGTTGTGGCTAGAAGTATAGATGATCAACTTAAAAAACGTAACGAGAAGTATGTTCTTCTAGATATTAGTCATAAATCCCGAGACAAAATTCTTTCGCATTTTCCTAACATAGCTGCTGAGTGCCTCAAGTACGGTTTAGATATAACCCGTGACCCGATTCCTGTGGTTCCTGCTGCTCATTACATGTGTGGTGGGGTTCGGGCTGGTCTTCAAGGGGAGACCAACGTTCGTGGACTTTATGTTGCAGGTGTGATTTTCTTTTCCTCTGTTTTTGACTTTTGTGGTCAAATGGGACTAATTTCTTACTCTAAATTTATGACCGCCGAATCTTTTTAATACGGTGTTCATGTCACAAGTATTAATAGTGAATAAGTTTGTAATATAGAAAACTTATTATGTTTTAATGGCCTAATTGGTTAGTTTGACCTCAGAAGTCAACGTAAGACGTAGGGTTAAGTAATCTGGTTCTAGAACTTTACCAGTTATGGTTGGAAGCCGTTTTGACCCGTTACCTATAAACCATAAACCGTAAACACAGAAAAAGATCATGAAGATCTGATCTTTGTTTTATTTGATTGCATAGGTGAGGTCGCATGCACAGGATTACATGGAGCAAACAGACTCGCTAGCAACTCATTACTAGAAGCATTGGTATTCGCACGACGGGCAGTGAAACCATCAATAGATCATATGAAAGTGTCCCAAATTGATCAAACTATCTCACGATGGTGGGACCCACCGGTTGTTCCAATGCAGCTAGGGCGCACCACTCTAGACAAAATCATCAGGCGAACAAAGGAAGTGCGAAAGGAACTGAAGTCGATCATGTGGGAGTACGTCGGGATCGTGAGGTCCACCACAAGGCTAATGGCGGCTGAGCAGAGGATCGGGGAACTCGAACTTGAATGGGAGGCCTACTTGTTCCAACAAGGGTGGGAACCGACAATGGTTGGGCTCGAGGCGTGTGAAATGAGGAACCTGTTTTGTTGTGCGAAACTTGTGCTGACCAGTGCGTTGACTAGACACGAAAGCCGTGGGCTGCACTACACGACTGATTTCCCGCATGTTGATGAACAGTCAAGGCTGCCAACCATTATTGTCCCTTGCTCAAACATGAATAGAACTTGGAGTTCAAGACAACTTCACAAGCAGCAGCAGATATGTTAGTAGATGCTGCAAGGGAACATTTTTGCTAACAGTTTATTCTTGTAATAAGCCCAAAGAATATTATTCAAAAGAAAGAAAGGTAATTCCTTTTCTTTGTGCACATTTTATAAAACTTTAATTAAATGATATACAAGTTATTAGACCAAGATTGTGATTATAGAACCGTTATTGATATTCATTTTTGGGCGGGTAAGTAGAACCTTGTTGATTACACAACACTTGGCTTTGTTGCTCATATGTTTTTTTTTTTTTTTTTTTTTTTTTTTTTTTAAGGGCGTAGAACCCTATTTTACATGTAAAAGTACGATGAGAATAACTAGAATTAAAAGTCACATGAATTGTGAATACCTGTGAAAACTCTATGAAAAATTGATTGATTTTTCTTTTTGCAAAAAATTTTCAAGTGTTTTTAAATAAAAAAAAGCGCTAATAGATATTTTTTAAACAACTTTGTTGCCTAATGCTTTAGTAAAAAAATGCGGGTATAAACTACATTACTTGTATCTTTACTTTTATTATATATTATTGATTACTCTATTACATGTACATAATTTTGTTATTCACTAAAAACTAGGGTTTTTGTTAACCCGCCGCTTTGCGGCGGGGCACGTTTGTTGTGCAGAAGTGTTTAGTCGCATTATGGGCAACGATTTTCCTGCATTCTTTCACGTAATCGTGGATGGTTTCGTGGAAATAAAAGATAATATTAAGTGACTGTTATTGTCTCGTGAGCTTCAAAAAAATACTCGCAGATAAAAGCTAAAAGTTTAGTGGTCAAAGTTTGAAATCCTAAAAGCTAAAAGTTTGGTGATCAAATTGGAAAAAAAGAAAATACAAAAGTTAGTAAGAAAAAAGTTAATGGCCAAAGTTGGGTGGTCAAAGTTTGAAATCCTAAAAACTAAAAGTTTGATGGTAAATGTTTTTTTTTTAAACGGCCAACGAATCAATTTCCGAGCACTCTCGGGCACCCTTTTGGCGAATCAGGTACTCGAGAGTACCCGGGCCACCAATTGCCAACTATTCCCAGGAAAACCCGACCACTCACCCGCCCGAAGGCACGACAGTGAAATAATTGGTAAAACCGGTTGGGATCAGGACTCGAACCCAGGCCAATGGCCTGGGTCATCCCTCATTTCCCCTTCACCAATATCCTCCAAATGTAGCTAGTGGAAATTGAACCTAAGCCTCCCATAGAAAAATTTAGTCCCTCAACCAACTGAGCTATAAGTGTTAAACTAATGGTAAATGTTTGACATCTTAAAAACTAACAATTAGCAATTATAGTTATACTCACATATGTGGCTACAAAATACATGGGCCAATAAATTACTCACAAATGTTGCTACAAAATACGTTAGCCAATAAAAAGAACTTACTGTTTTTAACTGTCTTTAGATTAATATATAGAGAATAGTGGAAGTGAAAACACTCATACATGTGGAGCAAGCAAACATATATATCTATATATATATATTAGGCGGAAAGTTAATTTGAGAACACCTATATTTCGTGAGCGAACCGTGAAGAGAACGACATCTAAAACCATTTAAATCAAAATTTTCTTTTTACATTTATCTTTATTACTAAAATACAATCCCAAAAACACAATTTACGCGTATAAAATTCAAACGTTATACGGAAATAAATTGTTTTTTACACATGTGTAAATTTACTGTTTGTACATGTGTAAACTGTTTCATTTACACATGTGTAAAAAGTTAATTTGAAAGTGTTTTTGCAAGAAAAGATGAATTATTTGGAAAGAAAAATTCGTTTTTCAATGTTGTATTTAGTTTATAATTAGGTTTTGTATTGAAAAAAATTGATTTTGATTGGTTTTCTCATTTGTTCTCACGGTTCTCGCGATATTTAGCGTTCTCAAGATAACCCTCCCCCTATATATATATATATATATATATATATATATATATATATATATATATATATATATATATATATATATATAGTGGAAGGATAGGGAGAAAACCCTCCAAAATGAAAAAACTCTAGAAAACCCTCAAAAAAACCTACTTCCCGAGCTTTTTTTTTTTTAAAAAAAAATTAGGGCATGTAATATACATGTTTTTAAGTGTTTTGAGCCAAAAAAATCAAAAAAGCGCCGAAGGGTTTTTTTTTTTTTAAAAAAAATAAGTTTTGCATCATAACATATGTTACCAGTGCAAAAATAAGCTAACATGTGTTATGATGCAAAACTTATTTTTTTTTTTAAAAAAAAACCCTTCGGCGCTTTTTTGATTTTTTTGGCTCAAAACACTTAAAAACATGTATATTACATGCCCTAATTTTTTTTTTAAAAAAAAAAGCTCGGGAAGTAGGTTTTTTTGAGGGTTTTCTAGAGTTTTCTCATTATTTAGGGTTTTCTGTGGATCCATCCCCTATATATATATATATATATATATATATATATATATATATATATATATATATATATATATATATATATATATAGGCTATATATCCATAGGAAACTTGGTTGAGTTGGAGAATCCCTTGAAACCCATCTCATGGACACAATCCTTCCACATCTACCATTTTGTCTTTTGTTAGGAAGGGCAATATGGTCCAAAGACCCATATCTTTGTTCAATGTGCTCTGACACATACTTTATTTCTCTTTTGTGCAGACATCATCTCATTTTACACCCACTTCTTTTCTTTTTGTTAATAAATTAATACCCTCTCTTTCTCTTTTGTGGTATGACACAAACTTTCTTTCTCTCTCTATCTCTCTCATATGAACGTGTTGAATTAGTTCATATCTTCAATTTCATTTCTCTCTCAATTTCATCACTCATCATAATTTCTTATAGGTTTTTTAGTTTTACAGCAGGGAATCTGTGGTGAGGTTTTGGTACTTTCCAGATCTGTATGATAGTTGGCAATGGAGCGGCAAAAAGTCCTTAAAGATCCAAAATGCATAATGCCAGCAACATTTGTATCATTTAACTCTCGTTGGGGGGCGGCTATGTGCACACAAACACAACAAAGCAAGAACCCGACTCTTTGGTTAACAGGGATGATGAATGGTTGTTCTTTCCAGATCTGTACGATGGTGAGTGAAAGTACCCACCGAAGGGTTGCTCTTTCCAGATCTTCTGAAATTGGGTTTATTTGTGCACCTCATGGCTCACTATTTATGTACAGAAATCAAAAGGGAAATGTTTGTTTTTTTTTTTTTTGGTTGTAGGTTTTAAACCTTCAGTTGCATTAAAAAAAATATTAATTGTGTACCATAATTTTGCCTGAAAAATATTAAGTGAATTAATATAAAGAATGTTATGTTATTTGATTTTTTAGTTGGTTATGGATGTGATGGTGGTCGACGATGGTTTTTGGAGGTGATGGTGGTCGACGATGGTTTTCGAGATCCGTGAGTTTGTTCTTTTCTTTCACCTTTTCATGACTAATATTTATTTCTTTGTTTGTTGAGAAATAATAGATAAAATGGGAGGTGATCAAGATCCGGTTGTGTGTACAATCAAATGTTGCAATGAAGATTTTTACGGTTGTGTGTACAATTTATTGTTTGTGTTTCTTTTTTAATCACGATCTTGTTACGTAAATCTAGACCATAAGTGTTGGTTACATTCATTGTTACAAATTGAACATGTGTCGGTTACATTCTTGACTGTTTAAATAGTTACATAAGCACCATTAACTCGTCAACCCTTTTAATCAATTCATAAGATATCTACATATGTAACAATCGCTATTTGGTTATCTAACATCATTAGTTACATGCGTAACATCTATCAGATTTTCTAGGTACATATGTCAGTTTTGCTACGTACGTATGTAACTATAATAGTAATTCCATATTGACCACTAGTTTCGTAACTTCTACCCATCTTATTGGTACAAATTTGTTGTTTTAAAGTGTAACTTATTTTAAAATGTAACAATGTAAATAAATATAAATGATACACAAAAAACTGTAACAATGTAACAGATTTTAGCTATATATATTATTATTCTTATTGGCGAGTGAGAAAAGTACAAAGGCATTGTCACCTCACAAAAATCTCATTAATTGTAAATTTATATCAGTTTTTATGATTTTATTTATTGGATTTTGTTTTTGTTTAACATACGATGAGAGAGAGAGAGAGAGAGAGAGAGAGAGAGAGAGAGAGAGAGAGAGAGAGAGAGAGAGCGAGAGAGAACGAGTGGTTGTAAAATGTAAAAATGGAGTTTAGTTTAGTTTGAATTTGAAAAGCATTAAGAGAGAGGATGAGTTGATGTTGATGTTGATGTTGATGTTTGCAGGTGGTCAGGAAAAAGATTTACACACAAATACCAAAATTGCCCTTTTATACCTTTTAAATTGAAAGCCTCATAATTGTTGGAATAAAAAAATCAAGGTTTAATCTCCACCTTTCATCAATTGTGATCAATGGTTATTATAGAGTTTCATGGGTTTCTCCAACTCAAGGGAGTTTCTAATTTATCTATATCCTATATATATATATATATATATATATATATATATATATATATAAAAGAAAACGTATATGCTGACGTGGCGTGCAATGGAGGCCTCAACCTCCCCTTGAGAGTGCCACGTGGCATCATAATTGAAAGATTTTAGTATTTTTGAACTATTTCCCTTTTTAATTAAAAAAAAAAAGATAAACATAAAACCCTAAATTAAATTGAGTTATTTTAGAAAAAAAAGAATTTAAAAATAAATTTAAAATTTTCTCTCTCATGTTTCCTCCCATAATTTTTAAACGTTTATATCTTTATATACGGGATTTTTTAAATAAAAAAATTACACCAAATTTTTTTTTTTGAACATTAACTTTCATTAAAAACGGCTAGCACTCAAAAACGAGAGCCGCCAAACTATGTACAACAATATAAAGGATAGGAAACCCAATCCTTCCAAACAATATCTTTATACTTCGACCTATACTTAAGCCATAAAAATGCCTTTGATTTCACTTCGGCTACAACATCCGCCACCTTGTTATCTTTGTTTTGAAAAATCTTGTCATTTCTCGCGTTCCAAATAGCCCAAGCCGTTATCATCACAATACCTCGAATAATCTTTTTACGCCACTTCCCGGCATGCACATTATAATATAACATCAATAAATCTTCGAAGTCATAAGCAAAGAAAGGAGCTAACTTGCACCAATTGCAAATAGAACTCCACACACCATAGGCGAAACCACATTCCACGAACAAGTGATTAATGTCCTCCTCACATAAGTTACAAAAAGGACACAACACATCTTGAATGTTAACGTGACGCCTCCTCAAGGCCACACGAGTAGGAAGTTTGTATCTACCAGCCCGCTAAGAAAAAAGATAGACTTTAACCGGAACCCATGCCTCCCACTTCAAAGTAAACCCCGAATGAGCTGGCTCGTTTAATCGGATCAATCTTTTACAATCCGACACCGAGAACGGACCTTTTATCCCACCATTCAACACCCAAGAATCTTCGCTGCCACTGAAGGAAAAGTCAATCATGAGACGCATCAGGTCCTGAAGTTCCGAAAGCTCTTCGACCGATCTAGGCTGCCTCCTCCAACTTCCTATGAAACAAAGCCCATCCTCATTTTGAACAAATCGCTCAGACACAGTGCACCCTTTATTGCGATCCAATTGGAATAAGCAAGGCCATCTACTTTTTAATGTCACATATCCAAGCCAAAGATCGAACCAAAAGCGAATGACATTCCCATTCCCAACCACCCCTCTAATCAATTGAGGTAGCCATTTGTCTTGAAGTCGCAGTTTTTCCAGCACATTAACAATAGACTTCCAACAACCCAGAATAGATCTCTTAACCGGAAGGAAACTCCAAAGACCCCTACCACCATGGATCGCTTCAATGATACCTCTCCATTTAGAGCTTACTTCAATAGAAAATCTCCAAGCCCATTTAGCAAGAAGAGCCAAATTAACATCCGACATCCTCGAAATACCCAACCCCCCTTCTTTTTTAGTTTTAGTAATCTCGTCCCATGCCACCCAATGAACCTTTCGAACATCATCAGTACCCGCCCATAAAAAATTCCTCATGTACCTCTCTATTTGTTCCAAAACTAAAGCCGGGGCCTTATATAAAGACAAGTAATAAATAGGTAAGTTCGATAACACCGACTTAATGAGCGTCAATCTACCACCCATGGATAAATATTATGACATGTAATGTGGAGCTGATCCAAGAACTAACACCAAATTAACGAGCGTTTTATTATCTTTCCAACGAGTACCATAGTCCTACATAAAAAACGGAGAAAAATCGACTATTTTTTATGGGGTTTCGTTCATACAGGAAAAAAACACACTAAGTGTACATGTTGTTCATTAATCATGTTTTTTCTTTTAAACTAGGTTCTTATCTATGATGTTGAAAATCAGCCCAATCGCCATGTTATCATTGGAATTTTACTAGGTATACTTCATCAAGAGAAGTTAGGAGAAAGAATCGCGCAACACTGCAACACATGGTGTCGCATTATAGCAAAGTTATTTTTTTATTTATTTAATTACAAGAGTAATAATTATTACTATTAGTATTAGTATTATTAGAATGGTTATTTTTTCAACCCCGGGACGCTCACGGGAAAAATTGATAGTTGCTGACGTGACGTTCAATGGTGGCCTCAACCATCTCTTGATTATGCCACGTGGCATAATGAGATGCAATGATTACAACTTTCAACTTAAGTGTTTGTTTAGTTGATTAGGTTAGGAATTATAAGAACAATTAGAATGTGAGAAATTAGAGAGATGTGATGAGTTTTTTAATAGTTGCAGCTTACATAAGTGATTCTGTAACACCCCAAAATTTCTAAACCTTGCTTTTCGATAATCAAAGCACACGTGGCTTTTAATTAACCAAATGAAACGCGACTTATACAAAGATCCTAATATATGGAAATAACCCCGTTAACCTTGTTAGTTAAATATGACTTAAATAATTACTCGAGACTACCCCGGTTAGTGCTTTAGAGCATGGTTAGAATGATTCATTTATTAATTAGGAATCGAGTACGACAGAAATCTATAAGCGAAACGGATCAAAACAACTTCAAAACTCGAACCCAAACACCTGCCCTTGCCGAGTGTTTCAGCCCTGTTTTTAACAGCTTTTCGCTGCACATATGTGCAGTATTTTAGACATGTTTTTGCTGCACATTTGTGCAACATTTTAGACATATTTTAAAAGCTTTTCGCTGCACATTTGTGCAGCGTTTTAGCCTTGTTTTGACAGCTTTTCGCTGCCGTTTGTGCAGCGTTTTAGACAAATTTTGGCAGTTTTTCGCTGCACGTTTGTGCAGCGTTTTAGACAAATTTCGGCAGCTTTTCGCTGTACGTTTGTGCAGCGTTTCAGCCTTGTTTTGACAGCTTTTCGCTGCACGTTTGTGCAGCGTTTTAGACATATTTTGGCAGCTTTTCGCTGCACGTTTGTGCAGCGTTTCAGCCTTGTTTTGACAGCTTTTCGCTGCACGTTTGCACAGAGTTTTAGACATATTTTGGCAGCTTTTCGCTGCACATTTGTGCAGCGTTTCAGCCTTGTTTTGGCAGCTTTTCGCTGCACATTTGTGCAGCGTTTCAGTCTTGTTTTGACAGCTTTTCGCTGCACATTTGTGCAACGTTTTAGACACATTTTCAAGCCATAATTGCCCTGCATCAAGAAGATTTAAAAGTGCAGCCACAAGGTTGACTTTGGGGCCACAAAACACTTATTTAGAACCTCATTTTGTGGGTGTTTAACACACTAATCTATTCGACCACGAGCCTAACCCAAACAATCGTTGTTCCCAACCGTGTCACCCTATCAATGACTTATCTAAGCTCATCAATGACCCGTATGACCATGATGGTGTTATTCCTACCTTGCAACTAAGGATATGCAAGGGATATTGAACAGTTTGGTTCGGATTTTTAACATAAGTTACTAAGCAATAAAATCTAACACATGCTTATAAATGGATATAACAAGATTAAGTCATCGGGTGACTTACCTCGTGCAAGCTTCCTTATCTTCGTATCCATGGCTCCATGTCTATCCGAAGCCACACATACTTGCACCTATTATGCGTAATCCACAGAGGTGATCAAAACTTGTTCTTAGATGTGATTCACATAGCCATACAAGTTTTTATCGAATTTATCGACGTCATTTTATGATTAAGTTCATTAAGGCATTTCATCAAACACCTTGTAGGTGATGATTTTCCTAAATTTATTATTAGGACATATAGACCTCTTGGATCCATTATCAACCAAGTTATTATTTCTAGGTTGCATATCCACTTTCTAGCTCAAGATTTCATACTAATGCACTTAGCAAGAGTTATATTTAGAGATTTAAGATGTGGTTCCTACCAAATGGCAAAAACCCATTTTAACATAACCAAACTTCAACACAACTCTTGTGGTGGAGTATAACATCACATTGATTTAATCAGATTGAGTGTGTTTATGATCCCCTAACCGAAGGGGTACCCTTATAAGTCAACAATTTCGCGTTTTTGTGACAATCCGATATTATCATTCATCACATGTATGAACAATTCAGCATAATAACCAGAATAAAAGTTACCTAGATGATTAGCAGGCCTGGATGATTCGTTTCAGGGCTAATGCAAGCAAAAGCCCTTTGTTTCACCTTGAGTATGAGCTTATTCTTGAGTTTTAGGGTTTGGTGTATATGAGTGTGGGTGATGAACGAATTTCCATCAAAATAGAGCTGGTCATCTCTTTTTTTTTTCTTATAAATATTTAACTATCTCAATTTTGGTTATTTGGCAAGTTTAGCCCCTCCAACTATTTGCCAAGTATTCGCTAGTAAAAAGCACTAACCGGGGTAGTCTCGAGTAATTATTTAAGTCATATTTAGCTAACAAGGTTAACGGGGTTATTTCCATATATTAGGATCTTTGTATAAGTCGCGTTTCATTTGGTTAATTAAAAGCCACGTGTGCTTTGATTATCGAAAAGCAAGGTTTAGAAATTTTGGGGTGTTACAGATTCTTTAGATGATTACTGATTAGGTTTTAGAGTAGGGAATATGAGTTATTACTGATTAGAATACTATGAACATGCAATGATTGATAGATTTTGTGGTTAGTTAACTTGAGCCATTTGCAATAGGTTATCACGTAAAATTAGATTTTTCAACCCCGGAACCCTCCCGGGGTAATCAGCTAGTATATATATATTGCAAAGGGATTAATCCTACATGTCATAATCTAATACAATCTCTCTTTTGAGAGATGCCACATAGAATGTGATGTGGCAACTCTAGACCAATTAAAAAAAGAAATAAATATGGTTTAAATATGGTTTAAATAATCTATTAAATACTTAATCTACTAAATATAAATATTAAACCTTTATTATTTTCTCTCTTATGTTTCCTTCCATAACTTTTAAACGTTAATATCTTTTATATACGAGATTTTTTAAAGAAAAAAATTACACCAAATTAACGAGCGTTTTATTATCTTTCCAACGAGTACCATAGTGCTATATAAAAAACAGAGGAAAAAAAACGACTATTTTTTTTGTAAACCGACAGGTATTGTGTCAGGTTTGAGATTAGTTTAAAAAAAATTGTGGGTTTGGGTCGGGCTTGGGATTAGGTGATACCTGACCCAATTACCCGAAACCACATACCCAAATACCTGAACTATTTACCCGATCATATACCCATGAATGTTTTAACGGATCACAATGCGTTCGATATTTCAATAAATAATTTTTTTTCCTTATTTCATGTTAGTTCTTTTTAGAATGATCGATTACAAACTTCCGAATTCATTTGACATTATATAATATTTTGTAATGGCACTAGATTTATACCTCGGCGCAGAGATTCGTTTTTTTATATTAGAATATGATAACTTATGGCAGGGATTTGTTTATAATAATAATAATAATAATCATTAATTATATATTGGCAAGTCACTAAATATGTTGTCATATTAGATATTTTAACCCGGGACGCTCCAAGGATAAAAATTAGTATATGCATATAGGATATCTAACACCTTGAAACTAGTTTAATTTGATGACTCATTGATCATTAGTCAAAATCAAGTTGATAAAACAAATGTGTTATTCTCATCTAACTTTTCTATTAATGCTTTGAGAGAATAAGAATCAAACATGAAAATAAGAAAAGAAAGGAAATTACCGTTTCACATTCACATTCCTATTCCTATTCCTATTCCTATTCCTATTCCTATTCCTATTCCATTCTAAGAGTATCCGAAGTGGGGGCGGAAAGGGGGGGGGGGGGGACTCATCGGCGTGGGGCAATGGAAGTGGACACGTGACGCTTCATGATTCGTGGGTTCTATAATGGACCGTTTGAAAAAAAAAAATTGAATATAGCCGTTGAAATCAAACGGTCAAAACCAAAATTTTTTTATAAATTACCCCTATTTACTACAAAACACCCACTTTAACTTATTTATTCACAAATTTTATACACTTCTTCAACCATTTTTATACAATTCTTCATATATTTTTCATACTACTCATCATTCTTCAACAAAAAATGAACCCATACAACCGAGGCTTTGACCTGAACAACCCATACGCGTACGTCCCAAACCCGAATACACCACCGGTTCGCCCGATCCCAAACCGTCCACCCATTCCTTCACCTTGTTCCGACCACGCGGGTTATGCGGGTTTCATTAGTGCGCAAATTTATCCTAATTTCCCATTCAATGATTCTCTCGTTCCTTCACAACTTCCTTTAACGCAAACCGTACCCGAAACACAACCCCAAAATGTTGCGGGATCATCTTCGGGTAAAACCCCCCTGCAAAAAGAAGTCACAGGAGGAAGACGCCAGAGGAGAAAGCATTAGCCGCCGCTAACCGCCAACCAATTAAGTGGACACCCGAAGAAGAGCTTGCGATAACGAAAGCGTGGATAAGCGAGTCGGAAAAAGAGCAAGGTATTTCTAATAAATTTTTTAACATGATTTTTTTTCTAATATTGCTAATATTTTCTTTTTTGTAGGAACTAGTCGCCACAAAAACGACTTTTGGGTCAACATAAACACCGCGTTCCATGGGTTGATGGGAAGAGAGTTCTATCGAGCAAACGATAGTCTCTCGTCCAAGTGGACAGAGATAAACAGGGCAATGAATGCGTTTCACCCGCATTATTATTACGCAAGAAACAATCCAAAAAGCGGTGAAACAAACACCGACAGCCTCAGCCGGTCGCTAGCAGCGTATCGTAACGAAACCGGTCTCGAATTCAAGTTTCTTCATTGTTGGGAAGTCGCGAAGAACCATTCAAAATGGGCGTACGTCTCCACTGCAACCAACTCCGCAAAAAGGTCGAAAACAAATTCGTCAAGAAACCGTCAAATTGATCCTGAAAACGTAGAAGCCGTTAATTTGGATGAAGACGAGTTCGAAGAGGAATTAAGTCGCCCACCCGGTCGAGATAAGTCAAAAAAGAGGTCGCAAAAATCTACTGCTTCGGGTTCGGGTTCTGGATCAACCGGCGCCTACAGCGCTGACTTGCAAGATTTAAATTCCACCATGATTCAGTTCAATACGATTCAAGAAAAAATGCTCGAGGAGAAAAAAAACATTTGCGAAGCGTTTGAAAAAAAGTCGAGTATGAAAGAGCAAAAGTTGAGTATCAAAGAACAGCGCGAAAAACGCGAAGATATGAAATTTATCGCCATGAACACCGATCATCTTCACGGGCCAAAGTTAGAGATGACGCTACAAATGAAGCGTGACCTTATGGAAAAATATAATATTAATTAATTTGTTAGTTTTTACTTTTTTTTCGGTTTTTTTATTTTTTTACGTTTTTTAATTTTCAAGGTTTTTAATTTTTGTATTTTTCTAGGTTTATATTAATTAAAAATGTTATTTTAATTACTTAAAAAAAATAGAAATGCCACATGTCACTTCCCCCCCCCCCCCCCTTCTTCCCCCTTCCACTCCCCACAATTCCCCCCCCCCCCCCTCACAAGGGTCCCACAAGGGCCACATGGCGCTTCATCCCCCTCTTTCCCCCACCACTCCAGATAGCCTAATTGTATATACTAACAAATCTAAATGTGAACAGTAGTAATTTATGATTGGTACATGTTTTCTTCTATGGTGCTGCCAACTAAGATAGTCAAAGCCACCATTCAAATGCTTCTTTGTCTATTAAGTTACATCATAAAAATTTAACTAGTGGGTTACCGAGTTGCGCGTTGCGCAACTTTTGAACATGTTTGTGAGCGAATAGAGATAGCGATAAATAACATTCCCAAAGAAAATAGTCATAAGTCAGACTATTTAGTTAAAGGTTGTCCAAAAAAGCGGTCATACAATGGACCTTTGAGTTAGGTGTTTAAAACCTATCGTTAACATAGTGCGGTGTAGAAACAAGGGATATGGTTGGAGTTGGCGGAAGAGGCGTCAGCGAAGGCGGAGTAGCGACAAATGGTAGCGGAGATCGGTTTCTAACATCCAAAACCACCACAATCAGCTTCTGGCCTTGATCACAATTCGACTTATTCCTGGTATTAAAAGAAAACGGACCTGATCGATCGAATTTAAATGTTGAATCGCCCCCTTCGAGCTTCAAAATCGGAATATTACCATTACATCCATCATAATCACTTTTATTCACCACCAAAACAGAGTCTGTTCCACCATCATGCTTAAAATCTGCAAAACAATCAAAACAATCAAAACAATACATACCCAGATCAAAGCAAAGAACCCGAATATGAATTTCGACGTAATTGTAAATTTAGACTCTTACTAATGATCAAGTTTGTATATTCTAAATAAAGCCAATGTTTTCTATCATGCTCATTGCATTTGTATAATTAGAAACAACATGCTTCAATGTCAAACTAAAAGAAATATCATCAAGCATATGAAGCAAAAAAAAAAAAAAAAAGGAACAACAAATGACTGGGGAAGTAGCTACTGAAGTAAAATTGAGTAATAAGTAGAGAAAAAAGAATGTAGCTAACATGATGCGACTATATATCAACAATTTGTAAACATAAATGCATACATATATATGACATCATATCTCAATTGAGCTAAAAAACATATACTGATTTAGGATAACTGAACACACACATGAAGTTTATTAGGTGAGCAAAAAAAGGTTATGTAGCAGCGTGTGACCGCATAACAGTATTTCACAGCCAGAATGCAAGAAATGAAGTTTAAAAAGTTGTGGGCAAAGAGTACTAAAAGTTCCAGGCAATAAGTGAAAAGCACATGCAAAAATCGCTGAACTCATAAAGAGTAGCCTATGCTAAACAAACTGATAAGTAGCAGCACTTTATAGTGATTGGCGCCTATTCGGACTCTTTTATTTGCGCACACAACCCATAACATGCATTGCCAAGGCGAATAGGCGTTTGATTTGCTTATGCGCGTATCCGCTTAGGCACATAGGCTATTCGCCTAAGCGCGTGTTTGCTTAGGCGCCTATTTGCTTTGGCGCCTAGGTGAATAGGCGCCAATTGCTATAAACCTGATAAGTAGCACTGTAGCAGCAATATTCCATTTTCTATAATCTTTTCGCCTAGGCGCATAGGTGCTTACTAAGGCGTTAGGGTGCTTAGGCGTTTGATTCGTGGTTTAATCACCAAACTGACCTACTTAGATCCATGGAAGTAGATAGGTCAATGTGTCTAGATAATTTCTTCTTACTATTGACTTCCCATCCATCCAATAACTTGAGGCACATGCTCTTCATCTTGCCATGCTGATTTAGATTTATTAAAAACTAAATAAATAAATAAATTTACATTTTACAAGAAACAGTTGCAGGCCATAAATAAAATTTTGAATATGAAAATATGTTTAAGAGAGTTGTTACCCAATATTTGGCCAGTCTACCTTGTGAAGGTTGTATCAGAGCTTCACCAACAGGAGACGAACCCACATCAGCAAAGCCGTGATTCTCACGATAGCATAAAAATTGAACCTTGTTGATATTCCATCTGGCATAAATAAATGCCAAATAGTTGCGAAGTGGCCAGCCGGGATTGTTTGGACCATGATACGGGTTATACAAAGCAAATAAAATCTGCCACCAAAATAACGGGCTTCTTATAAAACTATGGCACAAGTCATTTTGACAAATCAATCTTTAAAGTTCTATGTTGAAAAAAGATAGATGTATCTTCACCTTATGATCTCCATGCTGACAATCTTTAAAGTCCTTCAGGGGTCTAATGGTAGCATGTGAATTTGAAGAAATGTAAACCAGAAAGAATGGCACATCTACAAAATGGTATATTAACAACATTCAAATCGGAATTATGCACTCTACAAATGTAAACACTTCAACATTTGTGGTCTGAAAAATGATCAACTTTTAAACAAAACCCAAACTTGTATCTTCATTTCCTCATATGATATAAGCAGGCACCACAAATTAAAAACGCTAAATAACCTTAAAGGTCACATTTTTATTAAAAAAAAGGATCGATGACCACATTACAACAACCATACCCAGTAAAATCCTCAAATAGCGAACTATTAGTAGGGTTAGGGGAGGGCACAAAAGTCCAAATGACTACGTGCTGTTAAACTTGACATACGCCTCTCATTACAGCATGCTGACACAGATTCAGCCTGTATGCCACGGAGGCAAGATTTTACACTTTTAAGCAACAAAAAAAATAGTTGATTACAAGAAAAATGAAGCTATATGGTCAAACCTGTTCAGCGGTGAACCATTATGATGCTGGCTATAAATCAACCAAAGTTGCTGGGGGATTAAGAACCAGAGCAGGGAAAGCAATCGAGTAATCGAAGTGAAACCTCTTGAGGTCCGCGAATGATATAATTAGGAACCTCAAAAGCACAGAGCAGTCCTCCTCTACCTTTCCTGATATAATATCATCCCAAATCTGGTATTCAAGATTTTGATATCACATTCACAATGAAGGGATCAAAGGACCATCGACTTACGACGGTTGTTGATTTGTATAAATATATGCCAGTTTTTTATTATTAAAAGCCAACTTGAAATGTTAATACGAACAACAACTGCAATGGCACGTAATCATCGCCTTATACAATCGACTAACGACACACAATAACCAATTAATCTTAGTAAGGCTCAGCCGAAATAAAACACGTCAACCGGTTGCGATATAGTCACGCCATCACGGTTGACGATCACAGGCCGCGTCATCATTGCCTACAACATTTTGGGCTCATAAGTCAAACAGATGCATATATATTGGTTGAGAGGCTCAGATAATCCGAACAGGCTACACGTCGACTGGTTACCATATGAACCTTCCAACATGAAAACAACAGTTAAAGCGAGGTCGGGTACTCAACGTAAATGAAGAAAGGCATTCTTCAAACCGCACCACAAAACTCACAGACATCGGTGCAAAAGCCAAGATCAATGTAATGAATAGATGTACGTAAAAACAGTTCTTGCACACCAGTTGAACCAGAACTGGAGGGAGCACCAGCATCATACGCTGCTCTAGAATGCAACAATGATTGTCTACGCGTCCTCTAAAGTATGTAAAAACAGTTCTTGCACACCAGTTGAACCAGAACTGGAGGGAGCACCAGCATCATACGCTGCTCTAGAATGCAACAATGATTGTCTACGCGTCCTCTAAAGTGCAGTAGTAGATGAAGAACAAACCTCAAACTGAGATGAACATCCAGGCTCTAATGGTGAAAACGGACCACGACGCCTTTTTACAGGCTACACAACGACACGTGCCATCAGCTCTACCAAAAATGTTAGACACACAAGCACAACATAGAAGACACACGAGCACAATGTCAAATACCTTTAAAAAATTAATATACAACGTAGACACACATACTAAAGGATGGAAAATAAAAACCACGCGTATTAAAAAAAGCGAGAAACTTACTTGCATCCGGTAAGTGAGCAAAACGAACGCCACGCAAACAAACAGCTTCGAATACACTGTACAGGAATAAAACATACATAAATCATAAATCACCAAATTTAGGAAATAAACATAAGAAAGAAAGATAACAGTAACAATTCAGGCAAGACATAAGAAAGATAACTATTCATGCAACATTAGCTCAAAAATAAACAGTAGACATAAAACGAACAGATAACATAAACAAATCAGGTACTTTTAAAACCAAGGAGATAACCGAGACACCAAACACAAACTGTAAAACAAACAACAAAACACAAAGAACATAAAGCCAAAAAAAATCAGAATGCAGGCCAAACATAAATAACTTATCTGAATTCAAACAAAAATGTTGTTTGGTCATAGTAAGGTATGTTAACGGAAAACACTTCAACATCAACATAGAAGAGATTTCAGAAAAAAACCTATAAACAGGTTGTGTACATCACAACATAAAAATCAAAAGCTTTAGAACACATTTCATAAAACAAACGTACAACACAACACAATTAATGTATAAACCATTCAAATATCAAAACCTTTACACCATTTTAACAAACATCAATACACAAGCATGAAACCCAAAAAGACAGCAGTAACAAATAGCTGTATACCATAATCAACCGACTTTTAATAAAGGAAAACAAAAATAATAGACCAAAAAAAGGCACAAATTTGAGAACAAAAAAAAAACATTTGATTCATGATACAGTAACATTGACTGCTATACTAATGGATGTTGACTCTTTTTTTTTTGAGATGGTTAAATGACAAAGACACCCTTCATCGGATCTCGTTTTTACGAACATTCTGAAAACCGGTGTCGAGATCACAAAGAAAACAGCAAGACCAAAAGGCCTTAAACCAAAATCAAACAACTTTTAACAAAAAGCAAAATACTTTTTTTACCGAGCAACTATCTGGACAGCCGCTAGAAAATGCATACATTTGAGGACCAAAGGCCAAAATTGCCTTCGCAAACAACAATTGATTTTTACCCAAACACCTTATAACCAAACGATTGTTAACAACAACATGATTTGGGTCTGGGAAAAAGGGTTAAAGAAAAATGACGACTAATTCGACAGACGAAAAAAGAACTGAGGAAAAGATTATTGACGAAACTTACCGGAGAAATGGTCGTTGGAGCAAATCAGAGAAAAAGAGAAAAGGTAAAGAGAAGACAGCTATATATGAGGACAAGTAGATAGATGAGTCACAAAGACAGGTGTAAACCAGAAAATGCCCACCTGTCCCACCAAAATAGTAGGTAACCGGTAAAAAAAAATTAAAAACAAAAGGCAAGATTCGAAACCAATCACTAGGTTTAACAATACAAAGCCTTACCCAACTAAGCTGTGAACACTTTCAGTACCATGATTATACATAAATCTTATATACAATCTAAACAACAAAAGTTAGAATAAAAAAACCACTCAGCCGCTGCCACGTGGCAGCGGCACTGTTCATGGAAGTTCATATTTAAACATATAGGATAATTCTTACGTTTTTAATCAAACTTAATTTTTATAATCATGATTCAAGGTTAATACTTTAATTAACTAATCAATTTGATTAACACACTCAGGGTGCCGATATTGATGCTATTGGAACCGGCAACACCTTTTGCTTTTATAGTTTTTAAATGATATAAAACATGTGTCGATATTATCGATATCTTTTAATATTATTTTATTCTGTGAGCTCTATTTCGGGGCTATAGAAATTGGCAATACTGTAATGAACCAAAATAATACCAACCAAATGCCCGCAGCGTAGCGCGGGAAATCCTACTAGAATCGTTAACAGTAACAGGTCCCTTTGATGCCTCCCACATATTAACATGCACAGTAACAGATTCCTTTGATGCCTTTCACGTGGGGTATTATTCTACCTCTTTTTGAAAGACTAAATTTATTCAAAAACCATAGCTTGGGCTCTGTACCATCCCTCCTACTGTATTCTTCCTCTTTATCTCTACAAACATTTATACCACCACTGGCATCATAGTGAGTGACACCACCATATCTCTCTCTCTATCTCATCTCTTCATCTTCCGCAGGTAGAATTAAAGGAATATAAACACTCACGACTCTTATCTTCACCACTTCACATCAATGACGCCATCTTCTTCTCATGGATGCATTCAAAAGAAGCACTGATGGCTCACTAACAAAATTTAGTTTATTTCTATTTATAATACATTAATGTATACAACAAACTAATATTTTATATATAATCTGATGGTGTTTTTCGTAGCAGTCCAAGGGGTTGGTTTACTTTTGGACATGCTTCATTTGCTTTGCTCTTCTTCTTCAACACTTTCCGTTACTTGCTCGATCTGTTCAATTGCGACCCTAGCTCTGGGTTCGAGTGGCAAGAATCAAACTTATTTAAACGTTCCCGCGATTCTCTATTTCCTTGAAAAAGGCGAAAAGGCTTAGACAAATCTTTTTTGTCGATAACCTATTCCGCGGTGAGGATTGTAACATTCCATAAATTTCCCACACCTAGTGAATCTCCTAATTGTTTCAGAGCAACTAGAAAGAGATTCTTTTC
This sequence comes from Ambrosia trifida, assembly GCA_028751855.1. NCBI lineage: Eukaryota > Viridiplantae > Streptophyta > Magnoliopsida > Asterales > Asteraceae > Ambrosia > Ambrosia trifida. Next base: position 81,033,480 of record CM054129.1, read on the forward strand.
GTGACCCTAGTACTCATCGCGGTCGGTTTCATTATTTAGAATTCCCTGGTGCGATTGCCGGGGAATTGAGACAGTTTCATTTTACTAAAATCTTTCATTAGCTCCTTAGGTATTATAAGATGAGAGCATGAATCGAACCAGATCGAAACATTCAGCTGTCGACGGACACGCTTTGCCGGAACGTCGACCGCAAACGAAGGTTTCAAAAATTGCATGATCCCTTCCCGAACAGAGGTTATCGACAAAAAAGATTTGTTTAAGCCACTTCGTTTCTTTTTGTCCAAGTTGCTTCTTTTTTTGTCTAACTCACTTCCTTTTTTGTTTGTCAGTTTCGGGACGAATGGCAAGTGCTTTTCCTTGTGTGGATCCTATTTCAATGGGAACTTTTAGGTAACCTTTGCTTAGGCTGGCTATACTACTAGTGACTTAGATCTTGTGAGAAAGCACAACGACTGGAGTGGGAGAGTTAGAGTCGAAAAGAGGATTCCTCACTTCTTTCTCTCATTCAAAACCGTGATCCAGACCTTGCGTCGCGCCTTGTTCTTTTCGTCGTGTTGGAAAATACGACGCAATTATCAGGGGCGCGCTCTACCACTGAGCTAATAGCCCGTCATGCGAGCCCCCCACCGGTATTATTTATCATTTAATATTCATTTGGTATTATTTGTAACCTATAGTATTTAAAATCTATATTATTGTTAAAATTGTGCTATTTTACTTTAATCTTTAATATCATTTTCTCATACATACTATTTGACACATTTATTCTTTATCAAAACAAATATTTTATTTAGACAAAATTTAGCAATTATCTATTTTGATATATCACGATTCATGTAAAGCACGTGACGGCATTCTTTAAGTTATATTACGACCTTTTCTTTTTAGATTTTCTCTTTTGGTTAGTGCTGATACCGTAAAAAAACAAAACGAAGCGATACTGATAAAATTCCCACCGCGTAGCGCGGGGGAATTTACTAGTACTATACATTTTCAATTGTGTGAACAGTAATAAATTGATATTGGTACTGGCAATTTGTTATCCACTCCAAAACGTTAATTGTTTGTGTTTGTGTTTATTTTCTTTTTTCCGTTTACTTTTCTATTAATATATTAGTTTTAAACTTTTAATAATATTAAAACTAACACTATTGGGTTAAACTTATTTTTACAATTGCGTATATGTTTCGGTTTAGATTCAATTTTTATTATTATTTGTACAACACGTGTGAAGACTCTTTAAGGGTGGACGGGGTGATTTGTGATAGCCACCCCGTGATGGCCATGATGATTACGAACACAGCATCGCCAGCTGAATCACAACCGTGATAACATTACAATGTGATGACCATCACACTCCTAAAAGCAAGTGGCTGTGGTGATCTCATCTTTTAAGTATTAAATGAGTTTTCTATTTAAAAAAAAGAAACACACACACAATATAAGAAGTTTTAAATGGATTATTATTGAGCTCTTAACTTTTAAGTATTAAATCGGTTTTCTATTTAAAAAAACACACACACACAATATAGGAAGTTTAGAATAACAACAAAATTGTGCCCTTGATTAAAGTGGGCCCAAAATGCTTATCGTCCAAAATGTGATACCATCACCAACCACTCCATCCACCCTTATGCATATCATGATTATATGTTTTATGTTTTATCTTCATGTTCTTGTACCGAATGTTGGTATCATACCAATACGTTAAGAAGCTGAACTGATATCGACTGAATCTCCGCTGCGTAGCGCGGAGCATCCCACTCGTTAAATAAATTGAAAAAAATAGTACTAAACATATTCAATTGTGAAAATTATGCGAAATATAAGTGTAGTAAGTAGTGTCTCAAGTAATATTGTCTATGCTGTTAGGAAGTTATAGTAGCAATTCTAGTACACATCATTGGAAAGATGTAACGCAAGTAGTACATTAGCTAACCGATTAGAATCATAAACTACGGTTTGAGTTAAACTTCGGTCATATAAGGCTATTCACATGTAAGGTAGATAGATAATCATTCCACTAATACAGATAATCATTCCTTTACGAGTTAATTGGGTATTCCTCATTAAGGATTTGCTTCAAAGAAACAAAATTTCGTAACTCATTCCACTAAGGATTCGATGTTTCGTGGCATACGGTAAGAGGTCAAGTAGTTAAGGAACTTGGTATATGGGATTCCATTAGTTCCTAAACTAGTATCACCTGTCTCCATATGTTTTTGTAATGTTGCTAATTTGGCTAGTTCCGGTACCGAAATTCTCAAAAAATGGTATCGGTACTGAAAACAACCGGTACAGTACGACACCTGTATTTGAATGTAAAAATCGGTAAATACCGGTACTGAAAAATAAAAAATGCGGGTATCGGTAATAGTACCGCAATTGATTCGGTACCGGAACGATACTGGTACTGGTTCACTACCGGTACCCGATATCATTTGCTGATCCCTACTTTTATATCGATCGAGTATTCAAATAAATAAAAAAGGATTCACTACTCTAATATATGTAGGAACACCGTTCACAAATAAAAGAAATACTTGTTTTATTAAATAAATTTGGATTACAATACAATAATTTAAAATTAAACATAATAAAAAGACAAAAAGTAAAATTACAGAATGAAAGGAAAATACGAAAGAAGCCAAAGGAAACTTGAAGTGACTGAGACACGTGTAAAACACGCTTCCTTTAAAACAGATTTTGGGCCACCTAAATGAACCCGTTTGTTTCCTAGGGTACAATAGCCTAAGCAGATTGCACTGCCGGAGTTACCCAAGCACCTGAAACAAGAGCCTGCAAGTCTGAAAAGTTAGGGAAATTTACTGAAAGAAGGTGGTGGTTCGAGAAGATGAACTATAGAGATTTTCAGTGTGTTAAAACATAGTACATAACTCGGTATTTATAAACGAAACTGAACCATTAAAAACATCACATTGATTACAAAATTCAATGATTGAATTTAAGTCTGGAATGCATACAATATTAATACTCATTATTCAACACTTAATTTCATTTGATTGTTTAGAATTCGAAAAGACTTGACCACATTAATTAACCAGTCTTAGCCACAGGCTTGAGCCACACCAGTCCAAGCTTAGTTAAAAATATAAAGGTGGCTCGCGGCGATGCGAGCGTGCGAAGTGCAAAGTGCGCCATCAAAACGCCACATTACGCTTATCGCCCTCGTCCCGGTCCCGTGCCTATGCATGAGCCCGTGCCCGGGCGCGGGCGTGTCGGGTGCTTTGCACCATCCTGGCTGCTACTGGGTGTGTCCTGTTGTATAGGAATACATTCCTCTACAGAATTATAGATATAAACCAACACATTTATATTTCCACCAATGTAGGACAAGCACAAATTCCCACAACACTAAAGTTCCACCACACACTTAAAGCTTAGATCTCTCATTCATCTAGTTTTACAATTAAATATCATTATATTACATTTAATATAATATTTAATTATTAAAATTTCCAACAATCCGCCACATGAATGGAGATCGACCCACACACTCAAGTGTCACAATAAAATTTCAATGGTTAAGCAATGCAAGATAGGTAGGTATTCCCTTTGAACCCTCATTTGTGATGTATACTTTGTCTCCTAGTCCTTGAACCAACCCCTTTTTACGTAGACGTTATTACACATCACACATTACTCTCACTGGTCTTGTTAACCCCTCATTGTCGTGTCCGTTTATGGTCATGGAGCACTATCCTGGTTCTGCGAGAGCTCTAGGAATTGCCCCTCCCCCCCACAATTCCATTTGAAGCGACCCCACTTCTCTCTAACATAGGTGATTTTACCAAAATCATTAAAAGCCGTATGCTTAACCTCCTTTGACATCACTGATTTGTTTTAAGGATGGACTAGGAAGTGCGCAACTCCCTGTGTGTCTTGAGGTACTCCCTCACAGTGATCTTAGTTCGTACAGTTATGTGGTCCTATTGAGCCCAAATCATGGGATCTCCAATCTTCTAGGATAGGTTTTCCGTTGTACAAACCTACTCCAAGGGCTTTAGTCCCATTTCTTTCGACGACTTGTGCACTGCCTCTTTGCTTAAGCCTTTTGTAAGCGGATCCACAATGTTATCCTTTGACTTCACATAGTCAATAGTGATAACCCTTGTTGAGAGCAGTTATCGTATCATATTATGCCTACATCGTATGTGCCTCGATTTGCCATTATACATTGCACTTTGAGCTCTACCAATTGCTGACTGCAATCACAATGTACGCAAATAGCCGTCACGGGCTTAGGCCATCTTGGAATATGTTTCAAAAACTGGTGTATGCACTCTGCCTCTTCTCCAGCTTTATCTAAAGCAATAAATTCAGATTCCACCGTGGACCTAGCTATAAGAGTTTGCTTGGAATATTTCCAAGCTATAGCTGCTCCTCCAAGGGTAAACACATAACCACTTGTGGATTTAGAATCTTTCATATCGGATATCCAGTTGGCATCACTGTATCCTTCCACAACAGCTGGATCTTGGACATAATGCAGTCCATAATTCCTTGTGTATCTCAAATACCTTAACAATCTTGTCATGCTTTTCTAATGTTCAGCACTAGGATTACTAGTATATCTACTTAGCCTGCTCACAGCATATGCTAAGTCTAGCCTGATGCATGACAAGAGATACATCTAACTGCCAATGATCCTTGAATACTCTAATTGAGCAACACCCTTTCCTCTATTCTTTGACAAATGTTGAGAGGTATCAATCGGAGTTTTAGCCACACTTGTGTCCTCCGAATTGAACTTCTCAAGGATCTTATCCACATAATGAGATTGACTTAACACAATACCAGTTTGGGTTCTAATAATCTTCACTCCAAGAATTACATCAGCTAGACCCATGTCTTTCATGTCAAATCTCGCTTTCAACATGTCTTTAGTAGATCTGATCATCTTGTTTTGGAGTTTGCTTGGTCAAACTTTTGATGCCATTGTTTTGGAGCTTGCTTTAAGCCATACAGTGACTTGACGAGTTTACATACTTTGCCTTCTTGTCCAAGAGTAGAGAAACCCTCACGTTGCTCCATGTAAATCTCTTCCTCTAATTCCCCATTTAGAAATGCAGTTCTTACATCCATTTGATGTATTTCCAAATTTCTCAAAGCTGCAATTGCAAACACCACTCTTATAGAGGTTATTCTAGTCACAGGCGAGTACGTGTCAAAGTAGTCAAGACCTTCCTTTTGCCCATACTCTTTGATTACGAGCCTTGCCTTATACTTGTCAACAGAGCCATCAGCTTTCATCTTTATCTTGAATATCCATCGATATCCAAGTGGCTTGCACCCTGGTGGAAGATCAACTAACTCCCAAGTATGATTCTGTAAAATAGAATCAATCTCACTTTTGATGGCTTCTTTCCATTGAGGTCCATCTGAAGAGGTGACTGCTTATCGATAGGTTTGAGGCTCACTCTCAACCATATAGGTAAGAAAATTAGGCCCAAAAGGTTTTTCAATCCTTTGGCTTTTGCTTCTTCTTGGCTCAACCTCTCCAGCCTCTGATTGTTCATGTGTTTCATTTTGAACAACCTTATCAACCGTTGTTAATGAACTCGCATGTGTTTGTTCTAACATTGGGAACTCCTCTTCAAAATAAGTTGCATTTTCCTGGCCTTGTTTCTATTATAGAGTTCTTATGAACATCAGGATTTTTGGGAACTCCTCTTCAAAATAAGTTTGTTCTAACATTGGGAACTCCTCTTCAAAATAAGTTGCATTTTCCTGGCCTTGTTTCTATTATAGAGTTCTTATGAACATCAGGATTTTTGGACTCATGCACAAGGAAACGATGTGAAGTCCCATTTTAGGCATATCCAATAAATATGCAATCAACAGTTTTAGGCCCAATTCTAAGAGCCTTGGGAGGTGTAACAATTACCTTGGCCAGGCACCCCCACACTTTCTAATATTTGTAGGATGATTTCTGCCCCTACCATAACTCATATGGTGTTACATCCTTATTCTTGAAAGGAACTTTATTCAACAAAAAACTGGCCGACAAAATGCCCCCCCCCCCACATGCCCTGACTCATCCCAGAACTTATCAACATGGCATTCATTATTTCTTTTAGTGTACGATTCTTTTGTTCCGTAATGCCATTTGATTGGGGTGTATAGGGAGGGGTACACTCGTGTATTATGCCACTTTGACACATTCATTCTTAAACGGTGAAACATATTCACCTCCCCTATCACTTCTCACACACTTTATTTTCTTATTAAGTTGGTTTTCAACTTCAGCTTTATCCAAGATAAACTTGTCAATTGCTTCATCTTTACTCTTACGTAAATACACATAACAATACCGCGTACTGTCTTCAATAAAAGTAATAAAATACTTATTACCACCTCTAGTGGGAATTGATTTCAAATCACACACATCAGTGTGAATCCAGTCAAGAGGCTCAGTTATTCGATTAACTAATTTAAATTATGATCTTGTTTTTTTGGCTTCAACACATGTTTTACATTTTGATTTAGAGTCTATGACAAAAGTTGGTATGCAATCTAATTTAATCAAGCGACACATCGAATTAAAATTAACATGACCAAGATGACCATGCCAAACATTAGGAGATTCAACCAAGTAAGCAGAAGTAGTAGCATTCTTATTAATGTTCTTAGTAACAGCCATTACATTGAGTTTGAACATACTATTCTGGGCATAGCCCTTACTAACAAACATACCACTCTTACTTAAAACAAACTTGTCACTCTCAATGAGTAGACGAAAACCAAACTTATTAAGCAATCAACCCGACACAAGACTTTTACGCAAGTCGGGAACATAAAGCACATTGCTTAAAGTGAGCTCTTTTCCAGAAGTCCATTTCAAGATCACGTCACCTTCACCCTTGATATCTGTTGTAGCAGCATTCCCCATGTACAACTTCTCATCTCCCACCACCTCTCTAAATGTACTAAAGATGGTCTTGTCTGGGAAAACATGGCGAGTAGCCCCATTGTCCACCCACCACCCTTTTGAGTTGTTAGACACCAAATTAACCTCCTCCATCATGGCAATAAGGTCTGAAATCATGGCCACTAAAGGCACATCATCATCAACAACCATAAGCGTCTTCTCACGTTTAGCAGCTTTGCATTGATCAGCTTTGTGACCAGCTTCATTATAGTTGTAACATTTCCCTTTGAAGGAACTAATCTTCTTTTTTCACACCGCCTTTTCTAGGACCAAGGTACCGACCCTTACCTTTTGATTTTTCACCAAATTTGCGGCCTTTGTTGCTCTTATTCCCCCTTGAAGACTGACCATGCTCAACAATGTTAGCTTTTGTAGTACCTTCAACTTGAGTTCCTTTTAGAGACACTCTATTATCTTCCTCAATACGCAAGCGAACCACAAGGTATTCAATGGTCATTTCCTTTCGCTTATGCTTAAGGTAATTCTTGAAATCCGTCCAACTTGGAGGAAGTTTCTCAACCATTACAGCTACTTGGAATGTTTCACTAAGATTCATTCCTTCAGACAGAATGTCACTAAGGATCACTTGCAATTCTTGGACTTGGCTAATAACAGTTTTGGAATCCACCATTTTATAGTCCAAGAACCGAGCCACAAGAAACTTTTTAGTACCAACATCTTCAGTTTTGCACTTACGCTCCAAAGATTTCCAAAGTTCTTTAGCAGTTGTTATCTTGCAGTACACATTATACAATGGATCAACAAGTCCATTCAACACATAGTTTTTGCATAGGTACTCAGAATGCTTCCAAGAATCAAGTGCGCTCACAGATTGAACATCAAAGTTCCCTTCAGCAAGTTGAGGGGGGACTCAGTCAAGAATCTCGTAAGATTCATAGTTGTCAAGTAAAACAACATCTTTTGAAGTTCAATCCAGAGAAATTCTCTGACTTAGCATGGTTTGCAACCGCCTGGGCTGCCTGTTTGCCAACTAATGGCCCCATAGTAGTGGATGTTGGTCCAACAGTTGTTGATGAAACGCTAACATTCGTAGCCATTTCTGAAACAAGAAAACAATGGTTAGAAGTAATCAAACCAAGGAATATTTCTTTGAATTATACAATTTGGTTTACCAAAAACCAAACTATTTGGTATACAGAAAACCAAGGCAAACTCACAAAGAGTTTAAAGAAACAATTTTATTTTGTAACCCGAAAATTTAAAACAAAGTATGAACGGAGTTTTAAAATCTGTTTTAAGCTTGTAGGAACACCGTTCACAAATAAAAGAAATACTAGTTTTATTAAATAAATTTGGATTACAATACAATAATGTAAAATTAAACAGAATACAAAGACATAAAGTAAAATTGCAAAAAATGATAGGAAAATATGAAAGAAGCCAAAGGAAACTCGAAGTGACTGAGGCACGTGTAAAACACGCTTCCCTTAAAGCAGATTTCGGGCCACACAAGTGAACCCGTCTGTTTCCAGGGTACAACAGCCTAAGCAGATTGCACCGTCGGAGTTACCTAAGCACCTGAAACAGTACCTGAAACAAGAGCCTACAAGTCTGAAAAGTTAGGGAAATTTTCTAAAAGAAGGTGGTGGTTCGAGAACATGAACTGTTAAGATTTTTCAGTGTGTTAAAACAGAGTACATAACTCGGTATTTATACACGAAATTGAACCATGTGAAACATCTCATTGATTACGAAATTCAATGATTGAATTTAAGTCTGGAATGAATACAATATTAATACTCATTATTCAGCACTTAATTTCATTTGACTGTTTACAATTCAAAAAGACTTGATCACATTAATTAACCAGTCTTAGCCACAGGCTCGAGCCACACCAGTCTAAGCTTAGTTAAAAATATCAAGGCGGCTCTGTGGAGATGCGAGCATGCGAAGTGCAAAGTGCGCCATCATAACGCCACATTGCGCCCATCGCCCTCATCCCGGTCCCGTGCCCATGCTTAGGCGCGGGCGCGTCTAGTGCTTCGCACCCTCCTAGCTGCCACTGGGTGTGTCCTGTTGTATATGAATATATTCCTCTACAAAATTCTTGATATAAACCAACACTTGATTTCTATTTCCACCAATGTGGGACAAGCACAAATTCTCACAACACTAAAGTCCCACCACACACTTAAAACTTAGATCACTCATTCATCTAGCTTTATAATTAAATATCATTATATTACATTCAATATAATATTTAATTATTAAAATTTCCAACAATATATTTTCATTTAGGAGTATTGAATTTAAATAATCTCAATGATCAATAATTGGCCCTTACCAGACTCAGCTAACGAAATTTGTGCTGGAGGTCCCACATTTTAACATATTGCCACCAATGAACTATGACTAAAAAAATCTATTCTATTTATATAATTAGTCAGTAACAACTTAGCTTGCTGGTGGAGTGATTTGAGGTGTGTTCCTCCTACATGAGGTCATGGGTTCGAGACCAGTTGGATCTTCTTTTTCACAGTGAGGTGGGAGGGGTTACTTCATTTGGAGGTTCCCACCCAGGAGAGGTCTCCGGTTGGAACCCCGTTGGGGGACGAGTTGTGGCACCAACTCATTCCTGGCTTCAATGCTATACACAAGACTCCAACCCGGGCTGACGGGAGATGATAGTGGTCAGCAGACTACTGCACTAAGCCGATCCAAAATAAATAAATAAAATTAGTCTGTATGCTATTAGTCATAGTCTGTTGGTGGCCAATATATTAAAATGTGGGACCATCAGCACACAATTCGTCACTTAAGACTATGTGATGGCCAATTGCTAATAGTCGAGATTATTTAAATCTAATACTCTTTTCATTTATGGATAAGTATGTGTTTATGTTATGAATAATTGAAGTAAATTAAGGATTACACAAACACATGGTAAGATTTTTGGTGATTTTACTGTCAAGTCACTTTATCTAGTCTGATTTACTTAAAACAAAAAACAAAACATAAAAAATAAAAAGAATACAAACAAGCATTGATGCTAGTCATAGGTGTTGAGTGGACCTGGCAATGGTGTCGGCCGACACAATTCAAATTTGCGTATTATATGTATCGTGTAATAGAAAAACACAAGCGACACATTTGTTTTTTACGAGCGACACCGTTGCATTTTTATGAGCGATGTCATTGCTTTTTCCTAAACGTTTTACATCATTGTAATGTTTTATAACTAGACAATACACAATATAATATGAACTAATCAACCACAAGAACCAAAGAACCAAGAAGAAATAGCGACAAAATCAAGTGTCAAAACTCTTATTTAACCCAAACCTAAAAACTCCCCCAAACCCTAGATCTCACCAAATCAGTGAGATCTAAATAAAAAAGTCTTGTGTAACAACTGATTATAACAATCAGTTGATGCACTATGAAAATACAGTAAATACTTACAACCAGAAAGACGAAGGAAGTACAACAAGACCTCAAGACAAGAGATCCAGATAAGAAGTCTCTGGAAACAATATAATCGAGAGAGAGAGAGAGAGAGAGAGAGAGAGTAAAATAGTAATAACAAAAATCCTAGAAAATATCATCTGAATATGTGCTTATATAGCTGGGACACAATCTGGGCTTCCATTCATAATGGGCCATAGAACATATCCAATTAATGTGCTGCTCCTAAAATATACTCAAACACAACTCAACAAGCCCATTAGTATATTAATAAAAATTACACAATAACATTCATAAGTGTAACATAAAATGTTCAATTGGTTTAATACTTGAATTATAAGAATAACCTTTATTTTAAACATTCCCCTTTAATTCAAGTATTAAAAAATCTATCATGTTCAATTTAAAAACACTTAGGCTGTTCAACACCAAGCCCTTTGGTAAAACCATCAGCTATTTGACACTCAGTTTCAATTTTTTCAGGCTAAATTAAACCATTAGAAACCCTTTCTCTCAAAAAATGAAAGTCTAGCTCAAAATGCTTAATCCTGTCATGAAACTCAGGATTTGCAGCAACAGAGATAGTTGCTTTGCTATCACAAAACAATTTCATGGGCAAACTAATATTAAACTTTAAATCATACAAAATATTCCTAAGCCAGATCATTTCACAAGCTGCAGAACACATGGCTCGATACTTAGCCTCAACTGATGATCGAGACACAATACTTTGTTTCTTGCTTTTCCAAGAAACCAAAGATTTACCAAGATAAATACAAAACCCAGATACAGACTTCCTGGTTGTCAAGCACTTAGCCTAGTCAGAGTCAGTATAACTAGTTAAACTAAGGTTATCACTTTTACAAATCAAGATACCATTTCTAGGTGACATATTTAAGTACCTCAACAATCTAAGAAACTTGATGATGACCATTTGTGGGTTTGTGCATATATTGACTCAAATATTGCACTGCATATGTGATATCAACCCTAGTTAATGACAGATAGATGAGTTTACCAATTAATTTTTGGTACCTAGTTATGTTGTCCAACAGTTTATCATTTCTACCATTTTTTTTTATAGAAACAATATAACTTTGTTCTATGAGTACCAACATGTTTACAACCTAGATAACCAAAGTCATCTAATAGTTCAAGACAATACTGTCACACCCTCAAATTTCCACTGCGGGGTTTATATCGCGAGGCGCATGACAAACCAGGATCCCATAGCCATAAGTCACATGAACAACTCTAAATGCCCAACCATTTAGTTCGTTATTGCAAAACCAAGTTTAACGTTTTAACCAAACCAAATATAAGTATAGCGGAAGCGAATGAAAAACAGTTAAATAAAATCTGCGCAAAACACCGCGCCCAAAACCAAAAGAAAATAATTAGATGTTTTAAAATAGTTTAATGTTTTAGACCCATGATATGATGCATGCCCTAACTGTGCTCCGTTCCTAGTTACCTGCAAAAGCATGCTATAGTGTGTCAACATAAAGCTGGTGAGTTCACAAAGTAAAGTAATTGAGTATGTAAATGCGCTGGTTTCCAAAACCACGTAAACAAGTAAATTGAGTTGGTTCCTAGAACCGTGTAACCACTAGTTCGTCGCATGTCAAGGGTAGCTAGCCCATTCATGGTAACAAACACTGAATATATCGAACTGCTATGTACGTGTAGCCACAAATGTGAGCCGCATGCCTGACATCATTGTCTATCCACAATGATAAAGTTCGTTAAGTTATAGTTCACGCCCGCGCTCCCCGAGCCGGTGTGAGGTTTGTAAGACCTAATAGCGCTATCAACTAATAACCCGCTTGCCATAACCCGGCAACTCATTCGGTACGTGAGGACTTACAGATGATAGAGTTGGTTTAGTTCATCAAGGACACAGTTTGCGAACTAGTAAAAGCCGACCCACACAAGGATCCATAGCATCCCAACCCGGGATGTGTAAGTAGTCCCAAACCGGACTAGAAAAATGTTAAGTAATTTGTCTCAAACCTGAGACGCATGCTTTTGAGAAAAAGAGTAGTGAAACTCACCTTGGTGTGCAAGCAAAAGAAATCCAAACCGCAAGTAAATTATGTTATCGACTCCCTAACATAAGTGTCACTAAGTAAGTTGTTAGGATCTGAGTTTGATTGTTTTGATGTATTTAGAATAAGATGAGAAATGAATGATGTAAGTATATATGGAAAGTGCAGCGGAATAATATACTATAATCAAAACAATGGGAATAAATGTTTCCAATGATCAAATGCTTTCATTTAATTGAAAGATTACAATCAGTATAAATACTCCCCCTCAGCCTTATCACACAGTGATTGTTTGTCTGAGAGAATGTTTGTGTGTGATGTAATAGAACAGTACAAGCATTGTTCTATTTATAGACAGACCTAAACCACTGGTGACCTGTGTTGACGTCACCTAAGATAGTGACCTCTAACAGAATAACAACATTAAACATCTGCCCTATACAAACTACTGTTATATTACAAAGCACTGTTAAAGCAAACTACTGCTAAGGGAAAACTCTGATGGTCTTGCAACATCTATTGGAGTCTAAGTGCTGTTGACTCCAACAGACCTTTAGTCTTCAGTACTTGATCAGCAGTTGTTTCTTCATCAGACCTTTGGTCAGCAGTTGTTCTCTATTAGTTGTTCTCTAGTAGTCCTTTGTATCAGCAGTTGTAACAGCAGTTGTTTGGATGGAACAGTTGTTAGGGTCAGCAGTCTTTTGGGAAGAATATGTTGTAAAGACTGTTTATTTGTGGAATCAACTGTTAGCACATTTTGGCTTTTCAATCATCTGTTCTTCTCCAGGTCAGCAGACCCAACAATCTCCCCCTAGAACAGATGATGCCAAAACTAAGCTTTATTATTGATCTTTATTTCTCATCAGACTTTCTCTGATTTGTCCTTTGAATTGAAGTTCAAAGTCTAAGGCAAATAGGTCTTCTACATCTCTTTCAAGCTCAAGATTCAGCAGTGTTTGGAGATCATTTGCATACAGGCTATATGCATCATCCATGCTTATCTTTTGAACTTTTTATCTGACCTGAGCAGAGTCAATTCATGGTTGTCTTTATTGACTTTCCATTTTAGAATTTTTGAGTCAGTGGATTTGCTGAGATGCACCTTTATTCTTGATGAGTTTGGTGATGGAGGTCTCCCAATGAGTTCTCTGAGCTTGTCAGTAGTGGGATCTGAGAAAAAGTGCACTTGATTGAAGAGGCCCTCTTTAATGAAATTATCAGCAAACTTCTTCTGATCTTCTTCAGACATTTCTTTCTGTTTCTTGAACTGTCTTCTTGCAGCAGCTGATAGATCAGAAGTGTCCAGTAAGCTGTCAAGAGTAAAAGCCTGTTGAGGTCTCTTCATCAGTGGTTCATCAGTGTAGACAGGTTTTCTAGGTAGGCTGGGATCTTTCTTCCTGTTTTCTTCAAGTCTCTTGTATGTTTCAACCAGCCTTAGCTTAGACCATCTTGCAACAGACCTCATCTCCCCATAATTAGCAGCCACTATTTCTTGTCTCATCCTCTTAAACTTCAAGGATCTGGCTGGATCTCTGCCTTTACCAAAATCAGGGGCAGAGACTTTAGCTTGGGGATTCTTGGCCAACTCTTCTATTCTTAAGAGTTCTTCCCTTAGTGCATGAGTGGTCCAACCTGCAAACTGTTTCTTGTTTGCTTTGTAAGGCATGGTTGCCAAGATTTGTTCAAGAAGGGATTCCCTAACCTCCTTTTCCATGTCACTACTGAGAGGCATGGCAGACATGGAATTGCTCAGGGTCTTAGCAAAATCTTCAATCCTTCTCAATTTGCTAAGTTCTCCTGAATGGATGCCCTGAGCAGTCCTGTCATCCTTCCCTTTGCATTTCTCTTTTATGATTGCATCTGCCTGTTCAGCCTTATATTTAAGATATGTGTGAATGTTTAAGGGAACAGGGAAATGTGGAAGAGAAGGGAAAGATCTATCAGATGGTTTTTCAGTATTATAGAAGGATTGCATTTCCCCCTTGAGTAGATCAAGTTCAAGAGGATACTGAACAGCCAATGGTGTAATGGTTGGTGGTGGTCTATGGGATCTGAATTGTGATGTGTGTGGTGAAAATGATGAGAGTGGAATGGCTGATATAGGTGCGGATTGTGTGGTTGAGGTGGTGTGTGGTGATGTATGTATGTTTTCATCTGTACAACAAAGGTTGATATCCTCTTCCTTTTGTACAAGATTTTTGGTGATGGTGGTGTGGAAGTAGTGGTTGTGTCATCATCTGTTGGCACCTTGGTAGGACCAGCAGATGTTTGGGATTTGGATGGTGATGTGATTGTAGGTTCAGATGTGGGTTTGGTGGTTGTAGGTTCAGGTGTTGTTGTAGGTTCATGTGTTGTGGTTTTATCAGTGGTTTGGGTGGCAGTAGTGGCTTTATCAACAGAGGTTTTAGCAGTAGTGGTTTTCAGTTTAGATGGTGGTTGTCTGACATGCTTAGCAGGCATCTTCTTCCTTTTTGAGGATCCCACATCTTCACCTTCCTGCTGTTGTTCCCCTTTTAGTTGTATCAACAACTTTGCTTTGGCTTCCAAAGTGTCAGCCCTCTTTTGTTTGTCTTCAGCAGCCTTTTCAGCTTCTTTATTTGCAGAGTTGTCTACTGCTTTATCTTTGCTGGTTTGTTGTTGTTGTGGTGCATTTTGAGTTTGTTGTTGCTGTTGTGGTGCTGTTTGAGTAGACCCTGGAATGTTGGAAGACTTTGATTTACCTTTTTGAGAAGGTGGACAACCAAAGGGATCTAGCTTTGGCAACCTATCTCTGCCACTCTCCCCCTTTTTGGCATCATCAGCTGTGAATGCATCATCATCTTCATCCCTGAGAATGGTGGTAGGGGCAGAGCCAGTGGTCTTCAGTAGATGGTCTTTGATGGCTTGAATGTCTGCATGAGTATCTTTGTACCTTGCATCTACCATGTTTCTGATCTCAGCCATGTAGGTTTCATGATTCTGATCTGCTAGTTTTCTGTGAGCTATGATGATGGGGGAAACAGATTTCCATAGCTCACTAGCAATATCAGATGTGGATGGTTGACTCTTGGAAAGAGTAGCCAAGGATTCCAATATTAGCTTGACATCAGATTTTATGTCAGCAACAGAGGTTTCAATGGTTTGAACTCTAGCCGTCAATTCTTGGTATTTTAATCCAACACCTAAGTTAATAGGATCATCTGAATTCCTACCAGTGGTAGTTTTAACTGATTCAGTCCTAGGAGGTGAATCCAAAGGATGAGAACCAGATGCCCCTTTGTCTTGGTTCTGGGGACTTCCAACTGATTTTGGGGACACTATAGTGGCCTCATCAGTTGTTGCCTTCAAGGGAGTCTTAGCTATGTAACCACTGTCCTGGTGTGAGACAATGGTCTCTACATCAGTAGTGGCTGCTCCACTTGAAAACTCACCTAGAGTTGCATTGAACTCTAGGGGTGTAACCTCCTCATCTGTTTGTGGGATGGCTGATTGAATTTCCTCAGTCCCAGTCACTTGGGGAGGTATACTCTCATTGACAGGTGAAAGAGAGGAACTGGGATTTTCCTGAGTTTTGTCAATAGCCTCAAACAGAGGTTGCATGGTCTGTTGAACATGTGATGGTGAGGGTGGAGGAGTAATAAGAGAATTAGCCTTGGGAGAAGGGCTTGTGAACATTTGGCCAAGTGACTCAAATGTATCATGATGTGGTTCCCCTTGGCTTACAACAAGATCCTTTTGAGAGGATGCCTGAGGAGTTTGTTTAGATGGAGATATTTCCAACTGTTGTGAGGAAGTAGCAACAGTGGTTTCTGGTTGCTTTTGTGTTGCAGCAGAGTTATCTTCTGGTATCTCATCTTCCAGAAGTCTCTTTTGAGGTGGAGTGGTGGTTTTTGTGGATGGACGTTTTCTTTTGGAAATGGCTGGTGTGGGTTTCACAGCACTGGATGTAGTGCCATGATCAACAGGAGCAATGGGCTCAACAACAGAGGTTTGGACAACAGTTGTTGTCTTAGTCCTCTTTGTTTGTGTTTTTGAAACCTTTGACACTTTTGATACCTTTTCTTGGGTGTTTGCACCCAGCATTCTTGTGAAAGTTTCATCAGTTAGACTCTTCATTTGCATAGACTCACCCTTTTTGAAAACTTATTTCTGGTAAAACCTTTTGTAGGATTACACTTAAGATTCTTGGGTAAATTAGAAAAGCATTGTTTGACCCAGACTTTATGGCTTTCACATTTGACACTAAATCCATAAACAGTCCCTTGGATAGATTGAAGTCAGAATCTGACAACATAGCATAGCCCAAGTACTGAATCCTCAATGGGATTTCATTAAAGGAGGTGGACTTAGCGGAGACACAGAGAAGGAGGGTATGGAAGAAAAATTTCATGACTGGTGGGAAAAACTTTTTGAAAAGTGTTGACCCAGTCATCTGAGCATCATACCCCCTTTCCTGAAACTCTGTGTGAAGCTCTGTTTTAGGGAAAGAGTCTTTACCTGACAGGTCATTAAGTGAGAAGGTTGTGGATATCAGTTGAGGGGTAATGACGATACTTGTTTCACCAATTTTAGAGATAATGGAAGTAGGCTTTTTGTCTTGAAGCAAGAACTCAGCATTCAACCAGAATTCTTGGAGAGTATCAAGATAGATGGGGGCGTCAGCGGTTAAGATTGTCAGGTATTTGGATTTTAGAATGATGTCGATGGTGGAATGAAATGGAGTATTTTCATCTGTTTTAACCAGATATGGAAGGTAATTGTGGGTGGCTTTAGCTTGAAGATCCATTGTAATGGATTCCGAAGTTGAGAATGAATGAAATTTGATTGAGGGTTTGAGAATGAAGAAGGCGGTTTCAGTATTTTGAATACAATGAGACAGTGTAACGACTGTTGTGATAAAACAAGGTTTTTATAGGCTCTGGTGAAACCGCTGATGTGGCCAAAACTCTGCTTGTAAGAGAAGACGTGGCAAACATCTGATGGTTAAAACATCTGGTGGGGAACAACTGTTTTTGGCAAACAACTGATGCAAACAGCAGTTTTTTTTATTATTATCATTATTGTAGATACATATGTATATATATATATATATATATAGATATGGATAATAAAACAGTTGTTTTATCTGATCAGAGGTTTGAAACAGATTTTTCAACCAACAGTGGATAAAATGAATGAAATAGTGGTTGTTTTATCTGAACAGAGGTTTGAAACAGATTTTTCAACCAAAAAGCTATTTTTAAGGATGAATTTTGATTTTCTAAAAACATTTTAATGCTTTTATTAAAAACATTTTGTTGTTTAATCCATGTTTAGCATACCAATTCTAGAAATCAGATTTGTAAAGGTAGATGTGTCTAAAGCTTTTGTCAACACATTTGCCAACTGATCCTCTGTTGGGACATGGTGCAGAGAAATCAAACCTTTTTCATAGCTATCTCTGACAAAATGATGTCTGATGTCAATGTGTTTGGTAGTGGAGTGAGAGACTGGATTTTTGATGATATTTTCAGCAGCTTGACTATCCAACATGAGTGGAGTCTGTAATGCAGTTATCCCAAAATCCAGCAATTGATTTTGAAGCCACATGAGTTGGGCTGTACAGCTTGCAGCAGCAATGTATTCAGCCTCAGCTGTTGAGGTGGAAACAGCTGCCTGCTTTTTGCTTTGCCAAGATACTAAGGCATTCCCTAGAAATTGGCACCCTCCTGATGTGGATTTTCTTGTGGAGTGACAGCCAGCAAAATCACTATCTGAATAACTTGAAAGCTCAATGTTTCCATTAGAAGGGTACCAGATACCAAGTGTGGGAGCACCTTTTAGGTATCTGAATATCCTTTTCACAGCAATAAGGTTTGACTTTCTAGGTGAAGCCTGGGATCTTGCACAGACACAAGTGGCAAACATAATGTCTGGCCTAGATGCAGTTAGGTACAATAAAGACCCAATCATGCATCTATAATGTGTTTGATCAAACAGTTCATCCTTGTCATCAATAGTGAGTAGCTTGACTGTACTCATGGGTGTACTACATGGCTTACAGTCATTCATCTCAAATCTAGTTAGCAAATTCTTTACATATTTATTTTGATGGATGAATGTGCCATTTTGCAGTTGTTTCACTTGGAGACCAAGAAAACACTGAAGTTCACCCATGGCACTCATTTCA
The DNA here is from genome assembly GCA_028751855.1 of Ambrosia trifida. NCBI lineage: Eukaryota > Viridiplantae > Streptophyta > Magnoliopsida > Asterales > Asteraceae > Ambrosia > Ambrosia trifida. The sequence continues at coordinate 81,052,054 of CM054129.1, forward strand.
AACTCTCCTGTCATGAGTTTTCTGAACTCTTCACACATTTTGTTACATGTGGATCCAAAGATGATGTCATCCACATATATTTGAACAATCATTAAATCTTTCCCTTTCCATTTCAAAAATAAGGTTTTATCAATTTTACCTCTTGTGAAGCCAATGGATAAGAGAAAAGTGGAAAGAGTTTCATACCAGGCCCTTGGTGCTTGTTTGAGTCCATACAAAGCTTTATTGAGCTTGTAGACATGATCAGGATGGAATGTGTCTTCAAAACCAGGTGGTTGACATACATAGTCTTCCTCCTGAATTCTGCCATAAAGGAAAACACATTTGACATCCATCTGATACACTTTGATGTTGTGGTTGACAGCAAAGGCTAGAAAGAGTCTGATGGCTTCTAACCTTGCTACAGGAGCAAAGGTTTAATCATAGTCTATTCCTTCTTCTTGTCTGAAGCCTTGAACCACAAGCCTGGCTTTATTCTTGACAACAATACCCCTTTCATCAGTTTTGTTTTTGAAGACCCATTTTGTGCCAATTGGACAAACATCTTTAGGCAGTGGTACAAGTTCCCATACTTGTTGTCTTTTGAACTGAAGGAGCTCTTCTTGCATAGCTTCTACCCAACTGTTGTCTTTCAGTGCCTCTTGGTACTTGACAGGTTGTGTGAGAGATAGGAACCCTGCAAAAAGACAGATATAGGAGGATTGGTTTCTTGTGAGCACACCCTCTCTGATGTTGCCAATGATCTGGTCTGGTGGATGAGCTCTTAGGTAGATAAGATCTCCCTGATATGGTATGATGGCATTTTGAGATGAAGGACAGAGGTTTGGTGACTCTGTTGATGTAACATCTGTTTGCACTTCTGTAGTGCCATCAGATGTTTGGAATGGAAGTGGGGGAATGGGTCCAAGTGGTGTAAAACTGGACTAACTTTTGTCAACAGATGTTTGACTTTTGTCAACAGATGGTTGATCAGTGGTTGTGAGAGGTGAAGCAGTGGTTTGAGGGTAAGACTGGCCAACAGTGGTTGACTCAGCTGTGACAGAGTTTTGACAATTGTTTTGAACAGCTGCTTCCTCTGATGCAGAATAGATTTTATAGTGACTGGGGATGACAACATCTGTTCTGTAATCTTGTTGTCGAGACTGTGGAATACCTGCACTGTTAGTTTTAACAGTGATATCTTAAAATTTGAATTTATCTAAATCAAATAGTTCAGCAGGATTTGCTGGGATTTTTAGGGATGAAAGTTCATTGAACTTTACATTCAGAGTTTCTTCTATTGTCTTGGTCTTTGTGTTAAACACTTTATAAGCCTTGGCAGTAGAAGAATATCCCAGAAAATAGCCACAATCTACTTTGGCTGCAAATTTTGAAATGGAATCTTTGAGATTTAAGATGAAACATGGGCAGCCAAAGATTTTGAAAAATGAAATTAATGGTTTGATTTTGAACAAAATTTCATAAGCAGTTTTTTGATGTCTAGGGTTGATCAAAACTCTGTTTTGAACATAGCAAGCAGTGTTTACAGCTTCTGCCCAGAAGGACAATGGCAAGCCAGAATCTGCTAGCATGGTTCTTGCAGCTTCTATAAGAGTTCTATTTTTCCTTTCAACCACCCCATTTTGCTCTGGTGTTCTTGGGATGTTGTACTGCCTCACAATCCCTTTTGACACACAGAAATCATCCAACTCCTTATTTTTAAACTCTGTTCCATTGTCACTCCTGAAGACTTTTACTGGCAAGTCATATTGTTTTTCAACTTTGGTGACAAAGTCCTTCAATATACCTGCAGTCTCATCCTTAGAATGTAAAAAGTAAGTCCATGTAAACCTAGAAAAATCATCAACTATGACAAGACAAAATCTTTTTCTTCTTAGACTCATGATTTTAACAGGGCCAAACAAGTCCATGTGCAACAATTGTAGACATTGACTGGTTTTGGACTCATCAATGGATTTGTAAGAGCTTTTATGTTGTTTCCCTTTTAAACAAGAAACACAATGCTCATCACATTTGAATTCTTTTGATGGTAAACCTCTGACAAGGCTTTGTTTGGAGAGTGTGTTGATAGTGTTAAGGTTGGTGTGACCCAATCTCCTATGCCACAGTTCTGTCTCCTTTGTGGACGCAGCAGAGAATAGACAGACATTTGCCATAGGATTGTCCTTTAACATATCAACAACATACACATTGCCACTTCTATGAGCAACAAGTTGTGCTTTGCTCTCAGCAATGATGGTATCAATCTTTTTCACCACTTCTGGCCAAATAATCTTGCAAGTTTTCTTTGTGAAGAATGAGCCATAACCTTTGTCACTCATTTGTGAAACACTCAGAAGATTAAACTTGAGATTATTAATAAGATTGACATTTTCAAACTTGAGTTTCCCAGCTTGCACAGTCCCTGACCCCAACACCTTACCTTTTGAATCATTACCAAAGGATATATCACCCCCTCCATGAGCCAAGAAGTCCAGAAGAAGGGCTCTACATCCTGTCATGTGCCTGGAGCCTCCACTATCTACATACTAAAGACTATCTAAACAAGCAGAAGCTCCCTGCACAGCAGTAATGGATTAGTTTTGGTGAGTGTCCAAAGCCAAGTTGGCTTTGGATGGGTCCTCAGACTTTTCAGACTCAAGCTTTGGAAGATGATCAGTGGTTTGACCTAATTTTTGAATCAAGTTCAACAACTGCTGCTGACCATTTGCCAGTGCTTGAATGTCAACACTTGGAGCAACAGTTGTTTGATCACTTCGAGACAGATGATAATACCCATAGGGATTTCTGTTTACTCTTGGTTTAGAGGGTCTTTTTGGCTCCTCATAAACATGTAACAGACTATGACATGGTGGTTGTCCATATCCTCTTGTGTACTTGCTTGTGGGTGGAGCATCTGTTACTTGGACATCCCTAGGAGCAGATGTTTCAAGACTTTTAGTAACAGATGTTTGGACAGGAGTGAAGGCTGTTTAGGTTTTACTTTTGAAGTACTTACCCCAGGATTTGCAAGAGTTTTAGCTTTGTACTCTTGTATTTTCACATCAAAATTTTTGAGATACAAGCACTCTTTGGTTTTGTGATTCTTTTTCCCACATATTGAACATGTGGTTTTGGAATCACATACACTTGTTCCTTTGTTAATGTCATATGCTTTTAGAAGAAAACAGTTTTTAGTGACATGATTCTTCTTTTCACAGAAATCACAGAACAGGTGGACAGTCTTTTCTTTCTTCTTCCCTTTTTCAGCCTTCTTTTCAGCAGATGTTTGAGCATCTGCTGGAAGGTTTTTCAAGGGATGATTCCACAAATAAACAATCTTTCTTTCTTCTTCCCTTTGTTGGGTCTGCTGACCTGGAGAAGAACAGATGATTGAAAAGCCAAAATATGCTAACAGTTGATTCCACAAATAAACAGTCTTTACAACATATTTTTCCCAAAAGACTGCTGACCCTAACAACTGTTCCATCCAAACAACTGCTGTTACAACTGTTGTTACAAAGGACTGCTAGAGAACAACTGATAGAGAACAATTGCTGACCAAAGGTCTGATGAAGAAACAACTGCTGATCAAGTACTGAAGACTAAAGGTCTGTTGGAGTCAACATCACTTAGACTCCAACAGATGTTGCAAGACCATCAGAGTTTTCCCTTAGCAGTAGTTTGCTTTAACAGTGATTTGTAATATAACACTAGTTTGTATAGGGCAGATGTTTAATGTTGTTATTCTGTTAGAGGTCACTATCTTAGGTGACGTCAGCACAGGTCACCAGTGGTTTAGGTCTGTCTATAAATAGAACAGTGCTTGTACTGTTCTATTACATCACACACAAACATTCTCTCAGACAAACAATCACTGTGTGATCAGGCTGAGGGGGAGTATTTGTACTGATTGTAATATTTCAATTAAATGAAAGCATTTGATCATTGAAAACATTTATTCCCATTGTTTTGATTATAGTATATTATTCCGCTGCACTTTCCATATATACTTACATCATTCATTTCTCATCTTATTCTAAATACATCAAAACAATCAAACTCAGTTCTTATCATACGTATAGGCGTAATGTCATTACACCATATAACTCGTTTGTCCAAGGCGTTTAAACGTTCAAAAGTGTGTAGGTGACACCTAGTGATTCCACATGCAATAGTAAATCCTACGGACTCGTTGGTTAATATGTTGGTTATAATTAGTTGTTAGATTCCATATGCGTCTCATACAAGTGCCCGTTCAGTTACACATCAATTACATAACACCTATGACCTCAATTAATCACATAAGCACATAATACACAATCTGTGTTTTAGGACAGATTGTGCGTCATCAAAACTAATTTATTTAAAATAGTTAATCAGTGAGTTAATCTCCCAAATTTTTACTGAATATTCTTTGGGATTCACTTAACAACCCCTATTTTTTCTCTGTCTTAAATCCAAACAAAAAAATAATTAAAATTCGTTCAACACAGCTATCTTCATAAAACTTTCATAACAGACCAGTTTAGTAGAAAAATTCCCAAAAATTGTGTATTCATCCAAACGGGATGAATCCACTTGGAAAACTCAAATTACTCCAGTGTTAATCTTCTGTAAAAAGTTCATAACCCAACTCTTTACAAAACTCGAGTTATGATAACTCAAAGTCGACTCAGTTTATTAACCCGAAATTCTGATATGACCTATTTTCAAAGAAAATTCCAAAAACGACTCAACCGACGTCCAAATCACTTGATTTTACCCATTATGAAAAGATAAGACCAGGTGTGATTTAACCATGCAAAGAAAATACCAAAATCGTCATGTTAAAGTCGTGTTACAGCCCCTATAAGTTCATCTAATCATTCTGTCCAGATTTTTGTTACGCCTAAATCTTTCTTTAAACAACTACCGTGTGCATGCAAACAATAAACAATCATCAATAACCATTACCAAACATTCCTAATACCTATTGTGATTAGATTCTATCATTATACATGCAAAGATTACAACTTTAGTGATCAAAACTTCAACAACTTGCGCAACAAGTAACCTATGATATTACTAATCGCCTATCATCATGTTTAATTTGTTCAATCTTCAAAAATCTCAAGTTTTAATAATTATCAAAAGCTTTCAGACCTGTAAAAACCTTGTTATATGATTTTTATAACATAAAAATAAGATTAAAGCGTAAAGGATTAAGGATTATACCCCAAGCTCTTCGATACAATCAACCGAACGCCTTTAGAGCTTCCCAATCGATGTTCTTGAGCCTTAGCAGGTTGTTTGGGGTTAATAATTCGTAAGGAGGCAGTAGGGGGCGATTAGGGTTGAGTTTGGAGGTTGCATGGGGCTTAAGAGTGTTTAAATAGGTGTTTGAGGCGGTATAGAATCGTCAGGCACCCACGCGCGGCCGCTCGGGCTCTGTGAGCGGCCGCTCACAGGCCTTCGGCCCGTGTGGGTGGCCCGTTTCGTCACCCGACATGTTTTCCTTTGAGGTTTTCGTTATTTCGGACCGTAACAAGTGCAACCCCATGCGTTAAGACCCTAATCAACCTAATGATCCACCTTTAAGGATTTTATTAACGTATTCGGTTCAGGTTCATACAATCACGTATGGTTTTCACATAAGTTCATCGAATATCACAGAGACACATAATCGCAATCAATCCAAATTAGTTAACTCATTACTATTATACTTCATTATTCACAAACGTCCGAGGTTCACTAATCATGTATTCAGTTATTAACTCACAACAATGCAACGTGTGTCCTATCTAACTAACCCTAGTTAAGTATAATGCAAGGAGCGTAACTAGAGTTTAGTTAAAGTGAGAACCTGAATTTGCGGGGTATCACAAATACTTTCTTTGTGATAGACATATACCAGATTGTGCATAGAATACTTTAATACCAAGAAAATACTTCAAAATCCCTAAATCTTTTATAAGAAATTTAGAGTTAAGACATTTTTTAACTTTACTTATCGCTTCTTCATTATTTCCAGTCAAAACTATGTCATCAACATAGACAAGTAAAACAACTAACACATTTCCCTTAGATAAAATAAACAAAGAATAATCACAAATACTTTGAATAAAACCAATTTCTAAAAGTACATTAGTCAGTTTTTCATTCCGTTTTCTAGGGGCTTGTTTCAAGCCATAAAGAGACTTAACTAATTTACAGACTTTGGTTTCATTCTTCGAGTAATAACCTTCAGGAGGTTTCATGTAAACATCCTTAGTTATTGACCCATATAGGAAAGCATTATTAATATCAAGTTGATACAAAGGCCAATTATTACACGCAACAAGGTTAAGCACAACTCTAACAGTCACCACTTTTAAACTGGTGAAAAAGTTTCACCAAAGTCTATTTCTTCTCTTTGGTTGTACCCTTTGGCTACAAGCCTAGCTTTATACCTCTCTACTTCACCATTTGCCTTATACTTGATCTTAAATATCCATTTGCATCCTATAGGTTTTCTATCTTTAGGTAAGTCAATTAGAACCCATGTGTTATTTCTGTGCAATGCTTCCATTTCAACATTCATTGCTTCTATCAACTTAGGATCTTTAGAAGCTTCAGAATAACATGTGGGTTCAACAGTCTTATTCAGACCGGAAATAAAACAAAAATATTCACTAGACAGATTAGAGTAGTTAACAACTTTTTCTACCCCTTATTTGACTTTCCTATCTATAACAAATTCACTAAATTTCCTAGGAAATATATACTCCTTAATATACTTTCTAACACTTCCTCCCTCGGGTGGGTTAGGTTCATCCTGTGTTGATTCAACATCATTGTTAGCATCCTCAGGATATCTACAACCTAAACAGCCTACATTCTGGTTTGAATCAGAAATGTTGGTAGCACTAGGAGACTTTCCTGGTTGCTGACTAGTATCATCAACATGAGACTCTATGATTCCCCCTTCATCATTAGGAAGTTTATTCCCCTTACCCGTATCAAAAGTTAATATGATTTACATCATTATTTTCAGACAAATCAATTTCATTTAAAATGTTTTTATAAGGAAAAATATTTTGATAAAACCTAATATCTCTTGAGTACTCAACTTGTTTTTGTTCCAAATTCCACAAATTGTAACCCTTTTTAAAATTTGAGTACCCAATTAGAACATATTTCTTAGCTTTAACAAACATTTTATCAGGTTCATTTAAAACAGTTACAAAACCTAAGCAACCATATTTCTTAATAGGACTAAGAGTGGGGGGGGGGGGGGGACCAAACATAACCTCATAAGGACTCGTACCATTCAAGACAGAAGAAGAAATCTTGTTAAAAGTAGTAGTCAGAACACATTCAGGCCAGAATCTTAAAGGTTACCACTTTGAAATAATAAAGCTCTAGTCATGTTTAAAAGATACCTATGTTTCCTTTCAACCAAACCATTTTGTTGAGGGGTATACACACAAGTGGTTTGGTGTATAATTCCCTTAGACAAACAAAACTGGCCCATTTGATTGTTAACAAATTCACTACCATTGTCACTTCTAAAATTTTTGATTTGTTTCTTAAATTGAGTTTTAATCAATTCATAAAAACATATTATATTTTCAAACACTTCACCTTTTCCTTTCATCATATAACACCAAACTGTTCTAGAGAAATCATCAACTATGGTTAAAATATTTGTAACCTTCTCTACTAGAAACTCTATATGGACTCCACAGATCAAAATGAATTATATCACCTACTTCTTTTGTTTTAGGATCACTTAAAGGAAAAGGATTTCTGACTTCTTTAGATTTGTAACAAATTTCACATGGTTAGTATTAGAAACATTAATTTTCAAGACATCTTTTAATACGGCTAGCACTTTATCAGGAGGATGACCTAATTTAATATGCCATAGATTAGTATCACTAATACTATTCAAACATACATTATTCAGACTCACTTTATCACCAATAAAATACGGCCCATCACTTTGTCTACCAGTCACCAGGATTCTCTTGGATTTGGAATCCTAGAAAAAACGTTTACATTCATCAAACAAGACAGTCAACTTATTGTCTCTAGAAAGTTTATGAACAGACAACAAATTGACACAATAATCAGGAACATTCAAGACATCTTTTAGTATAACATTATTAGCAAGAACAACATCTCCTATCTTAGATACTTTAGCACTAGTACCATTAGGATGTTTCACTTTGACATCAAACTCAGAAACATTTATACAGTTAATCATGTTTTCATCACTATTAGACATGTGTTGATTAGCACCTGAATTAGTAATCCAACTACAACTAATGATTTGTTCAACAAGATTTGAACAACTAGAAAAATTTTCTAAAACAGTTTTTTAAACTCTGAAAACTAGACATACTAGAAAAACCATTGATTATATTACCTCCAGAATTGGAAGTTTGTGGATCATTAGCAGACTTTTCACTAATAAGGTTCATTATCTTTGAAATCTGTACAAAATTGAAAGGCAAACTAGCAGTAGCAGTAGAAACATTTGACCTATCTTATTTATTACATTTGCCCCACCTTTACCAACCCCTGAACTAGTATTCTTCTTTTTCATACCAGGTGGGTAACCAACCAATTCATAGCACCTATCAACAGTGTGTCCTAACATATTGCAATGAGTACATTTTAAGTTGGGATTATGACCACTGTTTAACCTTCTTTTATTGTCAAAAGATTGATTAGTTTTTGACACAAAAGCAACATTTTGTCCTTTAACAGAATTACTAGATCCTCTATGTAAATCTCCTCTTGAAACAATTGCAAAAGCATTTCTAAGAGTAGGTAAAGGTTCTCTAGTTAATAGGTTAGTTCTCACTGGTTGGTACACATCATCAAGCCCCATAAGAAATTGCATTAGCTTTATCAATGAATTAAAATCATTAAAATCCTTAGAGGCTTGACACACACAAGAAGGTAATTGAACAATAGCATCAAACTGTTTCCACATAGTATTAAGTTTATGATAATACTCTGCAACAGAACTACCATTTTGCCTAGCAAAATTAATATTTTGATACAGATTAAACACAACAGAACCATCCACCTTATCATAGGTTTCTCTCAAATCAGACCATACTTCAGAAGCAAGTTTAGAAAACACTTGACCTAGACACAATTCTCCACTAACAAAATTTTACAACAAAGACAAAACCACAGAGTTACATCTATGCCATTGCCTACCTAAGACATCATTAGTATTAGACTTTATGCAAGTACCATAAAAAATTTAAACTTATTCACAGTTTGCAAAGCTAATTTCATAGAACTGGCCCACACAGAAAAGTTTTCAGTACCTTTTAATTTTATGCCAGTTATTGTTAAACTAGTTGTGTCACTAGGGTGTAAGAACAAAGGATCACTAATGTCCAATTTGCTAATCAAGGTTCCAATAAGAAGAGCTCCTACACCAGGATCATCTTCTGCTGCAGCAGCACCACCAGCACAGCAGCCCCACTAGTGGCAGGAATACCAGTGCCACTCATATCAGATAACGCACAAAGAGAACATATAATAGGAAACAAGAGACAAGACAAAGTTAGCCAAAAACTAACTCAAACAAATATAATACTAGACAAAGTTAGCCAATGAGCAACTCAAGAACAATAACAAAAGACCTAGAAAGCGAAACTGTGTAGGTGTTCAGATCATGGGTTCATCACTCAAGGGTGCCCATGTAGATCCTTACACAAGAGCTTTTTATATATATAGCAACAATCAACATAGAAACAAACAAGATCCAAAGCAAGACATATAGTAGACAACCAAAGAAAAGACATACAAGATCAATGTCGGTCCACCCTAACCCGGCCAAGATGCCTAGACTCAATAGAGAAACAATATAAGAAATAGAGAATACTTACAGAGTACTCCAGCAGCAACAAAGCAAAATAAAAAGACAAAGAATAGTAAACAGAAGAACTCACCAGAATAAGCTCCAATGACAAGCCAACAATAGTTGACCAAATGAATATCTGAATCTAAAACAATCAGATCCAGAAAACAAAGTAATAGACAAGATCTGTATGAGATCAGATCTACTACATAAGACAAGAAGAACCAGATCCTTCAACAAAATAGACATGTAAGACCAGAAACAACACAAATCAGAAGATCAAGTACCAGATCTATTTATTAGACCAGATCCTTGATCAATAATCAACGGAAGACAAAAAAACAATCACAGAATCATGAGCATAAGCCCTAATACCTTGTAAAGTTTTATAACTAGACAATACACAATATAATTTGAACTAATCAACCACAAGAACCAAAGAACCAAGAAGAAATAGCGACAAAATCAAGTGTCAAAACTCTTATTTAACCCAAACCTAAAAACTCCCCCCAAACCCTAGATCTCACCAAATCAGTGAGATCTAAATAAAAAAGTCTTGTGTAACAACTGATTATAACAATCAGTTGATGCATTATGAAAATACAGTAAATACTTACAACTAGAAAGACGAAGGAAGTACAACAAGACCTCAAGACAAGAGATCCAGAGAAGAAGTCTTTGTCGAGAGAGAAAGAGGGAGAGTAAAACAATAATAATGAAAAACCCTAGAAAATATCATGTGAATATGTGCTTATATAGATGGGCTTCCTTTCTTGATGGGCCATAGAACATATCCAACTAATGGGCTGCTCCTGAAATATACTCAAACACAACTCAACAAGCCCATTAGTATATTAATAAGAATTACACATTAACATTCACAAGTGTAACATAAAATGTTCAATTAGTTTAATACTTGAATTATAAGAATAATCTTCATTTTTAAATAGTAAACTTTAATCATCAAAAGACCCATGTTTTTCTAACCCTTTTAACCCAATAACTGTGATAGTTCATATGTAGTTTAGTTAATTTAGTTGTTAAACCTAAATTAAAAATACCAAAATGCTGCTTGAATTCCGTCTTTTGAATCGCAATTGTTGAGAGATATTTTTCTTATGTGAAGGATGTGAATACGGATTCGCGAAATTGGATGGGTGAAGATTTTTTGAATGATGCTTGCGTTTGTTATATTGAGAGGATTTATTTGCGAAAGATGCGAAAAAAGAGCTTATCAATCGTTTTCAAACATGAAAACATGTAGGGAGAAACTACAAAATATATTTTTTATATGTTTCAAATAAATATTTTAATTTTGTGTTTTCGAATGACATTACATTTTTGTGATGCTGTTACTTTTTATTATGTAAGTTGACTAGATTTGAAAATTTTGACTCCAGACATATTATAAACTTGGGTATTAAAAAAGATGCACACCGTAGGAAAAACATTCTTGGCTCTGCCACTGAAACCAAGAAACTCAAGCGATCAAGGGAGATATGCCCGCTTGTCAGGGTCTAAGGGGCAAAGCGCCTAGAACGTGATGTTGAATTCTGGAATGAAACTCTTGATTGTATACGGTTTGTATGAATCGAAATATAGAGGGAGAGTATGGAGGGAAATTTGAAAAGTAGTTATTAGAAACAATACTTTTCCACACACAATAATACAAAGTGTTTGGCCTATTTATACATGCTATAGGGGTGCGACTAAACCAACATGTCACCTTAATCTTGCTGTAACCGTTCGGTCAAGTTTGTGACACACCAGTCAACTTATTTTCCATCTAGACTTATGATATCTAGGATAATAACAATATCTAACATATGTACATAACTTAATTAACACATGGTTTATAATATGAATCAAGATTACTTCTAACACGTGATCCTGGTCTAGCTCTACGGGTCCATATGGCTGAGTGAAGCTATGATCACAATGTTGAAAGACTTTTGAAATTGATTTTGACATGGTGCAGTTGCTTGGTTTATTAGTAGGAACTGCGCTGACTTCACGAACATCTTCTAGTTTTTTAGTGAGTTCACTAATATTTCTTAGAACTCTTATCATGAAGAGACGTGATTATTAAAATTAAGAGCTTTTTAGCGATAAATCTGATCAATTTCCTTTAATTTCATCTTCTTTCCTGGCATTCCTTTTCAGTATCTTTAGGATTGAAGCTTGGATGCTTAGATCTTCCTTCTGCCTCTTTTCGAGCATGCCCTTTTCACTTGTGAGACATCTAGATCGAGCCACACACATGAAGAAGTCTCTTGGATATGGGTTCGGACCAGCAACTCAGGGACTAATGTCTCATCTTGATTGTGGGAAAAAGCTTGTCGCGTCAGCTGGGAACTTAAAAGACTGTCTATAGATGTGTACATGCAATCATTCCAGCCATGTTAGCCCAATGCAAAATGTTTCATCAGGAATACATGTGAGTTGCTCGTCAACTTGAAGTGTATTGTGATCTGGTTGCCAAAGTAGTGGACCAACGTGCATGCAGTGTATAGTATAAATAAGAAGAAAGTGATGCCAATCGTTTGGTTAGAATTCGGCCAGCATTCAAACGGTTAGGTTGATAACTAAAATATTCTTTGATTTTCTATTTATACAAACCCAAGTAGGCATACATTAATTTACCAGCAAAGAGCATGTGAAGCACCATGTGATCAGTTTCTTTCAAATTTCTAAACTGGCAACTAAAAACAAATTAGGGGTCTTCATCGAATCGAGTAACGAATTTTTGAATTATTCGAATCGAATTTTTTGAATAATTTTTTTTTAACCAAATTCGTATTCGATTAAAAGCTGACCAATTCGATTCGAATTCATATTCGAAGAAAAAACTCAATTCGAATTCGATTTGAATTCATATTAGAAACTCGAATTCGAAGCGAATTCGAATAAATTCATTTAAGGTTAAGACTTAAATTATGAGCTTTAGTTAGACTTGAGCTTGATAATGGGCTAATTTATGACTTATGTCAAATTCATAGAGTAGCCCATGTTATAAAATTATAGGTGTGTATATAATTATATATATAATAAACTAGCTTTTTATCCCGGGAGTCTCCCGGGGTTGAAAAATATAACAATTCTAATAATACTAATAGTAATAATTATCACTCTTGTAATTAAATAAATAAAAAAATAACCTTGCTATAAGGTGACACCATGTGTTGCAGTGTTGTGCGATTCTTTCTCATAGCTTCTCTTGATGAAGTATGCCTATGCATCTTTAAAAGAGTAAAATTCCAATGAAAGCATGACAATTGGGCTGAATTTCAACATCGTAGATAAGAACCTGTTTTAAAAGAAAAAACATTATTAATGAATAACCTGAACACTTTGTGTTTTTTTTCCTGTATGAACGAAACCCCACAAAAAATAGTCGTTTTTTTTCTCCGTTTTTTTATATAACACTATGGTACTCGTTGGAAAGATAATAAAACGCTCGTTAATTTGGTGTAATTTTTTTCTTTAAAAAATCTCGTATATAAAAGATATTAACGTTTAAAAATTATGGGATGAAACATAAGAAAAAAAAATTAAATTTGTTTTTTAATTCCTTTTTATTAAAGTAACTCAATTTAAATTTAATAGATTAAGTTTTATATTATTATTATTTTTTATTTGCCACATAGCATGACATGTGGCACACTCAAGGAGGAGAATGCCTCCTTGAATGCCACGTCATTAAAATGGCTTTCTTAGACCTTCATTGAATGACAACTCATCAATCTTCAATTCTTTTATTATAAGTTATTATAGATTATAGATATGTATTATTTTTATTCGAATTTCGAATCAAATCGAATTTAAAATCATAAATTCGTATTCGATTTACTAAACTCGAATTAAATTGAATTCGAATTAGAATTCTTGATCATCGAATCGAATTCTTGATAATCGAATCGAATTAAGTCGCATTTCGAATTTTTTAAATCCGAATCAAATTTTGAACACCCCTAATACAAATACATAAGCAGTGGTGAAGCTTAGTTTTCGAATCGGTGGGGGCCGGACTCAATTTTTTCGATTGGTAGTGGCCGAAAGATCAAATCAGTGAGGGCCGGACTTAACTCGGACTCAATTTACCTACGAAAATCGTAAAATTCTATTACTGCACCAAAAATCGGTGGGAACCGGGCCCCCTCGAGCCCTAAAGAAGCTTCGTCCATGTACATAAGTCTGTCTACTTTAATGATGTTTGGAATTCAAAGAAGCAAACAGATGGCCTCCCACATGTTTTGTTGCAGAGACTGTCTTGGAGTTGCTCCAATATGTGTTTACTCTGATGTATATTTATTATACGTTTCTAGCCACCCCATTTATCAACAAAATAAGGTCTGTTTATTTTGTCTTTTTTACGGCCGCAAACGAACCGAGCTAGCACGAATAACTTGTTGTATGTGTTCGTTTGTTAAGGAAATATATGTGTTCACAAACAGTTTTTGAACACTTATAGAACAAGCTTTTCTGTTCGTGTTTGTTTGTTAAGAAAACGTCCGTGTTCATGTTCGTTTGTAAATATTGTTCATGAATGCACACGAACACAAATGGACATTCATGAACAGAAACAAGTGTTCATGAACACAAATGAGCACTAACGAACACAAAGAAGTGTTCATGAATGGAAACAAAAACAAACGGACATGTTAACTTTTTAAAAGGTCGAAATCACATACATATATTTACCTCATTAAAGTTATTTATTTAAAAAATAAAAATAAAAGAATATCAAAGCAAATTACAAAATTTAAAAACCCTATTAAACTATCGAACATAAATGAACATGTTACCGAACGTTCACGAATATAAACGAATTTTTTTTTTGTTCGTGTTTGTCCATTTATTAAACAAACTAGCACACAAACTTTCCTCCGAACAATTTATGAACTGTTCACGGAAAATATATTTGCAATTTTTTTTTCCTATAAATTTTGTACCACTTTTTTATCTTAAAATGAAATTGATACATTCCATAAACCTTTAACTATCGTCAAAATGTAAATTATTTACCAAAGGGGCTTTTCTAGCGTAGAAAGATCAATGTGGTTTGAAGGATGTCCATTTTCCTGAGATTTAAGGTTTACATTTTATAATTCGCAAAGATTTATATTAATTAAGAGTAGAATTAGAATGTGTATCCGACAAATGGTAGATTAGTTACTAGTATTAGAGTGTTTAAGTCACATGATGGACAAACCCAGAGCATCTACAATAAGGATCCTTAAAAACCCCTAAAAACCCGTCCAGTCAGCAGCCACATCAGAAGAACACCCATTCTTCAAAAACACTAAAAACCTACCCAATAAGAATACCTAAAAACCCCTAAAAACATTGTCACATCATCACCACCTTTTACATTTATTTTCAACTACTTATCTTATAATAATATCCCAACCCTACCACCCGGACCCACCTCTTGGGTTTTTAGAGGTTTTTTGTGAAGAACCTCCACCAAAATCCTTTCCTAAAAACCAACCCCACAATAGTCACCCACCAAAAACCTTTCCTAAAAACCTCTAAAAACCTTTTATTGAGAATGCTCTAACAACGTAAATTAATTTAACAAAATTTCTAAGAATACATTTGTAATATTCGGCTCTTTAATTACAAATATTTTCCGTTTTACTCCTGATGGATTGTCCATCCAGAAACTCACAGGCTTGTTTTTAGTTGCCCCTATGGAGACTTCCTAGGATGGCACCGACCCCATTACTATTCTCGCCTAAACATGCTTAACTGTAAAGTTTTTGCGGATTCAACATTCAACTAAGCCCAAAATCCATTGGTGATTTAAGAGGCAGGGGATTCCTTATGAACTAAGAATCTTTCTTATCCACGGCCGATGTCGGATTTTCCTATGGTTTTACACTAGATAATGTTAATGTTCTCGGTTGTCAGTATCATTATAATTAACACCCCCTAACCTTAGGGACTCATCAGTTGTTAGATTTGCCCCACCAACTCGAATAACACAAGAGTGGATTTGATACCATTTGTAATACCCGACCCATCTCACCATCAATATTGTCCACTTTACCCTCAGTTCGTTGCCTATTTAGAAACTCACGGATTTGTTTTTTGTTGCCCCGGTGGAGACTACCCAAAAGATCACCCATCCTAGTAGTACTTCCACCTGAGCATGCTTAACTAAGGAGATTTCATGTGCCCCACAGACAACTAAGCCAAAATGCGTTGGTGATTTAAGAGGTGAGGATTTTTTCATGAACCAAGAATCTCTCATGTCCAAAGCCGAAGCGAGATTGCCATGGTATTACACTAGTCCATGTTAATCTTCTCGGTAGTTGGTATCGTTACAACTACCCCCCCCCCCCCCAATATGGACTCATCATCCTCGATGGAGTTTTCCTCACTATCCTGAACTACACATGAGTGGCTTCACCCATTTGTAACACCTGTCCATTCTTATCACCAATATTGTCAGATTTGCCCATAAGGTCACTCATCTTAGTACTACTCTTATCTGAGTACGCTTAATTATAGAGTTTTCATGTGCCTCATAACCAACTAAGCCCAAAACGGATTAGTGATTTATGAGCGATGAATTACTTATGAACCAAGAATCTCTTTGATCCATGACTATTGATGATTCTCAGCTTATTGGGCAAATAACCACTGCGATAAAACTGGTTTTTAGTTACCAACAAAATTAAATTGGTGTTCTAATTATAGTCTTTCATTTACTTTGCAATTCTTATATGGATAATTTTATATATGAACTGTAGACATTATGAGAGCCAATTATTCTAGAGAAAGTATAGGATACAAAGTATTCTTAACGTACAAAGTGTAAGAAGCCACTATAGCTTGACACGTGTAAACCCTAACTCTAACTAACCCAATTCTGGTTGATTAAAAGGGTAAAGGGTAATGTTCCTTCAAATCGTTCATTAATCGTTCATTAACCACCACCACCACTACCATCGCCTGACCCAACCGTCGGACCAAAGCCTCATCGCTCCCTCCCTCCTCTAACCTCCGACACCTTCAAAACCCTTCACGTTGTTCGCCTTCAAACCGACCTCAATCATGGCTCAGATTTAGTCACTTCCATATATCTTCTGAGAAGACAACCAAGCCAACATCTCTGTGTCTCTCGCTAATCACAAAACAAAGGAAAAAAGAAGAAAGAAAGAAAAAAACAACCAATCCATAAAAACCTTACCTCAACTGTGTGTGAATATAGTTGTTTGTTTGTTGGAGAAAATCAGAGGAAAATAGGGGAAAAAGTGAGGAAAATGTGAGTTTTATTTATACTAAATGCGTTTTACAAAAACAAGTGCGTTTTACAAAAACCAAGCGCATTTTAGAAAAACCAAGCGCGTTTTTGTAAAAAACCAGTTTAAATAGTGTTTAAAAAACCAAACGCGTTTATAAAAAACTAAGTGTGTTTTATGATTTTCTGTTTAACAGGTTCTGATCTTCATCGCCTGAAACTTTTTTGAAAGCCATTTTTTTCTTTAATTCTTTTTCTATTATCAACATTGTTCGTTTCCGTGAATAATACATGCATGCGTTGATAGTGATTTTTGAATATGATTCGATTAATTTTATCAATTGAATTATCATACTCTGTTTTTCTTCTATTTATGCAAATACGTTTCGATTTTGTTTTTAATCGAATGTTTTTTTATTGTTTAATCATTATGAACGTTTAATCGAGTTGAAAACGATGAAAAATCAGGTTCAATCGTTGAAAAGTTTTGCATCGATTATGTCTGTCGTTACGATTTCACAGAAATTTAAACGCGTTTTTCCTAAGTTACCCTTGGTTAGATTAATCCAAATATGATTAGGATTGTTAATTACCATCTTGCCACCGCCTAAATCTAATGGCTGAGAATGCTTCTTACACTTTGTACGTTAAGAAACTTTGTACGTTATCTCTTCCCATCATTCTAATGTCTACAGGTTACATATATGAATGAACCTTATCCGGAAATGTGTTGGTTTTATGCATCGATGATGGTTTAGCCATGATCAACTTTCAACGATTTTCGAATTCGTATGTTCGAATGTTGGTATGCGATTGATAAATGCTTTGACGTTGAAACGGTTTTTGGAGAGAAATATTGAGAGGGAGTTTTCGAAAGATAGTTATCACAAACATAACCTTTCATATATACAAATGTGTTGATACAAGGCCTATTTATACATACTAACCGGTATGTTTAGTGAACTGGTGTGACCCTTAAACAATAATATAACTAACCAAAACTAACAATTCAATCGGTGTGTCACATAACTGATTCATTCTAATATCTAACTTATGATATCTATTTATTTACATATGTACAAATACTATTTAACATAAGTTTATAAATCAAGATTATACTTGTGACATCCGTCACTTTTCGTACTTATTTTTTTTACTGTAACGTTTCGTATATAAAATCATCAATAAAACGTCGCATTTTTTTTATCACTCTTATACGTTAAAAATATTTTGGAGTACTTTTGGACCCGTATAATCATACTACAAACATAAAATAACATTATATTTGTGTAAAAATTGCCAAAAAATAAATGTTTGGGCCGGGATTCGAACCCGCGTCCCAAACCGGTTCAAGGCTTAACACAACCCATCCAAACCAGCTGAGCCATAACATCTTTGTGTAAGTGTATCCAACTCAAACAAATATAAACCTTCATTTACTCACGCATAGTAGACTCGTAAAAGTCAACTTGCGAGCTACACCTTCCAAATATACACCAAATCCGCGTTTCTTTTATCAATTCGTTTATGGTATGATTTGACCGACTTATACAGCTTGTAAACCACGCTAATTACATTTAAAACTTACCAATTTCATGGTGTATACGCGTATAGGACTTAAAATGGGTCAAAACTTCTATAATTACAAATTCGTAGAATTAGTATAAATTGATACCCCTCATTCAAGCTTAATACACCGATAATCAAACCCCCATACTCAATTCACCCTTAAACTCTCTTAAATCTGTGTATTTGGCTTCGTTGACTTCGCCCTTTGACCCGTTCGTTCGTACATCATATCGCATTGTAAGTTCGATTTCCTTTATGGGTTTTATTAATCGGCCATCCTACTCCAAAACCCCTATGGTTAATTTAGTTATTATCTCGTTTTTTGATTTATTAGAAATCTAGGGTTCTTCATCAATTTCGCGCAGACAATACTATAAATACGTTGCGGAACAAAAATGTTAACCACCGGCCGAAGGCCAAGGTTCGATCCCCGCAGGCTCTGTTTTTGTTTTCTTTTTTTCCAAATCAATTACATAAACAAACCAGAAGCCTTTATAATTAACTGAAATGAATATCTAACGTTCTCAGGGTCTAGACCAGATGGTCATGGTCTAGGCTTGTGATATAAGACGCGAACCGGCCAGAGGCCCGGGTTCGAGTCTGGGCACACGCAACATATTTTTTTTAAACCTTTCTTTTATAATCTTTTACTATATTTTTTTTAAATTAGTTTTAAAATACCAAAAGTGTCCTAATAATTCTATAAAAATTATTTTAAGTAGATTTCATGACAAAGTTAACATACAATTTTTAGATTTCCAAAAATAATTTATTTAATATATATTATAAATATTACAAGTTTATTCATTTATAATTTTAAAATTCTATAAAAATATCTAAACGACTTTATAAAATTCCACAAAAATTATTTTAAACTTGTAGATCAACAAGTGTTTCAGAAATAAGTTTTTATTCCTAAAAATCGTTTATTTAATATTTTTTAATCAAATTTTATTATTTTAATCATAAATAAATCATAATATATTCATTTTTCAATATTTTTATACCAAAATTTTAAATAAATTATTTTGTTCATATAGAACAGAAATATAAATTTTAATTTGAAATTTCATTAACATTAATATTTTTAGATATTAAAGTTATGTTTTGACAAATAGAAATAAATAGACTACATATTCAATTCTTGAGGAAATAATTTTATAAAAATTATTTTCATACTTAAAACCATATGATATGACCATCCTTAATCAAACCCTACAATAGTATTTTATTTATTTATTTTCCAAATTTATTTTATTTATTAAACAATTTATCTAAATAATAAATAATCAATTACTTATCCCCAAATTAGGAACCCTAGAAATACTTGTAGACTAGAAGGACTTAAACTTATTTATTACCTTAAACATAGGGTGATACTTGGCAACGTTGGATCACACTTATTATATTCCACAAGACTTAACACTTTGCTAAGGTGAGTATTACTTATCCCCTTTTTCGTTCTTACACTTTTGGGGTGATTCATGCACAAGTATACAAAACTTGCACATTCACTTATACATACATTTTTCTTCATTTACAATTCATATACGTGTCTTGTTTATCTTTGTGCTTTATGATTGAACATGAATGTAACTTGCGTACAAAATCATACATCTAGACATAACTTATGTTATGGTGCTCTTTACATATAGACGTAACTTATGTTACGGTGCTCATTTAGACATAACTTATGTTATGGTGCTCTTTTAGACTTGACACGTGTCAGGGTGCTCATTATCAATTTTACCTTACCAACTTTACATTTGATCTTGTCTTGTTTGGTTACTTATGTGTTTACATAATGCCTTGGTGATGCTAGACACATGAATTGTACCGCTTTTCAAACTTATACTTTATGTACAAAGCTAGGTAATACTCACCAACATCATATGTTGACAAAATTTATTTTCGTGCATGTTTCAGGATAAGCTGCTTAACGCTTCACATAGAACTTTGGACTTAGATTAAATCAATCAACTATCTCTATTTTTTGTTGTCGTATATTTATTTTCACATGTTGTAAAACAATATTCAATAATCAAATATTTACATTTTAGTACCATGAGCTTTTGAACAATCGTCACTACGTGACAACTCGATGTTTCCGCCATCGGTTGGGGTGTTACAGATTGGTATCAGAGCCATGGTTATAGGGAATTAGGTTATTAGAAAAATAATCTAGTCTATAACCGTAGGATTTTAACCAGTACTTGCTTCTCTTGCTTGCAACTCTGCTTGTTTCTATATTCTATCTTCATCCTATTACTTGTCCTTACTTTAACCCCTACTAGATGATTGCTCTCCATCGCTGGATTTACCCTTAGACTAATAGGACAAAATCCTCAGGTCCAAACCTGAACTGCCTTGAAGATCCCGTCGAAGTTCTAGATTTTAATAACGAACACGTGCAATCTGGAAGGGTGAACGCCTGTATTCTGAGTTTTTTGTCTAGGACTGGCATTGCGCATAAATCCCAATCAGACGAGGGACCCGGATGCCTACCTGGGAATTCTCGGGATGAGTGTTCACTTATAGGCTAAAGCATGTCTTCACTATGTTATTAAAATCTAGAAGCTTTGATAAGTCAACGTTTTCATTTATTCGTTTTAATTAATGAATAAATTATTACACTCACTTCCCTTAAAACTAAGCTCTAAAACCTCAAAATTTTACAGCTTAAATCAATCTCATTTCATAACCGTCTATGGATTTCACAAATCACACTTCACCTTACCATCTTAGCCACTTGTTTAAATATTTTCAACACCCTACCCAAATCATATTATTTTCTTTCTCAACATGTTACATATTTTAAAAAAAACTATAATCTCATGCCTTAGCACAACACTAAAGATTTCTTAATATTGTCACATTTTCATCACTATAAACTATGGAAAATATGTATTTTTGTCAAAAAAAAGATGTCCTCAAACTTAATCTCTAAATTCAAATGTTTATTTATTAGCATAACAAAGGATTTTCGATATAATGTCACTTTGATCCATAAAACCTAATGTCATGTTTAAAACCTCAAACTAACTGGAATATTTAATCAAAGGTCACATAGTTTGTGTTATTTAACGACTTTTGCTTTATGTACAAAACGAATTTTGAAATTAAAAGTTTCCCACCCATAGAAACAATATTTAGCCTCCAAATACCCCATTGATAACTACTTATTTTTTTACTTAATCGAACCTTTACAATTTTTGGCACTTACCATGATCGTGTTTTCTCATATACTTGATTCTAACCTTTGATTCAAACCTCACGATTTACACTGCTAAATAATCTCCTTACTATTTGTGCTTCTTTGAAAACCTATAAAATAAACCCTTTACTAACCATTTTCACATTCACTATCTCTCGCAACCTTGATTCTGCTTCGAGATTTTTCATCATCCTCTCAAGAACTAAATTCATATCCTTCACATTCTCAAACATGAGCTAGTTACCCATGATAACCAAACTATTGAAACTTGACTGTGTGTTGCATCAAACTTAATCCTTAGTTATACACTTATACATGAGGATTCGATTATCTACCATATTCGAACATTTGATACTAGAAGTCATGGAATATAAACTATTTGCTATAGACACACCTAGAGTCATTAACATTGTCTAGGACAACTCTATTACAACTCACATGCTATACTTGATACCTGATTGTTTACATGTACATATTATCAATTTGCAATTTATGTGTGTAATTATTAGTACACTTAATCAAACTACTAATAGAGGATGAAGTACTTGCTCAACAGTTAGTAGAGTACCAAATAACCTACTCAACGATTGGTAGAGGTCATCATGCCTGCTCAACAGTTGGTAGAGGCCCCACAACCTGCTAAACGACTGGTAGAGGCTATCACACCTGCTCAACAATCGGTAGAGGTTCTTACTCACTGACTGGTAGAGGTCTTTTTCCTGCTCAACAGTTGGACTTATTTTTTGATACATTATACATTAAAAGATTCAATCACAAGGTTATTTTTGCATTGTTGATTTACATGTGTGTTTGGATTCATAGAAGGACACAAAACCCTAATGTAAGGTAAATTGGTGATTGCGGTCCGGAACGTAATCATGAATTTACAGGTACGTTAAGGTAGTGTGAAATTCTATTGGGATTTTTGGTAGGCGTCCAGTACGTTTTTAAAGTATCAAAGTGTGGTGAGTTAGCTGCGGTACACCCTATATATAAACACTAATGATGCATTAATGTTGGGTCTGCTGACCTGGAGAAGAACAGATGATTGAAAAGCCAAAACATGCTAACAGTTGATCCACACAATAAACAGCGCTTACAACATACTTCTCCCAAAAGACTGCTGACTCTAACAACTGTTCCATCCAAACAACTGCTATGACAACTGCTGATACAAAGGACTGCTGAATAAACACTGATGAAGAACAACTGCTGACCAAAGTACTGAAGACTAAAGCACTGCTGGAGCCAACAGCACTTAGGCTCCAGCAGAGGATACAAGACCATCAGAGTTTTCCTACAACAGTAGTTTACCTTCAGTGTTTTCAATCTAACAGTAGTTTGTAATAGGCAGATGTTTTATGTTTGTTATTCTGTTAGAGGTCACTGTCTTAAGGTGACGTCAGCCTAGGTCATCAGTGGTTTAGGTTTGTCTATAAATAGAACAGTGCTTGTACTGTTCTATTGTATCACACACACAAACATTCTCTCAGACAAACAATCACTGTGTGATCAGGCTGAGGGGGAGTACTTGTATGATTGTAATCTTTTAGATAAATGAAAGCATTCGATCAGAAAACAATTACTCTCATGTTTTGATTAATAGTTTATCATTCCGCTGCACTTTCCATCTATATTCATATCACTCTGATCATTCTTAGTTAAACATAATCAAAACAATCAAACTCAGATCCTAACAATTGGTATCAGAGCTTGGTCAATTAAATTCGAGTTAACAAATCAATTTAATATAAGCAGATCAGCTCACAATTATTGATATCGTTTGTCCGTTGGATTGAAAACAGACTAATAGTTTAATTTCGTTTCAACCGTTTTTAAACAGACTTTGTTTTATGAAAAATCAGAGAATGGCTTCAATCAATCACGATCCACATAACACTGGCACAAACAACAAGCCACCGATGCTTGTCAGATCTGAATACAATATCTGGCAACGTCGGATGAGCCATGTTCTAGCTCAACAGAACACTGGGTGTTGGAAGTCGGTTATCTTCGGACCACATGTTCCGATGGTGCCGAGTACTGAAGATCCCAAGGTTCAGGAGCCAAAGAAACTTGAAAACTACTCCGACCAGGATTTTTAGAAAATTGAGTTAGATGCTAAGGCCTTCAGTATTGTGGCCATGGCTCTACCCAATGATATATATGCTGGGCTGTTACACTGTAACAGTGCAAAGGAGTTGTGGGATGCACTGAAAGAACAATTTGGTGGGACTGAGGAGATTATTGAAAACAATCGTGAAATACTTAACCAACAATATGGAACATTCAGTCATGTCAAGGGACAGTCATTAACTCAACAATTTGAGAGGTTTAACTGACTCATTAGTGAACTAAAATTGGCTGGTCTTACTTACCCTCATTCAACCCTGAACCATAGGTTTTTAAGATCATTACCAGACAAATGGGACACTATTGCTATTGTTATGAGAAACTCGATTGGATTTAAGGACCTATCACTGACCCAGCTTCATGGTAAGCTCTTGACCTATGAGAGAGAGCTTAACCAGAAAAAGAAGCTCCAGGACTCTGGAAAAGTGTCTGATGATTATGTATTTGGGAATACAACACTTTTGGGTCATGATGAGGTGCCTGGAAATATTAAGGATCAGAGTTATGATCATTTCATTGACATAACTTCAGGTTTTAACTCAGGTTTTAACTCTGATTCTTATTCACCAAACTATGCTTTCACAGCAAGTGGTGGTGATATCCAGGCATCTGATAACATATCCTTTGAGTATGATGACCTGAAATACTTTGACCCTGATGATTTGGAAGAAATGGACATTATGCACCAATTGGCCCTTCTCAGTGTAAGAACTA
The DNA here is from genome assembly GCA_028751855.1 of Ambrosia trifida. Lineage (NCBI taxonomy): Eukaryota > Viridiplantae > Streptophyta > Magnoliopsida > Asterales > Asteraceae > Ambrosia > Ambrosia trifida. The sequence goes on from CM054129.1 coordinate 81,076,762, forward strand.
ACAATTTTTACAAGAAAACTGGGAGAAGGTTTCTAGGGTTAACTGGCAGATCAAAGGTTGGGTTGGATAAATCAAAGATAAAGTGTTACAAATGTCATAGACTTGGTCATTTTGCTAGGGAATGTAGGAGTCAACATGGTACACCTATAATTACCTATCCAAATCAAAGACCTCAGACCAACACTTATCAAAATTCCTATAATACCCCTGGACCAAATGTGCAAAACACTGCTCATTTTGCACAGTCCTCAAACACTGTTCCTGTCCAGTATGTCCAAACCACTGTTCCTCAGATCCACTATGTGCAAACACCTGTTGCTCAAGCACCTGTGCAAACGACTGTTGCTTCATCCTCTGCTCCTGCAGAGACCAATCAACAGAGCTTCTTTACATAAGGCTTTGTTGATTGGAGCAGTCTACCAGATGAGTTAACAGATGAAAATTTTTCATTTGTTGCCAAAGCTGAAAATAAACCAGAAAACTTTTGTTTCATGGCTATGGTAGATGAGGTTGAATCTGAGGAGGTGGTGACTGAATCTAATGTTATGACTGATGATGTTGTTGATGAAGTTGTTACAGGTGAAAAACCTGAAGAAGAGGCTGTGAATCTCTCAGATCCCTAGGGTGCATCTAATGATTATGAGTGCAAGTGTGATTGTGCATTGATGGCTGCTGCTAAGGTATCTCCTCAAATTCTTAAGGATTTATGTTCTGACAGATGTGTAATAGCATTTGCTAACATCAAAGAGGTGAATGAAAACCTTAGAAAGAAAATTTTAGATGATGAAGTTAAATTTGAGAAACTTTCAAAAGATTTAAAAACAAGTTTAACTGAAAAGGAATCTGAAATAAGCAGCTTAAAACATGAAGCAACCATAACCAAAGACCAGCTCCAAACTATGATAGCAAAATATCAGAGTTGTAAAAGTGATCTTGAGTCCACCCAAGTTGAATGTGAGAAATGGGTGGAATCATGTAGAGGATTTGAGATGCTACTCAACAAACAAACCAAAAGTCATGTGAAGTTTGGATTTGGTTTTGAAACCACTGCTCCAGCTTTTGAAAACACTGACAAAAGGGGTCAAAAGTCTGTTGAGATAGTTCCAACAAACCTGCAGGGTCAAGAGATTAAAATCACTGAACCAAATGGTAAGAAAATTGTTCTTGAAAAACCAGAAGGTTCCTCATCATTCACTGAACTTGAAAAGTATGAATTTAAACCTACCTGGTCTGATGAGTGTGATACACTTGAGAATTTTAAACCTGTTGATTTTAAAACACCTGAAGGAAAGACAGCTCCTCAGGTAAAAGTCATTCCCTTGAAAAACCTTCCAGCAAATGCTCAAACATCTGCTGAAAAGAAGGCTGAAAAAGGGAAAAGAAAGAAAAGACTGTCCACTTGTTCTGTGAGTTCTGTGAAAAGAAGAATCATGTCACTAAAAACTGTTTTCTTCTAAAAGCATATGACATTAACAAAGGAACAAGTGTATGTGATTCCAAAGCCACATGTTCAATATGTGGGAAAAAGAATCACAAGACCAAAGTGTGCTTGTATCTCAAAAATTTTGATGTGAAAATACAAGAATACAAAGCTAAAACTCTTGCAAATCCTAGGGTAAGTACTTCAAAAGGAAAGCCCAAACAGACTTTCACCCCTGTCCAAACATCTGTTACTAAAAGTCTTGAAACATCTGCTCTTAGGGATGTCCAAGTAACAGATGCTCCACCCACAAGCAAATACCCAAGAGGATATGGACAACCACCATGTCATAGTCTGCCACATGTTTATGAGGAGCCAAAAAGACCCTCTAAACCAAGAGTGAATAGAAATCCCTATGGGTATTATCATCTGTCTGGAAGTGATCAAACAACTGTTGCCTCAAGTGTTGACATTCAAGCACTGGCAAATGGTCAGCAGCAGTTGTTGAACTTGATTCAAAAATTAGTTCAAACCACTGATCATCTTCCAAAGCTTGAGTCTGAAAAGTCTGAGGACCCATCCAAAGCCAACTTGGCTTTAGACACTCACCAAAACTAATCCATTACTGCTATGCAGGGAGCTTCTGCTTGTTTAGATAGTCTTTGGTATGTAGATAGTGGAGGCTCCAGGCACATGACAGGATGTAGAGCCCTTCTTCTGGACTTCTTGGCTCATGGAGGGGGTGATATATCCTTTGGTAATGATTCAAAAGGTAAGCTGTTGGGGTCAGGGACTGTGCAAGCTGGGAAACTCAAGTTTGAAAATGTCAATCTTATTGATAATCTCAAGTTTAATCTTCTGAGTGTTTCACAAATGAGTGACAAAGGTTATGGCTCATTCTTCATAAAGAAAACTTGCAAGATTATTGGGCCAGAAGTGGTGAAAAAGATTGATACCATCATTGCTGAGAGCAAAGCACAACTTGTTGCTCATAGAAGTGGCAATGTGTATGTTGTTGATATGTTAAAAGACAATCCTATGGCAAATGTCTGATATTCTCTCCTGCCTCCACAAAGGAGACAGAATTGTGGCATAGGAGATTGGGTCACACCAACCTTAACACTATCAACACACTCTCCAAACAAAGCCTTGGGCAGAGGTTTACCATCAAAAGAATTCAAATGTGATGAGCATTGTGTTTCTTGTTTAAAAGGGAAACAACATAAAAGCTCTTACAAATCCATTGATGTGTCCAAAACCAGTCAATGTCTACAATTGTTGCACATGGACTGGTTTGGCCCGGTTAAAATCATGAGTCTAAGAAGAAAAAGATTTTGTCTTGTCATAGTTGATGATTTTTCTAGGTTTACATGGACTTACTTTTTACATTTGTTGGGATGAGACTGCATGTATATTGAAGGACTTTGTCACCAAAGTTGAAAAACAATATGACTTGCCAGTAAAAGTCTTCAGGAGTGACAATGAAACAGAGTTTAAAAATAAGGAGTTGGATGATTATCGTGTGTCAAAAGGGATTGTGAGGCAGTACAGCATCCCAAGAACACCAAAACAAAATGGGGTGGTTGAAAGGAAAAATAGAACTCTTATAGAAGCTGCAAGAACCATGCTAGCAGATTCTGGTTTGCCATTGTCCTTCTGGGCAGAAGCTGTAAACACTGCTTGCTATGTTCAAAACAGAGTTTTGATCAACCCTAGACATCAAAAAACTGCCTATGAAATTTTGTTCAAAATCAAACCATTAATTTCATTTTTCAAAATCTTTGGCTGCCCATGTTTCATTTTAAATCTCAAAGATTCCATTTCAAAATTTGCAGCCAAAGTAGATTGTGGTTATTTTCTGGGATATTCTTCTACTGCCAAGGCTTATAAAGTGTTTAACACAAAGACCAAGACAATAGAAGAAACTCTGAATGTAAAGTTCAATGAACTTTCATCTCTAAAAATCCTAGCAAATCCTGCTGAACTATTTGATTTAGATAAATTCAAATTTGAAGATATCACTGTTAAAACTAACAATGCAGGTATTCCACAGTCTCCACAACAAGACTATAGAATAGATGTTGTGATCCCCAGTCACTACAAAATCTATTCTGCTTCAGAGGGAGCAGCTGTTCAAAACAATTGTCAAAACTCTGCCACAACTGAGTCAACCACTATTGGCCAGTCTTACCCTCAAACCACTGTTTCACCTCTCTCAACCACTGAACAATCATCTGTTGACAAAAGTCAATCATCTGTTGACAAAAGTCAGTCCAGTTTTACACCACTTGGACCCATCCCCCACTACCATTCCAAACATCTGATGGCACTACAGAAGTGCAAACAGATGTTACATCAACAGAGTCACCCAACCTCTGTCCTTCACCTCAAAATGCCATCATACCATATCAGGGAGATCTTATCTACTTAAGAGCTCATCCACCAGACCAGATCATTGGCAACATCAGAGAGGGTGTGCTCACAAGAAGCCAATCCTCCAATATCTGTCTTTTTGAAGGTTTCCTATCTCTCACACAACATGTCAAGTACCAAGAGGCACTGAAAGACAACAGTTGGGTAGAAGCTATGCAAGAAGAACTCCTTCAGTTTAAAAGACAACAAGTATGGGAGCTTGTACCATTACCTAAGGATGTTTGTCCTATAGGAACAAAGTGGGTCTTCAAAAACAAAACTGATGAAAGGGGTATTGTTGTCAAGAATAAAGCCAGGCTTGTGGTTCAAGGCTTCAGACAAGAAGAAGGAATAGATTATGATGAAACTTTTGCTCCTGTAGCAAGACTAGAAGCTATCAGACTATTCTTAGCCTTTGCTGTCAACCACAACATAAAGGTGTATCAGATGGACATCAAATGTGCTTTCCTTTATGGCAAAATTCAGGAGGAAATCTATGTATGTCAACCACCTGGTTTTGAAGACACATTCCATCCTGACTATGTCTACAAGCTCAACAAAGCTCTGTATGGACTCAAACAAGCACCAAGGGCTTGGTATGAAACTCTTTCCACATTTCTCTTATCCATTGGCTTCACAAGAGGTAAAATTGACAAAACTTTATTTCTAAAATGGAAAGGGAAAAACTTAATGATTGTTCAAATATATGTGGATGACATCATTTTTGGATCCACATGTAACCAAATGTGTGTAGAGTTAGAAAACTCATGACAGCAGAGTTTGAGATGAGTGCCATGGGTGAACTTCAGTGTTTCCTTGGTCTTCAAGTGAAACAACTGCAAAATGGCACATTCATTCACCAAAACAAATATGTAAAGAATTTATTAACCAGATTTGAGATGAATGATTGTAAGCCATGTAGTACACCCATGAGTACAGTCAAGCTACTCACTATAGATGACAAGGATGAACTGGTTGATCAAACACATTATAGATGCATGATTGGGTCTTTACTGTACTTAACTGCATCTAGGCCAGACATTATGTTTGCTACCTGTGTCTGTGCAAGATCCCAGGCTTCACCCAGAAAGTCAAACCTTATTGCTGTGAAAAGGATATTCAGATACCTCAAAGGTGCTCCCACACTTGGTATCTGGTATCCTGCTAATGGAAAGATTGAGCTTTCGGGTTATTCAGATAGTGATTTTGCTGGCTGTCACACCACAAGAAAGTCCACATCAGGAGGGTGCCAATTTCTAGGGAATGCCTTAGTCTCCTGGCAAAGCAAAAAGCAGGCAGCTGTTTCAACCTCAACAGCTGAAGGTGAATACATTGCTGCTGCAAGCTGTACAGCCTAACTCATGTGGCTTCAAAATCAATTACTGGATTTTGGGATAACTGCACTACAGACTTCACTTATGTTGGATAGTAAAGCTGCTGAAAATATCATCAAGAATCCAGTCTCTCATTCCACTACCAAACACATTGACATCAGACATCATTTTGTCAGAGATAGCTATGAAAAAGGTTTGATTTCTCTGCACCATGTTCCAACAGAGGATCAGTTGGCAGATGTGTTGACAAAAGCTTTAGACACATCTACCTTTACAAATCTGATTTCTAGAATTGGTATGTTAAACATGGATTAAACAAACAAAAATGTTTTTTTAGCATTAAAATGTTTCAGAAAATCAAAATTTCTCCTTAAAAATAGCTTTTAGGTTGAAAAATCTGTTTCAAACATCTGATCAGATAAAACAACCAATGTTTCATTCATATCCACTGGTGGTTGAAAAATTTGTTTCAAACCTCTGATCAGATAAAACAACTGTTTTATTATTCATATCTATAATATAAATATTTACAATAATGATAAAAAAAACATTTTTGGCCACATCAATGGTTTCCCCTGAGCCTATAAAAACCATGTTTTACCACAACAGATGTTACACTGTTTCATTGTATTCAAAATACTGAAACCGCCTTCTCCATTCTCAAACCCTCAATCAGATTTCATTCATTTTCACCTTCGGAATCCATTAAAATGGATCTTCAAGCCAAAGCCACCCATAATTGTCTCCCATATCTGGTTAAAACAGATGATAACACATCATTCCATTCCACCATTGACATTCTTCTAAATTCCAAATATCTACCCATCTTAACCGCTGACGCTCCCATCTACATTGATACTCTCCAAGAGTTCTGGTTGAATGCTGAGTTCTTCTTACAAGACAAAAGCCTATTTCCATTATTTCCAAAATTGGAGAAACAAGTGTCGTCATTACCCCTGAACTCATATCCACAACCTTCTCACTAAATGACCTGGTAGGTAAGGATTCCTTCACAAAAACAGAGCTTCACACTGAGTTTCAAGAACGAGGGTATGATAGTCAGATGACTGGGTCAACACTTTTCAAAAAGTTTTTCCCACCAGTCATGAAATTTTTCTTCCATACCCTTCTTCTATGTGTCTCCGCTAAGTCCACATCCTTCAATGAAATCCCATTAAGGATGCAATATCTGGGTTATGCCATGTTGTCAAACTCTGACTTCAATCTTTCCCAGGGATTGTTTATGGACCTAGTGTCAAATGTGAAAGCAATTAAGTCTGGGTCAAACAATGCTTTTCTAATTTACCCAAGAATTCTTAGTGTAATCCTACAAAAGGCCTTACCAGAAAAAGTTTTCAAAAAGGGTGAGGCAATGCAAATGAAAAGCTTAACTGATGAAACTTTCACTAGAATGCTGGGTGGAAGCACCCAAGAAAAAGGGTCAAAAGTGTCCGAAGTTTCAAAAACACAAACAAAGAGGACAAAGACAACAATTGTTGTCAAAACCTCTGTTGTTGAGCCCACTGCTCCTGGTGATCATGGCACTATATCCAGTGCTGTGAAACCCACACCAGCCACTTCCAAAAGAAAACGTCCATCCACAAAAACCACCACTCAACCACAAATGAGACTTCTGGATGATGAGGTACCAGAAGATAACTCCGTTGCACCACCAAAGCAACCAGAAACCACTGTTGTTACTTCCTCACAACAGTTGGACATACCTCAACCTGACCAAACTCCTCATAAATCCTCACAAAAGGATCATGTTGTAAGCCAAGGGGAACCACATCATGATACATATGAGTCATTTGACCATATGATCACAAGCCCCTCTCCCAGGGCTAATTCTCTTGTTACTCCTCCACCCTCACCATCACATCATGTTCCACAAACCTTTCAACCTCTGTTTGAGGCAATTGAGAAATCTCAGGAAAATCCCAGTTCCTCTCTTCCACCTATCACTGAGAGCATACCCCCACAAGTAACTGGTCCTGAGAACATTCAATCTGCCATCCCACAAATAGTAGAGGAGGTTACACCACCTGAGTTCAATGCAACTCTAGGTGAGTTTTCAAATGAAGCAGCCACTACTGAAGTAGAGACCATTGTTTCACCTCAGGACAGTGGTTACATCACTAAGACTTCTTTGAAGGCAACAACTGATGAGGCCACTATAGTGTCCCCAAAATCAGTTGGAAGTCCCCAGTACCAAGAAAAAGGGGCATCTGATTCACCTCTTAGGACTGAATCAGGTAAAACTACCACTGGTAGGGACTCAGATGATCCTATTAACTTAGGAGATGGGTCAAAATACCAAGAATTGACAGACAGAGTTCAAGCAATTGAAACCTCTGTAGCTGACATCAAATCTGATGTCAAGCTTATACTGGGTTCCATAGCAGATCTTTCAAAAAGTCAACCATCAACAGCTGATATAGCTAGTGAGCTATGGAAATCCGTTTCCCCCCATCATCATAGCTCACAGAAAACTAGCTGATCAGAACCATGAAACATATATGGCTGAAATCAGAAACATGGTGGATGCAAGGTACAAAGATACACATGCAGACATTCAAGCCATTAAAGATCACCTGCTGAAGACCACTGGCTCTGCCCCTACCACCATTCTCAGGGATGAAGATGATGATGCCTTCACGGCTGATGATGCCAAAAAGGGGGAGAGTGGCAGAGATAGGCTACCAAAGCTAGATCCCTTTGGTTGTCCACCTTCTAAAAAGGGTAAAGCCAAGTCTGCCAACAAACCAGAGGCTAGTCAAACAGCACCACAACAACAACAACAAGCAACACCATCAGCACCACAACAAACCACTGATAGAAGTAATGCAATAGACAACTCTGCAAACAAAGAAGCTGAAAAGGCTGCTCAGGCCAAACAAAAAAGGGCTGACACCTTGGAAGCTAAAGCAGAGTTGTTGGTGAACCTCAAGAAGGAACAACAGCAGGAGGTTGAAGATGTGGGATCCTCAAAAAGGATGAAAATGCCTACTAGACATGTCAGAAAACCACCATCTAAGCTAAAAACCTCTGTTGACAAAACCACTGCTGCTACAACCACTGCCACCCAAAACATTGAAACCACCCAAAACACTGCTCCCCAAACCACTGCACCTAAACCTACAAACACATCTGAACATACAACCACCAAACCTACACCCAAACCTACATCACCAACCAAATCCCAAACATCTGCTGGTCCTACTAAAAGGCCAGCAGATGTTAGTCCAACCACTGCTTCCACATCACCATCCCTTAAAATCTTGTACACAAGGAAGAGAAAATCAACCTTTGTTGTACAGGATGAAAACATACACACATCACCAAATACCACCTCAACTACACAATCCACCCCTATTACAGCTATTCCACTCTCATCATTCTCACCACACACATCCAGATTCAGTTCCCATAGACCACCACCAACCATAACACCATTGGTTGTTCAGTATCCCCTTGAACTTGATCTACTCAAGGGGGAATTACAATCCTTCTACAATACTGAACAACCATCTGACAGATCTTTCCCTTCTCTCCCAAATTTCCCTGTTCCCCTAAACATTGATACATATCTTAAATACAAGGGTGAACAGGTAGATGCCATCATTAAGAAGAGATGCAAAGGGAAGGATGACAGGACTGCTCAGGGCATCCATTCAGCAGAGCTTAGCAAACTCAGAAGGATTGAGGACTTTGCTAAGACCCTGAGCAACTCCATGTCTTCCATGCCTCTCAGTGTTGACTTGGAAAAGGAGGTTAGGGATTCTCTTCTGGAACAGATCTTGGCAACCAAGCCATATAAAGCAACCAAAAAGCAGTTTGCTGGCTGGACCACTCATGCACTAAGAGAAGAACTTCTCAGAATAGAAGATTTGGCCAAAGACCCCAAAGCTAAAGTCTCTGCTCCTAATTTTGGCAAAGGCAGAGACCCAGTCAGAGCCTTAAAGTTTAAAAGAATGAGACAAGAGATAGTAGCTGCAAATTATGGGGAGATGAGGTCTGTTGCTAAATGGTCTGAGCTGAGGCTGGTTGAGACATACAAGAGTCTTGAAGAAAACAGAAAGAAGGATCCCAGCCTACCTAGAAAACCTGTCTATTCTGATCTATCAGCTGCTGCAAGAAGACAGTTCAAGAAAAAGAAAGAAATGTCAGAAGAAGATCAGAAGAAGTTTGCTGATACATTTATCAAAGAAGGGCTCTGATGTGTTGGTAAAAACACTCTGTTAATGTGTTAGTTTATGTATATTTTTAGGATGTGATATGTGCATTTTAGGTACACTTTACTTAATATTAGTTACAAAATAAATGCATTAGGTTTAGTATTAAATATATCATGTCACTAAGTTTTTGTAGATGGTAGGTTAAGGTGAAAATATTAGTTTAAATAAAATAGGTTCCAAAGAAAACATAAAAAAATAAACTAGGGAAATCATTTTTAGAATTGTTAATTGCAATTGATGTCTTATGATTTGTAAAATCACGTAAAAAAACATGGACACTAAAAGATTAATGTTGCAATTAATATATTGAAGAGGAAACTAATGTGTTTTGCTTTTGGATTTTGTAGGGTACAAATCATCTTGAAGAATAATAGCATCTAGAAAAAGTCAAATTAATAGTGTGCAGTGCAATCCAAATAAGTGGGCCTCTTCTAGATTTTGGTAGGATGCAATCAAAAGAATCAACATGGGCCAAACGATGAAAGTGGTGTAAGCCCATAATCTAGAGAGGTCGGCTCACATATGCAAAGAAAAAAGATTGAATTCTTGGGGACGGCTGTTCGATTGAAGGGAGGACATTTTTTTTATGAAAAAGGCATCGCACAACAACAATTGAGGAGAAGCTTAATGATCAAGATGCTAGGGTAAAGCTTTTGTAGCTTCCTCTACACGAATGGTTCAATTAGGTTTTGCACTTTTTTTCTATTTATTTTTAGTATTGGATATTGTTTTGCTTGTGATGACAAACTTCTTAACATTATTGATGCATTAGTTAATTAAAACAATTGATTTGTGTTTTGAGTCCTTTCTTTACAACTTGTTCGGTTGATGACAAAACCTAGTAGCGGGTTGGGTGACATAAAGAGGGTTGACTTGATGCTTACAATTGGGTAGTTAATAAGGTTTGATGACAAGAACTTATGCTACCGGTTAATTAACTAATTTCCAGAACTATGTCTATGTGGTTCCCAATCTATAAACTGAAAACTGTGTAAAACCTAGAACCTGAAGTTTAGAGGAAGTTGCTTCTTTATTATTATTATTATTATTGTCTTTATTAAAATCATTTAATCAACTTTTGCAAGCACGCCAACATTCTACTTCATAAGATATTATTTTTAATTAATTAGTTTAACTAATAAAATTGCTATCAACACTAACCACATACTCCTCGTGGTTCGACAACCCTACTCCCTATACTGCGGTCTTTGTAGCTAAGGAGTTGTTTTTAAAATAATTTTTGATTAGCACTCGACACGCGATCACAATGAGTGCTAATCAAAAACTATTTTTAAAACAACTCCTTAGCTACAAGGACTGTAGTATAGGGAGTAGGGTTGTCGAACCACGAGGAGTATGTGGTTAGTGCTAATTTACTAACTACTAATTAATTAAAATTAACTAAACTAATTTTTATGAAGTTGAATGTAAAAGTGCTGCAGTGCTGCAAACGAAGTGAGAATAGAGTTTTATAAAAGACAATAATATGGAAAAACGGTCACTCCGGGTTTCTGATTTGGTAATTATCAACTGAATTATGTTAATACCCTATCTAGGAAATCACATAGACATGACTTTGTTTAAGTTGTTCGACCCAATTCAGCTATCATAACATTAATTGCAAAGTTAAATTAATCCTAGTGCAAGAAAACCAAGATACGATAACGTAGTGCAATAATACTAATCAACCAAACTGTCTAGATCAGTCAAACATACAATTAGACGCAAAGACCGTTAAGGTGTTCACAAAATCTAATCCTAATAATAAGTATTAAACATAAAACAATTGATAAAATAACCAAATCGTTCACCCGGAGAAACCGCAGGATGATTAGCCTTGCATCTTCATGATTTCGGCTTCAAAACTTGTTCTGGATTGCTCTGGCATCAACCGGAATGAATGGAACTGCAAAAAGTACTCCAAATCGCCCCTTGTTAGCTCTGGAAGTCGAAGATAATCTCCCCAAACGGCTGCTAGGTTTTTAATTGCGAAAATGGGCTTTTTATGGGCTGAAGAGTTATTCGCGACCCCATGAATAACTCCCTGACTTATTAGAGGGGCGCGAATAAGTGATAATTACGCGAGGGCAGCAAGGGTAATTAGCTGGATTCATTAAGGGCAGTATAGTCATTTTGCAACCCAATTCAGTTATTCGCGGGGCATGAATAACTCCTGAGGTTATTCATGGGGCATGAATAAGTGATCTGACAGATTTTATTTTCTTTTTATTCCTTATTCATCCGTGCACTCGTTTCACCTCCCATTAGACTCTTTTTCTCTCGTTTTAGCCCACGAACACCTGCGTAATACCAAGACACAAATAAGTATCTAAGACACGATATTTACGAACGTTAAATGATTAAAAACTATACAAAATTACTATATAAATGTGATGCATTTGGCAACACATCACACCCCCACACTTACCTTTTGCTTGCCCTCAAGCAAATCTGCTCAGAACCTTACCACGAACAAGTAACAAATACCTCAAACGCCCCCGCCATGCACTAGTTAGGGTCCAAAGTCATACCCCATTCATAGATCATCATTAGATGTGTTAATTCAACAGGCAACCATGATGCACAATTTTTAAAACAGAATTCTCCCGACTAAGTCTAACATGCTTTCGGTTTTTATTCTCATGCAACACACCCCTCACAATTTTTTTACTCCACTCGGTTTAATATCTGGACTAGCATGTAATGCGCTAGTATTATTCACTCAAAAACCAAGTATGTAACTCTGTTATCATAGGCTTGTATAACAATCACACCTCAACTGTAGACAATGCACATATCTAAAGGACTTACGGGTTTTGGGCTTCGGGTAAAGGTAGGATAAATTTGGCTAACGATTGGTTTAAAAACAAGGGCTTCAACACGCTTGAATGACCATCCTTATTCACTAAGCACCATAATACAATAATCACACAACTTTGGTCATTTTTGACCCATACACATACTTCTATATTTTTTTTTTTTTTTTTTTTCACTTTTTTCTTTTTTTTCATTTTTTTTTTTTATATATATATTTTTTTTTCTTTCTTTCTTTTTTTTTTCTTTTCTTTCACAGCTTAAACATAACTCAATCACTTGAACTAAACATAAACACGATGGATGTCATCAATTTATTACACAAAGGTAAACAGGTCAATTTGGGTAATAGGTTTAATCAAATGAAAGGGTATAGGCTCAACATGGGCTTCTAAGGGTGATTTTAGGTAAACGGGTCAACACATAACAAATAAACGGGTATCAAAAGAAAACGGGGAAACCTAAATTGCCTTTATCATCTATGTGCATATCTAGTCTACAACCTCGGCATGTATCAAATCACACAAGTTCTGCAACAGAGAAACATCTGGCCTACACTCAACAAATGAAAATATATATATGTATCAATCTATCATCTAGTAGGCTCAAGATCTCACCAAAGTGTGGAAATGGGTTACCGATGTGTGCATGCGTTTATTACCGTCAGCTCGTTACATCTAATCGGGCAAATTCTAAACATTTTCTCTAAAATACCTGCTGAAAACGATTCATATGTCTGTTCTAAAGAATTGGACCATGATTAAGGACCCATACACCACAAGCAGAGACAGAATGAAAGCATTGAAACAGTCGCTTTCATGCCCGATCAGACCGCTTTTAGGACATTTTTTTTTAATTTTTAATTTTTTTGACTCAAAACTAAAATAAAAAAAAAAAAAGTTTCCCCACCCCCACACTTGAATGACACATTGTCCTCAATGTGAGATAGGAATAAAATAAAGCAGAATTAAAAATAAAATACAACAGAAATAAAAGGAACAGACTCCCCTGGATAAGCAATACGCGTATGAGTCCGTTCAATTCCCTCCAATGTCGGCCGTATAGCATTTCATTCGCAGCCATAAAACAAACCTGAAACAAAGAAACAAGAAAAAAACAAAACAAACAAATCGGGATACCTGCAAACATTAGTGGTTTCCAGATCGTCCATGCCCGAATGGAGATTGAGTACGAGTAGGGCAATCTATTCTTGCAATTCAAATCATATCAAGCAATCCCATGACTCCAACAAAAATAAAACTGACTCAAACACACTCAAAATAAAAATAAAAATAAAAATAAAAATAAATAAAACAACTAAATATACAAAATATACAACAATAATACCTGATGTTTGTTCATGGTGGTCTCGAAGAACATTTGCCTACCGAATTCCCAATGTATGTTCGGTAGTTGACATGTCGAATCTTTATCTTCTTTCTTATCTTTGACATGTCTGCAGGATCATTGCTGGGCCACTTCACTATACTTTGTCCAAGGTCTTCAATGCTCACCTTCCTCTTTTGCCCACTCAAGCCATCATCTTCAACTTTGTCTATTTTGCTCATAAATATAGAAGGATGGTTAGGGTGCACCAAGGTTACCCGGTTCACTGGTTCTTCAGCAGGTGTGTCTACAAGTGGTTGTACGCACGAAGTCACGTCTACTTTAAAGCTTGTAGCTTCCTCTTCTAAGGCTTCCTCCATCACAACCTGGTCCACATGTGCCTCTTCAACTTTTTCAGTCACATCAACGTTAACCATATCCGGTTCAACCGTCACATCTTCAAGGGCTAATTCTGCTTCCATCTGACCAACCTGCTTAAATAGTTCCTCCACAATTTTGTCCCTAACCTCATTGTCCTTTCGAATCGCCTTAACATCTTCCTGGACAGCCTTTATGGCCTCTAAAATCTCACTCAGCTGATCATTGCTTCCCTCTTCAGTGTTTTGTTGCTGCTGATAACCGTAGTCAACACTCTGGCCTCCATGAACAATCGGATCAGTATTCATGTAGTAATTTGCAGTTTGTTCCCTAGAGTGATAGATGTTTGGCTTGTAGTATCTTTGCTGACAGTTCTGATATTGTGGCCAATAATATGAGGGTGATAGGTGTGAGCCTTCATCTTTTTCTAGCCCAAAGATAATACGATCTTTTCGTGCATTATAAGCTTCAACTCTCTGACGGGCGACTGGACAATCTTGCATCACATGATATGGGCTCTCGCAACACCCACATGCATCATAATCCACCCAATTCATCCTGAATTCAATTCGCCTGCAAAACTAACATACCCAACGTAATACTGAACAAAGTAGAGAAAAATACAAGACAAGAAAAAAAAATATTTTTTTTGTTTTTTTTTTTAATTTGAAAAAAAAAAAAAAAAAAAAACTAAAAACACTAAGCGCACGAACTCCCCGGCAACGGCGCCATTTTGATCGCGTGTCGAGTGCTAATCAAAAATTATTTTAAAAACAACTCCTTAGCTACAAAGACCGCAGTATAGGGAGTAGGGTTGTCGAACCACGAGGAGTATGTGGTTAGTGTTGATAGCAATTTTATTAGTTAAACTAATTAATTAAAAATAATATCTTATGAAGTAGAATGTTGGCGTGCTTGCAAAAGTTGATTAAATGATTTTAATAAAGACAATAATAATAATAATAATAAAGAAGCAACTTCCTCTAAACTTCAGGTTCTAGGTTTTACACAGTTTTCAGTTTATAGATTGGGAACCACATAGACATAGTTCTGGAAATTAGTTAATTAACCGGTAGCATAAGTTCTTGTCATCAAACCTTATTAACTACCCAATTGTAAGCATCAAGTCAACCCTCTTTATGTCACCCAACCCGCTACTAGGTTTTGTCATCAACCGAACAAGTTGTAAAGAAAGGACTCAAAACACAAATCAATTGTTTTAATTAACTAATGCATCAATAATGTTAAGAAGTTTGTCATCACAAGCAAAACAATATCCAATACTAAAAATAAATAGAAAAAAAGTGCAAAACCTAATTGAACCATTCGTGTAGAGGAAGCTACAAAAGCTTTACCCGAGCATCTTGATCATTAAGCTTCTCCTCAATTGTTGTTGTGCGATGCCTTTTTCATAAAAAAAATGTCCTCCCTTCAATCGAACAGCCGTCCCCAAGAATTCAATCTTTTTTCTTTGCATATGTGAGCCGACCTCTCTAGATTATGGGCTTACACCACTTTCATCGTTTGGCCCATGTTGATTCTTTTGATTGCATCCTACCAAAATCTAGAAGAGGCCCACTTATTTGGATTGCACTGCACACTATTAATTTGACTTTTTCTAGATGCTATTATTCTTCAAGATGATTTGTACCCTACAAAATCCAAAAGCAAAACACATTAGTTTCCTCTTCAATATATTAATTGCAACATTAATCTTTTAGTGTCCATGTTTTTTTACGTGATTTTACAAATCATAAGACATCAATTGCAATTAACAATTCTAAAAATGATTTCCCTAGTTTATTTTTTTATGTTTTCTTTGGAACCTATTTTATTTAAACTAATATTTTCACCTTAACCTACCATCTACAAAAACTTAGTGACATGATATATTTAATACTAAACCTAATGCATTTATTTTGTAACTAATATTAAGTAAAGTGTACCTAAAATGCACATATCACATCCTAAAAATATACATAAACTAACACATTAACAGAGTGTTTTTACCAACACATCACACCCTCACACTTACCTTTTGCTTGCCCTCAAGCAAATCTGCTCAAAACATTACCACGAACAAGTAACAAATACCTCAAACGCCCCCGCCATGCACTAGTTAGGGTCCAAAGTCATACCCCATTCATAGATCATCATTAGATGTGTTAATTCAACAGGCAACCATGATGCACAATTTTGAAAACAAAACTCACCCAACTAAGTCTAACATGCTTTCGGTTTTTATTCTCATGCAACACACCCCTCACAATTTTTCACTCCACTCGGTTTAATATATGGACTAGCATGTAAGGCGCTAGTATTATTCACTCAAAAACCAAGTATGCAACTCTGTTATCATAGGCTTGTATAACAATCACACCTTAACTATAGACAATGCACATATCTAAAGGACTTACGGGTTTTGGGCATAGGGTAAAGGTAGAATAGATTTGGCTAAAAAAAGTGGCTAAAATAAAATGGTGAAACCAACATGATTGACAATCCTTATTCACCATACTACTAATAATCACAACTTCGGTCATATTCGACCTATAACACAAACAACTTCTTCTTCTTCTTCTTTTTTTTTTCATTGCATTTTCTTTGATTTTTTCTCTTTCTTTCTTTTTTTTCTCTTTTTTTTTTCGTTTCATTTTTTTTACATATATATTTTTTCTAAGATAAAGACACAATCACTTAATACTTTGGATGTCATCAATAGTTGGTAAAGGTACTGGTTTATTTGGGTGATTATGTGGTTTAGCAAACGAAAGGTTATAAGGCTCAAAGTTGGTTACTAATGGTAATATTTTGGTTAAACGGGTAAACACATAACAAATAAGTGGGTATCAAAAGAAAAAGGAAAATCCTAGATTGCCTTTATCATCTATGTGCATATCTAGTCTACAACCTCGGCATGTATCAAATCACACAAGTTCTGTAACAGAGAAACATTTGGCCTACACTCAACAAAGGAAAATATATATGTATCAATCTATCATCTAGTAGGCTCAAGATCTCACCAAAGTGTGGAAATGGGTTACCGATGTGTGCATGCATTTATTACTGACAGCTCGTTACACCTAACCAGGCAAATTCTAAACATTTTTTTTTAAAACACCTGCTGAAAACGGTTCATATGTCTGTTCTAAAGAATTAGACCATGATTAAGGACCCACACACCACAAGCAGAGACAGAATGAAAGCATTGAAACAGTCGCTTTCATGCCCGATCAGACCGCTTTTAGGACTTCTTTTTTTTTTTTTTTAAATATGACTCGACTACAAAATCAAAACTTCTACTAACTTCCCCCCACACTTGAATTACACATTGTCCTCAATGTGAACTAGGGAATAAAATAAAGTAGAAATAAAAAAAATGTACAACAATAATAAATAGGAACAGACTCCCCTGGATATATGCAGTGCGCGTATGAGTCTCTACAATTCCTTCCGATCCAGCCGTATAGCATTTCATTCGCGGCAGATAAACAAACCTGAAACTAAGACTCAAAAGAAAAATAAAAACATAAAATTCTGGGATGCCTTATACACCGATGGTGTGCAGATCTATCCTGCCTGAATGGAGATTGAGTACATGCGAGGTTATCTGATTGCAACGTTAAACTCCAAGCATTCCCAGAAAAATAAAAACAGACTCAAACTCTAAAAATAAAATAAAAAAAAAACATACCTGTAATACTCTACACAACTATACAAACTCTACAAGTAAACATACCTGACACATCTACTCACGGTGGTCTAGTGGGATGTTTGTGTCCCCACACCTCCAAGTGTGTGCTCCTCCTACACTTAGGTAAATCATCCACAGTTCTCCCTATGAGCCCTAACAAGGCCAACTTCTCCTTCTCACTATCTGGTTCAGGTGGCTTCTTGACCTTCTTCTTCCTTCTCCTTCGTTTTCTCTTAGTGTTATTCTTGCTCACTAGTTCCATCCTGTCAATCACAAAACATTCTGTCTTTTCTTTTCCATTCTCCTTCACAGGAGATCCACTTTTGTTACTTTTATGATTAACAGTATTAGAGAACACCTTAAGATTCATCTTCCTATCCCCAAACCTCATCTTCACCGTCCCCTCAACACAATTAATAATGGCTTTAGCAGTAGTTAGGAACGGTCTACCCAGAATGACAGTTGGTTGTGTGTTTTTAACACAATCAAGCACTAAAAAATCTACCGGGTAATAAAACTCTCCAACCTTAACAATCACATCCCTTACAATCCCCCTAGGAAATGAATGAGTTTGATCGGCCAACACCACAGTTGTGTTGGTTTTCTGTAATGGACCAAAATCATACCGATCATACAAACTCCCTGGTAGAATACTCACACTAGCTCCCAAATCCAGAAGCGCTCTATCCACTTGAAAATCACCTACTTGTATAACAATAATAGGCGCTCCTGGGTCTTGGAGTTTTGGGGGAAGGGTACCCAACATCACGGCATTCACACTGGCACTTAAATCTAACTGTTTAGGAAGTTTATGCCGTCGTTTTTGGGCACTCAATTCTTTCAGACACTGAACCTGATCTGGACATTCTTCAATTTTATTAATTAATGGTAAATTGATTTTGACAGTTTTAAAATTTTCCCACTTCTCATCCTTTGGTGGGTCCCGTTTAATTAAATCTTTTCTCTTAGCAGGATCTAATAAAGCCATAGGAAAGGGTACTTTTTTCACCTTCTCACCCCCACACTTAACCTCATTAGACCCATTCTTCACATTCTTATTCTCAAGATTTAATTTGAAAAAAATTTCTTGTTCAGCTTCAGACTCAGATTCTGTGTTACACTCCTCCACCATTCCCTCAACAAACTTTGGTGGAGTATTGTCTACACTACCTATTTCAGAGGTGGGAAAAATACTTACCGCGTTGATGTGCAGACTTCTAGAGGAAGACTGGTGAGCAGGATTTAGTGCAGTATCACTAGGAAGTTTACCTGGGTCTCTCCCTGACATCTGAGCAGCTAGCTGGCCTACCTGTTTTGACAAGGCTTCCACAGTTTTGTCCCGCACTTCATTATCCTTCCTAATTCCCTTAACATCCTCCTGGATTGCCTTGATAGCTTCCAGAATCACATTTAACTCATTATCGCTTCCACTTGAAGTACCCTGTTGTCGGTTCCAGTGTTGTTGCCGATTTCCACCCTGCACATGAGAATTAGAAAAATTAGGATTTGATTGGTTATTCGAGTTACCATACCTGAAATTGGGGTGATTGTGCAGTCTAGGATGATATGTATTTGAATGCATGTCATACTGTTTTCTTTCTCCATAGAATTGATTTACCTGTTCACCTGCACATTCGGCTGCAATATGACCCAATTCATTACATTCAGTATAAACATTAAAAGCATTACCTACCTTCACCTCATCACTTTTTCCTACTCTTAATTGGGCTACCTGTTTTTCCAAGATTAAATTCTGCTGCTTAAGTTTTTCCATCATCTCTTCAGCCTCATAATCAACAGCCCTAACAGAAGATGATTTAAATTTCCTACTATACTGTGCATGTCTCTTAGAAGTTGCACTCATCCTCTCTAAGTACCCCCAATCTATAGCTACCGTGTTAGTGAGAAAAGTACCACTACTAATAGCTATTAGATCCCTAACCTCATTAGGCAATAATCCATCATAAAATGCTTTAATAAGCTCCCAAGTCTCAATGCTATGATGCGGGCACTTCCTAAGCAACTCCTTAAATCTAGTAAATGCCTCATGAAATGTCTCACCTGAATTCTGCTCAAAGGCCCTAATTGCTTCTCTAGCCTCAGAAGTCTTACTCATAGTGTAATACTCTTCTAAAAACACCTGCTGCATTTCTTGCCAAGTAAAAATGCTACCTGGGGTCAGGGTTGCAAACCACTGCTTAGCCCTATCCTTTAAAGTGAATTGAAACAGCATAAGCATAACCTGATCCTTAGTAAACCCAGCCCCTCCTACAGTGTTACAAATAGACTCAAAAGCTGCAATATGTAAGTAGGGCTCCTCTGATCTCTTACCATAAAACTCAGGTAGGTGGCCTAAATAATGGGGTTTAACCTCAAAAGCTCTACCATTCCTACCTACGGGTGTCACTACAGCTGATGAATTAGGCATAATGACTGGCCTAAAGTGACTATCTACCCCACCCCTAGCTGGTGCCCTCTGAACAAGCTGTGGGACACCATCTACAAACTCTAAATCATCCCCCATATCACCCGCATCAAATCGTGGCACACCTCTTGGTGCCTGGTTATTTACCCTTTGCCTCCCAACCCGGTTCCCTTGATTAAAGTGACATACCTGATTACGTGGGATTGGACGCCTAGGATGCAAGTCGAACCCATCCTGATCAAAATCATCATACCTGACGTCGGCATATCTGCCGTCATACTCCTCATGCTCAGATTCTCTGTCCCAGTCAGTCTGCCATGTACTGTGAAAACTCTCCTCATCAAACCGTTGAGGGATGCGATGCAGCTGTTGGTTTTCAAGGTTTTGCTGCTGCTGCTGTGGTATGAATGGTCGGGTGTTTCGGGTCGGTTGGAATTGTGGTACTGGTGGTGGGTTTTGTGGTTGTGGTGGAATGGGTGGAATAGGTGGTGGATTTTGAGGAAGTGCATCCTTAGGGATGTCGTGATGGCTGTGAATACTCATGGTGTGATTAGGGTGGTGAAGGGATCGGTTTCTTCTGGCGGTTCTCTCAATCTCCGGATCAAAAATCAAAGGCGATGTTTTCCCCGACCTTCGTGTATGGTGCATACAAGTAAAGTAACCTGCACACACAGAAACAAGAAAACCAACGTAGTACTGAACAAAGAAAAATAACTAAATAAAGAACAAAAAGTAAATAAACAAGAAAAGATACTATATATTTTTTTTTTTGGGGGGGGGGGGGTTTAATTTTTTTTTTCTAAAACTAAAGACAATTAAAACTAAAAACACTAAGCGCACGCACTCCCCGGCAACGGCGCCATTTTGATCGCGTGTCGAGTGCTAATCAAAAACTATTTTTAAAACAACTCCTTAGCTACAAGGACTGTAGTATAGGGAGTAGGGTTGTCGAACCACGAGGAGTATGTGGTTAGTGCTAATTTACTAACTACTAATTAATTAAAATTAACTAAACTAATTTTTATGAAGTTGAATGTAAAAGTGCTGCAGTGCTGCAAACGAAGTGAGAATAGAGTTTTATAAAAGACAATAATATGGAAAAACGGTCACTCCGGGTTTCTGATTTGGTAATTATCAACTGAATTATGTTAATACCCTATCTAGGAAATCACATAGACATGACTTTGTTTAAGTTGTTCGACCCAATTCAGCTATCATAACATTAATTGCAAAGTTAAATTAATCCTAGTGCAAGAAAACCAAGATACGATAACGTAGTGCAATAATACTAATCAACCAAACTGTCTAGATCAGTCAAACATACAATTAGACGCAAAGACCGTTAAGGTGTTCACAAAATCTAATCCTAATAATAAGTATTAAACATAAAACAATTGATAAAATAACCAAATCGTTCACCCGGAGAAACCGCAGGATGATTAGCCTTGCATCTTCATGATTTCGGCTTCAAAACTTGTTCTGGATTGCTCTGGCATCAACCGGAATGAATGGAACTGCAAAAAGTACTCCAAATCGCCCCTTGTTAGCTCTGGAAGTCGAAGATAATCTCCCCAAACGGCTGCTAGGTTTTTAATTGCGAAAATGGGCTTTTTATGGGCTGAAGAGTTATTCGCGACCCCATGAATAACTCCCTGACTTATTAGAGGGGCGCGAATAAGTGATAATTACGCGAGGGCAGCAAGGGTAATTAGCTGGATTCATTAAGGGCAGTATAGTCATTTTGCAACCCAATTCAGTTATTCGCGGGGCATGAATAACTCCTGAGGTTATTCATGGGGCATGAATAAGTGATCTGACAGATTTTATTTTCTTTTTATTCCTTATTCATCCGTGCACTCGTTTCACCTCCCATTAGACTCTTTTTCTCTCGTTTTAGCCCACGAACACCTGCGTAATACCAAGACACAAATAAGTATCTAAGACACGATATTTACGAACGTTAAATGATTAAAAACTATACAAAATTACTATATAAATGTGATGCATTTGGCAACACATCAGGCTCTTCAATCAGATACATTTCTTCTCTGATCCCACAACAGAGAAACTCAGGGAACTCATTGGAAGACCTCCATCACCTGACTCAAAAATTCTAAAATGGAAAGTCAACAAAGACAACCATGAATTGACTCTGCTCAGGTCAGATGGAAGAGTTTAGAAAATTAGCATGGATGATGCATACAGCCTATGTGCAAGTGATCTTCAAACATTGCTAAATCTAGAGCTTGAAAGAGATGAAGAACACTTATTTGCTCTGAACTTTGAACTACAATTCAAAGGTCAAATCAGAGAAAGTCTGATGAGGAATAAAGATCAGTAAATAAAGCTGAGTTTTGGCATCATCTGTTATAGGGGGAGATTGTTGGGTCTGCTGACCTGGAGAAGAACAGATGATTGAAAAGCCAAAACATTCTAACAGTTGATCCACACAATAAACAGTCCTTACAACATACTTCTCCCAAAAGACTGCTGACTCTAACAACTGTTCCATCCAAACAACTCCTATGAAAACTGCTGATACAAAGGACTGCTGAATAAACACTGATGAAGAACAACTGCTGACCAAAGTACTGAAGACTAAAGCACTGCTGGAGCCAACAGCACTTAGGCTCCAGCAGAGGATACAAGACCATCAGAGTTTTCCTACAACAGTAGTTTACCTTCAGTGTTTTCAATCTAACAGTAGTTTGTAATAGGCAGATGTTTTATGTTTGTTATTCTGTTAGAGGTCACTGTCTTAAGGTGACGTCAGCCTAGGTCATCAGTGGTTTAGGTTTGTCTATAAATAGAACAGTGCTTGTACTGTTCTATTGTATCACACACACAAACATTCTCTCAGACAAACAATCACTGTGTGATCAGGCTGAGGGGGAGTACTTGTATGATTGTAATCTTTTAGATAAATGAAAGCATTCGATCAGAAAACAATTACTCTCATGTTTTGATTAATAGTTTATCATTCCGCTGCACTTTCCATCTATATTCATATCACTCTTATCATTCTTAGTTAAACATAATCAAAACAATCAAACTCAGATCCTAAAAATTAAAGGTGAGACTGGAAGTTAGACCAGGAACTAACCCCAATTTTCTTGGTAGTTCAAAACGTCGATTCATAGTCTAACTTATTTCTTCCAACCACTCTAACCTTTATCTTCAAGGCCTAGTACTTTGAGTCTTGACCACTGGTAATAATCCTTAGATATATTGAATCCAATTATATCTAACATTCGAGTCCATCCAAGTCAGGTTATCACGCTACCCAAAGCTCTTTTTTTCATTAAACTTGACCATATTCACGATAACATTTACTCGAGTACCCAGAACCCTGTTTATATGTCTACTTGAAGGAATTCCGGGACGAAATTTCTAAAAGTAGGGGATGCTGTGACATCCGTCACTTTTCGTACTTATTTATTATTATTTTTTTACTGTAACGTCTCGTATTTAAAATCATCAATAAAACGTCGCATTTTTTATAACTCTTATACGTTTTAAAAATATTCTGGAGTACTTTTGGACCCGTATAATCATACTACAAACATAAAATAACATTATATTTGTGTAAAAATTGCCAAAAATAAATGTTTGGGCCGGGATTCGAACCCGTGTCCCAAACCGGTTCAAGGCTTAACACAACCCATTTAAACCAGCCGAGCCATAACATCTTTGTGTAAGTGTATCCAACTCAAACAAACATAAACCTTCATTTACTCACGCATAGTTGACTCGTAAAAGTCAACCTGTGAGCTACACCTTCCAAATATACACCAAATCCGCGTTTCTTTTATCAATTCGTTTATGGTATGATTTGACCGACTTATACAGCTTGTAAAGCACGCTAATTACATTTAAAAATTGCCAATTTCATGGTGTATACGCGTATAGGACTTAAAATGGGTCAAAACTTCTATAATTACAAATTCGTAGAATTAGTATAAATTGATACCCCTCATTCAAGCTTAATACACCGATAATCAAACCCCCATACTCAATTCACCCTTAAACTCTCTCAAATCTGTGTATTTGGCTTCGTTGACTTCGCCCTTTGACCCGTTCGTTCGTACATCATATCGCATTGTAAGTTCGATTTCCTTTATGGGTTTTGTTAATCAGCCCTCCTACTCCAAAACCCCTATGGTTAATTTTGTTATTATCTCGTTTTTTGATTTATTAGAAATCTAGGGTTCTTCATCAATTATTTGGGGATAATACTCGCGCAGACAATACTATAAATACGTTGCGGAACAAAAATGTTAACCACCGGCCGAAGGCCAAGGTTCGATCCCCGCAGGCTCTATTTTTGTTTTCTTTTTTTCCAAATCATGTATATAAACAAACCAGAAGCCTTTATAATAAACTGAAATGAATATCTAACGTTCTCAGGGTCTAGACCAGATGGTCATGGTCTAGGCTTGTGATATAAGACGCGAACCGGCCAGAGGCCCTAGTTCGAGTCTGGGCACACGCAACATATTTTTTTTAAACCTTTCTTTTATAATCTTTTACTCTATTTTTTAAAAATAGTTATAAAATACCAAAAGTGTCCTAATAATTCTACAAAAATTATTTTAAGTAGATTTCATGACAAAGTTTATCATACAATTTTTAGATTTCCAAAAATAATTTATTTAATATATATTATAAATATTACAAGTTTATTCATTTATAATTTTAAAATTCTATAAAAATATCTAAACAACTTTATAAAATTCCACAAAAATTATTTTAAACTTGTAGATCAACAAGTGTTTCAGAAATAAGTTTTTATTCCTAAAAATCGTTTATTTAATATTTTTTAATCAATTTTTATTATTTTAATAATAAATAAATCATAATAAATTCATTTTTTCAATAGTTTTATACCAAAATTTTACATAAATTATTTTTGTTTATTTAGAACAGAAATATAAATTTTAATTTGAAATTTCATTAACATTAATATTTTTAGATATTAAAGTTATGTTTTGACAAATAGAAATAAATAGACTAAATATTCAATTTTTGAGGAAATAATTTTATAAAAATTATTTTCATACTTAAAACCATATGATATGACCATCCTTAATCAAACCCTACAATAGTATTTTATTTATTTATTTTCCAAATTTATTTTATTTATTAAACAATTTATCTAAATAATAAATAATCAATTACTTATCCCTAAATTAGGAGCCCTAGAAATACTTGTAGACTAGAAGGACTTAAACTTATTTATTACCTTAGACATAGGGTGATACTTGGCAACGTTGGATCACACTTATTATATTCCACAAGACTTAACACTTTGCTAAGGTGAGTATTACTTATCCTCTTTTTCGTTCTTACACTTTTGGGGTGATTCATGCACAAGTATACAAAACTTGCACATTCACTTACACATACATTTTTCTTCATTTACAATTCATATACGTGTCTTGTTTATCTTTGTGCTTTATGATTAAACATGAATGTAACTTGCGTACAAAATCATACATCTAGACATAACTTATGTTATGGTGCTCTTTACATACAGACGTAACTTATGTTACGGTGCTCATTTAGACATAACTTATGTTATGGTGCTCTTTAAGACTTGACACGTGTTAGGGTGCTCATTATCAATTTTACCTTACCAACTTTACATTTGATCTTGTCTTGTTTGGTTACTTATGTGTTTACATAATGCCTTGGTGATGCTAGACACATGAATTGTACCGCTTTTCAAACTTATACTTTATGTACAAAGCTAGGTAATACTCACCAACATCATATGTTGACAAAATTTATTTTCGTGCATGTTTCAGGATAAGCTGCTTAACGCTTCACATAGAACTTTGGACTTAGATTAAATCAATCAACTATCTTTGTTTTTTGTTGTCGTGTATTTATTTTCACATGTTGTAAAACAATATTCAATAATCAAATATTTACATTTTCGTACCATGAGCTTTTGAACAATCGTCACTACGTGATACCTCGATGTTTCCGCCATCGGTTGGGGTGTTACAATACTTGTAGTCTAACAATCTCCCCCTAATCTTTATTTATCTTGTTCTTCGTTTTCAATCTTCGCTTGAGGATGAACGGGATCTTTTCTTCGGTGGTAAATCTTCATCATTCCATTCGTTTTCTTTCATTCTTCCACTTGTGCTACTTTCTTCGTTCTTCACTTCAACCACTAACTCTCGGCCTTTATATTTAAGATGGTACCACTCCATCATTTCTAAGTATTGTACATACACTTGCCTAAGAGTTCTTGCAATGCCTTCTTTCTTTGCCAAACTTGGTAGCCCTTGTCAGTATCCTATTGACATAGCGACTATCGTCCAATTTTCATCATTCGTCCCTTTGTTGTAGCCACCGAATGTCACACCCTCAAATTCGACATGCGGGGTTTTACCGCGAGGAGCGTGACACACTAGGATCCAAGTCAACAGTCACGATAAACGACATCTATATGATATGAAAACAACATAAATAGCCCATTAAGTTTCAAAATCTATCCATCGCTTGCGGAAGCGTAAAATTTTATTACAACCCAAAAGTAAAACATGAAAGTCTATTAATGCTCAAAATGAAATGCAAATGGATCCTAGACGCCGTGAGACTCCCTGCGCCTTACTCAATGCTGCTACCTTAGCGACCTGAGAAAACATGCCAAAAAGACGTCAACATATAATGCTGGTGAGTTCACAGGTTTTATGTTTACAAAGCGTTACTAACGTAAAGAATTTCATCTCAAAATGCCAAGTGTGTAAAACCTTCAAATAAATAACAAGTGTTTCCTTACTACTACGACTGTGTTACTGAAACCATTACTGATATGTGTTGCATGTGTTGCCGCCTGTGTTTGAGTTGCCGAAAATAGAGACAATATGCACCCGCCCGGCTCCCAGCCGTCGGGTGGGGTTCATCAAGCCCAATAGATCTATCCACATTTCCCCCGTTGTTCCCCGCATATTCATGGTTTCAATAGGGACTTAGCGTTGCGTTTCGTCGTATAGTAATTTAAAACAAGCATTGCGTTTCAAAAGCGTAGCGTTTCATAAGCATTGCGTTTCAAAAGTGTTGCGTTTCATAAACATTGCGTTTTCCAAAATGTGTTGCGTTTCATAAACATAACGTTGTATTTGTTATAAACGTGTGGCATGCTTCTCCCCCGAGAAAAAGTGTATAAAAGAGGGGCCGTGAAACTCACCTTAGAGTGCGCCTTCAAATACTTAGAATTCCAACACGTGTATGATGACCCAACTTAGTGACGACCTATCAATGAGTTTACATAAGTGTGATGACTACTAACCCGAAGGCTAATCAGTCCCCAAGTTGTCCAGACCGTGACCGTGTATGTTGAAAACATGATTAAACGTTAAACCGACCAAACCAGACAATACCCGGCATCCCATTGGTGACCCGACATCCCACGTGTTAGCCACATACAAGATATCATGCAACTTATGCAATTAAACACTTAGCATGCGCAAACATTCACCCTATCTAGCATAACGCCCAATTAACGCATAAACAAGTCCGAACACATGTTACTAAGTCATTAGACATGTTACGGGGTTCCTAACATGTTCCTAGGTGTCAATTCATGTTTCGGGATGTTAAAATATACATACGGCAGCATTACACGCGATTAGGAATCAAACATGTGATTAGGAAAAGTCAACTGGTGATTAGGAGAGTCAAACTAGTGAATAGAATTGTAATCACTAGTAAAATGGAGAATAGAATTGTAATCACTAGTAAAATGGAGAATAGAATTGTAATCACTAGTAAAATGGAGAATAGAATTGTAATCACTAGTAAAATGGAGAATAGAATTGTAATCACTAGTAGAATGGAGAATAGGGTTGTAATCACTAGTAAAATGGCGAATAGGGCTCCTAATCGCCTATAGTTCAGGCGATTGGGAGCCAATCGCCTATAATGAGGGCGATTAGGGCTCATATTCACTAGTACTGCACTGTTCCGTCCTTTTTGCGCGTTTAACCCTCCAAATCAGATCTGAAACATGTGTAAACACCCAATTTCCAACCCAAAACATTAACCCAACTATTTCAAGCAAAAACCCCTAATTTATCATCACCCTAGCCGTCCCGAAAGCATGCGGTTTCCCAAAATAGTATAACTAGCATGTAAGCATCACATCAATCATGCAAAACTTACCCTAAATAGCAAATATCCAGATTTCATCACATAACGACGTTGTCCGACAATATCCTATTGTTCTAGCATCATCCTAGAGTAAACCCTAACCTTAAACAATCATCAAAACACAACATATCATCATTAATCCTTCATAATCATTCAAACGGGTCAAAACGCCTAATATCAATATTACACATCTATGAACCTTCAAACTCCTAGGTTATCATCATACTAACTCATTTAGGTCAGAAACACAATAATAACACAAGAACAATCATGGTTAAACAATAAAAATCCTATCTTGCATGAATACATCACATATAACAAGTATGGAGGTTTGGGTTTGTTTAGAAACTAATTTTAAGGAGTTTTCAAAGACACAAACGTTTAGAAATCAGGTCTGGACCTTTAGGGATCAAAACAATATCATTACAAAGGTTTGGGATGAAGAACACACCTTGAAATGATGAGATTATGGGGTGTAAATTAGCTTGGAAATGTGATTTCTTGTTCAAAAACGTGTTGCAGAGGTTGGATAAGGTATGGGGTGGCTTTAGGGTGTATTAGGGTTTCACAAATGATGTTTTGAAACATAAGGTGGTATTTATAGGCGTTTTTAGTCGTCATGTGCAGATCAGGCGAGTACAGGATGGTTATAGGCGAGTAGAGCTGTAATCGCTAGTAACAACTAGCGATTAGCCTCCTATTAGCCCATAATCCTTCCTATTCGCCCCTTTATTGGCGATTAGGGCTATCCCACATGCCCTAATCGCCTATAGCCTAAGTATTCGAGTTTTTGGCGCGTTAAACCCTATTTTAACATATAAAAACACGTATTCACATACCGGCAAGTCATATAATGATTGTAAGCACATAATACATGATAACTAACAAGTTCCCATCTGTTCACCAATTCCTGAGACTCGAGATTTACGTGTGTGCGTTAAACCCTAGCGATTCTACAGATCACCTATTTGTGTTCACATGGTTATGGACCGACTTCCAATGATCCCGTGGATCATCGTAACGACTCCCGATGATTCCCGAACCATCATAAAGACTCAACTGACCTAGTTAAGTATGTCTGAAAATGTTTTTCGCTAAGGTAGACTTATGTGTTTTATAAAATGTTAACCTAAACATGCCGGGTGTCACACCGAACACTTGAACTTTAGTGTACAAATCCAACAAATTTATTGGATATCCGGTTTCATCCTTTCTTGGAATCGGTGCTTTGATCTTAATTTTTAAGAATTCTTTCATGATCCATTTCGATTGTTCTTTCAAACTCAAGTTCAAATTTCCTTTTGTATCGTTTGACCATTGTGGTAACATGGATAAAATCCATGAAAACAACACAATCTTGTAGCCGCGTGCCTTCGGTTGGATACATAGTAGGACCCCTTTCCATAAATCCTTCATTATCGTCATTGCTAATCGAGAATTCTTCAAAGTGTTTGAATACGGATGCCCGTTCTTTATCTTCCTCGGTAATTTCCTCATTTTGTGCCTCGAATCCGACCCGTTTGTTACTGATTTGCTCCTCTTGTATCCCTGCAAACAATGTTCTTTCTATCGGGGCATTTAAATGTGAAATGGTCTTTGACATCACAAATTCGGCACGTTATGATCTTTCTAACTTTCTGGATAATCGGTCGATGGATGTGACATATGTCACCATCGAATTCAACTTCTAAACCGTCTTGGTTCAACTTATCTATACTTAGGATATTTTGTCGAAGTGTGGGTATATATAAAACGGACTTGATCTTATGAATTTTCCCACCACTTGTGATAACAACTGATCCTTTTCCACAAAAGTATTCTTTTCTATAACCATTCGGTCGACCCTCTATACCGCACGATTGACTAAAGATTGTGAATTGATCTTTGAATCGACATCCATGTTCTTTCCTCGTCAAACTTGTATACCATACATCGTCCCAACCTTTTCCATCTGTTCCTTTAATCATAAATTTGGTCTTTCCAATCTTTTTCGGACAATTTCTTTGGAAATGGAATGGTTCTTTGCACTTTCCACAACACATGGTGGTAGGATATTCGCGGACATCTTTTACTTGCCTATTGAATTCACTTTGAGCCTTTCTTTGCTTCTCTTGAATCTTTGGGTATGATGATGGTGACGATCCGATGTTAAATTTTGAGAAATTGATGTTAAGTGGATTAACATAATCCTTTCTATCTTCCATAATAGCCTCCTTGGCCTTCCAACTGTGATCGACATGATCATACTCTTCTTCGGGGATTAACGATGCCTTTTCTCTACACTCGTCTTCTTTCTCCCTTCTATAAACATCTTCGGATTTCTCTTGAACATCGAATAATCCACAGCTTCTTGATCGTGGCTCTGATGCCATGTTCAAATGTTGGTATTCAATTGATAAATGGTTGAGAGTGAAACGGTTTTTGGAGGGAAATATTGAGAGGGAGTTTTCGAAAGTTAGTTATCACAAACATAAGCTTTCATATATACAAATGTGTTGTTACAAGGCCTATTTATACATACTAACCGGTATGTTTAGTGAACCTGTGTGACCCTTAAACAATAATATAAGTATATAACTAACCATAACTAACAATTCAATCGGTGTGTCACATAACTGATTCATTCTAATATCTAACTTATGATATCTATTTATTAACACATGTACAAATACTATTTAACATAAGTTTATAAATCAAGATTATACTTCTAGTCTAACATCGTATGCAATCTAAGAGCAGGAAGATTAAAGAGTGTGCATAAAAATGAATTAATGAACAATTTAGTACATGATCGACACATAGTATGGGTATGCAAAGTCTGGTAAGTCTATAAAACAATATGTTATAATGTTATCGGGTTAGTACATTAAGGACTGAGACACGATATCGAATCAATCGTCTAAAAAGTACATCTAATGCAGCCTCTATACTATCTAAAATAATCACAAGATTTTCTAACTTCCTATCAGCCATTGTCAATTCCTCGGTTCCATGAAGAACACTAAAGAGGGCACCATCAACACTCCCAACCTCGTTCGCGATCTTCTCTTCCTTCTCGATTGGCCTCAACTTCGAGATCAATGAACACCCACTGCGTCTATGCTTGTTTATAGCTCCTGGTGATGACAAGAACAACAATAGAATCCTTAAAACGTGAGACGCCATAACATTCACTTCTGTAAGAAAGTGCTTGAAGGATTTAAACCGCGTATAATCTTTTAAAGAGAGTACAACATTAAACTTTCTTTCAGATCTTTTCAATGATCTAACGCACTTTGATGCCTCTTTACTTAACTTCTTTCTCAACCTGAGGTAGGATAAAACCTCATCTTCAATGCGCGATTCGCCACCTCTTCTTCGAAAACTCAATTGAAGGAATAAGGCTTGTTCTTTTATCTTCTGCCGTGTGTCCCTAACGATGCCACAAGTATCTAATAGTTTAACAGAATGATCTAATGCACTTTCCAATACATTCCCATGTTGTGTAAGGGAAGAGTAATAAACAAGTTCCTCAGCACATCTATACACCTCCGATAAACCAACTAAACCGGTTTGAACTGTTTCGGCTGTTAGAGTTTCTGATGATGAATTCGCTCGTATTTCCCACACTCGTAACTTGTTTAGCTCGGCCTCGACACGAAGTGATGTGGGGTGTAATGTAGAAGGCAAACTAATGGATCTATTTGGAGGCAAAGCAGACAATCTCTCCATTTTTTTTGTTCTAATCAATCTTTGTGAACTATTGTGGTATTTATATCTTACAAGTACGGTCTATGAATTCATCATGCAAGAATCATGTCTTGACAAGTTGTTGAATATAATGACAAGAGAGAATATAACCATGTTACAACATTGTGAATTTGTGGGCAGCCTTACTGATTTTAATGAACGTGTAGCCTTTTAAGTCAGCATATTTAGGAACACCGATTTCTTGTTGGATTTCATGACCAGAATAACGAAATGGACAATTTTTGTGACAAATTAAGGGTCTCTACATTGAATTTTGTGTTGTTTAAGTTGTTATAATATAAATGCATGCATAGCTAGCACAACATGAAATATTCTTTGATAAATCAATTGCAGACTGCATGTGAAAAATTCAAGATTTTTTGTAGAGTTGGTGACAGAAAATTTGTTACGTATATTGGGGACAAGGGCACAATCAAATGAGTTAAAAAATTATGGGTACGGAATGGAGTGGGTGTAAAGGATAGATGGGCATAAGATATTTGCATCATTTTTTAATATAATAATTTTTTTAATGTTTTTGTATGAAACTTTGAAAAATATTTCTTAGACTATATTAAGTAATAAAATCAGGGATAATATAGTAAAATTACTAAAGTCTCAACAATTTCCAGTTTAATTACAATATATTAATGTAAGAAGTGATTGAACAGTAACTTACGAAATGAACAGCATCGAAACAGCCATATGTTAAATACAATTAGGTTTCAATCAGTTTAACATTGTGTGTGTGTGGTGTAGTGGTTAGGTTGATGTTGTGTTAGTGGGAGAATGCAGGTTCGAGCCCGGCATGTGGCACCGGTTTTACAAATATGCGGGTTTTTTTTTTGACTGATTTGGTTTATGGCCACGTGGCAGTGGCAGCTCATCAATATGTACATTTGTTTCCCACTATCTCTCTTATAATATTCAAATTTACAGAGCAAGTGTCGGTGACAGAACAATAACCGGAAATCATTCACTCTCTACCGGAGATGTTTACCTAATTCACAATCGGCGTTCACAGTGGCGACGGCGACGGTGACGGTGACGGTGGTGGAATAATAATAATTCTTCGAGTCAAGTTAATGGCGTATAGAAGACGTCAAGGTATTGCAACGGATTCAACCTCTGTGGAAGATTTTGGAACCCCTAACCCTAATTCGAGCCGTGACGGTTCAATAAGGTTCGAGCACCATGCCAAATGTGTCCGAAGAAGAAGAGCAAAGCAAATGAGTCACCTCTTCTGCTGACGGAACCGGACGGCCAGAGGCCGTGATCGGTGACCTTCTCCGGCTCGTCTCTCTCCACGATTTCAGATCTGGGTGTGTGGCGAACCCAAGGTGGCGTGGCGGAACTTCCAAAGTTAGTAATTTTCACATTTTCTCCTCAGTTGGATGAGCGGGTATGTTGCTCTCATGCGCAGGTAACACTTTATTTGAAATATTTGAGAGTGTGTTTGTGAACTTAATAGTGCGTTGGGAGTGTCTGTAGTGAAGAGTGGAATGAATGTGGTGGGGATTGGAGAAGTTGTATTTAACTAGGGGTGATAATATTACTGTCTTTGGGGAAGTATGTACGAACTGTGTATTTATCTATTTATTAGAAACTTCAACTTGGAATTACTTCATTGTATATGCAGTCTTGTAGATAAAGAATTTGATGAAATGTTATTGGTTACTGAGTGAAAGAAACTGTCTCAACAACACCAAAGCTTTTTTTTTTTTTTTTTTTGCGCTACAGTGAAATCTACCCAGTCATTTAGCTTTGTAAATTTTGGTTGCTTTAATTTCCACACAAATTATAAACGCGTATAAGTACTTTCATAGAAAATAGATTTTAGTTAATTCTAAGTGTCAATTTCAGGAATATTGGAGCTGCTCCTGTACCATTTCGAACTGACCCGTACGGCGATATTTTACCTACCTCGGTATGTATCCACTTAGTTTTCAGTAATGGTTAAAAATACATTCTTTCATTAATGATTGTTATTAACTGTTTTCAATTTTTTTAAAATACTGTTTTGATTTTCATAAGGGAGTCATGTTTATCTTATTAGATCACATTTGTGCTTTCTATTCGACCGATGTACTATACTTGCTTCGGTGCATAACGGCAGACAAAATGGCAGCAGACAATTAGTGGCAGTGGATGTGGGTAATTTCCTTTAGGCTTGCACTTGTCTCTAGCCTTGCTAAATGCTAAAGCGATTAGAGCGTCATCGGCGAATCGTGATTCGTCTCTCTCTTCGGCTTATGGTCAACCGGCTATTTTAGTTTCACCACGGAATGTTAAGTCTAATCCACTCAGATCGTCATCGCATTCGTCTACTCCTAAGGTCTGCTATTGTTCTGATTGATTGATTGATTTATTATTATTATTATACTTGTATTTGTGTATTATATCTGTTTGATTATTATTATTATGGTTGAGATATGGAGTTATTGATTTAAAAAGGATTACTATTGGTACATTTTGAAGCCAGAGGCGTTGATTTATTGAATTTGAGAATGTAAAGTTTAGGGTTTAGGTGTTTGCTTAATGTCCTTAGAACAATTGATCATTTCACATAGAGCATTGACTTATTTATTTATTTTGTTTATCTTTTTTTTTTTAATTTGAATTTGCTATGCTGTTAGAACAGCGGATTGATTACAAGGATGAATATAAAGGAAAACAAAAATATATCAATTAAAGTTGAACAGTTTGGACTTTGGAAAAACCGAAGGGCGGATTTTGGAGTGTTTTCACTGTTTTTCTGCTTAATTATTATTATACTTGACATATGGTGTTATTGGTATAAGCAGGATTACTACTGTTGGTTACATTTTGAAGCCATTGGCCTTTTGTTATTGAATTTTAGAATCTTGAGTTTCAGGTGTTTGCTTAGCGTCTGGTTATGACAACATAGTCTGGCCGGAGTGGGACTTCGGCTTCCCAGGAGGGGGTTCAATTAAGCACCGCTAAAGTTGAAATTCGTCGTAAAATAAAATTGAAGTGCAATTAGAACAATAATTGTTGCTCAAACACATAATGCATAGTTATGGAACTACATTTCATAGATGATATTTTTATCCTCAAGTGCGCGATGGTTAGTATTTATACTGATAGTTTATTTTTTTTATCTTTCCAGCAGCAACATGTTTTTGTCGCCGCGAAGGGCAAAATTCGTTGTTTATTAGCATATTTAAAATATATATTTGTCTTACAGATTACATTCGTCGACTTGCAAGTACTGGAAAGCAAGACGAGCAAATACGAAAAGCCTTATATCACACTACTATTAAGAGACTGCAGGTATGTGTATCTGATTGAGACAGGTATAAAAATGTGTTAGATAAATGCATGCAAGGCGATTGATAAATAGTTCGTTGTTGAAGCTGATGGGCGATTAAGATACGCTGAAGGACTTCGTTTAGATGCTGACCGACACATGAAGGTACCTAATATACTTTTTTTTCATTGTTTTTAATTAATAATTACATATTATGTGATTTTTCATAGCTTCAAGGTGATTAAAAAACGGATGGCTAGGCTTTAAGTGTGTTAACACTATTACATGCTTACACGCCGAATAATAAATAGTTGCTCAATGTCTAAAGTTTTGTGGTTAGTTTTGGCTTATACATCCACATCTATGTTTTGTTGGCCTCTGTTGATATAACTTTATTGCTTTTTGTATCATGTGTATAGGTTCTTATACATGGCAATTTTGAAAGCTTCACGGTGTTTAAAAAACGGATGGCTAGGCTTTTAGTGTCTTAACACTTAATCAGTATTTTTGCTCTACTTCATTTAACAAACAGAAATCTGCAAGTCTGGATGGTGGTTCTGATCATGCACCACTAGCGTTTGGTTTGCTGCTGCAGTCACTATTGTTTCCTTTTTTGCGCCACTAGCGTTTGGTTTGCTGCTGCAGTATGTGAACAAGTCAAAGTTCTAACCAAAACCAAAGATAACAGCCAGGTGCTAAAATGCCTAGGAATATGTATTTTGCTTTCGATATGTTGCTGATGTGAAACAGTAAGTTGATACAATTTGAACTAGATGTTTTATTTGTTGTTTTTGACGGTGTTGTAATTGTGCTGCTTAGTGTTTGTTTTAAGAGAAGGGTTGCCACTTAGGAAAGCCGAGCATGCATTCTACTTGGAGTGGGCCGTTTACTCTTTCAGAATCACGAATGTAGGTGTTGCCGACACCACCCAGGTATGTTCTGTCACATGTTGAGAATTAGACATGAAAAACTGGGTGACCTTTTAATGCAGGAAACACACGCTGGTGCGTTTGGCTTCAAGCAGTTCACAGTTGTCCGGAGATATCAGTTTTGATGCCAATGAGTAAAAAATTTTGTGCCAAAATGGGTAACTTTTTGGTGCCAAGGGAAACGGTTAAGGATGGGTTTTGCTCAGACACTTATTGCCCGAAAATGTTTACGCTTTTCTGAACCAAAAGATTTACGCAGGCAACGGGCAAACTGATTCTGGTCAAAATGTGACGTTTGTGCGGCGCGCTTTTCAACCCATTTGACTTATTTTCTTTAGGCTGCTTTTTTGTTACGTGCTTGAATTATTAGAGAAACAACATAAAGCCGAGTTCGTAAGTGAGTTGAAACTGACACCTATTTAGAGTGAACATTAGCATAAGCCTCTGAACTATGTTCTACAGATTGTCATTGGCTTTTCTAATGCATATCATTAAAGAGCAGGAAAAAGAAAAAGAAGCACAAGGAACCATACAACTTCAAGAACATAACAAGTCACTTTCAAAGCAACTTTGTTTTGGTTTCAAAATATATGTAAATGCACAGTTGTTAAAAGCGGTCGCCCAGGGCGCCTAGGCGATAGAATTCCTAGAAGCGACCTTGGGTCGCTTTTCCCACCTAGCTAAATTAAGCAATGATTTATTTTAAAAAAACTTTTATCCTTTACCATTTTATAGCTGATTTTTTTAAAACTATTAATATCCTTTACCATTTTATCGCCTAACCATATCTTCTATTTTTGGTTATGCATTCTAATCTATATAAACAACCTCTAACCCTATGCCCTATGTACAATCAAAGTCACAAACACGGCAGAGAATCATTATTCAGCAGAGAAGTTTTATTATTTTTTACATTTTGAACCTTTTTTTGGTTTTCAAGCATGAACATCTTGTTAAACTTTATTTCGTAATATCTTTCCTGAAATGTTGTTTGAAATATAATTTTTATACACACGAATCTAGTAATTTTCATTGTAAGAATTTTTCGTATTTTTTAATGTAGTAATGTTTATTTTAATATTTGTAAATGAAACTTGGTAAAACAATCTAATAGGCTAGTTTTAGTAATAGCAAAGGGCTAATAGTAATTTATTTACTTAAGCTCATCAATTCTCAGAAACCAAACATATTATATATAAGATTTGGATCATGTGAGAACCACTAGTCTAATTGAAATTATAAGAACCATCTTGAGCCACTTATTTTTTAAAGTAAAAAAATTACTTTCTTTAGCTAAATCACACATTTTCCATTTTCTTTGCATTTATACACATAGATATGTTTATACGTGTCTAAACTAAAAAGTAAGTAACGTATATTTTGATATATTAATCTTGTGATGCAAGGTTTGGTAATTAGAAGGACTTAGTTGTCAATCTTGTAAACTAGGTTTTAGAAATAGATTTCCTAGTTTAAGTCAAAGAAGTTTCTAGATTATCATAGTTCATTGGTGGACAAGGAATAGAGGCTTATAAATAGATGGAAGTTTTGTAAGTCATATATCACATCAAATAATAAGAAACAAGTTTGGCTTAATTCGTGTGGGTCTTTGGTACAGATTTCTAACAATTGGTATCAGAGCTCAGGGTTGGGTAACAATACGTTCGATAACGATCAGCAAGTCCGGTTAGACAAGAACCGATTGTCAAAAGTGATTTGCGATCGGAAGGATCTTTGCGACGGGTTTAGTCTGATCGGAAGCAGGCAGCGGCAGAAGAAGATGTGTCATGCATAAATCGTTTACAATGCGAGACGATGCTAATCGACAGATCGTTACAGCCAAAGACCACAACACCACATCTCTCCAAATCCCACTGTTAACTCCGGTGAACTATACGGTTTGGGCGATGAAGATGAAGGGAATCCTGAACGTTAACAGTGTTTGGGAGATGATAGAACCGGGGACAGCTGCTAACGCGAAGAAAAACAACATTGCAATAGCACTTCTATTCCAAGGAATACCCGAAGATTTGGTGCTCCAGATCGGAAACCTGACTACGGCCAAGGAGATGTGGGAAGCAATTAAAAACCGACACCAAGGAGCCGAGCGGGTGAAGGAGGCGTGGCTTCAAACCTTGATGTTCGAATTCGAAAACCTAAAGATGAAAGAGACCAGTTCGGTGGACGAATTCTCATGCAAAATTGCAAGTATCGCCTCTAAAGCATCAACACTCAGAGAAATAATAGAAGAATCGAAGCTTGTCAAGAGGTTCTTAAACGGATTGCCGAAAAAGTTTATTCACATGGTCGCGTCACTTGAGCAGGTGATCGATCTTAAAGCAGTCACGTTTGACGATGTGGTTGGACGTCTTAAGGCCTGTGAAGAGAGGATACGGTTCGAAGATAATCACACCACGAAGCATGAACATCTTCTTCTTACGTACGAGGAGTGGGAGGCCAAGAAGAAGAAAGGAAAGAGCTTCGGCCGCGGAAGAGGAGCGTCAGCCGAAGGTTAATCTTCACAAAGGGGTAAAGGAAGAGGTGGAGGCAGAGGTTCGGGTCACGTAAGGGAGAAGGAAACCACTAAGAAGACAACAAAGGATCGTTCGAAACTTAAGTGTTTCTGATGTGATGAGTTGGGCCACTTTTCAAGCGATTGCCCCACCCGAAACAAAACCGAAGAGAATAACCTCACCCCTGAAGACAGACCGGTGCTCTATATGGCAACCCATGAAGGAGTGTACTTGAATGAAGACCGAGTTAACTTGAAGAAGTATGATGAGAGTCCGCGAGAAAACAACACTTGGTTTCTCGATAACGCGGCGAGCAATTATATGACGGGAAACAAAGATTGGTTTTCGAGTTTAGACAACCGAATAAAAGGTAAGGTTCGGTTCAGAGATGGTTCATGCGTGGAGATCAGAGGCCGCGGCAAAATTATCCTAGAAGGCAAGTCGGGTAAGCAGCGGATCTTGAAGGATGTTTACTACATACCTTCGTTGAAAAATAACATAATCAGTGTCGAGCATATGGACGAGTCAGGACACAAAATAACGATCGAGCATGGCGTATTGTGGATGTCTGAACCAAACGGATCGGTTCTAATGAAGGTACCTCGTTCAACCAATCGTGTTTATAAGATTAACCTAAAAGTTGTTGCGCCAGTATGTTTACAGGTTAACATGCATGACGAGTGTTGGCTTTGGCACACCAGACTCGGTCATCTTAATTTTGATGCGCTAAGGACGCTATCAAGAATCTCGATTGGGCTACCATTCATCAAGAGACCATCCGCAATATGTGACGCATGTGTGATAGGAAAGCAAACAAGGGGAGCTTTTCCAAAGGAAGTCAAATATCGTGCGTCAAAGCCGCTTGAGCTACTCTATGCCGATCTATGTGGAGCCATCTCACCAATGACTCAAGCAGGAAACCGGTACATGCTACTGATTGTAGATGATTACAGCAGGTTTATGTGGGCTTACATGGTGAATACTGAAGACCAAGTTCCTGGAATTCTAATCGAGTTCATCAAAGGAGTGGAGAGGAAACTTGGGACAAGGCTAAAAACCTTGAGAACCGATAATGGAGGAGAGTTCACATCGCATGTACTAGGAGATTTCTGTAAGGAAAAAGGAATTGCAAGGCAATACACGACTCCCTACACCCCTCAACAAATCGGGTTAGTTGAAAGACGAAATCGCACAATAATCAGTACTACTCGAAGCATCCTAAAGGTGATGTCCGTACCACAAGTCGTTTGGGGAGAAGCAATCATGCACTCAGTTTATTTGCTGAATCGCTCTCCAACGAAGGCATTGCAAGACATAACGCCCTATGAAAAGCTCAAGGGAAGGAAACCAGATCTTTCATATATTAAAGTCTTTGGGTGTGTAGGGTTTGTTAAAATCTTAACACCTGGATAGAAGAAGTTGGATGATAGAAGCATGCTAATGGTGTCCATGGGTTCTTAGCCGGAAACGGGAGAGAATACGCATCGGATGTTTGACCCGAGCAATGGACGGGTACACATAGTTCGAGACGGGGACGTAAAGTTCAAAGAGACGGAAGAGTAGGACTGGAAGGATTACGTGTCCCGCACTGATACCGAAGAGAGCGCACGGACAGACTTCGTAATTGAGTCTGAAGCGCCAGCGCAACCCACAGAAGAAGACGTGCATGAGTTTGAAGTGTCTACGCAACCTACACGCAATAACGCGCACGCGGAAGACTTCGCGCATACAGACAACTTTGCGCACACAGGTGATTTCGCGGCAAGAATGTTTGACGAGGGCGCAACGTCAGCGCACACAACGTCAGCGCAGGCTAACGAAGGAGGATCTCACGCATCACGCGCGAATCTGAACGCGCAGTCCACGGGGGTTTCTCAGCTAAGAAGGTCAAATCGAACCTCAACCATTCCGAAGAAATTTGCAGATTTTGAGGTCGAAAAAATACCAAGATTAACGCATCAATTGAACGGAGATGATCAATTGTTACTATCCTCTGTTGACGATGAACCAATTGTTTTTCAAGAAGCGATAAAAGAGAAGGATTGGATGAAAGCTATGGAGGAAGAAATAAGTTCAATTGAGAAGAACAATACTTGGAAGCTGGTAGAGCCACCATCGAATATAAAGAAGGATGCACAAGGAAAGATTTCAAAATACAAGGCACGCTTGGTAGCAAAAGGATATGTACAAAGGTATGGGATTGATTACGAAGAAGTGTTGTAAGTGCATTATTCATGCATGTCCCGAGCTAGTGATCCAGTACTGCATG
This sequence comes from Ambrosia trifida, assembly GCA_028751855.1. Taxonomy (NCBI): domain Eukaryota; kingdom Viridiplantae; phylum Streptophyta; class Magnoliopsida; order Asterales; family Asteraceae; genus Ambrosia; species Ambrosia trifida. Next base: position 81,117,677 of record CM054129.1, read on the forward strand.
TCGAAGGTTTAGACAATCAGAAAACGACCAAGATATTAGCTTAAATATACATTCGACCAGTCGGAAGGTCGAATGTAGTTTATCTTTGGTCGAATGAAGATTGAATGAAGAAGAAGGCTTCATTCAAACCCACGAGGGGTCGAATGAACACATTCGACCTTATTAAAGGGGCGAATGTGGATTCCTATATAAATAGGGAAAAGTTAGTTATTTGAGAGAGAGTTATCATTTGAGCTTTTCCCTAGTTTGTGTGTGTGTGTGATATTCTCTGTATTAGGTCTAGGATTTCATCTGTAATCATTGATATTTGATCTAATAAAAGAGTAAAGTTATGGAAATTGCTCAGTGATTCGTTATCTGTTTTCATCATGATCGTTTACGTTTATTTCTGAATCATTTTGCACGATCGGGGGGGATTCCGCACCCTACGGTTGGTATTCGTGAGATCACGGTTCGTGATTACGATCCTAAAACGAATTCTCAATTGGTATCAGAGCTCAGGCTCGATTTCACGATTGCAAATTGATCTGAATTGATGAAAATAGATTAGAATTCTTGTTTAAAGATCAAAACCCTAGAAATTTTGAAGCTTTTCATAAAAACATGGTTTTTGATTAAATTGGAGTTGAATTTGATGTTGTTTTCAAAAATCCTTTCACAAATGTTTGTCTAAATTGAAATCCGCACAAAACCTATCCAAAATCATTACATTTGGTGAAAATTTTGTCAAAAACCGATCAGATTCGTGTTCTTGAGGTTGAAGATAATGAACAGACCTGAAAAGGTCGAATGTGAGCTTTGAGGGGTCGAACCAAGAGTATTTTAGGTCGAACCAACTGATTTTAGGTCGAACCAGTGTGTTTTTAGGTCGAACCAAACTTTTCAGTGTGTATTGTTCTTCATTCGACCATTCGGGAGGTCGAAAGTGGAATTTTAGTGGTCGAAAGTGAGTCAGTGTTTACAGTTTTCACATTCGAGTCAGAGGAAAGGGTCGAACCTGGAAATTTTCCACATTCGAACCCTCGATTACTTTTCATCAGGTCGAACCAAGTATCTGATTTTCAAAGATTTTCATTCTTGAGGTTGAACCAAGACTGAGGTACATTCGACCCTTTTAAAAGGTCGAATAAGACTATATTTTTCCAGGTTCGAACCCACGAATATTTGGATAATATTTTTTCAAAATTTAAGGTGTAAAAAATTTCGAAAATTTTTGAAATAATTTTTGTTGAAAAATGATAAATTACTTGGCTATGTCAAGAACTGATGATTAGATAAAAGCTGCAATGCAACAAAAGCTAACATGGGAACAAGTTGTTGTATCAATGATTCAACAATCTGTTACACAACCAGCTGTGCGACCAACTGATAAAATGGTTAATGTGAATGAGTGTGTTAACAACGAAAGTGTTAAAAGTAATGTTGTGTGTCTTGTCAAACAAATGGGTAATGATGATTCAAGAGAATTGTAAAAGAGTGATTTGAGTTCTGATACGAGTTCAGAACATAGTGAATCAAAAGAAAGTGATACATCAAATGTTGATGTAATTTCTGAGAATGGATCTAAAAATGGTAATAATGCAGATGATGAGGTAACTTCAAAATCTGAATTTGCTAAATGTTCTGAGTGTGTCAAATTGAAAAATGAAGTGCTGAAACTTCATAAGGAGAAACAGAACTTAACAAATAAACTTGAAAGATTTCAAATTGAAAATAAAATTTTGGCAAATAATGAAAGACATTTTATAAATCAAATTGAATCTTTTAAGAAAGAGATTTCAGAACTTCATAACACTATTTCAAAGAATAATTCCACATTAGATTTGGAAATCACAACACCTTATGTTGATTCTGAGGTGAAATCAAAACTTGAAGTGAAAAATGAAAATGTGGTGAATCTGAAGAAAAACCGATATTCAAGTTTCCTGAAGGAGTTGAAGAATCCTATATGTTGGTAGGATAGGACAAATTGATTTTCAACAAAGATTTTCCAATTGATAATATCGAACAATCTTTACTTAAATGTATCTTTGTCGATAACAATGATTTGATAAATCAATTTAGAAGTGAATTTGGTCATCTTCATTTTGATCCTAGTCCTAACCAACATGGGAATAAAAAGGATCAGCTTGAGAACAAAAAAGAAAAATCCTAAGGAAAAAGGACCAAAACCAAACAAATCGAAAGGCAATGATCAGATGAAAAACTCTTATCATGAGAATTCAAGAAGTTTTTCATCTAGATCACATGATTTTGATGATTATCCAAGTCACTCTTGATTTGATGGTTATTGGAGAAACAACTCACCACAGTATTCTCATGGTTATGTTGAATGGAGAAGTTGTTTTGAATGTGGTGAAGTTGGTCATATTGCTGCTCATTGTCCCTACTAGTATTGGGATGAAGGGTATGCATATGATTTTGTGGAATATAGGTCTTGTTATAACTACAGAGAGTGTGGGCATTTAGTTGCTGCCTATCCGTATGTTAAACAGAAAAAGACCGAAGTGAAATTCGTTAGAAATTCAAGCAATGTCAAAAAGCCTATTTCCCCAAAACCAATCAAGAAACAAAAGGGAAAACAGGTTGTGTATGATAATCGTAACAAAATTGCCTTGAATAAAAATGGAGATTGTGACAGGGTTACTAAGGTAAGGGGGAGTTCTAAGGCTAAGCCTAAGAATAACTCTAAACCTGGATCATCAGTTAAGTCTGAGAAAATTCCAAACAAAGTTCAGAAGCAGGTGTCAAACATGAAACCTGAAAAGTCAAAAATCAAAACGATTTCAACAAAATGTAAAATAAACTCTGAACGTGTTTGGAAACCCAAAACAATTTCTAAATCAATAGAAATTTCTACTTCAAATCAATCCATTGAAAAACCAATTGATTTATCAAAAGGAGAATGGATTGATGTTCCAAGGATTGATGACCTTGGACGACCCATCATTGTGAAGGGATGGGTTCCTCTCTCGTGCTAATTGTTTAACAAGTGTGCAAATTGTTCCAGACAGACCTATTAGTTATCTTTTGATAGTTGAGAGTGGAGCATCTGTATACAATCTATTTATTGGAGAGGTGAAGGTCAAGGATGTTATAGTGACAAAGAAAAACATGAGTTCAACAGAGAAAATAGTGTTTGTCATCTGTTTCCTGCCTGTGAAGCCGGAAAAACGTTGCAATCTCATGCAATTGCTCTCAGATTTTGGATTTCTACAACAGATGCGACAAAACGGTTTATTCTAAACTCTCTTATCTTTGTTAATGGATTTACTAATCGAAAGAACAAAGTTAGTCAAGTAGTCTGAGTGGGAAAATGGTTTTTGAAATTCAATGAGTAAAACGCATCGGATATCATTTTATTTTTCTTCAAAAGTTGAAAAATCCAAAAATATGCTCATTTTATAACGTCTCGTTGGCATATGGTCTTAGTACCGAAATTTCGTTTGGTATTTGTACAAAATTTGGAGGTTTCGGGTCGTTATATTGTTAGTTATCTGGGGATAGCCTAATTGATCTTTTGTTATATTGATTTACGGACCTAGATCAGTCAGGATATCTTAACAAAAGATCTTTAATGACAAATCCTTAAGTTACCGAATGAGAAATTAACATGTGTGATGATAATAAACGATTATCTAATGCATCGTATTAGTACTATGATGAAAATCATGTATGATATTAGTCCTCACCCTGGTTGAGTGCATAAGTCGCTTTGAAGCATTAATTTGCTGACCTGTCACCACTGTGCCTCATACCTTGTAACTTACGGATAACTACAATATAATCATGTGTTACAATGAAACTTTGTGCAATTCTTGATACGGGAATGTGTCGCGTGTGCGGGGACCATAGATTGTTGAGTATCTAATATTACCATAATGTATCTGAAGTGCTGAAAAATGAATGATGATTTTGGGTTTAAATGGACAAACATACTGGTAATGGTTGTAGGATGCTCAATGCCAAAAACAGAAAATTGATCAAAAAGAGTTTTGACTGACTGTTTCAATACTGATATTATTCTCTTACCGGAAGATTCACAAAAATATGTTCAGTTTACTTTTATGCAATTCCATTTGAAAATTTAAAAAGATTTTTGGTGTGTTTTAGCATAAACTTTGAAAAAAAAAAAAATCAAAATGTTTTGTTTCTACTTTATTTTTGATAACCGATGATGGGATACTTAATGTGAATGCTTAGATACCTAAAAGTTGAAAAAGATTTCAAATTTTGAAGTTTCTGGTACATATTGAAAATGTTTAATAGTTCAGGGGGAGAACTATTGAGGGTCAAAAGGAATGTGAAGTGTACTTCCGAGATTTTTGTCGTGACTAACGCTGGTTGTAGTTTGTGCAGTTTTTTTTAGTAAATTTTTTTGCAGAATCAAACACAACAGGTACACTACTCAAGATTCATCGATAAAGTGTGTAACTGAACAAGACCCAAACCTGAACATCAAGATCACCAGAATAACAGAAGCTAGTAAGAGGTTGTTAAAGAAAAGACTGAAGATCGAAGAATTCAAGATTGATCTATGTCTTCATCTCTGGACCAACAAATGACAAAGCCAAGATTTCTTGAGTCTATCTAAGATTTTGAAACTTACTGCAGAGATAGAAAAGAACTTCAACAAAAACGTGCATGAAGATGGAAAGTTTTCAAGTCGTTTAAGATGATGAGATCAAGACTAAAAGAATTGTTAACTTTCTAATTTGGTACATCACTAGCTAGGTCCAAGGGGGAGATTGTAAGTGCATTATTCATGTATGTCCCCAGCTAGTGATCCAGTACTGCATGTCGAAGGTTCAGACAATCAGAAAACGACCAAGATATTAGCTTAAATATACATTCGACTAGTCGGAAGGTCGAATGTAGTTTATCTTTGGTCGAATGAAGATTGAATGAAGAAGAAGGCTTCATTCGAACCCACAAGGGGTTGAATGAACACATTCGACCTTATTAAAGGGGCGAATGTGGATGCCTATATAAATAGGGAAAAGTTAGTTATTTGAGATAGCGTTATCATTTGAGCTTTTCCCTAGTTTGTGTGTGTGTGATATTCTCTGTATTAGGTCTAGGATTTCATCTGTAATCATTGATATTTGATCTAATAAAAGAGTAAAGTTATGGAAATTGCTCGGTGATTCGTTATCTGTTTTCATCACGATCGTTTACGTTTATTTCTGAATTATTTTGCACGATCGGAGGGGATTCCGCACCCTACGGTTGGTATTCATGAGATCACGGTTCATGATTACGATCCTAAAACGAATTCTCAAGTGTTTGCGCCGGTTGCTAGGATCGAAACTATTAGGTTCCTACTAGCTTTGGCCGCGAACTCGGGATGGGAAGTGCATCATGTTGACGTAAACTCGACATTCTTGCACGGTGAGTTAAAGGAGAAAAAGGTGACTCTGAAAGTAGATAATTCATCCACGATAGAATTGATGAAGAACCCGGTATTCTTTGGTAAGAGCAGGCATATTCATACCCGGGACCACTTCATAAGAGAATGTATTGGGCGAGAACAAATTCAAGTGGAGCACATAAGTGGGAATTTACAAAGGGCCGATATTCTTACTAAAGCATTGCCACGTTTGAAGTTTAATGAGATGAAAGGACTCGTTGGTGTTACAAGATTAGGGGATGAATGATATATTAATCTTGTAACGCAAGGTTTGGTAACTAGAAGGACTTAGTTGTCAATCTTGTGAACTAGGTTTTAGAGATAGATTTCCTAGTTTAAGTCAAAGAAGTTTCTAGATTATCATAGTTCCTTGGTGGACAAGGAATAGAGGCTTATAAATAGATGGGAGTTTTGTAAGTCATATATCACATCAAATAATAAGAAACAAGTTTGGCTTAATTCGTGTGGGTCTTTGGTACCGATTTCTAACATATTTGTGTTTTGATAATGTACATGTATACACAAAAATTGTGTAGAAATGATTGCAAATACATGTATATAATAACTTATTTTCGGTTGTTTTTATTTTTCACATTTTATCAATTCGTGAAATTATATATCCCTACATTAATCAAACATTCTAAGAAATGCCAATGTCACCACCAAATTTCTACTTTGATTTTTAATATGTTTATCTTTATATTTATTATTACTATACTATTAAATAATAATATTAATTTTTTTTTGTTTCTTTCTCTTATCAAATAATAAAATAAAATCACAATTTTCTCAATTCACTCTTATTTATTTAATATTTATTTTCTTAACAATTTCTTTTATTTTATCTGCTTATTAATAACCTTCTAATATTTATTGATCAAACCCGATTTAATAAACAAGTTAATAGCCCAATTATAAATAAAAAACAAAGTAAAATATTATAGTAAATATATAGTATATCAAAATTCTATTTAAACAAATATCTCAATGATAGTATATGTTAACTGGTTCAATTATATTTATTTAATTTATATAATACATGGGCTTATTCATCCCGTACAATACATGAGTTTTCAAAGATATAACTATATTTTTTACTTGGAATACAAAATTACACTTTATTAACCCCGTAATGGTAATTCATAGGTTTTTAAAATATAATTATTTTATTAATTAGTATATACAATTTCATTTATTCAATCTAAGTAATACACGAGGTTCTAACCTTGTATGTGTATATAATAACTATATATTATTACTAATACAACACAACTTATTGTAAAGGGGAAGGGGCACCACCCGATTTTGTCATGGCTACCCCACGACAACGTCGTTGCTAGTGGCAGGGTAGGTGAGCAGGTACCTTTCACGGGCGATAGTTAACGAATTGGTTTTGAGATTTTGTCGGGATTTGTGTGACACCTGGCAAATTCTGGTTAACAACGTTGTCTAGATGAAAGTCTACCTTAGCGAGTCACGTGTATATTGTACTTAACTGGGTTAGTTAAGTCGGGTTATGGTTCGGGAACTATTAGTTAGTCTAGAAGATCATTGGATGTTGGTCTAGAGGTTCATTAGATGTCGGTCCTTAACCAAGTGTACAAACGGTGACGATCTGTAGGATCGTCAGGGCATACGGAACGTACGAGTCTCGAGTCCCGGGAATTGGTGAACGAGTGTAAATATGTGTATTTACTTGTGTTATGTGTTTACAATCATTATGTGACTTGTCGGTACATGAATATGCATTAACATATGTTAAAACGGGGTTTAACGCGCAAAACGCACCAAACCAGCCCCTATAGGCGATTAGGGAGGCCTAATCGCCTATAAGGGAGGCGAGTAGGCATCAATAGGGGCGAGTAGGAGCCCAATCGCGTGTACATAGGGGCGATTAGACCCAATCTCATGCGATTAGCAGCCCTAATCGCATGTAGCTGCTGCATACTCGCCTATAACGTGCTGGACGACTAGAAACGCCTATAAATACAATACTTAACCTCCTAAACTCCCTAATATCAACCCTAGTCGTCCCATAACCGCCCCAAACACTTAAACAACCTCTGGAAGGCGATTTTGATCAAAAACACAAGATTTCAAGGTCTAACCATCATCCTTTTACAATTCCAAGGTTTGATTCTCATCCATAACACTTTGTAAACATTTTTAATCAATCCCTAAAGGTCCAGACCTGTTCATAAACGAAAAAGCTTTCTGAAAATCGTCAATAAGAGTTATTAATCGGATTATAACTAATAAACATGCGTTATGGGTATGTATGATTAGAAAGATAGGATTTTTATGGATCTTGATGATGTTTTGATGTGTTATCATGCTAGGTCAGAATTAATATTGTTAGTATGATGATAGAAATCTCAGTAATTGGATAATAGGGTTAGGATTACATGCGTTAATTGAATGTTGCATGCTATGTGTATGTGTTTGGATTGCTTTGGTTGCATGCAGGACTGATTTTACGAGGATGAACGAAGGGTTTTGGGTTAAACATGTTTAGGATAGTGTTTGGGATGATATTGGGTAGTTACACACGCTCTGGATCTGATTTGGAGCGTTAAACGCGCGAAAAACCGGAACAGCAAGGTTACAGGCGAGTAGCCTTGCTAATCGCCTGTGCTAGGGGCGAGTAGGCCCTACTCGCATGACATTAGGGGCGAGTAGGCCCCACTCGCATAACCTTAAGGGCGAGTAGCCCACTCGCATGACAGTAAGGGCGATTAGCCCAATCGCCTGACAACAGGGGCGAGTAGCCCCTAATCGCGTGACTTAAGGGGCGATTAGCCCTAATCACGTGACATTTCATGCGATTAGCCTCCCTAATCGCGTGTACTGCTGCTGTAAGTGTAAATTAGCATTTCGAGACTCGATTTGACATGTAGTAACATGCTAGGAACCTCGTAACATGTCTAATAACTTGGTAACATATATTTGGATGTATTTCGGTGATACGTGAACTATGTGCTATAACTTGTTGTGCGTTAACGTATGTTTAGTGTACTTGCGTTATTGTATGTTTTGGAGCGTAAACATAACACGGGGAGTCTCGGGTCACCAATGGGATGTCGAGTCTTGTACTTTGGGTCAGTTAAACAGTCACGGTATTTTCAAACGAACTTGGTTATGGTCTGGACATCTAGGGACTAATTAACCTGCGGGTTATTAGTCTAAGTACTTGTAACTGTCATATGTTAGGTCGCCACTGTACGGGACTAACATAGCAGCTGAGTTTACTCGGGATTAGGAGTAAAGCAACTTAAGGTGAGTTTACGGCCCCTCTTTTAAACTGGTTTCATATTTCGGGGGAGAAAACATGTGTTAAAACAACTATTTGGTAACTACTGTCATACTATGGGTTCTAACGTATACTACACGATCTTTGGAAGTCCCGGGGGGAACCATGAATGTGCGGGTTTGCACAACGGGGAAATGTGAATAGCGCTATTGGGAGTGACCAACCCCGCTCGTCGACTTGGAGGGTCGGCGGGTGCATATTGTCTCAAACAGGAACAACAGGAACAACAGGAACATACATCGGGCATACTTTTGGTATTCGAGTTAGTAATGGTTTTCCAATCGTGGTAGTAGCAAAACGTACGCCTAGCTAGCGTATACTGGTTTTCTATTTGTTATAGTATGGACAGGTGGACTTGGTACTTGAACTGCAAACCTGTAAACTCACCAGCATTTTTGTGCTGACGTAAACTTTTACATGTTTTCTCAGGACGCTAAGGTAGCACAATGGAACTAGGGCGCACGTGTCTGCACGGCGTCTAGATAGAGTTGCATGATTTCATAAACATTGAACTTTGGTTATTTATGTTGAACTTTATTTTGAATAAGCTTCCGCTGTAAACGGGATTTTAAAACTATGTTTTGGTATTGCATTAATTACATTTAGACTTGTTTATTGTGATCGTTGGTTTGGATCCTGGTTTGTCATGCGCCTCGCGGTAAAACTCCGCAAGTGGATTTTGAGGGTGTGACAGATTGGTATCAGAGCCAATGGTTATAGTGAACTAGGACTGCATGTAGAGTCTAGTCTATAGCCGAGTCGCACACACTAGACGATCACATGGTACTAAACGTTATAGTGGGTTACGTATGGTCTTGTCGGGGTGTCTCTAAATCGTTGGTCTTTCTACGTTACATCATCCGTTCTATCTTAGGTTGGGTTACCTGTTTTCTAGGCAGTGTGGTCTGTTGGAGTAACTCGTGTGTTCTTGAGATTTGTCCAAGGCTCGGACATCTCCCTTTCGCACTCCAATAGAAACACTTGTCATGAACTACCGTAGTATTACGGTGTGTAGCTAAGAGTCTATGTACGGTGATTTGAACTTTGAACTAGGAGAACACTTGGAGGACCATGTAGAGCGTTTTATCATTTTGGGTGCACACAAAATCATAAAACGAAATGTATGGAAGCCCTAGTGAGCTCTGGGTTTGAGGGGATGGTCCTGGATTGGATCTGGCTTTAATCTTGTGAACATTAGTGGTTATCTTTAACTGCGAAACTAAATTTTCTCGTTCTTTCTGCCAGAATTATGTCTGGAGTGCGTGGAGGACGAGGAGGTGGTCGCAATGGTGGACGTGGTGGTGGTCGCGGTGGTGCTGGTGGTCGTGGTGGAGGAATTAACCTATCACAGGCTGATCTGAACAACTTGCTCCAGGCTGCCTTTCAGTTAGGGCACAACGGTGGTGGTAAGTTGTTTTATCCATTTTCTTTGCCTCATTGGTGAACCTTGTTTACGTATTTCGTGGTTTCTCATACGTTTCATTTCAGGTGGTCCTGTTGACCCACCCCCACCCATGTGCACCTATAAGATGTTCCGGGACTGCAAGCCCCAGGAATTCTCTGGCACCGAGGGTGCGGTCAGTTTGCTTAGGTGGTTGGAGAAAGTGGAGTCGGTATTTCTAATGTGTAATTGTCTCCCAGAAGATCGGGTGAAGTATTCGGCTGCGTTGTTTCAGGACGTGGCATTGACTTGGTGGAATGGTATCACCCAGAACATGGGGATTGGGGAGGCATATGCTATGCCATGGGAGAACTTTGTGCAGTTGCTGAAACGGGAGTATTGCCCGAGGGAAGAGGTACAGAAGCTGGAGCATGAGGTGTGGAACCTCAAGATGACTGGATCGGAAATTGAGAAGTATACTGTGAGACGGAATGAGTTGGCCGTGCTGTGTCCCGATTTGCACGTGCCAGAGTATCGTAAGATTGAACATTATGTCTCAGGGTTAGTGCCGGAAATTGCAGGGTTAGTGGCTGCTGGGAATCATCCTACTTATGCGGAGGTAGTTCGATCGGCACATAGGATGACTAACTTAAAGGTGAATGAGGGGATTTTGCCTGCGAAAGGGTCGACTGCTAAGGCTCCAGAGAACAACAAGCGCAAGTGGGAAAATGACGGGAAGGGGTCTGGGTCTGCACAGCAGGGTAAAAAGTTTGATAATGGGGGTTCATCGTCTTCGGGTAATAAGCAGGGTGGTTATGCGGGAAAACTGCCCAAATGCAACAAGTGTGGACGCCATCACCAAGGGAACTGCGACAGTATCCGTTGTCACCGCTGCCAGCGAACAGGCCACTATGCTAAAGACTGTCGGGTTACACTTCCATCGACTCAGGCTCCGACCAACAGTTCAGCTCCGACTACTCAGGGGACTACAGGGAAACAGGGATGCTACAACTGTGGTGACACTGGGCATTACAAGAAGGATTGCCCAAAACTGAAACAGGGTGGAAACAACGGGAATGGTAACAACGGGGGCGGCGGCAGAAATGCACGTGCCTTCGTCATTGGAGCTGCTGAGGCTAGGCAGGACCCTGATACAGTCACCGGTACATTTCTTCTCAATAATCATTCTGTTAGCGTGTTATTTGATTCTGGTGCCGACAAGAGTTTTATATCCATGGGTGTTAGTCGACTGCTAGATATAGTATCTGTACCATTAGAGACCAAGTATATTATTGAGTTGGCTGACGGTAAAACAATTGAAGCTACTAGTGTTCTTCGGGAGTGTCAGTTAGAGTTGTCGGGTTTATCGTTCCCCATCGACCTTATGCCGGTACCATTGGGTAGTTTTGACGTTGTGGTAGGAATGGATTGGTTATCTTTGTATCGCGCGGAGATCGTCTGTTACGATAAGGTTATTCGGATTCCTCTCCCTGATGGAGAATTTCTTTCTGTATACGGTATCAAGGGTGGTGTTTCGCTAAACATCATCTCTAGCATGAAAGCCCTTAAGTGTCTTCGAAAGGGTTATCCAGCTGTATTGGCGCTTTTATCTGTTTCCACTAGTGATGAGAAGAAGATTGACGACATTCCGGTGGTATGCGAGTTTTCTGATGTTTTTCCCGATGATTTATCTGGTCTTCCTCCTCATCGTCAAGTCGAGTTCGGTATTGATCTTGTACCAGGGGCTGCTCCTATTGCTCGGGCCCCCTATCGTCTTGCACCTCCCGAGATGCAGGAATTGTCTAGCCAGTTACAGGAACTCTTGGACAAGGGTTTCATCCGACCAAGTTCTTCCCCTTGGGGAGCCCCGATTTTATTTGTCAAGAAGAAGGATGGGAGTTTCCGATTGTGTGTAGACTACAGAGAACTGAACAAATTGACCGTCAAGAACCGTTATCCTCTTCCACGTATCGATGATCTATTCGACCAGCTTCAGGGTTCTAGTTACTATTCCAAGATCGATTTGAGGTCCGGTTATCACCAGCTGCGCGTCAGGGAGGCTGACGTTGCAAAGACTGCTTTTCAAACACGTTATGGCCATTTCGAATTCTTGGTCATGCCTTTCGGTCTCACGAACGCACCGGCGGTTTTCATGGACTTGATGAACCGCGTCTGTAAACCGTATCTGGACAAGTTTGTCATTGTGTTTATCGATGACATTCTGATCTACTCCAAGAACGAGACCGAACACGGGGAACATCTGCGGTTAGTTTTGGAACTCTTGCGACGAGAACAACTTTATGCCAAGTTCTCAAAGTGTGACTTTTGGTTACGCGAAGTTCAATTCCTAGGACATGTGGTTAATGAACTAGGAATTCATGTCGATCCCGCTAAAATCGAAGCGATCAAGGACTGGGGAGCACCTAAGACGCCAACTGAGGTGCGGCAATTCCTAGGCCTTGCGGGCTATTATCGTCGTTTCATTCAGGGGTTCTCGAAGATTGCTCAACCCCTCACCACTCTCACTCAGAAGGATAGGAAGTTCGACTGGGGTGAATCACAAGAGTCCGCGTTTGAAGAACTGAAGTCTAAACTGTGTTCTGCTCCTATTCTGTCTTTACCTGAGGGTCCTGATGATTTTGTCGTTTACTGTGATGCTTCCATTCATGGACTCGGTTGCGTGTTGATGCAACGCGAGAAAGTGATCGCGTATGCTTCTCGTCAACTCAAAGTGCACGAGAAGAACTACACAACTCATGACTTGGAGTTGGGTGCCGTGGTATTCGCGTTGAAAATTTGGAGACATTACTTGTACGGTACCAAATGCACCATCTACACCGATCACAAGAGTCTCCAACACATTTTCGACCAACAACACTTGAACATACGGCAGCGCCGTTGGATCGAACTTTTGAACGATTATGATTGTGCTATTAAGTACCACCCTGGCAAGGCGAATGTTGTAGCAGACGCCTTGAGCAGGAAGGAATCTTCTAAACCTCGTCGCGTTCGGGCGCTGCAGCTCACTATCCATTCATCGTTACCTGATCAACTCCGTTCTGCCCAATTGGAAGCTTTGAAGGAGGAAAAACTTAAAGCTGAAACTATGCACGGTGCCGACAAGCACCTAGAGCGAAGACCGGATGGCCTGCACTACTTCGCAGAACGCATATGGGTTCCTTTATTCGGGGGACTACGGGAGCTTGTTCTTGATGAGGCTCATAAGTCCCGGTATTCTATTCATCCTGGTTCGGATAAGATGTACCAAGATCTGAAAGTGCTTTACTGGTGGCCAAACATGAGGTCGGACATAGCCTCATACGTGAGCAAATGCTTGACCTGTGCTAAGGTCAAGGTGGAATACCAGAAACCGTCGGGTCTCCTGCAACAACCTGAAATTCCGGAATGGAAATGGGAACGGATTACTATGGATTTTGTCACACAACTTCCTAAGTCACCAAGCGGGAACGACAAGATATGGGTGATCGTCGATCGGTTGACGAAATCAGCTCATTTTCTTGCTATTAAGGAGACCGACACCATGGATCGTTTGGCTCGCCTCTACTTGAAAGAAGTTGTCTCTAAGCACGGGGTGCCAGTTTCTATAATCTCGGATCGCGATTCTCGCTTTACTTCTCACTTCTGGAAGTCTTTGCACAAGGCTTTGGGTACCCAACTAGACATGAGTACGGCTTACCATCCACAGACTGACGGTCAGAGTGAGCGTACGATTCAAACTTTAGAAGACATGCTGCGGGCGTGTGTGATCGATTTTGGGAAGGGTTGGGAAGCTCATCTGCCGTTGGTAGAATTCTCGTACAATAACAGTTATCACACGAGCATCAAGGCTGCTCCGTTCGAGGCACTGTACGGACGGAAATGCCGCTCTCCTCTTTGTTGGGCTGAGGTGGGTGAGAGTCAACTCACTGGGCCCGAACTAGTGTACGAAACTTCGGAAAAGATCGTACAGATTCGTAATCGGTTGGCGGCGGCACGGGACCGGCAAAAGAGTTATGCCGATCAGCGTCGCAAACAACTGGAATTCCAAGTTGACGACAAGGTGCTTCTGAAAGTTTCTCCGTGGAAGGGCGTCATACGCTTTGGGAAGCGTGGCAAACTCAACCCACGGTATGTCGGACCATTTACGATCCTGGAACGGATTGGGCCGGTGGCATATCGTCTTGATTTACCGACGGAGCTCGGTAACGTACATAACGTCTTCCACGTGTCCAACTTGAAGAAGTGCCTGACTGACGAGTCTCTCATCGTTCCACTAGAAGAGATCAAGGTTGACGATCGTCTTCGGATTGTGGAAGAACCTGTGGAGATCCTCGACTACAAGATTCGTAGCTTACGTCACAGCAAGATTCGTATCGTTAAGGTTCGGTGGAACTCGAACCGGGGACCGGAATATACGTGGGAACGGGAGGATCAGATGAAGTCTAAGTATCCTCATCTCTTTCCTAAGGAAGCGTTCGAGTCGAGACATGTCTCATCGGCAGCTGAATGAATCTCGGGTCGAGATTCCTTTTAACGTGGGGATGATGTGACAACTCGGGTAAATCTCTCTCTCTTTTGGTTTCTACCTTTTGCTTGTTTCCTTCGTTATTTCTTTTGTTCTTTCTGTACTTGTACAAATTTTCGGGACGAAAATTCTTTTAACGTGGGGATGATGTGACACCTGGCAAATTCTGGTTAACAACGTTGTCTAGATGAAAGTCTACCTTAGCGAGTCACGTGTATATTGTACTTAACTGGGTTAGTTAAGTCGGGTTATGGTTCGGGAACTATTAGTTAGTCTAGAAGATCATTGGATGTTGGTCTAGAGGTTCATTAGATGTCGGTCCTTAACCAAGTGTACAAACGGTGACGATCTGTAGGATCGTCAGGGCATACGGAACGTACGAGTCTCGAGTCCCGGGAATTGGTGAACGAGTGTAAATATGTGTATTTACTTGTGTTATGTGTTTACAATCATTATGTGACTTGTCGGTACATGAATATGCATTAACATATGTTAAAACGGGGTTTAACGCGCAAAACGCACCAAACCAGCCCCTATAGGCGATTAGGGAGGCCTAATCGCCTATAAGGGAGGCGAGTAGGCATCAATAGGGGCGAGTAGGAGCCCAATCGCGTGTACATAGGGGCGATTAGACCCAATCTCATGCGATTAGCAGCCCTAATCGCATGTAGCTGCTGCATACTCGCCTATAACGTGCTGGACGACTAGAAACGCCTATAAATACAATACTTAACCTCCTAAACTCCCTAATATCAACCCTAGTCGTCCCATAACCGCCCCAAACACTTAAACAACCTCTGGAAGGCGATTTTGATCAAAAACACAAGATTTCAAGGTCTAACCATCATCCTTTTACAATTCCAAGGTTTGATTCTCATCCATAACACTTTGTAAACATTTTTAATCAATCCCTAAAGGTCCAGACCTGTTCATAAACGAAAAAGCTTTCTGAAAATCGTCAATAAGAGTTATTAATCGGATTATAACTAATAAACATGCGTTATGGGTATGTATGATTAGAAAGATAGGATTTTTATGGATCTTGATGATGTTTTGATGTGTTATCATGCTAGGTCAGAATTAATATTGTTAGTATGATGATAGAAATCTCAGTAATTGGATAATAGGGTTAGGATTACATGCGTTAATTGAATGTTGCATGCTATGTGTATGTGTTTGGATTGCTTTGGTTGCATGCAGGACTGATTTTACGAGGATGAACGAAGGGTTTTGGGTTAAACATGTTTAGGATAGTGTTTGGGATGATATTGGGTAGTTACACACGCTCTGGATCTGATTTGGAGCGTTAAACGCGCGAAAAACCGGAACAGCAAGGTTACAGGCGAGTAGCCTTGCTAATCGCCTGTGCTAGGGGCGAGTAGGCCCTACTCGCATGACATTAGGGGCGAGTAGGCCCCACTCGCATAACCTTAAGGGCGAGTAGCCCACTCGCATGACAGTAAGGGCGATTAGCCCAATCGCCTGACAACAGGGGCGAGTAGCCCCTAATCGCGTGACTTAAGGGGCGATTAGCCCTAATCACGTGACATTTCATGCGATTAGCCTCCCTAATCGCGTGTACTGCTGCTGTAAGTGTAAATTAGCATTTCGAGACTCGATTTGACATGTAGTAACATGCTAGGAACCTCGTAACATGTCTAATAACTTGGTAACATATATTTGGATGTATTTCGGTGATACGTGAACTATGTGCTATAACTTGTTGTGCGTTAACGTATGTTTAGTGTACTTGCGTTATTGTATGTTTTGGAGCGTAAACATAACACGGGGAGTCTCGGGTCACCAATGGGATGTCGAGTCTTGTACTTTGGGTCAGTTAAACAGTCACGGTATTTTCAAACGAACTTGGTTATGGTCTGGACATCTAGGGACTAATTAACCTGCGGGTTATTAGTCTAAGTACTTGTAACTGTCATATGTTAGGTCGCCACTGTACGGGACTAACATAGCAGCTGAGTTTACTCGGGATTAGGAGTAAAGCAACTTAAGGTGAGTTTACGGCCCCTCTTTTAAACTGGTTTCATATTTCGGGGGAGAAAACATGTGTTAAAACAACTATTTGGTAACTACTGTCATACTATGGGTTCTAACGTATACTACACGATCTTTGGAAGTCCCGGGGGGAACCATGAATGTGCGGGTTTGCACAACGGGGAAATGTGAATAGCGCTATTGGGAGTGACCAACCCCGCTCGTCGACTTGGAGGGTCGGCGGGTGCATATTGTCTCAAACAGGAACAACAGGAACAACAGGAACATACATCGGGCATACTTTTGGTATTCGAGTTAGTAATGGTTTTCCAATCGTGGTAGTAGCAAAACGTACGCCTAGCTAGCGTATACTGGTTTTCTATTTGTTATAGTATGGACAGGTGGACTTGGTACTTGAACTGCAAACCTGTAAACTCACCAGCATTTTTGTGCTGACGTAAACTTTTACATGTTTTCTCAGGACGCTAAGGTAGCACAATGGAACTAGGGCGCACGCGTCTGCACGGCGTCTAGATAGAGTTGCATGATTTCATAAACATTGAACTTTGGTTATTTATGTTGAACTTTATTTTGAATAAGCTTCCGCTGTAAACGGGATTTTAAAACTATGTTTTGGTATTGCATTAATTACATTTAGACTTGTTTATTGTGATCGTTGGTTTGGATCCTGGTTTGTCATGCGCCTCGCGGTAAAACTCCGCAAGTGGATTTTGAGGGTGTGACAATTTGTATCATGTATTTGTATTTTGTTTCCCAATTTGTTGTGCGTGTGTGGGGGGGGGGGGGTTTACGAAACTCATTATTTTAGTCCTCTGTTTTTTTAGGGTGGTATAAATCTATGCCTTGCTTTTACAAATTAGAAGACATTGGAGGTGGATTTTTTTTGTAATGCCCCAATCGATGGCGGAAACATCAAGGTGTCACGTAGTAATGATTGTTCAATAGCCCATGGTATAAATGAAAGTTGGATATAATTAAATGATTTACAATTATCACACAAATAAATGATTACATAAACTTGATTCGTATAAACTAGGGCCAAAGCTCCTATGTGTTTCCAAGGCTTGTACGACTTCCATTAAAACCTGAAACATGTTAAGTTGGAAAGATGGGGGGTCAACTATAAATAGTTGGTGAGAATACATAGGTTTTTGAATGTAATAGATAACAATAGTTTGTACAACAATCATAGTTGTATAATGTAAGAGTATGAGTCCGACATGTAACAATGCGTCTTTTGTACAACCAAACCTTGTGTCAACTGAGACCTAACTCGCAAGTTAGTAAAAGTGTAACTGTTTTCGATCATCCCTGAATTTATGCAGGGGGTGGGTTTATCAGACCTATTGCGCTATAATCTAAACATTCGGCTTGATCAATGTTAATGATTGTACTGTGTCTTTTTGTTACAGTCAAAATGAATCCACAAGTTTCAACATAATGAGAATGAGTAATTGTTATTGTATCAAAAAATGTTTAAACATGTTTCACCCCAAAAATGTAAAAGAGTAAAAAGGGGCTAAGTAAACTCACCTTAACAATAGTATTGAATCCTTCGTAACAGCCTAGATGTGGCTCAAATGTTTTTAAGTATCACCCTATGTTTAAAACAATAAAATAAGTATTGGGAAAACTTAAAAGTCTATGTTTTCTAGTCTATAGGTATTCTAGGGTTCCTAATTTGGGGGTTGGCGATCGTTTAATAGTTTATTTAAAATAATTGTTAATTAAATAATAAGTACAAAAATTGAGAAAATAAATAAATAAAAAGAATTTTTGTAAGATTATGTTCAAGGACGGTCGTACTAAATATTATAGTGTGAAAATAATTTTTTTATAAAATTATTTTCTTAATTAAAGAATATATAATACAATATAATTTATTAGTCAAAATGTCACACCCTCAAATTTCCACATGCGGAGTTTTACTGCGAGGCGCGTGACACACCAGGATCCAAGTCAACGGTCACAATAAACGACATCTATATGATAAGAAAACAACGTAAACTACCATTGTGTTTCGAAACTGTTCTAACACAGCGGAAGCAAAATGTATTATTACAACTTAAAAGTAAAACTCAAAGTCTGAAATGTTTAACAAAATATGCATATGATCCCTAGACGCCGTGAGACTCCGTGCGCCTATACTCAAAGCTGCTACCTTAGCGACCTGAGAAAACATGCCAAAAAGACGTCAACATATAATGCTGGTGAGTTCACAGGTTTTAAGTTCGTAAACGTTTTCATGTGTAAAGCAATTCCTCATAAAGTGCCAAGTGTATAAAAATTCCAAGTAAATATCAAACGTTCCCTTACTACTACGACTATGTTGCTAAAACCATTACTGACAAACGTTGCTCAAGTTGCTGCCCATGTGCCAAGTGTCAAGTGTCAAGTAGAGACAATATGCACCCGCCCGGCTCCCAGCCGTCGGGTGGGGTTCGTCACGCCCGATAGATCTATCCACATTTCCCCCGTTGTGCGTCGCACATTCATGGTTTCAATAGGGACTTAGGTTTCGTCGTATAGTAAATAAGAGCCAAGCGTCAAGTGTCAATGCCAAACATCAATGTTTAAAAGTGTCAAATGCCAAAATATGCCAAGTGCCAAACGTGTCACGTTTCTTAAAATAGTCACATTCCCAAAAGGCGTCATGTTTTCAAAGCGTTGCGTTTCATAAGCGTTTTGTTTTCAAAAGCGTTGTGTTTCAAAAGCGTTGTGTTTCAAAAGCGTTATGTTTCATAAGCGTTGCGTTTCAAAATATAAACGTTGTATTTGTTAAAACGTGTGGCATGCTTCTCCCCCGAGAGAAAAGTGTATAAAAGAGGGGCCGTGAACTCACCTTAGAGTGCGTCTTCTGATAATTAGAAATCCAACACGTGTATGATAATCCCAACTAGTGACAACCTATCAATGAGTTTACACAAGTGTGATGATTACTAACCCGAAGGCTAACTAGTCCCCGATTGTCCAGATCTTGACCACGTGTGTTAAAAAGTGTGTTTAAACGTTAACCGGACATCCCAGACCGACCCAACATCCCGTTGGTGACCCATTACATCAATTAGTCATGCACATAAGTTTAAAACATAAGTTTCAAGCATAAAACACTTCGTTTGCATTAAAAATCTCATTTTAGTAATCGTAGGGTCGAATGTAGCTCTAAGCGGTCGAATGAGGCTTTAATCGGTCGAATGTGGCTACCTTCACCCCTTTTCTCCCTCCTTCGCCCACTTGCATTACGTTCGACCATTTAGTAACCAGGTTCGACCCTGGTGTCCCTCCTTCGCACCTTCGATCGGTCGAAGGAGGCCAGGTTCGCCCCTGTTGTGCAAATTTCCCTAAAAACGCTTCGAACACAATAAAAACGACTCGTAACATCATCAAACACAGCAGTCAAGCTTGGATAACTTATCCCTACAAAACCCTACCGATTTTACACCAAATTCTAGTCGTTTTACAAGTTTCCCAAAATAGTAAATTATGGAGATGTCACATCATCTTGCATGCAATCTTTACCCAATTAGGAAACTTTATGAAATCAATCAATAATCAACTTAATATACTCAGATTATGATGAACAATAAATCCCCAATCATATCCTTATCACTATCATCATGAACAAGCCCTAGATCTAACCCAAAATCCCTAAAATGAACATAACATCATCAATAATCAATTGTAACCAATCTCAATCATAAATCATCATCAATAACAGTCCTAGATCATTGTTATAACATCTATACAACAATCAATCATCAAACAATACATAACATCACATAAAACACCCTTAACACATGTTAATTTGTATGAAAACTAATTGTTTACGAATAGGTTTTGTTTAGAAAGATATCAGGAAGGTTTTTATCCATGAAAACATGTTTGAATCAGATCTGGACTCTTGGGGTTTAATGAAAACGAATTGAAATGCTTTAAAAATGATTTAGAATGAAGAACACACCTTAGATCTTTGTGTAGAGGATGTTTGTAGGTTAGATTATAGAAAACAAGGGCAAAAACTCCTTCCCCAATGTTTAAAGTTGCTAGAGAGTGTTTTGAGGCGTTTAGGGTTTGTGAAATGGTGAAAAATGACAAAGTGTGGTATTTATACTATGTCCACATTCGCCCTTTTTACCTGGGTGAATGTGCTCTCCTTCGACCCTTTAACAGGGTCGAATGAGCCCTGTCCTGGCCGAAGGGAATTCTTTCAATTCCATATCCCAGGTTCGCCCGTTTACAAAGGGTCGAATGAAACAAGTTTCCTCCTTCGACCATTCGAAGTGGTCGAACCAGAGTCCATGTTTGTCTAGTTTTCCAGTTTGTCGTGTTTAACGCATTCTAACGCATCCTAACCTACGAGCATGCAGCCTTAGTCTATGTTTAACATATTTAAGCAGGGATGATTATCTATACATCATTTAAACACATCTAAGCATATAATCCACCATACGACAATAATTTACACATACACTTAATTTGTTTATGTAATTCACCAACAACGGGACCCGGTACTAGTGTATCCCCAAAACGACTCCCAATGATCCTACCGATCATTGAACCCTGGACAATACGGACTGTGTTCCGACTCTACTGACCCCGTCAAGTATGTTTAATAAACGTTTTTCGCTAAGGTAGACTTATGTGTTTATAAAATGTTGACCCAAACATGCCGGGTGTCACATCATCCCCCTGTTGAAAGAATTTTCGTCCTGAAAATTTCCCGAAGTCAAAGAGAACGATGCGATAAAAAGAAAAATTTTCCCGGTCGTCACATCATCCCCCTGTTGAAAGGAATCTCGCCCCGAGATTCACTCTTCGACAGTAATGAGTGTCGACCTAACCCAAGTAACGTCTCCCAGAGCGCAAACGAAGTGATAACCACGAAAGAAAGATGATATCAACAGATACCCTATGCCGGGGAACCGCCCTCCCCAAAGTGAATACAAAACAACTAATCCTCCTGATCGAAGGACCACTAGAGACTACTGTGATCGGTATAGATGACACACCGGTACCATCCAAGTAGCATCTCCAAAGGACCCACATCAGACCTATGAATGCAAAACGATGACCAAATACCAAACTGAATGCACACAATGAATACGAATCGCCAAACAATGTGAACGAGAATGAATACGAGCATAACGAGAATCTAGAAAAGAACACTCACCAGTAACAGTGTCAGGATCCTCCTGGTTCTCCCTAGCGCCAATGACGTAAACATGACCGCGAGAAGTTCGACCGCCGCCTTCGTTCCCAGCACCACCTGCAGTCCCTTGGTTCAGCTTAGGACAATCCCGCTTGAAGTGCCCAGTCTCCCCACAGTTATAAC
Source organism: Ambrosia trifida (assembly GCA_028751855.1). NCBI lineage: Eukaryota > Viridiplantae > Streptophyta > Magnoliopsida > Asterales > Asteraceae > Ambrosia > Ambrosia trifida. The sequence goes on from CM054129.1 coordinate 81,139,648, forward strand.
ACCCATGGTTTCCCCGAGGAGCAGGAGCAGGGACAACTGCTTGAGTCTGTTTCGGCTGTAGATTGACCCTACAATCCTTAGCCATGTGACCGACTCACTGACAACGATTACAGTGAAACGCATCGCAACCCCCAACATGATGATACCCACACGTGTTACACTTCGGACTCTTACCAACATAACCCCCAGTCTTCTGCTCAGATGACGCTCCCACAACGTCCTGCCTCTTAACCTGCTGTTAAGACGACCCAACGTTCTTTCCAACACTCTCCCACTTCCTCTTGTTGTCCGCAGGAGCTTTCACAGCAGCACCCCTCGGAGGTAACATAGTAGTGTGATCAGCAGCGGCAACAAGCCCAGCAATCTCCGGCACTAACCCAGCAACGTAGTGCTCAATCCTTCGGTACTCCGGTGTAGCCAAACCGGGGCATATCACAGCTAACTCGTTGTGCCTAGCAGTAAACTCCTCGATCTCCGACCCAACCATCTTCAGATTCCAGAACTCATGCTCCAACTTCATAATCTCGTCCCTCGGGCAATACTCCGCTCGCAACATCTGAACGAACTCGGACCACGGCATAGCATTGGCCTCACCCAGGCCAAGATTCGTAGTGGTGGAGTTCCACCAGGTCAAAGCGTGTCCCTCTAGAGTAGCAGAAGCATACTTGACGCGATCAGCGTCAGGACAGTTACACATAGCAAACACCGACTCGATCTTCTCTAACCACCGAAGCAGACCCACTGCCCCTTCAGTCCCATTGAAGAAATGGGGCTTACAGTCCATGAACTTCTTGTAGGTGCACCCAGACTGCACCTAATTAGTATTTCCCAAGGTCTGCTGAGCAGCCTGGAAAGCAGCCAACGCAACGTTCAACTGCTGCTGCAACATGTTCTCCAACTCCGCCTGGGTCATGGTGATGTTCCCACCACCTCGTCGACCACCATTGCGACCCCCGCCACCACCACGGCGCCCACCAGCACGTCCACCAGCGCGTCCAGACATGTTCTGCCAAACATGAGACAAGACACTCAAAACCACCAACAGATCGAGCTACAAGTGACTAAACGAATTCAAACGTGGTTCCCGCATGACCATTAGTCCGAACACGAAGTCCACCAAGATTTTCATGCATTTCGATTTATGATTTCGTGTGCACCCGAAATAACAAATCGCTCTACATGGTCCTCTAGGCGTGCTCCTAGCTAGAACTTCAAATCACCCGATACCCATATTCTTAAAAGAAAATGTTATCGCACGAGGATCCCAAAGTGAACAGTCACCCAGGAGTGTACTATGACAAGTACTAGTGCATGATAGTGTGTGTGTAGGCAAGTATGTACATTAGAGCATAGAGGGGAGAAATCCAAAACCCGGAAAGATCTCAAGAATGCGCCAAAACCACCCCAATGTACACTACTGCCAAGTATAAGCGATAAGCCACCCCCCCTCTTCATCTTCAAATCCGAAGAAGAAGATAGAACCAAGGTAGGAATAACAAAAGATAGATAACGTGATACTGCGTGATGAGGACACCGACACCCCGACAAGGTTAGTATGTTTACCAAATGACACGACTCGTAACTATGTGTGACCGTCTAACGTGTGTGCGATACTCTGCTATAGACTAGACTCTCTACATGCAGTCCTAGTTCACTATAACCATTGGCTCTGATACCAATCTGTCGCACCCTCAAATTTCCACATGCGGGGTTTTACCGCGAGGCGCGTGACACACCAGGATCCAAGTCAACGGTCACAATAAACGACATCTATATGATAAGAAAACAACGTAAACTACCATTGCGTTTCAAAACCGTTCTAACACAGCGGAAGCAAAATGTATTATTACAACTTAAAAGTAAAACTCAAAGTCTGAAATGTTTAACAAAATATGCATATGATCCCTAGACGCCGTGAGACTTCGTGCGCCTATACTCAAAGCTGCTACCTTAGCGACCTGAGAAAACATGCCAAAAAGACGTCAACATATAATGCTGGTGAGTTCACAGGTTTTAAGTTCATAAACGTTTTCATGTGTAAAGCAATTCCTCATAAAGTGCCAAGTGTATAAAAATTCCAAGTAAATATCAAATGTTCCCTTACTACTATGACTATGTTGCTAAAACCATTACTGACAAACGTTGCTCAAGTTGCTGCCCATGTGCCAAGTGTCAAGTGTCAAGTAGAGACAAAATGCACCCGCCCGGCTCCCAGCCATTGGGTGGGGTTCGTCACGCCCGATAGATCTATCCACATTTCCCCCATTGTGCCCCGCACATTCATGGTTTCAATAGGGACTTAGGTTTCGTCGTATAGTAAATAAGAGCCAAGCGTCAAGTGTCAATGCCAAACATCAATGTTTAAAAGTGTCAAATGCCAAAATATGCCAAGTGCCAAACGTGTCACGTTTCTTAAAATAGTCACATTCCCAAAAGGCGTCATGTTTTCAAAGCGTTGCGTTTCATAAGCGTTGTGTTTTCAAAGGCGTTGTGTTTCAAAAGCGTTGTGTTTCAAAAGCGTTATGTTTCATAAGCGTTGCGTTTCAAAATATAAACGTTGTATTTGTTAAAACGTGTGGCATGCTTCTCCCCCGAGAGAAAAGTGTATAAAAGAGGGGCCGTGAACTCACCTTAGAGTGCGTCTTCTGATTATTAGAAATCCAACACGTGTATGATAATCCCAACTAGTGACAACCTATCAATGAGTTTACACAAGTGTGATGATTACTAACCCGAAGGCTAACTAGTCCCCGATTGTCCAGATCTTGACCACGTGTGTTAAAAAGTGTGTTTAAACATTAACCGGACATCCCAGACCGACCCGACATCCCGTTGGTGACCCATTACATCAATTAGTCATGCACATAAGTTTAACACATAAGTTTCAAGCATAAAACACTTGGTTTGCATCAAAAATCTCATTTTAGTAATCGTAGGGTCGAATGTAGCTCTAAGCGGTCGAATGAGGCTTTAATCGGTCGAATGTGGCTACCTTCACCCCTTTTCTCCCTCCTTCGCCCACTTGCATTACGTTCGACCATTTAGTAACCAGGTTCGACCCTGGTGTCCCTCCTTCGCACCTTCGATCGGTCGAAGGAGGCCAGGTTCGCCCCTGTTGTGCAAATTTCCCTAAAAACGCTTCAAACACAATCAAAACGACTCGTAACATCATCAAACACAACAGTCAAGCATGGATAACTTATCCCTAAAAAACCCTACCGATTTTACACCAAATTCTAGTCGTTTTACAAGTTTCCCAAAATAGTAAATTATGGAGATGTCACATCATCTTGCATGCAATCTTTACCCAATTAGGAAACTTTATGAAATCAATCAATAATCAACTTAATCTACACAGATTATGATGAACAATAAATCCCCAATCATATCCTTATCACTATCATCATGAACAAGCCCTAGATCTAACCCAAAATCCCTAAAATGAACATAACATCATCAATAATCAATTGTAACCTATCTCAATCATAAATCATCATCAATAACAGTCCTAGATCATTGTTATAACATCTATACAACAATCAATCATCAAACAATACATAACATCACATAAAACACCCTTAACACATGTTAATTTGTATGAAAACTCATTGTTTATGAATAGGTTTTGTTTAGAAAGATATTAGGAAGGTTTTTATCCATGAAAACATGTTTGAATCAGATCTGGACTCTTGGGGTTTAATGAAAACGAATTGAAATGCTTTAAAAATGATTTAGAATGAAGAACACACCTTAGATCTTTGTGTAGAGGATGTTTGTAGGTTAGATTATAGAAAACAAGGGCAAAAACTCCTTCCCCAATGTTTAAAGTTGCTAGAGAGTGTTTTGAGGCGTTTAGGGTTTGTGAAATGGTGAAAAATGACAAAGTGTGGTATTTATACTATGTCCACATTCGCCCTTTTTACCTGGGCGAATGTGCTCTCCTTCGACCCTTTAACAGGGTCGAATGAGCCCTGTCCTGGCCGAAGGGAATTCTTTCAATTCCATATCCCAGGTTTGCCCATTTACAAAGGGTCGAACCAAACAAGTTTCCTCCTTCGACCATTCGAAGTGGTCGAACCAGAGTCCATGTTTGTCTAGTTTTCCAGTTTGTCATGTTTAACGCATTCTAACGCATCCTAACCTACGAGCATGCAGCCTTAGTCTATGTTTAACATATTTAAGCAGGGATGATTATCTATACATCATTTAAACACATCTAAGCATATAATCCACCATACGACAATAATTTACACATACACTTAATTTGTTTATGTAATTCACCAACAACGGGACCCGGTACTAGTGTATCCCCAAAACGACTCCCAATGATCCTACCGATCATTGAACCCTGGACAATACGGACTGTCTTCCGACTCTACTGACCCCGTCAAGTATGTTTAATAAACGTTTTTCGCTAAGGTAGACTTATATGTTTATAAAATGTTGACCCAAACATGCCGGGTGTCACATCATCCCCCTGTTGAAAGAATTTTCGTCCTGAAAATTTCCCGAAGTCAAAGAGAACGATGCGATAAAAAGAAAAATTTTCCCGGTCGTCACATCATCCCCCTGTTGAAAGGAATCTCGCCCCGGGATTCACTCTTCGACAGTAATGAGTGTCGACCTAACCCAAGTAACGTCTCCCAGAGCGCAAACGAAGTGATAACCACGAACGAAAGATGATATCAACAGATACCCTATGCCGGGGAACCGCCCTCCCCAAAGTGAATACAAAACAACGAATCCTCCTGATCGAAGGACCACTAGAGACTACTGTGATCGGTATAGATGACACACCGGTACCATCCAAGTAGCATCTCCAAAGGACCCACATCAGACCTATGAATGCAAAACGATGACCAAATACCAAACTGAATGCACACAATGAATACGAATCGCCAAACAATGTGAACGAGAATGAATACGAGCATAACGAGAATCAAGAAAAGAACACTCACCAGTAACAGTGTCAGGATCCTCCTGGTTCTCCCTAGCGCCAATGACGTAAACATGACCGCGAGTAGTTCGACCGCCGCCTTCGTTCCCAGCACCACCTGTAGTCCCTTGGTTCAGCTTAGGACAATCCCGCTTGAAGTGCCCAGTCTCCCCACAGTTATAACACCCATGGTTTCCCCGAGGAGCAGGAGCAGGGACAACTGCTTGAGTCTGTTTCGGCTGCAGATTGACCCTATAATCCTTAGCCATGTGACCAACTCGCTGACAACGATTACAGTGAAACGCATCGCCCAACATGATGATACCCACACGTGTTACACTTCGGACTCTTACCAACATAACCCCCAGTCTTCTGCTCAGATGACGCTCCCACAACGTCCTGCCTCTTAACCTGCTGTTAAGACGACCCAACGTTCTTTCCAACACTCTCCCACTTCCTCTTGTTGTCCGCAGGAGCTTTCACAGCAGCACCCCTCGGAGGTAGAACACCCTCAGCAACCTTCATGTTGGTCAGCTTGTGAGCTGCCCGAACAGTGGCTAACATAGTAGTGTGATCAGCAGCGGCAACAAGCCCAGCAATCTCCGGCACTAACCCAGCAACGTAGTGCTCAATCCTTCGGTACTCCGGTGTAGCCAAACCGGGGCACATCACAGCTAACTCGTTGTGCCTAGCAGTAAACTCCTCGATCTCCGACCCAACCATCTTCAGATTCTAGAACTCATGCTCCAACTTCATAATCTCGTCCCTCGGGCAATACTCCGCTCGCAACATCTGAACGAACTCGGACCACGACATAGCATTGGCCTCACCCAGGCCAAGATTCGTAGTGGTGGAGTTCCACCAGGTCAAAGCGTGTCCCTCTAGAGTAGCAGAAGCATACTTGACGCAATCAGCAAATCTAAGTTTCAGGAAGGCACAAGATGACCTTCAAGGCTAAATGGACTATTTAAATAACTAGGGTTTGTAATTGGGCACCTACCGAAAACCTTGATAGAATTTCTTACTAACTTAATGTACCTGTAAATTCATGATTACGTTCCGGACCGCAATCACCAATTTACCTTACATTAGGGTTTTGTGTCCTTCTATGACTTTGTATCAATGAGTATAATAAATCAAATTGCATGTTTAATGAATAAAAAATGAGTCAACTGTTGAGCATGCAAGAAGACCTCTACCAGTCGGTAAGTAGGAATCTCTACCGATTGTTGAGCAGATACAATAGCCTCTACCAGTCGTTGAGCAAGTTATTAAAACCTCTACCGACTGTTGAGCAGGCATGATGACCTCTACCAATCGTTGAGTAGGTTTTTTTTTAGAAAACTTTACCAACTGTTCAGCAGGTACTTCATCCTCTACCAGTTGTTATAACAATTGTTTCACACATAAGTTGTAAATTGAAAATATGTATATGTAAGCAAGTTTATAAGTACAACAAGTATAGTATGTGAGTTGTAATTACATAGGTCTAGGTGTCAATACAGAAATTAGTTCGTATTCAACTAGGCATGTATCCAAGTGTCCAAATATACTAGATAACTAAATTCTCATGTAAGAAGCAAAACTATTCAATACTAAGATTTATTACTTGAATTAAATGAGTCATTACATAAAATTCAAAAGTAAATAACATTCTAATAGTATGAGTTTGTCATTAGGCAGCTGGAGGGTCTTGGTCTCAGTTTAAGTTAGGACATCGGTTACGGAAGTGGTTTGGATCTCCACATTCATAACACTGGCCATAATTATATATGCCGGGACGATTAGGATTAGCAGCCTGAGTAGGAGTGGTTTGGTTGGGATTGGGGTTTGGGGTTTCACGCATGTGCTGATCAAATGGCCATACTTACCACAATTTGTGCATAAGCGACATGGTGAAATGGTGGGATGATGACGTTTGCATTTGTTACACAAAGGAAAGTTTCCCGCATAAGGTTTTTTGTTAAAAGCTTGTGTAGTAGGTTTTCCTTGGTTCTCGGGAGTGAGGTTTGCATCAAGATCCCTGGTCTTACGCTTCTGGTTCTTAGTAGTTTGTGCGGCTACAATGCTCGCTTTCTCACCATTCCGATATAAGGTCCTGTTCTTTACGTGATTGTCAGTGAAGGTAGCTGCTAGACGTTTGGCCTCTTCGAGGGTAGCAGGGTTCCTTCCCCACACCGTGTCTTGAATCTGCATGGGTAAGCCACCAATATATTTTTCGATAGAAATAGGTAGAGGGTGACCTTATGTGGTAGCAGTAGACTAAGCTCGTGGAAACGAGTGTCGTAGACCAGGTTCTCTCCACTGTCTTGGACAAGAGTGTGAAACTCATCTTCTAACTTCTTGATTTCATTACGAGGGCATAATTCCGCCTTCATAATGTCTTTAGCTTGCTCCCAAGTCAAAGCTAGCGCGACTTCAGCTCCGCAAGTCCATTTTTCTTCGTTCCACCATGTGAGTGCCCGTTTGTGGAGGACACTCATAGCATAGCGAACTTTGAGGTTGTTAGGGAACTCGCTATTGATGAAGGTATTTTTGATACCTTCGAACCACTGAAGAAGACCAGTGGCTCCTTCGTCCCCGCTAAACTTGGGAGGGTGCAAACAGGGTGAGCATTCCCGTTCCCATTGCCATTCGCGTTGTGGTTACCATTTCTGTTGCCATTTCCATTCACGAGCGATTTGGGCCACTAAATTAGGGAGTATTGTCACTATTTGTTGAGCCATTTGTTGGGTAATGATCGCGGCGAGTTGGACATTACCAGGGTTACCATTGTCCTGGTTGTTGTTGTTGTTGTTGTTGTTTTTGTTGTTGTTGTTGTTATTATCGTTATCATGGTTGTTGCTGTCATTGTTGTTGCCGTTGCGAGTGCTACGACGAGGAGGCATTTTCTGAAAAAGACACAATGAAGGTTTCAATGAGACATAGGATAAAAAAGGATACTGGGGTATGGTGAGGAGTGTAATCATTTATTCATTAATTAAAATGAATAAATGAAAACATTGACTAATCAATGTTTCTAGATTCTAATAACATAGTGAAGACATGCTTTAGCCTATAAGTGAACACTCATCCCGAGAATTCCCAGGTAGGCATCTGAGTCCCTCATCTGATTGGGATATATGCGCAATGCCAGTCCTAGATAGAAAACTCAGAATACAGGCGTTCACCCTTCCAGATTGCACGTGTTCGTTATTAGAATATAGAGCTTTGATGAGATTATCAAGGCAGTTCATGTTAGGACCTGAGAATTTTGTCCTATTAGTCTAAGAGTAGATCCAGTGATGGAGAGTAATCATCTTGTAGGGGCTAAAGTAGGGATAAGAAGTAGGATGGAGATAGAGAGTAGAAACAAGAAGAGTTGCAAGTAAGAGGAGCAAGTACTGGTTAAAATCCTAAGGTTATAGACTAGATTATTTTTCTAATAACCCAATTCCATCTAACCAAGGCTCTGATACCAATCTGTAACACCCCAAACGATGACGAAAACATCGAGGTGTCATGTAGTGATGATTGTTCAATAGCTCATGGTACTAAATGAAAGTTCAATATAATTAAATGATTTACAATTATCACACAAATAAATGATTACATAAACTTGATTCGTATAAACTAGGGCCAAAGCTCCTATGTGTTTCCAAGGCTTGTACGACTTCCATTAAAACCTGAAACATGTTAAGTTGGAAAGATAGGGGGGTCAACTATAAATAGTTGGTGAGAATACATAGGTTTTTTAATGTAATAGATAACAATAGTTTGTACAACAATCACAATTCTATAATGTAAGAGTATGAGTCCGACATGTAACAATGCGTCTTTTGTACAACCAAACCTTGTGTCGACTGGGACCTAACTAGCAAGTTAGTAAAAGTGTAACTGTTTTCAATCATCCATAAATTTATGCGGGGGGGGGGGGGGGGGGATGGGTTTGTCAGACCTATAACGCTATAATCTAAACAGGCGGCTTGATCAATGTTAATGATTGTACTGTGTCTTTTTGTTACAGTCAAAATGAATCCACAGTTTCAACATAATGAGAATGAGTAATTGTTATTGTATCAAAAATGTTTAAACATGTTTCACCCCAAAAATGTAAAAGAGTAAAAAGGGGCTATGTAAACTCACCTTAGCAATAGTAGTGAATCCTTCGTAACAGCCTAGATGTGGCTCAAATGTTTTCAAGTATCACCCTATGTTTAAGACAATAAAATAAGTGTTTGGAAAACTTAAAAGTCTAAGTTTTCTAGTCTATAGGTATTCTAGGGTTCATAATTTGGAGATTGACGATCGTTTAATAGTTAATTAAATAATAAGTGCAGAAATTGAAAAAATAAATAAATAAAAGGAATTTTTGTAAGATCATGTTCAAGGACGGTTGTACTAAATATTATAGTGTGAAAATAATTTTGTTATAAAATTATTTTCTTAATTAAAGAATATATAATACATTATAATTTATTAGTCAAAACGCGGTAATAATATTTAAAAATATTAAATTTCATAAATTTCAGGTTATAAAATTATATTCCAGATCTATATTAATAAAAACAATTTATGTGAAATTTTGGTGCAGAAATGATAGAATATGAATTTATTATGCATTTATTATGATTAGAATAGATTAAATTAATTAAAAATACCTAATAATTGTTTTTCCAGAAATAAAATTTAGTTTTGAGAAGTTTATTAGTTTATAAGTTTAAAATACTTTTTGTGGAATTTTATAAAATTGTTTAGTTATATTTTCAAAATTTTTGATTTGTTTATGAATAAACTTGTAATATATATTATATATATTAAATAAATGATTTTTGTGAAAACAAAAATTTTATAATAAAGCTTATTATTTATATAACATAAAATAAATTTTCTAGAATTTATAAATTTGATTTGGTATTTTAAAACCATTTTAAAAGATAAAGAGTAAAAATATAAAGGTAAAGGGTCTAAAAAAATGTTTTGAGTGTGCCAGGACTCGAACTCGAGCCTTTGGCCAGTTCGAAGCCTTAAATCACAAGCCTAGGCCAACTGGCCTAGACCCCGAGAACGAAATCATTTGGATGCGATTAAATGTATAGGTTTCCAATAAATAATAAATACATTGCTTTTCTTTGTAAAACAAAAATTGTGCAGCCTGCTGGGGTCGAACCCACGACCAGAGCCGGTCCAAGGCTTCAACACATGCTGCCTCACCAACTAGGCTACATGCCTGTTTGGTATTTTTTTTTCAAACGCTTTTATATTGTTAATCACCTGAGTCTTCTTCCCCAATTAAATTTCAAGAACCCTAGATTTTCAATCCGATTAATCACGAACTGTTAATAGAAACTAATAGAGGGTTTTTGATCCCTGATTCGAAACAAACGAAACTAATAACAATAATCTTACTTACAGAAGGTTTAAAGCTCGATTTCGATAGTCAACCAAGAAGTCAGAAGTCAAAGAGAGCTCGATTAATCGAATTATAGCGAATAACAGAAATGATTGAGGGTGAGTTTGTGTTTTTTGGTCCAATCTGAGTAGAAAGGGGTCCTAATTTATACTAATATCGCTGATATGGAAGGTTTAGGATATTGTCAAAACTTGGTCAAAACCGAGTTAATTGCTCGTAAATATGCAGCTGTGATGCAAAATCATAGGAAGAAATAGACGCGTTATGATTTGTCGGTCGTGTCTACACCATTCAATTTGATCCCGTTTTCCAAATTTAGCTTGATTAAATGGTCAAAATTAAAGGTTGTGGTGGTCAAACTGTGTCGAGTTTTCAGCACGGAAAGGGGAAGGGTAGTTAGGCCGGTCTTTATTTGGCTGGATCAAGTTTGTTTGTTTGTTTTTTTTTTTTTTTTTGCTGGGCTCCGAAAATAAGTAGGTGGTTTGGTGTTGGTTTGGTTTAAATTGTGGGTTGTCAAGTTTGGTTTTGGTTTTGTTTGTATTAAGTTTATGAAAAATTATTATTATTATTATTATTATTATTATTATTATTATTATTATTATTATTATATAAGGAGTTTAAAATGTATCGCTTGTTGGGAAAATTTGGGACCTATAAGTCTTGAAAGTCATGAACTTATTTGTTGTATAAGATGAATAATAATGGGAACTTTTATAAAATAAAATAAATGAATAAAATTATTTGGGGAAAATACAAGATGTTTTTTTTTCTCTCTCAAATGGTGGATTTGTATGAGTTTAATTTGTATTTTTTTCAAGTTTGATTTTAAGCAGAAGAAGATGATGGAGGTAGCAAGAAGATAGAGATGGGAAGAAGATGCTGGAGGTTGAAAGAATATGGGTTTTTTATTATATTTTTAATGAGTGAATTACACAAAATGTCCTTTAGTTAATAGTCAATTTGCACTCTCTGCCCTTTATGTTAATTTTTCACTCATTTTGTCCTTTATTTTCTCAATTTGCTACACCCTATGTCCTTTAGCCTAACTTAGTTAAAAAAGTTGGTCAACTTTATTTTCTAACTTTACAGTTTTACCCCCTGTAGTTTTTCTAAGCCTTAACTCCAAATAAAACGATGAAACTAAGGCACGACATGAAACAAAATCATAGGGCTATTAAACTACATCAAATTCCGATCAAAACCATAATTTTGAAGTAAAACGATTGATGAAAACATATATTGTTTTTATAAAAACTCATTTTATATATAAACATTCACATATATATAACCGAAGTTAAGCGAATTCACATCAAACATAACATGACAAACATGAAACCTGACCGAAACTTGTTAAAAACTTATATCGAATCCAACCAATTCAAACCAGATCGCAAAACGGGTCAAAAACCCAAACCGAACATGACCCGCGTTAACAAAAACGGATCTTACACCTTCAAATCACACCCAAACTTGAATCTGGACCTACCCACGTGTTTACAACTCTAATTTTCCCCATACATTCCAATATTAAATGTTAAAGGTTCCAGATCGCCATTCAATTGAGCATTTCTTTTTAAACGTTTAAAAACCTAGTTGCAAACCGAGCCTCTATACCATAAATTGAAACCTATTATAACATCGTATACCTTAGTCAACTGTTTCTGTGCAAAAATATACCATAAACACCCACCAAATCGTTCGCAATTTGAAGAACAAGATCAACCAGTCGCAATTTTAATCGTTCGGTTTAGCCTAAAAAATGATCATGTCAGTACAATTATTATATATGGTTTTGATCGGAATTTGATGTTCTATAATAGCCCTATGATTTTTTTAATTACCATGGTCAAATTCGAGGTCAATCGAAATGGGTTCAAGGGTCAGGGTTCGATCAAAACTACATGGGCTAAAAGTGTAAAGTTAGAAAATAAAGTTAACCAACTTTTTAACTAAGTTAGAGTAAAGGACAGATGGTGTAGCAGATGGTGTAGCAAATTGAGAAAATAAGGAACAGAATGAGTAAAGAATTAACATAAAGGGCAGAGAGTGCAAATTAACTATTAATTAAAGGAGGGTTTGTGTAATTCTCTCATTTTTAATTTAATTTGATTTTTAATTCTTTAATGTAAAGTTTTTCATTTACTTTAGACCTGTATTAATTTTAATTTTATGTATTAATTTTAAGTAATGTTCCATTCTTTTTAATTGAAATGCTTATTTTATTTATAAAGAAAAAAAATTCATAGTAGTGTTGCCTTCAAATTGATGTTACACGGTAGTGAATTAGTCAAGTTACGTGACAGTGCAGGATTGATAGAAATCAGGGTGGTTCGGGATAGCACCATTCCCCGTAATACTTATTCTCAAGAAACCATTTATGTTTTATAATGATTGTACATTTTCCATATCAAACCTGTTACTTAGGGGGGGGGGGGGGGGTTGTGTGATAGTATGAGAGCATTCACTTTCCATCACCCATCCCCATCCATCAAATATCCATCAAATTACATTAAAAATCACTACATTTTCTCTTTCATTTTTAATTAAATAATATTTTTTATACTTTTAACATTACCTTTTCTCTATTATTCATTCACAACCACTTTCAAAAACATTAAAAAATAAATAGTCTCCTCTACTCACAACCCCTCAAAAAAAATTTAAACGTTACCCCTCAAATTTTAGTCTAGATTCCCCCTCGTTTTAAAACGTCTATAACGTTTCATATGATACTTTAAAAAAATCACTGTATTAACAAACGTTTTTTATATTTACTATCAGTATCATATTTCTATATAAATTAAAAAACAAAAACATGTTAACCAATTTTTTTTTACTTAATTGTGTCTTCTGCTCATTCATTGTGCTATTAGTGTTACATGTGTGTATTTTTTTTATCTACAAATGATTTAACTTGGTCCATTGTGTTTTTAGCGTACTTTCCATTGTGTTTTAAACAAATAGATTTTGTGTTTTTTAGTAACTGTCATTGTGTTTTAGTATGTTGTTCATTTTGTTTTAATATGTTTTCTATTGTTTTTAATTTGCTGTTCCTTGTGTTTTATACCCCGTTATTCATTGCATTTTTAGTTTGATACTAATTGTGTTTTACGTTTCTCTATTGCGTCTTACAACTGGGTTTTTGAATTTTTTTTAAAGTATAACAATAGGATACTCATATTTAAGATAATATAACACGATGAATTTCAAAAATAACACAATGACGAAAATAACGAAAAAACACAATGCAACATAAAAGACATAATGATATAACACAAATTTGAAAAACTACAAACTAAAAATCAAAAAAATCAAAAATCTAAAAATAAGATCGTAGGGTTCAATGAGACGATTCTAATGTCGCATGAATGAGTTCAATCGGAATCCGTTCGATACTGTTTCTACGACTTCGTATTTTTTTTACTGTGTATTTGATCTTAACCCTAATTTCTCTCTCTATTAATAAACATAGGCGATGAGGTTTTGGACTTCAACGTATTATGAAGCAAATGGGCTCCGTAGTTTGGGCCAGCAATCAGTGGCGGACATACCTTGGAGGCAGGGGTAGCCTCCGCTACCCCTCAACTTTTGCGGCGTAGTGGAATTTTTTTTCTTTTTTTAAAGTTTTACATGTTATGTTGCCTCTTAAATCTGGTTATGCTACCCCTGAAATTTGTTTAATGCTACCCCTCAACTTTTTTTAACATGTTATTGACAATCCCAAGTGCCCATGTAAAATTTTGCAACCACCTTCTTTAAACTCTTTTAAGTAGAGGAAGACGAAAAATACCTGAGCTTTTAAGTAGACGAAAAAAACCTGCAACTATGAAGAAGACGATGGGTGTACGAGTGGTTTTTAAAAACAAAACTCAATATATAATGTTATTTATATTTTACCTTCATCTAGAAAGTAGAAAGGACAAACCCAGCTGTGCTCCACTATCTTTTTTTTTTATTCTTACTACCCTTTTTTTTTAACATAATTCCCTTTTATGGTATTTATAATATAATTAACTAGATAACACTGTAAAAGTTTTTTTTTGAGATAATTTGGCAAACAAAAAGTACTTTCAAGCCTCCAACCCTTTCCCAAATATATTAATTATGAAGAGTAAAGATTAAATACATATAGTTTTTTTGTAAGAACTGTGAGAATCAAAGGGGGTAAAAAAAATTTATTTTTTTTTTAGAATTTTTTTTTCCATGCGCTTAAACATTCTTTCTAGATGAATAATACAAAAAAAAATTAAAAAAAAAAATTTTTTTAGTGTAATTACGTCATTAAGGTAAATACATTAGTTTACACTAGAGTAATTATGTAATTACTCTACACATAATTACTCTACACCAAATTTTTTATTTTTATTTATTTTTTTAATTTTCAATACTATAATACATGTTTAACAATATGGGAAAAAAAAATTTTGAAAAAAAAAATAAAAAAAAATACCCTCCTTTGATTCTTACAGTTCTTACCAAAAAAGTTATTTGTACCGGATCTTTACTCTAATTATGAATAATAAACTAGTTCAGAGATCAAAAGATATATCAAATTGAGTATCTCTTTCTATGTGACCTGACCAATTCCAGTTCATAAGAAAATTATTATATAGCGATGGAATGAACCTAAAAAATTTTTGTCCCTCGTTAAATAAATTTTTGGCTCCGCCAATACCTATCACTTGGTTTGCTTATATTTTCAGACAATTCTTTCATTCAATAATGACTAAGAAAATTACATCAAGATAGCAGACAGACGGGCAACAAGCTGCGCCGCCACCCCTTTCTTAATAGCAAATTCTAATCTACTAAAAACGTATTATTGCCCACCCGGAGCCGAAACACATCCACCCTCCTCCAAGTTTCCTATATCAACATTGAATGAAAGTACGCTAAAAAAAAAAAAATTTAAACGTTACCCCTCAAATTTTAGTCTAGATTCCCCCTCATTTTAAAACGTCTATAACTTTTCATATGATACTTTAAAAAAATCACTATATTAACAAGCGTTTTTTTTATTTACTATCAGTATCATATTTCTATATAAATTAAAAAACAAAAACATGTTAACCAATTTTTTTTTACTTAATTGTGTCTTCTGCTCATTCATTGTGCTATTAGTGTTACATGTGTGTATTTTTTTTTATCTACAAATGATTTAACTTGGTCCATTGTGTTTTTAGCGTACTTTCCATTGTGTTTTAAACAAATAGATTTTGTGTTTATGGTGTACATTGTGTTTTCTTTTGTTGTTCATTGTGTTTTAGTAACTGTCATTGTGTTTTAGTATGTTGTTCATTTTGTTTTAATATGTTTTCTATTGTTTTTAATTTACTGTTCCTTGTGTTTTATACCCCGTTATTCATTGCATTTTTAGTTTGTTACTAATTGTGTTTTACGTTTCTCTATTGTGTCTTACAACTGGGTTTTTGAATTTTTTTTAAAGTATAACAATAGGATACTCATATTTAAGATAAAATAACACGATGAATTTCAAAAATAACACAATGACGAAAATAAAGAAAAAACACAATGCAACACAAAAGACATAATGATATAACACAAATTTGAAAAACTACAAACTAAAAATCAAAAAAATCAAAAATCTAAAAATAAGATCGTAGGGTTCAATGAGACGATTCTAATGCCGCATGAATGAGTTCAATCAGAATCCGTTTGATACTGTTTCTACGACTTCGTATTTTTTTACAGTGTATTTGATCTTTAACCCTAATTTCTCTCTCTATTAATAAACATAGGCGATGAGGTTTTGGACTTCAACGTAATATGAAGCAAATGTGCTCCGTAGTTTGGGCCAGCAATAAACGCAAATCGAAGGCAAAAAGGATTGGTTGTATAATTTTTCTATAGAGCGGCTAGTGTGAAAATCATCGATTTAATACTGGAGGCAGGAAGCCAAGCGTGAAGGTGAATTAAGCGCAATGGAAAATTACAATAGTAAATAGTTGATAAAATTTTTTTTCAAAACTAGACATCCTTTTTTTAACTTTTTTTTTAATCTGACACAACCAATGAAAAAGCGTTAAGTGTGCTTTGCGGGGCTAATACTCAGTAATAGATTGTAATATTGGTCTTGCCTTCTCATTCCAATCAATACAATATATATACATGTAGAGGGATCAATTTAGATCCGATAATTATGGTATGACACAATTCAATATTGAATACAATAAATACTATACATAATTAGATGGTTGACTCTATTACACCCCCGCAGTCGAAGCGATAGGAGGCCGAACGCTGAGACTGGAACGAAAATCTTCAAACAGAACCCGAGGGAGCCCTTTAGTAAATATGTCAGCGATTTGATGCCGTGTAGGAACATGAAGGATTTGGACCTGGCCACGTTGAACTTGCTCCCGAACGAAGTGTATATCTAGTTCAATATGTTTCGTGCGCTGATGTTGCACAGGATTACCTGATAGGTAGATGGCACTGACATTGTCGCAATATACCAGAGTAGCCTTGGTGAGGGGACGATGAAGTTCAAGTAAAAGGTTTTGAAGCCAGCAAATTTCAGCAACGACATTTGCAACCCCCCCTGTATTCTGCTTCAACACTAGAACGAGAGACAATGGGTTGACGCTTAGAGGACCATGAAATAAGGCAATCACCATAATACACACAGTAGCCGCTAGTGGATCGTCTGGTGTCAGGGCAGCCTGCCCAGTCAGCATCAGTGTAAGCAATAAGGGTTGGGTTCTTTGACGGTCCGAGTGTTAGCCCAAGATTAAGCGTCCCCTGAATATACCGAATAATAAGCTTGAGAGCAT
This sequence comes from Ambrosia trifida, assembly GCA_028751855.1. NCBI lineage: Eukaryota > Viridiplantae > Streptophyta > Magnoliopsida > Asterales > Asteraceae > Ambrosia > Ambrosia trifida. Next base: position 81,156,770 of record CM054129.1, read on the forward strand.
TTCAATGGTTCGTCTTAAGTGAGTGCATGAACATACAAACCTGTTGAACTGCGTAACTGATGTCAGGTCGTGTGAATGTCAGATACTTGTAATGCACCTGCCAAGCTTCTGCAAAGGGTGGGGTTGTCAAATGCAGTCTCCAAGTCAGCTCCGAGTTTGGAGTTAGTGTCCACTGGGGTGGCGGCCGGTTTGCAAGAAGACATGCCGGCCCGCTCAATGATGTCCGCGGCATAGCTTTGTTGTGACAGGAACATTGTGTCACCTTTGCGAGTGACATGGATGCCAAGAAATAGACTGAGATTACCAAGTTCTTTCATGGAAAATTCCTTGAACAAGAGATCCATGAGATGTTAACACAGACTGGTGGATGAAGTGACAAGAAGGATGTCATCCACATACAGGAGAAGGTATGTTGTGTGACTTGCACTGTTAAGAATAAAGAGAGAGGCATCACACCGACTCTGAGTGAAACCGATGGTGCGGACATAATCAGTAAAGCGTTGATACCAGGCTCAGGGTGCCTGTTTGAGACCATAGAGAGACTTCTTGAGGCGGCAAACATAGTCAGGAAAATCTTTTTGACGAAACCCCATGGGTTGATGCATGTATACGGTCTCATTTAAATTGCCATGTAAAAATGCATTGGTGACATCAAGCTGGTGAACTGACCAAGAGTTGGACAGTGCAATAGATAAGACAGTGCGGATGGTAGCCAGTTTAACAACCGGGCTAAATGTTTCCCCGCAATCAACCCCAACCTGTTGAGAACGCCCATCACAAACCAAGCGAGCCTTGCATCTTTCAAGCGAACCATCCGACCTGTATTTATGTTTAAATAGCCACATGTTGCGTATAATATTCATGTGTGGATCCCGAGGAACAAGCTCCCACGTATCATTATCAATAAGAGCCCGAAACTCGGTGGTCATGGCTTTTCGCCATTCCGGTATGGACAAGGCAGCAATGGGTCTTTTAGGGACGGGGACAATAGTAGAGGTATGGAGGTTAAATAATTGCTTTGGTTTATGGATGTCGTCCATTGCCCGGGTTCGCATGGTGCGAGTGGGCTGAGGTGGTGTGGGGAGAGGAGGGGCAGGTGGTGAGGTGTTTGGTGATGAATTGGTGGAGGGGTACGATGGGCAGTGAGTTTGGTATGGGCCGGTGGTGTTTGAAGGGCCTGGTTGGTGTGGGCCGGTGGTGTTTGACGGGTTGTGGGGTGGGGGGGATGGAGGAGTGGCGGACTGGGCTGGGGAAGCTGTTTGGGAATGGGCTTGGGCGGACGAGGGGGATGAGGCCGGGTTTGTGAGGGGTGATGGTGTGGGCTGCGATACAAAGGGCCATAGGGTGGGAGAGAAGTGGTCAGTGAGAATGTTATAGTTTGACATGGAGGGAGTGGGTTTAAAGAATGAATAAAGGAATTTAGATTCGTCAAATAGGACGTAACGAGAGATGATTATTTTTGTGGTTTGGAGGTCAAGACATTTGTACCCTCTGTGTGAGGCTGGGTAGCCTAGGAACACACATGGGTAGGAGCGGTTTGTGAGTTTATGTATGGTGGTGGGTGGGGTGAGGGGATAGCAGAGGCAACCAAAGACCCGAAGGTGGTCATATGTTAGGTGGTGTTAGTAAAGTAGGTGTGTGGGTGTGTTGTAATTATGTGTTTTACTTGGAATAATGTTAAGAAGATAGGTGGAGGTGTCTAGGGCATGGTTCCAAAAGGTGTTGGGTAGGGATGCTTGGGCAAGAAGGGTGCGGATAATGTTGTTTATGGACCGGATTTTGCGCTCTGCTTTCCCGTTTTGGGAGGATGTGTAGGGGCATGATAAGCGGAAAAGGGTGCCATGGTTGGCAAAGTAATTTTGGAATGATGTATTGACATATTCCTTTCCGTTATCGCATTGAAAGGTTTTTATGGTGCAGTTAAATTGTGTTTGTATCATTTTGGCAAATTGGGTGAAAATGGTGAAGACATTAGATTTATTTGAGATGGGATATGTCCATAAGAAATTAGTGTAATCATCAAGAAATAAAACATAATAACGGTGACCGCCCGAGCTTAAAACTAGGTTGGTCCAAACATCACTATGAATAATGTCAAAAGGTTGAAAAGTAATATTTGAAGAAGCATAAAATGGTAAACGAGTACTTTTCCCAAACACACAAGGTTCACATAAGTTTTTATTTAAAGACTTAAAAACAATAGAATTAGACTGCTTAAGTGTCACACCACGACAATGGCGGAAACACGTGGCGCGACGGTTCAAAGCATAAAGTCAAGGTTATTGCTAAACACAAGTAATTTAAGAAAATGGGTCATTTATTATGACGTCAAATCTTGTTCAAATATTACACAAAAGTAAATTGTTTTTAAGACAATCATAGAGGTTTCTCAAATATATCCCAAATGCCTTGGGAAATAAAAGTGAAACCCCGCAAAAGTTTGACGCCGCATTGGAGGATTCCTTGACCCAGCTTGCCCGGTGCTCCTTCATCTAGTTACCTGAAAGATATGTTTAAAAGTTTCGTCAATATAAAATATATTGGTGAGTTCACAGGTTTTTAGTTTCCAAAACTTGATTACTTGGGAAATACCATGTTATGACAATGTATAGGAGTTGCAAATTCCTATAACTCTACTTGAGACTATAATCAAACCAAGACGTATAAATAAATATGCCCCGCTCCAAGTCGTTACTCGGTTTCCCACGACTTAAGTTCAGAATATATGCACCCCAGGCATAACCTAATGCATAATCGACGCTATCGATTAGGGGTGGGCCTTGTCAGGCACCAATAGTACTATTCAAATATTCCACCGGTTTCATTTCCCTGAACAAATGATTATAGAGGCGAGGACTCAACCCCGAGTGGCGGTCACACCTCAAGTAATAAACCCGTCATACATTTTTCCTAACACATCTTTCCCCCGGAAAACGTAAAAATAGTTTAAAATGGGGCCGTGAAACTCACCTGAATCTCTGTCTGGCTTACTTAGGCGGATAGCAAGGACGGTCTCGCACCTACAAACGTCCTAGACGTATAAGTCACTATTCCTATAGTGCATGTGCCTTGGCAAGTTGTACACCCAACTCCCGACCACAAGTTATTCCAAATCCCGTTTAATTAAGCGCGTATCCTAGGTTTCGTTGGCGTTACATTACCCTTTGTGTTACAAGTTATATATTACTCTTGTTAATATTTCCTTAACTTGTATCTTATTATCATCGGCTCGACTTCACTTAACATATAATTATTTTCCCATTTAAATAATTATACTTAAGATCGCATCGCTCGATATAATATATATTTCAACCCTCGACCCGACTCACTTTGCCACACATTTGTTTTCCCATTTAAACAAATATGCTAAGATTTTGTCGTTCGATTGTATATTCTTAACGTCCAATTCAACTCACCATACCGTATATTTATTTTCCCATTCAAATACATATACTAGGATCTCGTTGATACGGCATACACATATATATATCTTTGTCTTCTCGTCGCGGCTTTCCTTCCCACATATCTACTTTCCCATTAAGTAGATATACTAGAATTTTGCCGAGACGAGCGTACATATATATATAAATGTGTAATTTTTCTTGTTAAGTATATACGTTTGTTTAACGTCTCATTGTTTATGTCGTGTGTTTTCTCCCACGAATAATTCCTCCAACACTTAGGAAAGTGTTTATTAGTTTTCACCCATAATGTATATATATTTTACTTCTTAAAATATATATTTTTCTTATCTTGCCGCAACGGCATTTTTCTCATGATTTGTCCGTGTACGGTTTGTTAACGCGTCTTGGTTCGATATCTTAACTCGATTAGTAAATTTTTCCAAGTTTTTCCCAACATGTATTTTATAGAAATATTATCCATATTTCTTCCTCTTTTCACATGTTACTTGGATGGTTTAAAATACTTATGTATTTTTAACCCAACTTGTTAACTTAACTACAAAAATGTTTCCAACACTTTTATATTCCCATTTATATAAAAGTATTCATTTTTGTATAAGTTTCTCAAGTTTGTTTAACATTTTTATAAAATCTTTATTTTATAAAAATCCTTATGTTAAAACCCTCTATATTTTTATAACTTTCAAAAATACACTTTTATACAAAATACCCAAGTATATCTATTAGTATTTACAAAAATCATCCTTAGAATTTATTACTTACATTTTTGACACCAAACTTTCCATACTTGTATTTTTGGACCAATAGTTTCTAAAATATCCATTTTAGTCCTCTAACTTTCAAAGTTACAACTTTAGTCCCTTAACTTCCAAAAGTTGCATTTTTCCACTCTAACTTCCAAAGTTAACATTTTTCACTCAAAATAGTAGACTTTGAAGATTCAACTTTTTATTGGTAAGTTATTTTTGTATCAAAACACTTTTGTTAGTCTTGTATTTCATATGAAAGACTACTTATATGTGTGTTTTATGTATTTGTCCACTTTAACCAAATATCATTCATCTAAGTAAGCTAACTTTGATTTTTCATCTTCTTTATTTATGAACTTCTAATATGTTTTACCACATATTATAGCTTAGATGATCATAATAAGATGATTTAAAGTTACTTTTATCATATTCAAGTTCATCCCACAATTTTAACCAAAACATCATCCTACTTAGTTTTAAATGTAAACTTTATGCATTTTCAAGATTATTACATTATCATCATCAAATCCATGGTTTATTTTCATATCTTTAATCATCCATTTTACACATGTAAAACCTATTAAAGATTATGTTCAAAACCACCTTTTAAACCCTTCATGTACAACTTGCTTCTAAGAACACATACATGAATAATAACAATCAAAAACAAGATTAAGAAGCTTACTACTAGCACAAGGCTAGGGAAGACAAAACCTTTGATTTTGAGAGGGGTTTAGTGTGTTCTTCCTTAATGGTTAAGCTCCAAGCTTGAAACACACAATAGGGGTTTGGATGATGGATTGTTTTAAGTGTTTTGGAGATGTAAAAACTTGTAAGAATGAGGTATGGGAGAGGTGGAAACCCACGGCTCAAGAAAGGAAGAAGGAAGAAGAGTTTTGCTTTGTTATTCAACTTTCTAACACATGTTATTTATAACCTTATCACATGTAATCATGCTAAAGATTCAAGAAATCTTATGGAGGATTGAGGTGTGTACTTGGGATATTTTGAAAGATATGATATGTGTGTGTGTATATTGAGCCGTGTATGTATGTATGATGGAGGAGGTTACTTGCAAATCTTGGTTAATCTTTATAAACTATCATGATCTCTATATACAAGACCCATCACATGCATGCATACACTAGTGTCATGATGGTTTAGATTTGTGTCTTGGATCCTAGTGGCCCTTGGCCGAAAATTAGAAAAGAGGGGACAAGAAAGTAGCATGCTTTGTACTAATGTTTACTTACACATTTGTCTTACACCTTTTGCATGCTTTAAGCTAGGTTTGTAGATTATTATTATTAAACACATTGCATGGACACCATAAGGCCATCTTGGCCGGCCCCTTGGATGGGTTTGGTGGGGTCCACAACTTCAAATATTTACCCATTGTTTGTTATGTTTAATCCCCCGTCGTTCGGGTGTCGTTCGGGTATTTTTCGGGTTTTAATCACGCGTTATCCGGACATTAAAAATACCTTTAATAACCCTTAAATATAGTCTAATTTAAGCGTTGATTGGTTATTTAGGCCTTTGCCGGGTGAAATTATGAGTTATACGCGTATCGGGTGCGGTACGCGCGTTTTATTCGTTACCGGGAGATTTGTACAAGACGTTTTCATTTATGGTTTTGGAGTTCCAAAACTCATTATATTTCATGAAAATACCCTTTATTTTATATCCTGGGTGTCCGGGATCCGTTTCGTTTATTTAATTATTACCGGGTAATTGCCAACGTTCATACCGGATAGCTTATTCGCACATGATCCAATCATGTTTTACCATTAAACGTATGCATTCCTATGCACTATTTGGAAATTGCTATCTCCTAGGGCCTTGATAATTAAATCATACATAATTGCATTTAATTACGTTAATCATATATTAATTAATTTGTACGGAATTACCTTATTTTTGCCGGTTGTTACATTCTCCCCCCGTTAAGAGAATTCCGTCCCGGAATTCACTTCGAGTTCTCCGGTACAGGTGTCTTCTCGAATAGGGCGGGGTATTTTTGCTTCATCCGGTCCAGCCTTTCCCACGTGAACTCCGGTCCACGCTTGGCATTCCAGCGCACCTTGACCAATCTGATCTTGCTGCGTCTTAGTTTTTGGACCTTCCAATCAGTTACCTCGATTGGTTCTTCAACAAAATATAACTTGTCGTCAATCTGGATTTCGTCTGCTGGAATAATGAGAGTTTCGTCGGATAGGCACTTTTTCAAATTTGACACATGGAACGTGTCGTGTATTCCACTAAGCTCTTGAGGCAACTTGAGCTTGTATGCCACTGTGCCTACCCTGGACAAGACTTCGAACGGTCCAATATATCGTGGGTTCAACTTTCCGCGCTTTCCAAAGCGCGCGACACCTTTCCAAGGTGACACTTTCAGTAGGACCTTGTCTCCGACTTGAAACTCTAAAGGCTTTCGCCTCATATCAGCATAGCTTTTCTGGCGGTCCCGGGCCGCTTTGAGGCGTTCCTTTATCAAAAAGACCTTATCCGTGGTCTCTTGAACAATTTCGGGCCCGGTGAGTTGTTTTTCTCCAACTTCCGCCCAACATAATGGCGATCGGCACTTGCGTCCATATAGAGCTTCAAACGGTGCGGCTTGAATGCTCGTATGATAACTGTTGTTATAAGAGAATTCTACCAATGGCAAGTGCGTATCCCAATTACCTCCGAAATCAATCGCGCATGCCCGTAACATATCTTCCAATGTCTGGATGGTTCGTTCACTTTGACCATCCGTTTGGGGGTGATATGCGGTGCTCATGTCGAGGCGAGTACCAAGGGCTTCGTTCAAACTTTCCCAAAATCTGGAAGTGAAACGACTATCTCGATCGGAGATGATAGAAACAGGTACGCCGTGTTTAGATACCACCTCCTTTATGTACAAACGGGTCAGTTTCTCCAATCTGTCCGTTTCGCGAATCGGGAGGAAGTGTGCAGATTTCGTCAATCGATCTACGATTACCCAGATCATGTCATGGCCGCTTGTCGTCTTGGGTAACTTGGTAATGAAATCCATGGTGATTCGTTCCCATTTCCATTCCGGTATTTCCGGTTGCTGGAGCAAACCGGAAGGTTTCTGGTGCTCAGCCTTGACCTTTGCGCAAGTCAGACATCGCGCAACATAGGCTGCTATATCCCTTTTGAAATTCGGCCACCAATAAAGTTCCTTCAGATCGTGGAACATCTTGTCTGCACCATGGTGAACCGAATATCTAGAACTGTGAGCTTCGGCCAATACTAGCTCACGCAATCCACCATATACTGGGACCCAAATTCTATTCATGAAATACAGTGTCTGGTCCGTTTTTGGTTCCAGTGAATCAACCATCTTTCGTAACCTTTCACCTTTGACATTCTCGGGTTTGAGGGCGTTAACTTGAGCTTCACGAATTCGTTCAGTCAGATTCGTGTGGATAGTCAGACCTAAAGCTCGAACACGCAATGGTTTAACCCGTTCCTTGCGACTCAAGGCGTCGGCTACGACGTTTGCCTTACCGGGATGGTACTTTATTTCACAATCGTAATCGTTTAATAATTCCACCCATCGCCGTTGTCGCATGTTTAAATCCTTCTGATCAAAGATGTGTTGCAAACTCTTATGATCAGTGAAAATCGTGCACTTGGTTCCGTACAAATAGTGCCTCCATATCTTGAGAGCGAACACCACTGCACCTAATTCCAAATCGTGTGTAGTGTAGTTCTTCTCATGGATTTTCAGTTGCCTGGAAGCATATGCTATTACTTTTTCTCGCTGCATCAATACACAACCTAGGCCTTGATGTGAGGCATCACAGTAAACCACAAAATCTTCCGTACCGTCTGGAAGTGACAGTATCGGAGCGCCACATAACTTGTCTTTTAGTAACTGGAATGCTGCCTCTTGCTTTTCCGTCCACTCAAATTTCTTATCCTTTTGGGTTAACATGGTTAAAGCTTGTGCTATCTTTGAAAAGTTCTCGATGAACCTCCTGTAATAACCCGCAAGGCCAAGAAATTGTCGTACTTCGGTAGGAGTTCGAGGGGCTTCCCAATTTTTAATTGCCTCGATCTTGGCGGGATCGACGTGTATGCCCTTCTCGTTTACCACGTGGCCTAAAAAGTGAACTTCCCGAATCCAAAAGTCACACTTTGAGAATTTAGCATAGAGCTTCTCTTTGCGTAATACTTCAAGAATTAACCGAAGGTGATTCTCGTGGTCTTCTTTTGTGCGCGAATAGATCAAAATATCGTCAATGAAGACTATGACGAATTTGTCCAGGTATGGCTTACACACGTGGTTCATTAGGTCCATGAAGACTGCTGGTGCGTTGGTTAAGCCGAACGGCATTTCAAAAATTCATAGTGTCCATACCGGGTTCTGAAGGCCGTTTTTGGTACATCTTCTTCTTGTATACGCAACTGGTGATAACCTGACCTCAAATCGATCTTGGAGTAATAGCTGGAACCTTGGAGCTGATCAAATAAATCGTCGATCCTGGGGAGAGGATAGCGATTCTTGATTGTTAGCTTGTTCAGCTCTCGATAGTCGATGCACATGCGAAATGTGCCATCCTTCTTCTTCACAAATAAGACGGGAGCTCCCCAAGGTGAGAAACTCGGTCTTATAAAACCTTTGTCCAATAATTCTTGTAGCTGGCTGGACAGTTCCTGCATCTCTGATGGAGCTAGGCGGTATGGCGATCGTGCCACAGGAGCTGCTCCGGGAACGAGATCGATGCGGAACTCGACCTGTCGAGGTGGCGGCAACCCCGGAAAATCTTCTGGAAATACATCCTGAAAATCTCTGGCGACTGGAATGTCTTCCAACTTTCGCTCGTCGGCCTTCTTGTCCACTACGTGTGCCAAGAATGCGACAAGCCCTTTTCTCAGACACTTACGAGCCTTCATGCTCGAAATAATCCTTAGTGGCGTCCCGTGTCTTTCCCCTTGAATTGAGAGAGTTTCACCGTTTGCGAGGGGAACTTGAATAACTTTATCGTTGCAAACCACAATGGCACGGCGCGCGGACAACCAGTCCATGCCGACAACGATGTCAAAACTTCCCAATACGACCGGCAATAGATCAATCCCAAACTCGTGCCCACAGAGTTCTAATTTACAATCTTTTGCTACCTCTCTCGTTTCAATAGTTTTACCATTAGCCAGTTCTATAGAGTAGGGTGTATCTAGTTTGCTAGTTTTTAATCCAAGTAGTCTTTTAAACTCAATGGATATGAAGCTAAAGTCAGCACCGGTATCAAATAATACAGAGGCATAATGACCATTTAGAGGAAACGTACCAGTGACCACGTTGGGGTCTTGTCGTGCATCACCGGCTCCAATCACAAATGCCCGGCCGCGGGCCTGATTGTTGATCTTGGGGCAATCCTTCTTCCAATGATCTAACGACCCGCATGCAAAGCATGGTCTAGCCCCTCCATTTTTCGGTGCTCCAGAACGGCATTCTTCAGTCTTGTGCCCCGTGCGGTGGCACTTCCCACAAGTTAACCCATTGTTTCTCCCCTGATTTCCCTGCTTGTTACCATTACCACGTCCCGTGGCGACATATCCCTTTCCCTTCTTGTTCGAGCTACCCGACGCTCGGTCCCTTTTTCCTTCATCCCGTTTTCTTTTCCCAAACCTCGGCTTGTTACCCTGGTCGTTCGTCACAACAGCTGAGTTTGATCCCTGATTCTTGGCTTCGACACTGCTTGCTTCAGAAATTTTTAATCCCGAAACTTGGCGGATCAGTGTACCCATGCGTATGGCATCTTCGGTGAGACTGAGCGCAAGATCAATGGCTGCACGCATGGTCGTAGGTTTAGAAGCAGTGACCATGCTGCGTATTTGCGGTGCTAGGCCGAACAAATAACGCTCAATTTTGTTGTTCTCAGGGGTAACCAATCGCGGCACTAATCTGGCAAGATCGTGGAATCGAGACGTGTAACCAGTAACGTCCGCTCCCATCATAGTGAGGTTCCAAAACTCAGTTTCCAATTTCTGTACCTCGCTCGCCGGACGGTACTCAGCAATCATCAGTTCCTTCAGTTCTGCCCACGACAGGGAGTAAGCAGTGTCATCACCCAAAGACTGCACTTGACCATTCCACCATGTCAGTGCTTGGTCCAAGAACAAATTGGTGGAGTACATAACCGACTGACGTGGGGTACACCCACTGATACGAATAACAGCCTCGGTCTTTTCAAACCATTTGACTAGGCCAACTGATCCTTCCGTGCCGTTAAAATTGAGCGGCTTGCAGTCGAGGAAGGCTTTGAAGGTGCAGCCGCGCTCTCGCGAGGCCGTTTCTGCATTAATAAAGTTGTATGTTATTATGGGATAGGAGTTTTAGGATATTCTCCCATTGCTTTATCAATTACTTTCAACTTCTTACCAGTGGGGGAAGTTTCCTGTCGGTCACTCCCAGTCAAGTCGCGAGATCTTTCGGAGCGAGCAGCTTCGTGCTCCGCGATCGCGCGGGCTATGCGTTCAGAAATCATGGTCTCGAGTTCGGCCGGTGTTGCGGGCAGTCCGTCCGCTCCGCTATTGCTTCTAGTGGCCGGTGCCATTTCTCTTCAATAATAATTATCAAAGGTTAATTTGGCAAAACATTTATACAATATAAAGCATAAATAACAAACCAGAATATGAACACAATAGTCAACACCATGTCATCACACAACATACCAACACATCATACAGAAATAAATAGTAATCAACACAACATCACCACACAAATATACAAACCACAACATATGGAGTAAGCAATAATAATCATAGACAACAACATATTTCACCATAATAATAAGATTTTTCATTAATTTCAATAATACTAGTACAATGCTTGTTCATAATACAAAATGGAGAATACATTTCTCATACAATACATTGTTTTTGAAATAAATAAAACATCATATCATGTGCCGTAATATCCGTACGGCTAGGCAAAATGCAGACGAGTGTCATAACCCGTGCTGTACTACCATACTGCAGCTACTATGTACATAAACTGGTGGGTCTTCTGTGCATCCCTGATACATCCTACTGTGGCGGCGGTGGCGGATACCGGTACTGCGGCGCGTGCGTACTGATCGTCATACTGATCGTCATGATACGCTCGTACAAGAAATGTCGATGCGCAAAGTGCGCATCCCCTGTGATACCGCACTGAGCGTCCAGGCTCAGCAACTCCTCCGCGTAATGCGCCAAAGCATCCCGCGCATCTATCATCCTCGTCCACATCAGACGTGTCTGATGCTCTACCTGTGTTACGGTGCGCTGCACCGTGTCAGCGAGAGTCTGAAAGTCCCGCTCTAGAGTGATGGCAGTGGACCATGCTGGTCCAGACAAGGGTGTCATCCTGGGTGGCTGGGATGGTCCGGGTATATCTGGGTGTGTGGATGGGAATGGCCCAAAGGGGGCTGGTATCGGTATGTGTGGCAGTAATGGGGTAAAACCTGGTGGTCTGAGGGAAAAGTGGGGTGGCATCATATAAGGGTCCCCTGCACCTAGAGGATACGGTGCAGGTGTCAAGCTGGGAATGGTGGGGATGGGTAAAGTCATGGCTACTGGGGGTGGTGGCATAGGCTCGGCTAGTGGGGCTACTAACGGCTCCGAAACAGTGGCCCACTCTGGAGTTGATACCACAACAATGGGGGTAGGAGGGCTCGCGGTGGCAAAGGCTGCCATGCCTGCCCTGCGTAGCTCAGAGCTATCGGCGGGGCTACCCTCAAGTACATGTGCTGCTGGCCCCTCCTGAGGTGCGGGCTCGAGTGGTGCTGGTGGGGGTATGGGATCAGCAGGTGCGTCCTCTAACATTGGAGCCACTGGCTCCTCCTGAACAGCTGGAATCTCGGGTACTAGCATGTGCTCAACCAAGGCTACGGACTCGTCGTCCGAATCATCAGATATCCACCCGTTCCTCCCACGGGAGATCGGCATGAGTCTCATGCCTGGAGGAATGTGGATGTGGGGTAAGGGTGCTGGCTCATGCTCCACGTGAGCCTGTCGGTCGAATGGAGACTCTACTGTCTCCGACTGGGCTGGGATCGGCCGGGACGGTCCGGCACAGCCCTCAGGGAAATCCCTGATAGCTCGGATGGGGCGTGGGGCTAACGGTGCGACCGGCACAATGGGTAGCGGCGCGTCGACCACGGCGGGTGCCCAATCAGGATCCTCGCTAGGATCCGTCTCATCCGAGTCGTCATCTGAACCTCCGTCGACGTTCATCTCCACGTCTTCGTCCTCTGCGTCAAGTACTACCAGCTCGACTGGCTCAGGCGGTGGTGCGGGGATGATCTGAATGCTGCTATCGTAACTGGGCGCTATGCTACCAGCGTCCGACATCCTGGCAAAAGAACCGTACATGTATATATATGAATTAATTTAAATTAGATAGTTAAGGCGTACATTATCAGTATCCTTTCTAACCTCTAATACTACGTTAATGCATAACGATACCCCTGGCTAGCTTGGTCGGAATCTCCTCATGCCCAATGCTTTCTTGAAAAATTTCTTTAGTGTCTTTCTATATTTTTCTTTTGAAAACTTTATCATTTGAACCAAATCCGGTTATAGTCTAGTTTTTAAAGAAAATACTCTAGTTCGCTATAACCTTGGCTCTGATACCACCTTCTGTCACACCACGACAATGGCGGAAATACGTGGCGCGACGGTTCAAAGCATAAAGTCAAGGTTATTGCTAAACACAAGTAATTTAAGAAAATGGGTCATTTATTATGACGTCAAATCTTGTTCAAATATTACACAAAAGTAAATTGTTTTTAAGACAATCATAGAGGTTTCTCAAATATATCCCAAATGCCTTGGGAAATAAAAGTGAAACCCCGCAAAAGTTTGACGCCGCATTGGAGGATTCCTTGACCCAGCTTGCCCGGTGCTCCTTCATCTAGTTACCTGGAAGATATGTTTAAAAGTTTCGTCAATATAAAATATATTGGTGAGTTCACAGGTTTTTAGTTTCCAAAACTTGATTACTTGGGAAATACCATGTTATGACAATGTATAGGAGTTGCAAATTCCTATAACTCTACTTGAGACTATAATCAAACCAAGACGTATAAATAAATATGCCCCGCTCCAAGTCGTTACTCGGTTTCCCACGACTTAAGTTCAGAATATATGCACCCCAGGCATAACCTAATGCATAATCGACGCTATCGATTAGGGGTGGGCCTTGTCAGGCACCAATAGTACTATTCAAATATTCCACCGGTTTCATTTCCCTGAACAAATGATTATAGAGGCGAGGACTCAACCCCGAGTGGCGGTCACACCTCAAGTAATAAACCCGTCATACATTTTCCCTAACACATCTTTCCCCCGGAAAACGTAAAAATAGTTTAAAATGGGGCCGTGAAACTCACCTGAATCTCTGTCTGGCTTACTTAGGCGGATAGCAAGGACGGTCTCGCACCTACAAACGTCCTAGACGTATAAGTCACTATTCCTATAGTGCATGTGCCTTGGCAAGTTGTACACCCAACTCCCGACCACAAGTTATTCCAAATCCCGTTTAATTAAGCGCGTATCCTAGGTTTCGTTGGCGTTACATTACCCTTTGTGTTACAAGTTATATATTACTCTTGTTAATATTTCCTTAACTTGTATCTTATTATCATCGGCTCGACTTCACTTAACATATAATTATTTTCCCATTTAAATAATTATACTTAAGATCGCATCGCTCGATATAATATATATTTCAACCCTCGACCCGACTCACTTTGCCACACATTTGTTTTCCCATTTAAACAAATATGCTAAGATTTTGTCGTTCGATTGTATATTCTTAACGTCCAATTCAACTCACCATACCGTATATTTATTTTCCCATTCAAATACATATACTAGGATCTCGTTGATACGGCATACACATATATATATCTTTGTCTTCTCGTCGCGGCTTTCCTTCCCACATATCTACTTTCCCATTAAGTAGATATACTAGAATTTTGCCGAGACGAGCGTACATATATATATAAATGTGTAATTTTTCTTGTTAAGTATATACGTTTGTTTAACGTCTCATTGTTTATGTCGTGTGTTTTCTCCCACGAATAATTCCTCCAACACTTAGGAAAGTGTTTATTAGTTTTCACCCATAATGTATATATATTTTACTTCTTAAAATATATATTTTTCTTATCTTGCCGCAACGGCATTTTTCTCATGATTTGTCCGTGTACGGTTTGTTAACGCGTCTTGGTTCGATATCTTAACTCGATTAGTAAATTTTTCCAAGTTTTTCCCAACATGTATTTTATAGAAATATTATCCATATTTCTTCCTCTTTTCACATGTTACTTGGATGGTTTAAAATACTTATGTATTTTTAACCCAACTTGTTAACTTAACTACAAAAATGTTTCCAACACTTTTATATTCCCATTTATATAAAAGTATTCATTTTTGTATAAGTTTCTCAAGTTTGTTTAACATTTTTATAAAATCTTTATTTTATAAAAATCCTTATGTTAAAACCCTCTATATTTTTATAACTTTCAAAAATACACTTTTATACAAAATACCCAAGTATATCTATTAGTATTTACAAAAATCATCCTTAGAATTTATTACTTACATTTTTGACACCAAACTTTCCATACTTGTATTTTTGGACCAATAGTTTCTAAAATATCCATTTTAGTCCTCTAACTTTCAAAGTTACAACTTTAGTCCCTTAACTTCCAAAAGTTGCATTTTTCCACTCTAACTTCCAAAGTTAACATTTTTCACTCAAAATAGTAGACTTTGAAGATTCAACTTTTTATTGGTAAGTTATTTTTGTATCAAAACACTTTTGTTAGTCTTGTATTTCATATGAAAGACTACTTATATGTGTGTTTTATGTATTTGTCCACTTTAACCAAATATCATTCATCTAAGTAAGCTAACTTTGATTTTTCATCTTCTTTATTTATGAACTTCTAATATGTTTTACCACATATTATAGCTTAGATGATCATAATAAGATGATTTAAAGTTACTTTTATCATATTCAAGTTCATCCCACAATTTTAACCAAAACATCATCCTACTTAGTTTTAAATGTAAACTTTATGCATTTTCAAGATTATTACATTATCATCATCAAATCCATGGTTTATTTTCATATCTTTAATCATCCATTTTACACATGTAAAACCTATTAAAGATTATGTTCAAAACCACCTTTTAAACCCTTCATGTACAACTTGCTTCTAAGAACACATACATGAATAATAACAATCAAAAACAAGATTAAGAAGCTTACTACTAGCACAAGGCTAGGGAAGACAAAACCTTTGATTTTGAGAGGGGTTTAGTGTGTTCTTCCTTAATGGTTAAGCTCCAAGCTTGAAACACACAATAGGGGTTTGGATGATGGATTGTTTTAAGTGTTTTGGAGATGTAAAAACTTGTAAGAATGAGGTATGGGAGAGGTGGAAACCCACGGCTCAAGAAAGGAAGAAGGAAGAAGAGTTTTGCTTTGTTATTCAACTTTCTAACACATGTTATTTATAACCTTATCACATGTAATCATGCTAAAGATTCAAGAAATCTTATGGAGGATTGAGGTGTGTACTTGGGATATTTTGAAAGATATGATATGTGTGTGTGTATATTGAGCCGTGTATGTATGTATGATGGAGGAGGTTACTTGCAAATCTTGGTTAATCTTTATAAACTATCATGATCTCTATATACAAGACCCATCACATGCATGCATACACTAGTGTCATGATGGTTTAGATTTGTGTCTTGGATCCTAGTGGCCCTTGGCCGAAAATTAGAAAAGAGGGGACAAGAAAGTAGCATGCTTTGTACTAATGTTTACTTACACATTTGTCTTACACCTTTTGCATGCTTTAAGCTAGGTTTGTAGATTATTATTATTAAACACATTGCATGGACACCATAAGGCCATCTTGGCCGGCCCCTTGGATGGGTTTGGTGGGGTCCACAACTTCAAATATTTACCCATTGTTTGTTATGTTTAATCCCCCGTCGTTCGGGTGTCGTTCGGGTATTTTTCGGGTTTTAATCACGCGTTATCCGGACATTAAAAATACCTTTAATAACCCTTAAATATAGTCTAATTTAAGCGTTGATTGGTTATTTAGGCCTTTGCCGGGTGAAATTATGAGTTATACGCGTATCGGGTGCGGTACGCGCGTTTTATTCGTTACCGGGAGATTTGTACAAGACGTTTTCATTTATGGTTTTGGAGTTCCAAAACTCATTATATTTCATGAAAATACCCTTTATTTTATATCCTGGGTGTCCGGGATCCGTTTCGTTTATTTAATTATTACCGGGTAATTGCCAACGTTCATACCGGATAGCTTATTCGCACATGATCCAATCATGTTTTACCATTAAACGTATGCATTCCTATGCACTATTTGGAAATTGCTATCTCCTAGGGCCTTGATAATTAAATCATACATAATTGCATTTAATTACGTTAATCATATATTAATTAATTTGTACGGAATTACCTTATTTTTGCCGGTTGTTACATTCTCCCCCCGTTAAGAGAATTCCGTCCCGGAATTCACTTCGAGTTCTCCGGTACAGGTGTCTTCTCGAATAGGGCGGGGTATTTTTGCTTCATCCGGTCCAGCCTTTCCCACGTGAACTCCGGTCCACGCTTGGCATTCCAGCGCACCTTGACCAATCTGATCTTGCTGCGTCTTAGTTTTTGGACCTTCCAATCAGTTACCTCGATTGGTTCTTCAACAAAATGTAACTTGTCGTCAATCTGGATTTTGTCTGCTGGAATAATGAGAGTTTCGTCGGATAGGCACTTTTTCAAATTTGACACATGGAACGTGTCGTGTATTCCACTAAGCTCTTGAGGCAACTTGAGCTTGTATGCCACTGTGCCTACCCTGGACAAGACTTCGAACGGTCCAATATATCGTGGGTTCAACTTTCCGCGCTTTCCAAAGCGCGCGACACCTTTCCAAGGTGACACTTTCAGTAGGACCTTGTCTCCGACTTGAAACTCTAAAGGCTTTCGCCTCATATCAGCATAGCTTTTCTGGCGGTCCCGGGCCGCTTTGAGGCGTTCCTTTATCAAAAAGACCTTATCCGTGGTCTCTTGAACAATTTCGGGCCCGGTGAGTTGTTTTTCTCCAACTTCCGCCCAACATAATGGCGATCGGCACTTGCGTCCATATAGAGCTTCAAACGGTGCGGCTTGAATGCTCGTATGATAACTGTTGTTATAAGAGAATTCTACCAATGGCAAGTGCGTATCCCAATTACCTCCGAAATCAATCGCGCATGCCCGTAACATATCTTCCAATGTCTGGATGGTTCGTTCACTTTGACCATCCGTTTGGGGGTGATATGCGGTGCTCATGTCGAGGCGAGTACCAAGGGCTTCGTTCAAACTTTCCCAAAATCTGGAAGTGAAACGACTATCTCGATCGGAGATGATAGAAACAGGTACGCCGTGTTTAGATACCACCTCCTTTATGTACAAACGGGTCAGTTTCTCCAATCTGTCCGTTTCGCGAATCGGGAGGAAGTGTGCAGATTTCGTCAATCGATCTACGATTACCCAGATCATGTCATGGCCGCTTGTCGTCTTGGGTAACTTGGTAATGAAATCCATGGTGATTCGTTCCCATTTCCATTCCGGTATTTCCGGTTGCTGGAGCAAACCGGAAGGTTTCTGGTGCTCAGCCTTGACCTTTGCGCAAGTCAGACATCGCGCAACATAGGCTGCTATATCCCTTTTGAAATTCGGCCACCAATAAAGTTCCTTCAGATCGTGGAACATCTTGTCTGCACCAGGGTGAACCGAATATCTAGAACTGTGAGCTTCGGCCAATACTAGCTCACGCAATCCACCATATACTGGGACCCAAATTCTATTCATGAAATACAGTGTCTGGTCCGTTTTTGGTTCCAGTGAATCAACCATCTTTCGTAACCTTTCACCTTTGACATTCTCGGGTTTGAGGGCGTTAACTTGAGCTTCACGAATTCGTTCAGTCAGATTCGTGTGGATAGTCAGACCTAAAGCTCGAACACGCAATGGTTTAACCCGTTCCTTGCGACTCAAGGCGTCGGCTACGACGTTTGCCTTACCGGGATGGTACTTTATTTCACAATCGTAATCGTTTAATAATTCCACCCATCGCCGTTGTCGCATGTTTAAATCCTTCTGATCAAAGATGTGTTGCAAACTCTTATGATCAGTGAAAATCGTGCACTTGGTTCCGTACAAATAGTGCCTCCATATCTTGAGAGCGAACACCACTGCACCTAATTCCAAATCGTGTGTAGTGTAGTTCTTCTCATGGATTTTCAGTTGCCTGGAAGCATATGCTATTACTTTTTCTCGCTGCATCAATACACAACCTAGGCCTTGATGTGAGGCATCACAGTAAACCACAAAATCTTCCGTACCGTCTGGAAGTGACAGTATCGAAGCGCCACATAACTTGTCTTTTAGTAACTGGAATGCTGCCTCTTGCTTTTCCGTCCACTCAAATTTCTTATCCTTTTGGGTTAACATGGTTAAAGCTTGTGCTATCTTTGAAAAGTTCTCGATGAACCTCCTGTAATAACCCGCAAGGCCAAGAAATTGTCGTACTTCGGTAGGAGTTCGAGGGGCTTCCCAATTTTTAATTGCCTCGATCTTGGCGGGATCGACGTGTATGCCCTTCTCGTTTACCACGTGGCCTAAAAAGTGAACTTCCCGAATCCAAAAGTCACACTTTGAGAATTTAGCATAGAGCTTCTCTTTGCGTAATACTTCAAGAATTAACCGAAGGTGATTCTCGTGGTCTTCTTTTGTGCGTGAATAGATCAAAATATCGTCAATGAAGACTATGACGAATTTGTCCAGGTATGGCTTACACACGTGGTTCATTAGGTCCATGAAGACCGCTGGTGCGTTGGTTAAGCCGAACGGCATTACCAAAAATTCATAGTGTCCATACCGGGTTCTGAAGGCCGTTTTTGGTACATCTTCTTCTTGTATACGCAACTGGTGATAACCTGACCTCAAATCGATCTTGGAGTAATAGCTGGAACCTTGGAGCTGATCAAATAAATTGTCGATCCTGGTGAGAGGATAGCGATTCTTGATTGTTAGCTTGTTCAGCTCTCGATAGTCGATGCACATGCGAAATGTGCCATCCTTCTTCTTCACAAATAAGACGGGAGCTCCCCAAGGTGAGAAACTCGGTCTTATAAAACCTTTGTCCAATAATTCTTGTAGCTGGCTGGACAGTTCCTGCATCTCTGATGGAGCTAGGCGGTATGGCGATCGTGCCACAGGAGCTGCTCCGGGAACGAGATCGATGCGGAACTCGACCTGTCGAGGTGGCGGCAACCCCGGCAAATCTTCTGGAAATACATCCTGAAAATCTCTGGCGACTGGAATGTCTTCCAACTTTCGCTCGTCGGCCTTCTTGTCCACTACGTGTGCCAAGAATGCGACAAGCCCTTTTCTCAGACACTTACGAGCCTTCATGCTCGAAATAATCCTTAGTGGCGTCCCGTGTCTTTCCCCTTGAATTGAGAGAGTTTCACCGTTTGCGAGGGGAACTTGAATAACTTTATCGTTGCAAACCACAATGGCACGGCGCGCGGACAACCAGTCCATGCCGACAACGATGTCAAAACTTCCCAATACGACCGGCAATAGATCAATCCCAAACTCGTGCCCACAGAGTTCTAATTTACAATCTTTTGCTACCTCTCTCGTTTCAATAGTTTTACCATTAGCCAGTTCTATAGAGTAGGGTGTATCTAGTTTGCTAGTTTTTAATCCAAGTAGTCTTTTAAACTCAATGGATATGAAGCTAAAGTCAGCACCGGTATCAAATAATACAGAGGCATAATGACCATTTAGAGGAAACGTACCAGTGACCACGTTGGGGTCTTGTCGTGCATCACCGGCTCCAATCACAAATGCCCGGCCGCGGGCCTGATTGTTGATCTTGGGGCAATCCTTCTTCCAATGATCTAACGACCCGCATGCAAAGCATGGTCTAGCCCCTCCATTTTTCGGTGCTCCAGAACGGCATTCTTCAGTCTTGTGCCCCATGCGGTGGCACTTCCCACAAGTTAACCCATTGTTTCTCCCCTGATTTCCCTGCTTGTTACCATTACCACGTCCCGTGGCGACATATCCCTTTCCCTTCTTGTTCGAGCTACCCGACGCTCGGTCCCTTTTTCCTTCATCCCGTTTTCTTTTCCCAAACCTCGGCTTGTTACCCTGGTCGTTCGTCACAACAGCTGAGTTTGATCCCTGATTCTTGGCTTCGACACTGCTTGCTTCAGAAATTTTTAATCCCGAAACTTGGCGGATCAGTGTACCCATGCGTATGGAATCTTCGGTGAGACTGAGCGCAAGATCAATGGCTGCACGCATGGTCGTAGGTTTAGAAGCAGTGACCATGCTGCGTATTTGCGGTGCTAGGCCGAACAAATAACGCTCAATTTTGTTGTTCTCAGGGGTAACCAATCGCGGCACTAATCTGGCAAGATCGTGGAATCGAGACGTGTAACCAGTAACGTCCGCTCCCATCATAGTGAGGTTCCAAAACTCAGTTTCCAATTTCTGTACCTCGCTCGCCGGACGGTACTCAGCAATCATCAGTTCCTTCAGTTCTGCCCACGACAGGGAGTAAGCAGTGTCATCACCCAAAGACTGCACTTGACCATTCCACCATGTCAGTGCTTGGTCCAAGAACAAATTGGTGGAGTACATAACCGACTGACGTGGGGTACACCCACTGATACGAATAACAGCCTCGGTCTTTTCAAACCATTTGACTAGGCCAACTGATCCTTCCGTGCCGTTAAAATTGAGCGGCTTGCAGTCGAGGAAGGCTTTGAAGGTGCAGCCGCGCTCTCGCGAGGCCGTTTCTGCATTAATAAAGTTGTATGTTATTATGGGATAGGAGTTTTAGGATATTCTCCCATTGCTTTATCAATTACTTTCAACTTCTTACCAGTGGGGGAAGTTTCCTGTCGGTCACTCCCAGTCAAGTCGCGAGATCTTTCAGAGCGAGCAGCTTCGTGCTCCGCGATCGCGCGGGCTATGCGTTCAGAAATCATGGTCTCGAGTTCGGCCGGTGTTGCGGGCAGTCCGTCCGCTCCGCTATTGCTTCTAGTGGCCGGTGCCATTTCTCTTCAATAATAATTATCAAAGGTTAATTTGGCAAAACATTTATACAATATAAAGCATAAATAACAAACCAGAATATGAACACAATAGTCAACACCATGTCATCACACAACATACCAACACATCATACAGAAATAAATAGTAATCAACACAACATCACCACACAAATATACAAACCACAACATATGGAGTAAGCAATAATAATCATAGACAACAACATATTTCACCATAATAATAAGATTTTTCATTAATTTCAATAATACTAGTACAATGCTTGTTCATAATACAAAATGGAGAATACATTTCTCATACAATACATTGTTTTTGAAATAAATAAAACATCATATCATGTGCCGTAATATCCGTACGGCTAGGCAAAATGCAGACGAGTGTCATAACCCGTGCTGTACTACCATACTGCAGCTACTATGTACATAAACTGGTGGGTCTTCTGTGCATCCCTGATACATCCTACTGTGGCGGCGGTGGCGGATACCGGTACTGCGGCGCGTGCGTACTGATCGTCATACTGATCGTCATGATACGCTCGTACAAGAAATGTCGATGCGCAAAGTGCGCATCCCCTGTGATACCGCACTGAGCGTCCAGGCTCAGCAACTCCTCCGCGTAATGCGCCAAAGCATCCCGCGCATCTATCATCCTCGTCCACATCAGACGTGTCTGATGCTCTACCTGTGTTACGGTGCGCTGCACCGTGTCAGCGAGAGTCTGAAAGTCCCGCTCTAGAGTGATGGCAGTGGACCATGCTGGTCCAGACAAGGGTGTCATCCTGGGTGGCTGGGATGGTCCGGGTATATCTGGGTGTGTGGATGGGAATGGCCCAAAGGGGGCTGGTATCGGTATGTGTGGCAGTAATGGGGTAAAACCTGGTGGTCTGAGGGAAAAGTGGGGTGGCATCATATAAGGGTCCCCTGCACCTAGAGGATACGGTGCAGGTGTCAAGCTGGGAATGGTGGGGATGGGTAAAGTCATGGCTACTGTGGGTGGTGGCATAGGCTCGGCTAGTGGGGCTACTAACGGCTCCAAAACAGTGGCCCACTCTGGAGTGGATACCACAACAGTGGGGGTAGGAGGGCTCGCGGTGGCAAAGGCTGCCATGCCTGCCTGCGTAGCTCAGAGCTATCGGCGGGGCTACCCTCAAGTACATGTGCTGCTGGCCCCTCCTGAGGTGCGGGCTCGAGTGGTGCTGGTGGGGGTATGGGATCAGCAGGTGCGTCCTCTAACATTGGAGCCACTGGCTCCTCCTGAACAGCTGGAATCTCGGGTACTAGCATGTGCTCAACCAAGGCTACGGACTCGTCGTCCGAATCATCAGATATCCACCCGTTCCTCCCACGGGAGATCGGCATGAGTCTCATGCCTGGAGGAATGTGGATGTGGGGTAAGGGTGCTGGCTCATGCTCCACGTGAGCCTGTCGGTCGAATGGAGACTCTACTGTCTCCGACTGGGCTGGGATCGGCCGGGACGGTCCGGCACAGCCCTCAGGGAAATCCCTGATAGCTCGGATGGGGCGTGGGGCTAACGGTGCGACCGGCACAATGGGTAGCGGCGCGTCGACCACGGCGGGTGCCCAATCAGGATCCTCGCTAGGATCCGTCTCATCCGAGTCGTCATCTGAACCTCCGTCGACGTTCATCTCCACGTCTTCGTCCTCTGCGTCAAGTACTACCAGCTCGACTGGCTCAGGCGGTGGTGCGGGGATGATCTGAATGCTGCTATCGTAACTGGGCGCTTTGCTACCAGCGTCCGACATCCTGGCAAAAGAACCGTACATGTATATATATGAATTAATTTAAATTAGATAGTTAAGGCGTACATTATCAGTATCCTTTCTAACCTCTAATACTACGTTAATGCATAACGATACCCCTGGCTAGCTTGGTCGGAATCTCCTCATGCCCAATGCTTTCTTGAAAAATTTCTTTAGTGTCTTTCTATATTTTTCTTTTGAAAACTTTATCATTTGAACCAAATCCGGTTATAGTCTAGTTTTTAAAGAAAATACTCTAGTTCGCTATAACCTTGGCTCTGATACCACCTTCTGTCACACCACGACAATGGCGGAAATACGTGGCGCGACGGTTCAAAGCATAAAGTCAAGGTTATTGCTAAACACAAGTAATTTAAGAAAATGGGTCATTTATTATGACGTCAAATCTTGTTCAAATATTACACAAAAGTAAATTGTTTTTAAGACAATCACAGAGGTTTCTCAAATATATCCCAAATGCCTTGGGAAATAAAAGTGAAACCCCGCAAAAGTTTGACGCCGCATTGGAGGATTCCTTGACCCAGCTTGCCCGGTGCTCCTTCATCTAGTTACCTGAAAGATATGTTTAAAAGTTTCGTCAATATAAAATATATTGGTGAGTTCACAGGTTTTTAGTTTCCAAAACTTGATTACTTGGGAAATACCATGTTATGACAATGTATAGGAGTTGCAAATTCCTATAACTCTACTTGAGACTATAATCAAACCAAGACGTATAAATAAATATGCCCCGCTCCAAGTCGTTACTCGGTTTCCCACGACTTAAGTTCAGAATATATGCACCCAGGCATAACCTAATGCATAATCGACGCTATCGATTAGGGGTGGGCCTTGTCAGGCACCAATAGTACTATTCAAATATTCCACCGGTTTCATTTCCCTGAACAAATGATTATAGAGGCGAGGACTCAACCCCGAGTGGCGGTCACACCTCAAGTAATAAACCCGTCATACATTTTCCCTAACACATCTTTCCCCCGGAAAACGTAAAAATAGTTTAAAATGGGGCCGTGAAACTCACCTGAATCTCTGTCTGGCTTACTTAGGCGGATAGCAAGGACGGTCTCGCACCTACAAACGTCCTAGACGTATAAGTCACTATTCCTATAGTGCATGTGCCTTGGCAAGTTGTACACCCAACTCCCGACCACAAGTTATTCCAAATCCCGTTTAATTAAGCGCGTATCCTAGGTTTCGTTGGCGTTACATTACCCTTTGTGTTACAAGTTATATATTACTCTTGTTAATATTTCCTTAACTTGTATCTTATTATCATCGGCTCGACTTCACTTAACATATAATTATTTTCCCATTTAAATAATTATACTTAAGATCGCATCGCTCGATATAATATATATTTCAACCCTCGACCCGACTCACTTTGCCACACATTTGTTTTCCCATTTAAACAAATATGCTAAGATTTTGTCGTTCGATTGTATATTCTTAACGTCCAATTCAACTCACCATACCGTATATTTATTTTCCCATTCAAATACATATACTAGGATCTCGTTGATACGGCATACACATATATATATCTTTGTCTTCTCGTCGCGGCTTTCCTTCCCACATATCTACTTTCCCATTAAGTAGATATACTAGAATTTTGCCGAGACGAGCGTACATATATATATAAATGTGTAATTTTTCTTGTTAAGTATATACGTTTGTTTAACGTCTCATTGTTTATGTCGTGTGTTTTCTCCCACGAATAATTCCTCCAACACTTAGGAAAGTGTTTATTAGTTTTCACCCATAATGTATATATATTTTACTTCTTAAAATATATATTTTTCTTATCTTGCCGCAACGGCATTTTTCTCATGATTTGTCCGTGTACGGTTTGTTAACGCGTCTTGGTTCGATATCTTAACTCGATTAGTAAATTTTTCCAAGTTTTTCCCAACATGTATTTTATAGAAATATTATCCATATTTCTTCCTCTTTTCACATGTTACTTGGATGGTTTAAAATACTTATGTATTTTTAACCCAACTTGTTAACTTAACTACAAAAATGTTTCCAACACTTTTATATTCCCATTTATATAAAAGTATTCATTTTTATATAAGTTTCTCAAGTTTGTTTAACATTTTTATAAAATCTTTATTTTATAAAAATCCTTATGTTAAAACCCTCTATATTTTTATAACTTTCAAAAATACACTTTTATACAAAATACCCAAGTATATCTATTAGTATTTACAAAAATCATCCTTAGAATTTATTACTTACATTTTTGACACCAAACTTTCCATACTTGTATTTTTGGACCAATAGTTTCTAAAATATCCATTTTAGTCCTCTAACTTTCAAAGTTACAACTTTAGTCCCTTAACTTCCAAAAGTTGCATTTTTTCACTCTAACTTCCAAAGTTAACATTTTTCACTCAAAATAGTAGACTTTGAAGATTCAACTTTTTATTGGTAAGTTATTTTTGTATCAAAACACTTTTGTTAGTCTTGTATTTCATATGAAAGACTACTTATATGTGTGTTTTATGTATTTGTCCACTTTAACCAAATATCATTCATCTAAGTAAGCTAACTTTGATTTTTCTTTATTTATGAACTTCTAATATGTTTTACCACATATTATAGCTTAGATGATCATAATAAGATGATTTAAAGTTACTTTTATCATATTCAAGTTCATCCCACAATTTTAACCAAAACATCATCCTACTTAGTTTTAAATGTAAACTTTATGCATTTTCAAGATTATTACATTATCATCATCAAATCCATGGTTTATTTTCATATCTTTAATCATCCATTTTACACATGTAAAACCTATTAAAGATTATGTTCAAAACCACCTTTTAAACCCTTCATGTACAACTTGCTTCTAAGAACACATACATGAATAATAACAATCAAAAACAAGATTAAGAAGCTTACTACTAGCACAAGGCTAGGGAAGACAAAACCTTTGATTTTGAGAGGGGTTTAGTGTGTTCTTCCTTAATGGTTAAGCTCCAAGCTTGAAACACACAATAGGGGTTTGGATGATGGATTGTTTTAAGTGTTTTGGAGATGTAAAAACTTGTAAGAATGAGGTATGGGAGAGGTGGAAACCCACGGCTCAAGAAAGGAAGAAGGAAGAAGAGTTTTGCTTTGTTATTCAACTTTCTAACACATGTTATTTATAACCTTATCACATGTAATCATGCTAAAGATTCAAGAAATCTTATGGAGGATTGAGGTGTGTACTTGGGATATTTTGAAAGATATGATATGTGTGTGTGTATATTGAGCCGTGTATGTATGTATGATGGAGGAGGTTACTTGCAAATCTTGGTTAATCTTTATAAACTATCATGATCTCTATATACAAGACCCATCACATGCATGCATACACTAGTGTCATGATGGTTTAGATTTGTGTCTTGGATCCTAGTGGCCCTTGGCCGAAAATTAGAAAAGAGGGGACAAGAAAGTAGCATGCTTTGTACTAGTTTACTTACACATTTGTCTTACACCTTTTGCATGCTTTAAGCTAGGTTTGTAGATTATTATTATTAAACACATTGCATGGACACCATAAGGCCATCTTGGCCGGCCCCTTGGATGGGTTTGGTGGGGTCCACAACTTCAAATATTTACCCATTGTTTGTTATGTTTAATCCCCCGTCGTTCGGGTGTCGTTCGGGTATTTTTCGGGTTTTAATCACGCGTTATCCGGACATTAAAAATACCTTTAATAACCCTTAAATATAGTCTAATTTAAGCGTTGATTGGTTATTTAGGCCTTTGCCGGGTGAAATTATGAGTTATACGCGTATCGGGTGCGGTACGCGCGTTTTATTCGTTACCGGGAGATTTGTACAAGACGTTTTCATTTATGGTTTTGGAGTTCCAAAACTCATTATATTTCATGAAAATACCCTTTATTTTATATCCTGGGTGTCCGGGATCCGTTTCGTTTATTTAATTATTACCGGGTAATTGCCAACGTTCATACCGGATAGCTTATTCGCACATGATCCAATCATGTTTTACCATTAAACGTATGCATTCCTATGCACTATTTGGAAATTGCTATCTCCTAGGGCCTTGATAATTAAATCATACATAATTGCATTTAATTACGTTAATCATATATTAATTAATTTGTACGGAATTACCTTATTTTTGCCGGTTGTTACATTAAGAGACTGAAGTAACGCCGGGCCAGGGTGTCCAAGACGTTGATGCCAAAGTGTGGAGGATTGAGCAGCAACGGTGGAAGTGGAGAAACACTGGGCCTGGGTGGAGAAGGTGTAGAGATCACCGCTGCTGTCGCACCGGATGATTGGCATCCGGCTCTAGAAATCCTTAACAAGAAAACAAAGAGGGTCAAATTCCACAGAAACAAAATTATTTCTAGTGAATTGACGCACATAAATTAGTTTTCTAATAAGTTCGGGTGCGTACAAGACACGGTTTAGAACAAAGAGTGGAAAGGGTGGTTTAAAGGTTTGGGGGCCATGTCCAAGTACCGGGATGGTGTTTCCATTTCCAATGATAATATTTTCATTCAAGCTATTATTAAAAATGGTACGAAAGTTACCTGAGTTCGGATCCATAGAGATAGTCGCTCCCGAATCCATGACTCCATCTTCATAATCTAGTGGATTCAAAGACATGGTATATAAAGCCTGCTGTATGTCAGTGGACGAGTAAGTTGCATTGTGAGCCTGTGAGGGACGCGGGCCTAAGAGGCCTTGACTTTGGGCTTGTGAAAACCGAGGGGGCGATGGACCTGGAGCCGAGGGATATGGGCATGGAAGCGGCAACCAAGTGTAGTTGGGCTGCTAGGACTGCTGCTGTGGGCCGTAAGCGGGCTGCCAGGGACCCGGCTGCCAGTCGTAAGTGGGCTGGAATGACCACCCAGGGTGGTATGGCTGACGGCGGTTGGTGTTGTTAAAACCCGAGCGGCCGCGTCCCCTGCCGCGTGTTCTGCCACGGCCTCGAGAACGGTCCGTGTTGGTTTCAGCGGCCGGCGGCGTGGAAGAGGAGGCTGTACGAGCTTGCGCGGGGATCTGGGAAGCTTCTAGAGCGGCTTCCCCCTTTTGTCCCTCAATCATGCATAATTGCGAGCGAGCCTCATAAAAGGAAGGGAGGGGTTTTTGTGATTGAAGAATGGTTTTAATGCTTTCATATGGTTCAGTTAGGCCTGCTAGAAGTTGAAGAACGAGGCGTTTATTGTCAACAGCACAGTCAACGTTTGCAAGTTGATCTACAATGGATTTTATGGCTTGGCAGTAGTCAGTCATGGTGGAAATTTTGGAGGCGGGTGATTGAGAATTTATGGGTAAGATGAAGGGCCCTTGCTGCTTGTTGTCATTGAAGAGGCCAGTCAGACGAGACTAAACCTCGTAGGCGGAGTTGCCCGGCTCAATAACGGTGTTCAGGAGATCATTGGAGACAGTACTGTAGAGCCATTGAAGAACAATGGCGTCCAGCCTATCCCATGATTCATCCGTGGGTTGTGGAGTGGTTGTTTTGGGAGTTTCGGTGGATGTGGTGACGGGTGGAGGTGGTGGTGGGCGTGGTTCAAGGTGGTCAGAGACCTGAAAGGCACGACAGTGTGTTCGGAAGAGTTCTGCCCAGGTTGAGAACTGGGCCGATTTAACCTCCAAAGTGATGGGTATAAGGTTTTTAATATTGGAAACGGTAACTGCGGGATGGATTTTGGGTTCCATGATGATGGGAAGGAGAAGGATGATATAAAGAAGGGGGTGGGAAGTAACCGTAAACCACAGCGGTTGTTGCTGTGGTGTTCGGCGGCCGCAGTAGACAAGAAAAAAAAAAAGAGAGGAGGTAGGGTAGGTATTAGGCTCTTGATACTATAATAGAATGTAATATTGGCCTTGCCTTCTCATTCCAATCAATACAATATATATATATATATATATATATATATATATATATATATATATGTATATGTAGAGGGATCAATTTAGATCCGATAATTATAGTATGACACAAATCAATATTGAATACAATAAATACTATACATAATTAGATGGTTGACTCTATTACTCAGCTAATGCTTTTTGTCACTCAAAACCATGAAGCACACACCACATCCAACCCGAGAGTGACAATAGCAAGTTGTCGGCTGGATTAGCTGACCGATCCGTGCCATCAACTGGAAATTCATGCGGATGCAACGACTGATTAATGAAGCCAACAACATAATAGTACTCATGGTGAGTCAAATTAAGCCAACATCATTAGAGTACACATAAGAGTACTCATGAAATAGCCGATCAACTGATGTCTTCATTTTTCACACTTCGCATGATGAGTCAAATTTAAAGAATCGACTTTGTTTCACATTTAGCGCAGTATAAACTTTGCTGTGTAGAATTTAAAATTGGTCTATAGCAACTATAAACTTTGTAGTATATTATTTTAAATCCCAAGCTTGAATAAATAAGTTGAGTTTATAACAATCAAACTTAGAAAAAGGCATAACTTTATATTTTGTTTTAAGCCTCAAAAATGTTTAGCGAATCTTCGGTATTAATAAAACATCTACTATGAGTTTATGCATATGATAGGCGTTGGTTTTTTTTTTTTTTTTTTTTTGTACCCGTTGTAATCATAATGCGCGGTTGAAATTTTATTATATCTAACAAAACTGTTACATTTGTAGAATCAAATAAGTTTTTTTTTTTGACCATCGAATCAAATAAGTGATGTCTCTTGAAACCATTATCTGTGTAACTTAACCTCAAAATAAATTATTTGCCAATGTTCAGAATAAAGTTAGTACTGCCTTCTTATAAAATGCTAAAGCGTGCAAACACATGGAACAATCCAATATTCTAGGAACAAACTCCTAAATCGACAAGTTTTTCATTGTTTATATGTATAGATACTTTCATTCCAGAACAAGAAAAATTACATCAAGATAACGGGCAGACGGGCAACAAGCTGCGTCGCGACCCCTTTCTGAATAGCAAATCCTAATCTACTAAAAACGTAACCCTGCCCACCCGGAGCCGAGACACTATTGTGAATAAAATTTTTCATTAATTTATATTTTATGTGTGTAATAAGTATTAATTTAGATGAGTTTTTTGCCAAAATGGAAGATTTCCCAAGAATATTTGTGCCATTGGTGTTTGTCAGAAAGTTGATTGTGCATTTAGTAGACCCGCAATCTGAGATTGCGGGTGTGTACACTCATCAGCTGACTCCGCTGCTTGCTTGGACGAATGCTCAAATGTGTTGCACGATCACCTTTAACACCATGCCACGGTGGACTTGCCTTGGAAGAGACCCGCAATCTAAGATTGCGGGTGTTAGTATAGATTTTTTTTTTTTTTTACTTCAAGATGTTAGTATATAATAGCAAGATCTTGTTGTTAGTTCACTTATACAGATATACAGATAGGCAAGCAGTTATAGTGAAATTACGCCATCACAATTAAAGATAGAGTTTTTAAAAATTGTTTGTGCCTCACGTTTGTCTCGTTACGCAATCTAAGATATGGCATCTCTAAACCCCGGTCCTTCTAATAATCCATTTCTTTGGGCTCAACCACAACATTGTTCCGCGAAGTTGTTTGAAGGAAATGACAAAGATGGTTTATTGGATTTCAGACGGGGTGACCAACCATTTTTGCATGCCATTAGCGAGCATCCGTTAGATCCACGAATTCAAGAATTGGTGCGGATCGCTGGTTTTAGTGGAGTTCTTGAGTGTGGATACCGTAAAGTTGACCGGGGGCTAATATCTGCCCTTGTTGAAAGATGGCGTCCTGAGACGCACACGTTTCACCTAAGAATTGGTGAGGCCACGGTGACGTTACAGGACGTTAACGTCCTAATGGGTCTGCGGGTTAATGGGGCAGCGGTTTCAGGACCCCAATTCAGCATGAGAAATGCGTATGAACGAGTTGAGTATGTTGAAGAAATGTTGGGTGTAGACAGTGAGCCCCGCAATTTCCACGGAAACACTTTGCAATCCAGCATACTTGTAGAAAAAATAAAGGCTCCGTTACCCGCTGACGCCGATGAGGGCGAGATCACACGACGCGCACGATGTGTGATCTTAATTATATTGTCATTTTGTCTGTTTCCCGACACAACCCAAAGTTTTGTGTCGTTGTCATTTTTACCACATTTGTTGAATCTTCATGAATGTGGCAGGTTGAGTTGGGGGAGTGCTTGCTTAGCATGGTTGTATCGCAACTTATGCAAAGCAGCAGTAAGGACCTCAACCACGCTGGCAGGTCCTATGTTTTTGTTACAACTGTGGGCCTGGACCAGAATTCGGGTGTTATCCCCCAGAATTAAACCCCAGTTCCCAGCTGGAGTTCCATTTGGTGCCCTGTAAGTAGTCTGTGTGGATGCATATTTAGTAAAACTTGTTAATTTAACTAATTATTGTTTTTATAATTATATTTACAGTTGGCGTGTCAAACATGACTTTAGGGAGACGCGGACCGCGTCACACTCCTTACGCCAAATTCGTTCGGAGTTACAAAATCTTCATGAGGAGTCGGTAAGAGTTAATCTACATTGTGTTACTGGTTAAATTGGTACCATGTGTTAATAATAATATTTTTTTTGTAAACAAGTTTATTTGGCGACCATATGAGGAAGCGTTTGCGTCTTTGCCGGATTACTGCAAAGACGGGGAGGATTCATGGTGCTGTGAGTCATACATTGTGTGGATGCATGTAGTTGAATACCACTCACCCTCGAGGGTCCTTAGACAGTTCGGGTTCTGTCAATTGAGACCTCAGGATCCTCCCCTTACCCCTGAAGTCCATCAAAAATTGCATGAAATGAAGTGTACCGGGAAAAGCACCACAAACTGGACACATGAGCATGCCGAGTATTTCTCTTCCTGGGATAATCGCAGAGCCAATAGGGTGGACGGGGAACGGACGATAGTTCCTTCCGTGTCTCCAGATTACATGTCTTGGTATTTGGAAAACACGATTGGATACGTCACCAACCCGATGAATAATCCGGTACCACAAACTGGATCCCGAGATCATGGGTCGATTACCACACTACTGGTTTGTATATCACTTTAATATTTATGAATTACCTTATAATGCAAAAAAATATTTTAATATTTGTTTTTTTAATATTATTGCAACTGGAAGGGTATACCGAGATACATCGTCTAGCGGCTCGGTATATGGAAAGAGCTCCTGAAGAACTCAAAGACATTCAAAACACTGCCAGTGTAGTGTTGTCTTCAATTCGCGAAGGAGATCGCGTGAATTATCCTTCATGTCTTCAATTCGCGAAGCGGAGACGTGTTGATCTTAACGAACCAGGGCCGTCAACATGTGATGATCGAGACCAAGCAGGGCAGTCAACACTTCCAGAAACTCCCTTGAATGATGATGTGGACTTTGCTGAGTTATCAAGGCTGCTTTATGATGATGATGGTGATGAGAGTGTTAGTTTTACAGGGGTTATTTCATTCACTGACCTGTTAGGTGGGGTCATTCCACAACAGTCTGGGGGGGGTCATACCTACTCGTGACCTGTTAGGGGGTGTCATTCCACAACACTCTGAGGGGGTCATACCTACTCGTGACCTGTTAGGGGGTGTCATTGCACAACACTCTGGGGGGTCATACCTACTCCTCACGAGTCTATTACGTGTACCCCCCCCACCCCCTTCTAACACTCAGGAAGCTTCGTCCACTCGAGTTGTTCAAAGTAAACAACCACATTGGGATGTGGGTCGACCCCTATGTGGTGCCGGTGGTAGATATTGTAATCTACCTAGTTGTGGTCGTCCTGGTATTTGTATTAATCCTGCATGAAATTGTATTATGTTGAATTGGGACACTTCCCGGTGGATCTGCGTGTATCCTTCCATCTATAAAGTTCAAATAGTTATGTATTAAAAAAGTTATCATTAAAAATATACACTTATATATATTGGAAAAAAAATTCATATATATACCATCACTTGGGCAATCCCACAGTCATCTCTGAAACCCGATTGCGATACCGGGATAGACATTGGATTCGTCATGTATGCCACGGTTCTTTCTAAGTACCATTCCATATAACCGGGATACACGGAAGGAAATGGCGTTTCTTCCCCGACCACTATTCTATTTTTTCGGTCATTCCACGACTGCACATACTCGCTATGAAAGTTTGCAAACCAAGATTCGTATGGTCTGCCAGAACGGGTTTTTTTGTGCAGTTCAGTGTGGACTTGGGGGGTACAGGGCATGCCATCAGGAATCCATTGACGTAACCCAAATTGTCTCATGACCCTACTAGCTTGGTGGTATTCGACCACCTGAAACCACACAAGAAAGCAATCCGAGCGCCAACAATCACTCCCCTCTGTGCAACTTGGGGCAATGTCCCTATGTATTGTGCATAGGGTCTCCAAATAAACTGTTGCAAAAAAATTTAATAAGAAACACTATTAGTCTCATAACGTATTTTACTTGTAACACAATATCAACGGTCTCATACCTGTTCAGCATGTAAATTTTGTAATTGCGATCGTATCTGTCTTAACGATCGCGAGGCAACCTCCTTTAATTCGTGCTTACCTTTCCAGCTGTAAAAAATAATAAAACAAACGACTTAGTTTTTTTAAAAAATAATTATTTTATATAATATAAAGGTAATGGATAAATACATACATAGCACCATAAGGTTTTCCAGGCATCAACCGGGTTGAACACTTGGGGGATAGTACACTGATTCGTGTCCAGGCCCACAACTGGAGTATAATCATAGGTCCTCCAATTGTTTTCTCAGTGGAGACTACGGCTTTACACATATTTTGGTACAAACAAGCCAACGCAGCACTCCCCCAACTATATTGGGCACATCTTTCTAACGATTGAAGGTGCCTTAAAAATTACAATTAGGTGAAACCGTTAGAAGAGTCAGCAAACAATGTGTTACCCACAATAACCAAGACCACACAACGTGCTTTTTGTGTAATCTGATTCATATCTGCCCCTTCAGGCAGAACTTCTTTTATTTTGTTTATAAGGTATTTTCTATTTTGTTTTAATATTATTTCCACTAAACATTCCCACATCCTCATCTATGCCCAACAAACCCCCAACTAGCTGTATTCTATCTTGGGATGACCATTTTTCCTCTGGTCCTCCCAATGGGGGACCGTTGACTCGCAATCCCAAGAGCACGTTCACGTCCTCTAAAGTCACCGTCGTTTCACCAAACGATAGGTGAAACGTGTGAGTTTCTGGACGCCATCTTTCAACCAACGCGGTTATCAAACCACGGTCAAAAAGCACGTATCCAACATCAAGAACCCCACCAAAGCCTGCCATTCTAACCAGCTCTTCGACATTGGGGTTTAACAGATTTTTTTTAATGGCAGAAAATAATGCCTGGTCGCCCCGCCTAATATCAAGCTCTGTGGCATGGCCAGCATCATCTTCGAACAGATAAGCCGAACGATGTTGTGGCTGCAGCCATAGAAGCTCGTTGTTTCTTGGACCCGGGTGTAAGTGTGCCATTGTTTTTTTTTTTAAGATGATACTTGTGCTTGTGAATTTTTTTGCTTTGTGTATGTTGAAGATTGTTATGGTTTCACTAAACATCATCCTCATATATATTGCAAGCAAATGCATGCAGATTTTAACTCTTGATTTGATGTTTGCTTGGAGTTGGAGCATGACACTATTTGCCATCAGAGAATTGATTCTCTTACACTCGTGCAACACTAAAAAAAAGACTCATAAAGACTCATGCATCCAATCCATATGCCTACAAAACACTATTCCAACCTACTCTCATGCAATCTTAAATTGCGAGAGTAATATTAATGTCTATACATGCAGCAAGATGGAGCTAAAACACACTGAAAAGGTGAGACAGACACCCGCAATCTCAGATTGCGGGTCTGCCTAGTCATCCCCAGCACGTGCCTTGTATCTCCACGTCTTGAGCAGTAGTGCCAACATCGTCCAACATCAGCAAAATCTCCACGGTGGCATCCCATTTGGACTAGTCCTGCAATCTAAGATTGCGGGTGTCCTAGTTTTGAATCTTCCATTCTGACATACACCAAATACACAAATGGACGAGGAAAATCTTCCATTTTGGCAAAAAACTCAATTTAGATACCCACCAGCAAAGTATCTTGAATCCATTCAAATTTCCGTATGTTCACAAAGAATTTCGTGAAAGATTTACGTCCTTATGATATGTGGTAAATCGGAGAAGAATGTTAGGGAGAGAAAGGAAGAGTTTAGAGAGAGAACGAAGATAGAATTTACCTCAAACATATGATCATTATTATTCGTTCATCTATAAGGACATGAGCTACAATTGTCTTCACATACTTTCCGGCCCAACAAATATACAATTGACCCCCTTCAACTATCTTTCTAAGAGGGTGTTTGGGATTGAGTTTGGAGATGCAAAAGTGCTTTTGGTCAAAAGTGCTTATTGGCTTATGACTTTTTGAAAAGGAGTTTTAAAAAAAGTGTTTGGATTAGCTTTTGGGATGAGAAACGTCAAAAAGTCAATAAATTGTTGTTTTTTTAAGTGTTTCGCTTAACTTATTGTGAATATTGGTTGTATGGTTGGTATATTTGTAATTTTTTCCCAAAAGTCAAAAGCCAAAAGCCAAAAGCTAGGATTTCTAACTTTTCAAAAACAGCTTTTTCACCCTTAAAAGCCAAAAGCCAAAAGTCAAAACAGAAAATGCTTTTGGGTTACACAAACAGCTTATTGACTTATTGGCTTTTTCAAAAAGCCAATAAGTCAATAAGTTGTTTTGAAACTCAATCCCAAACACCCTCTAATACAAGTAGACCTGGCAATTTCAACCCATCTAGTTGAGTTTGGGTTGTTTTGGGTTTAAAATTTGATCTTGTGGGTTAAAATGGGTTTACTATAATTTTCAAAGGGGTTAGGATGGGTAAGTTTAATTGTAGGAAATAAGTAAGTGGGTCAGGATGGGTATGTCAAAAAAAAAATGGGTCAGGATGGGTATTTTTAGATAACCATATACAAATCTAAATTAAAACTCACCCAAGTTGATGCCTCATCGAAATCAATGTCAATAAAAACAAAAAATTATATCTTTTGCATTTGTTGATCACCCCAGTCGGGTCGAAACCGTTCGAGTCATTAACGGACGGCAATGCCGAAACAACACGGGTCGTTAACGAGACCGATCTCATCGTAACGGTTCGAGTCGTTAGCGGGTTTGATCGAGTGCAAACGGTCTGGGTTGTTGACCGGCCCGTTCGGGTCAAAATGGTACGGTCGTTGACGGGCCCGGTCGGGTAGAAACGGTCCGTGTTGCTAATGGGATCGGTCAGGTCGAAACGGTCCGGGTCGCTGATGGGCCCGGTCGGGTCGAAACAGTACGGGTCGTTACCGGGCCCGGTCGGTTCGAAACGGTCCGGGTCGCTACCGGGCCCGGCTGGGTCGAAACGGTCCGGGTCGCTACGGGACGGGTCGGGTCGAAACGGTCCGGGTCGCTACGGGACGGGTCGGGTCGAAACGGTCCGGGTCGCTATGGGACGGGTCGGGTCGAAACTGTCCGGGTCGCTAGCGGGCCCAGCCGGGTCGAAACGATCCGAGTCACTACGGGACGGGTCAGGTTGAAACGGTCCGGGTCGCTACCAGGGCCGTCCGGGTCACTACGGGACAGGTCATGGTGAAACGGTCTGGGTTGTTTCTGGGCCCGGTCGGGTCGAAACGGTCCGGGTCACTACCAGGCCCGACCGGGTCTAAACGGTCCGGGTCGCTACGGGACGGGTCAGGTTGAAACGGTCTGGGTCGTTACCGGGCCCGGTCGGGTCAAAAGGGTCCGGGTCGCTACGGGACGGGTCAGGTTGAAACGGTCTGGGTCGTTACCGGGCCTGTTCGGGTTGAAACGTTCCGGGTCGCTACCGGGCCCGGCCGGGTCGAAACAATCCGCGTCGCTATGGGACGGGTCAGGTTGAAACGGTCTGGTTCGTTACCGGCCCGGTCGGGTCGTTACCGGGCCCGGACGAAGTCGAAACAGTCCGGGTCGCTACGGGACGGGTCAGGTTGAAACGGTCTGCGGCGTTACCGCACCCCGTCGGGTCAAAACGGTTCGGGTCGCTACCGGGTCCGTCCAGGTCGAAACAGTCCGAGTCGCTACGGGACGGGTCAGGTTGAAAGTATCTGGGTCGTTATCGGGCCCGGTGGAGTCGAAACGGATTCGGTCGCTAGCGGGCCCAGCCGGGTCGAAACGGTCCTGGTCGCTAACGGGACCGGTCAGGTCGAAACAGTCCGGGTCGAAATGGTCCGGATTGATAACCAACCCGATAGGGTCGAATCGGTCCGGTTTAAAATGAAATATTTTGGATCCCTTAAAATTTTATTTTTAAGTTTATTTGTTTTTAATTTGTTTTCCTTTTTTTTCCTTTTTAAATTTTTAACTTTTTATTGTTATTTTAAATTTTTTTTTTAATTTTAATCTATTTTGATGTGATCCTATCCTAATCCAAACCATCCAGACCCAAACCCATTCTGACCTAAGCCATCCTAACCTATTTTTTTAGTTTACCCATCTTGACCCAAACCCATCCTAACCCAAACCCATCCTGACCTATCAACCAACCCAACCCAACCTACCCATTTTGCCACCCCTAAATACAAGTAACCCCCTGATTTATAGAAGTTTCGAACATTTACAATTACCCTCCGTATTCTTTAACCATGTATCAATACTCCCCTCCTGAAACAATTTTGTCCTCACAATTCAAAATCTGGGAAGCGAAGCCTCATTTCCTCAGGATCTTCCCAAGTGGCTTGATGAACTGGCATTCCAATGAATAAGCTCTTCCATTTGAAAATGATTTCTTTTCCTGATTATACGCCCGTCAATCACTGCATCTGGCTGAAATTGGAACTGGGTTGTGCATGAAGGGGGATAATAGTTTGTAGGATCGGATTGAAGGCGGAATCAACAATCCGATTAGTTGCTATAGGTGAGTGTTTATGAAGACGATAATTATATGAGAGCAAACACACAAAAACACATACAAATGGGTTGCACTTGTTACAAAATATGGCAAAAGTTACAAAATTGTCTAAGGCATGGGGTATTTGTAGGAACAGTCTCATACGCCTAGACCTTGCAGGCGTATGAGACATCATACGGCTGAAGTTTTTCTATAATAACCAAAATACCCCTAAACCTATACAATGCTACCCTTAACATCCAAAACGTTATACAATCTTGCCTACGACTAATATTGACCTATCACTAGCTAGGGACATAGACGAAGTGCACTAACAGTCTCCCCCTTGGACCTAACTAGTGATCTGCAGACTTAACCGGTCACTGAGATGGAAATGTCTGGAAAGACATTCACAGACTCCCCCTAAGGTCTAGCTAATGATCTTCAGTCTTCAAGTCTTTTTATCTTACACTATTCAACTTGGGAAACTACACCGCAGTGCACTAACATAGTTGAATGAGGACGCTTGGCCAACTTCAAAAGGGACACATGGAAGGTTGGATGAAGTTGAGCATCCTCAGGTAAGTCCAATCGATACGCAACCTTCCTTATTTTATTTTATTTTTTCACAATCATGAAAGGGCCAAAGTATTTTGGACTTAATTCATTGTTTTTAACTCATTGGCAACTCCTACCTTCATTGGACCAATCTTTGTAGGAGGGCAATTTAGTTTATAAGCAAACCTCTCATTTATAAAATTGTGGGTAGATCCTGATTTAGTTAGGATATGCAAGTTCCTGGTTCCAATGCTTCCCACTATTTGCATAGTGGAAAAAGAAGGTACCCCAGGTAAAGCATGAATATAGATTAATGGGTTAGCAGTTGTTGTATCAATAATGGTTTCTTGTTCTACAGTGGTATGGTTTAATTTGTTTTTGTTGGTGAATCTTTGCTTACAAGGTTGGTTAGAAAGCAAAGGAAGATGACTGGTATTAACAGGAGGTTTGATAGTGGAAATAAATGTAGGGTTAACAACATTTGCTGGGGAATACTTTCCAATTTGGTTGAATTGGTATTTTGGTTTAGACAAAAGGGTTTTATTAGCTGAATCTTGTTTTTTTTTTTTTTTTTTTGAAAATCTTGTAGGCTTCTTTAATGTTCTTGGGTTCAAACATTCTTACTTGTCCTGCAAGTTTAGGTTTTAACCCATTTAAGAAGATGTTGACATATTCTTCACAAATGATTACTCTTAATAGGTTTTCATTAAAACGTTCACAATATTCTTCCAATGACCCTGTTTGTATTGTAGAGGTAAGAATTCCCATGGCATCATTAAAGAAAGAAGTAGAAAATCTGTCAATAATACTACCTGAGTAATTAGACCAAGTTACCACATAGATAGGTTCAATATTTGCTTAACAAATGAAGAATGCCACTTCATTGCTTTGCCTTCCATATTAATGGCAACATATTTTACTCTAAAGTTCTCAGGAGTCTCATCAACGACAAAAAATGCTCACATTTATAAACCCGGTCTTCTACTTCTGTCCCATTAAACTTTGGAAATTCAATCTTTCAAAGTCTGTATAAACTTTCTCTTCTTGAATTGATGCTTGATTCATGGTGGTTATGTGAGGTACCAGACGAATTTTCATTAGAATTGATCTGGTTATTAATTAGCCAATTTGTCCAGAATTTCATGGATATCAACAAAGGATTGCTATGCTTTTTCAACAAAGGCATTAACTTTTAGTAAGGATGTTGCATGAACTTTAATGATTTTTTCTATTTTGGATTGGCTTTGAGTGGTTGTTATGATCGCTGGTTATGTTTTATAGGTCCGAGGTCATCAATATAAATGGATACATTAACCTAATGGCTGGTGAATTGTTGATGTAAAA
Source organism: Ambrosia trifida (assembly GCA_028751855.1). Classification (NCBI taxonomy): domain Eukaryota; kingdom Viridiplantae; phylum Streptophyta; class Magnoliopsida; order Asterales; family Asteraceae; genus Ambrosia; species Ambrosia trifida. Next base: position 81,196,724 of record CM054129.1, read on the forward strand.
TGTTTTGATAAATTAGTGGTTACAATATAGCGCTAAACAAGAAAAAATATATTGCTTATGAAAGTATGGTAAAAAAATTTGAACATTATTTATTATCGTGTTTTTATCAAGTTTCCCGCAAAACTTGAAATAGAACATGGCCATATTCATCGGAGTATGATTTATTTTGCTAGACATTTTGAATGATAAATTGCTATCATTTGGCGACTTCAATTAGAAGCCTTACATTGGCTTAGCGACTTCAATGAAGTAGCTAAACCATTCGGTGACTTCAGGGACAAAAACTTACACATGTGTAAGACCGGCTCCAAAGGTTATCTAATGGAAGGAAAAGTCGTTGAATCAAACAGCTAGTTCATCATTTATGCTTTTTCCCTGATATGCATACCAATCGCGCTTTGGAAAACAATAAATCAGCTACTTCTGCAAATGATTCAAACATCAAGCATATGAGATGAATTCCACCCACAAACCCACCTTTACTAGCTATACCCACCAATCACACACGCCATAAGATGAACTCCACCCACAAACCCGCCTTCACATTCGGCGAGATGTAGCCGAATCGGCTACATAACCAATGCCTCAACCTGAGGGTGCCACGTTGTCCCGTTATGTTCAAATCAAAATCAATCTTTTGTGTGTGAGCTTCTTTAGACTATCATGTCTTTGGAGGGACGAGCGGCAGGTGTCGTGTCCGTTGCTGCTCAACTTTGCGCGCGTAGGGGAAAATTTGATTTTTTTTACGAAATTTGGAAAACGTTGCTACTAAAATGAAAAAAAATGAAAAACGTTACTACTGAAATTCATTTCTAGATCCGCCACTGATAGGTCGTCAACGGTGGTGAAACAGTTTTAATGGCATATTAATGTGGATTATAGGTAATCAAAGCCTGGAAGATGCTATAATCTATATCTATATCTATACTACTATATAGTGAGTTCTGGATGGGCAAGAAAGTCATTTTATAATCACCTATATGGGCAAAATTGTAATTTTATTACATTAACAAGACAATTTTAATGCAACTATTAAATAACTTTGTAATAATTAAAAACAATAATTAACTTATGCTTTCTATTTTAATTTAATTTTATTATAACTTATATAAATACGTCTCCCTTGTGGTTAAAATAGTAACTTGATAACAAAACAAGTTTTAAAACTGTATGTACAACAAATTACAACATCCCATAAGTAAGACACGTCTCTTGGATTCTTTCAATACGCCAATTCCGATCACCCGCATCTTTGTCTTTTCAATTTCCCTCACTATCAAGACCAATTGAATGGGATTCAAAGCAAAATTCAAAGTGGGGTGAATCTCAATTGATCACGAATTGAAGGAGTAATTACCCTCACATTAAAGACATGAATTTAATCGGCCCATTCGTTTTAATCGTTCGATGGCAAAATTGTAATTTTATTATATTAACATGAAAATATTAATGCAACTATTATATAACTTTGTAGTAATTAAAAACAATAATTAACTTATGCTTTCTATTTTAATTTAATTTAATTTTATTATAACTTATATAAATACGTCTCCCTTGTGGTTAAAATAGTAACTTGATAACAAAACAAGTTTTAAAACTGTATGTGCAGCAACTTACAACATCCCATGAGTAAGACGCGTTTCTTGGATTCTTTCAATACGCCAATTCTGATTACCCTCATCTTTGTCTTTTAAATTTCCCTTACTCTCAAGACTAATTGAATGGGATTCAAAGCAAAATTCAAAGTGGGGCGAATCTCAATCGATCGCGAGTTGAAGGAGTAGTTACCCTCACATTAAAGACAGGAATTTAATCGGCCCATTCGTTTAATCGTTCGATCTTATTTTTCTGAAACCTGCACACTTCGATTTGATCGTTTTTCTTCCTCTTCTTCTTCCAAACTTACGAACTTCAATTCAATCGTCATTTGTGTGTTATCATTCAGAAAGTATTGAAGGAGGCCATGTGAGGAGCGATTGGTACACAACAAGCTTGAATCAAGTTACAGGTTACTTACTTACGTTGTTTTTTAATAAGGTTTTTATTTTAAGTTATCATTAGGATTTTCACCTCGATCAATGTACTCTTTACTGTATGTCAAAATATTGCTTATTTTCTTATATTCAGTAGACATTGGTTGGTGGCTAAACATATACAATGTGTGAATGGGTGGTTTCATCATAAAAAATAAAGAAGGTATTACATGATGTGTATCAGCTCATATTATGAACTATATGGAGTTTGAAAAACAAAACAATTTTCAAAGGCAGAAACATCTCCATATACAAGGCGGTTGAAGAGATAAAGGTAACGACATATGAATGGATATTGATCTGACCAAGAATCACAAGCCCAACTTGGGAGGAATGGCGACATTTTGATTTAGTTTATTCATACTTTTTCCCTGATATGCATACCAATCGCGCTTTGGAAAACAATAAATCAGCTACTTCTGCAAATGATTCAAACATCAAGCATATGAGATGAACTCCACCCACAAACCCACCTTTACTAGCTATACCCACCAATCACACACGCCATAAGATGAACTCCACCCACAAACCCGCCTTCACATTCGGCGAGATGTAGCCGAATCGGCTACATAGCCAATGGCCTCAACCTGAGGGTGCCACGTTGTCCTGTTATGTTCAAATCAAAATCAATCTTTTGTGTGTGAGCTTCTTTAGACTATCATGTCTTTGGAGGGACGAGCGGCAGGTGTCGTGTCCGTTGCTGCTCAACTTTGCGCGCGTAGGGGAAAATTTGATTTTTTTTTACGAAATTTGGAAAACGTTGCTATTAAAATGAAAAACGTTACTACTGAAATTCATTTCTAGATCCGCCACTGATAGGTCGTCAACGGTGGTGAAACAGTTTTAATGGCATATTAATGTGGATTATAGGTAATCAAAGCCTGGAAGATGCTATAATCTATATCTATACTACTATATAGTGAGTTCTGGACGGGCAAGAAAGTCATTTTATAATCACCTATATGGGCAAAATTGTAATTTTATTACATTAACAAGACAATTTTAATGCAACTATTAAATAACTTTGTAGTAATTAAAAACAATAATTAACTTATGCTTTCTATTTTAATTTAATTTTATTATAACTTATAACTTATAACAAAACAAGTTTTAAAACTGTATGTACAACCAATTACAACATCCCATAAGTAAGACACGTCTCTTGGATTCTTTCAATACGCCAATTCCGATCACCCGCATCTTTGTCTTTTCAATTTCCCTCACTATCAAGACCAATTAAATGGGATTCAAAGCAAAATTCAAAGTGGGGTGAATCTCAATTGATTGCGAATTGAAGGAGTAATTACCCTCACATTAAAGACATGAATTTAATCGGCCCATTCGTTTTAATCGTTCGATGGCAAAATTGTAATTTTATTATACTAACATGACAATTTTAATGCAACTATTAAATAACTTTGTAGTAATTAAAAACAATAATTAACTTATGCTTTCTATTTTAATTTAATTTAATTTTATTATAACTTATATAAATACGTCTCCCTTGTGGTTAAAATAGTAACTTGATAACAAAACAAGTTTTAAAACTGTATGTACAGCAACTTACAACATCCCATGAGTAAGACGCGTCTCTTGGATTCTTTCAATACGCCAATTCTGATTACCCGCATCTTTGTCTTTTAAATTTCCCTTACTCTCAAGACTAATTGAATGGGATTCAAAGAAAAATTCAAAGTGGGGCGAATCTCAATCGATCGCGAGTTGAAGGAGTAGTTACCCTCACATTAAAGATAGGAATTTAATCGGCCCATTCGTTTAATCGTTCGATCTTATTTTTCTGAAACCTGCACACTTCGATTTGATTGTCTTTCTTCCTCTTCTTCTTCCAAACTTACGAACTTCAATTCAATCGTCATTCGTGTGTTATCATTTAGAAAGTATTGAAGGAGGCCATGTGAGATAAAGGTAACGACATATGAATGGATATTGATCTGACCAAGAATCACAAGCCCAACTTGGGAGGAATGGCGACATTTTGATTTAGTTTATTCATACTTTATGTATTGTAATTTGCCTCAAACTTTGCTTCATATGTGTGTTTCATTATAGCAACTTGCCATGTTGAACTTAATGTTTTGATGGAATAAAGTTGTCGTTGCCATTCCAAAAGAAGTTGTCGTTGAACTTCTTAATTTTCTTACCATTGCACTTTTGTTTTCCCTTTTTTTTGTCTTGGGCCTGAGTCTTTTTTCCGCCTTGTGCTTAGGAAACATAGATCCCTTATAGTCTTGTGACTATTATCATAACACTAGAGTGTAGAGTTAAGTGATGTTAATCAGTCGATGTATGCTTAAGTTAGATGAGGAAAAATGGCATATAGTTAAAAAAACATACATTTGAATGTTATTGTTGCTTATGCATGCGTATTATTAACATGATCATATGGGTGCTTTAATAGTTTTTTGGAAGTCATGAATTCGGAAATAAAGTTTTTGTCAAGAGGGGTCTAGAAACGAGCAACAATGAGTTCAACTACAAATTATGTCATGTCTAGAAACGACCAAAATCTACAAATTATGTTACAACCACTATTCTTATGCCATGTATAATCGTTATAACATCTGTTACACCCTGAAACAACATAGTATGCATCGTCAATCTGAAAACCAAATCAAAACACCCGCAAACCTAGCTAACCCTACTGCAACGCGCGGGTTCCTACTAGTACCAATTGATACGTGGTAAATCAAAGAAGTGTTAGGGAGAGAAAGGAAGAGTTTAGAGAGAGGAAGATAGAATTTAGTTCAAATAATCAATTATCGTTATTATTCGTTTAACAACTATATAACTACCTGAGCTACAACCGTCTTAAAAGACTTTCCCGCCCAACAGATATACAATTAGCCCCCCTCAACCATCTTTCTAATACAAATAACCCATGTGACTTGTAAAAACTTTCTGACATTTACAATTAATCCCCTTATACATTAACCATGTATCACCCTACATCTACATGACTTAAATTATTTAAATACCAAACTACTATTTGTAAAAGAAATAATAATTAGAAGAAATTCACAAACTGAACACTTCAACACACAAAATCATTGCTCAACTTTGTTTCACATAATTACATATTCAAACCAATAAAAATAAAATGACTAATATCCACTGGTAACATAACCACAAAAGGGCGCGGGCGCGCGGCTGTTGGATAATGTGACCAAAGTGCATTACGCATTTCTAGTTCGCTAGAATGTTTAGAAATGAGACTCGGGTTTGAAGTAGCTTTCGGAAAAGAGAGTCTAACCCGACCTCGTAACCCTCGATTTCGCGATCAAGTTTATTTAATTTCTCCATTACCATTTGTACATCAATGGTCTTACACTCGTTCTGTTTAATGTCTTTCCACAAAGAGTCAAGTGTGAGATCTATCATATCAGCATCATTAACAATCTCATGACTTTTGTGACAACTTGGTTTGCTAGTGTGCATTAACTTTGTGATGAACGTATACAACTTATGATCAAGTTTTGGTTTACCTGACAAGATTACCAAAATGTAGCGGAACATAGAGATGGTGGCAATGACTATTTCTAGTAAAACTCGAATCAACATAGACAAATGATGATCTTCACCGTCTACAAGACACGCCTCAATTTCCCTTTCTATATGCTCTAATGATCCAACACACGCGACTATGTTCTTCTTTGCTTTCTTTCGTGACAAAAAGTAATCCATAAGGTGACCATCGGTGGCTGAATACGTGGCAACACCTTTTCTCCTCAATGCAAATTGTAGGACGCGAGCACTTCCCTTCATTTGCGCAAGCAACTCCACGAGCTTGCTATATGAGTCCATCACTCGAGTTGATCTAGCAAGAGTGTCTTCGATTAGGACTTTGTTTCTTGACTGAAGATAAACCCTTTGTGTTTGGGTGGAACCGATAAGTTCATTAACCGAAGTATACAAGTCAATTAGACATTCTAAACCACTATGAATACGTGTGGTTGAGTAGAATGGTTCAAGTGATTTGAGCTTGTTAAGGTTGATTTCGATTTGAGAAAAAGATGGGTTTAATCTAGATGGAAGGCTAGTTGATCTAAGCTCATGAGATGTGTTTATGTTATCCATGTTTGAACTTTGGTCATGTATGCTATTGGTATGCACTTCTCACTCATATATATAATTATGATCACATAGTGGTGCTGTATTTTTTAATATCTTTTCACATAGGTGCTATCTAAAAGCATCTCACGTTGGATGTATCTGCTGCAAATGCAACTTGATAAAGTAGGACATACATAATAAATTGTAAGCCACAATTTCTGTAGACATAATTATGAAATCATCAATAATGTGATTGTGGGGGCAGGTAAAATCTTTGTGAACCACAGGCAAAAATCAATGGCTGAGAGAAATGAATATTGGAGGCACGCATAGAATAATTATATCAGGATATTTTGGGAAAATCACCAAAATAGTCCTTTGACCGAGGGTCTTACGAGAATAGCTCCCTTTGGTTTTTTTTGGAGAGATGGTTTACGTATCTCCAATCCCGTCTGAGGCGTCTCCCGAGACGGCTTGGGTTCTAACCAATAAAAGTGCAACACGTCTCCGGTGACGTGTCATATTTATAAAATTTATGTTATAATTTTATTCGATTAAAACTATTCATTATAATTTTATTAATCGTGTAAGATTTATAATTTTATTTATAATTTTATTATGACGTCTCCGGCTTGGTTTCGATTAATTTTATTTATAATTTTATTATGACGTCTCCGGATTGGTTTCGATTAATTGTTAAATAAAATTCTAAATAAAATATTCATTCGATTAAAAAAGATAAAATAAACACATAAACATTACAAAGTAAATAAAAATAAAACAAACATAGGCTACGCGTTAAGCCTATCCCTCATCATTTGCCAATCAGAGACGTGTTTGAATTGTTTGTTTTGCTTGGACTCATACACTTTTTGGGTATATCGGATGGCCACGTCTTCGGGCATATCCAAGGGTACCACTCGAAGCGTTCGATTGTGGTACGCGTTGAAGATTTGACACTTGGTCTTCAAGTCATTCCACTTACTGTTTAGTGAGTAGATGCTTCGGTTAGACCCTCCCACCAACCGATTGTACTCATTTAGAATTCTGTACCACTTGTTAGTCGGGTGTAGGCTTTCTTCGACAAGTTGGCAGGCTGCTACTAACGCTATTTCTTGTTCTTCCGTCTATCGACTTGGCAGGAGGAGTTTCGGGTGTGGTGCCATATTCTTGTAAAAAGGAAACGGTTTTAGGGTGGTGGCAGAGGAGGAGTTTCGGACGGGCAAAAGAGTTCGGACGGAGTTAGGGACGGAGATGGGATGGAGGTTCATGGTATATATAGAGTGGTGGTAGAGGGGGACATGGGAAACTGAAACAACGGGACATGGGGAACTGAAACGACGAAGAAGGCACTAGAGACGTCTTGGGAATCACGAGATGGCATAAAAGACGTCTCCGGAGACGTCACCGGAGACGTGTTGCACTTTTATTGGATGGAAACCAAGCCGTCTCGGGAGACGCCTTAGACGGGTTTGAGAAACGTGAACAGTCTCTCCAAAGAAACGGGAGGGGGCTATTCTCGTAAGTCGCTTGGTCAACGGGCTATTTTGATGATTTTCCCGAATATTTTTATTTTTAGATGAAACTGTCCGGTCTTAGTTCTACGCAGAACAAAAGCAATATAATAAACCTAGATAAATTATCAAAGGAAATACATGTAAAACTAAATATAGGAGTCATTACATGAGGGCTTCCTTTATCAGGCTATTCTCAGTGGCGGATGTATACTAATATTTTAGGGGTAACGTTCAAAAAATTTCTCGTTTTTAATCAATTGACGGTGACCGAAGACAGTGGATTAGCGGTGTTGTGATGGACCGTCGCCGGAGGTGGGGCTCCAGAGGTGGCCGAAGAGTAGTCAGGGCACGAAGGAAGTAGGGTTGTTCACGAGCCGAGTCAAGCTAAGCTAGAGCAACCTTGGGCTTAATTCGATTATAAACCAAGCCGGGTCGACACGGATCGGATTATGAACTCAACTGAAAATTCAAGCTCGATTCGTCTTGTTTTATAACTAAGATGGCTTGGCTCGGCTTAGATTTAATTTTTTTATTATATTCAACAATTTAAAAGAAAACATCCAAAATAAGTTCAAATTAATACGTTAGAGGCCAAAATCAACTTCAACCAAGCACAAGTTAAGTTTCAAATTTCAACGAAATATATATATGTTCATTAGCAGTGGCGGATCTTGAACGAAAAACCTGGTAGGGCCGGACTCAATACATATAAAAATTTTCGAAAATTTTTAGTAAAATTTACACTACGAAACGAAAAAGATAGGTGGGCCGAGGTCTGGTCTGACTCTAGTAAAGAACCGCCCATGATCATTAGCATCTTAAGCAACACACAAATATGTCATAGATATCCATCCTTACTCTTAAATACTTGCATACAGTGTTGCAGAAGTCGCTAGGCGCTTCATAGTCGGTCAACTAGGGAATTGAGAGTACTCGGATATGGTAAATATTAAAAAAATTAATTTACTAGATACTATATATATATATATATATATATATATGTGTGTGTGTGTGTGTGTTAAAATAAAGCTTATTTGCAATAATTTACCGAGTTGGCCAAGTAAGTCGAGTTGTTGGCCGAATTGGTAAAGTAATTAATCGCCATGTTGATCGAGTCCGACTTATAAACGACAGTTTGCAATTACTTTCCAAGGTTAGGAGCCGACTACCGAGTACAAGCCAAGTACTCGGCCGAGGAAGTCGACTTTTGCAATACTGCTTACAAATAATAGAAAAGGTTTTATTAAGTTTTAAGTGTGGGGTTGGAGTTGGGAGTGGAAGTGTGGGATTTTAATTTTAACTTTTGTGGTGTAACATATTTTGAGAGCTAAAACATTTTGAAGGATAACGAAAATAATAGTTTAGGGGTAGCATAATACGAGAAACGTAAAAACTAAATAAAAATTTTCACTATGCTGGGGGTAGTTAAGGGGTAGCAGATGCCACCCCTCACTATATGGTATGTCCGCCATTGGCTATTCTATATTTCAGGTGTTACAAACTTTACATGATAGTTTGATATCAATATTAACTATTGATATAAATGTGTAAGTTACGTAAACGAGTAATCTACGCATTTTAGACTAAAAAGGATATAAAAAGTAAAGTCTTCATTTTGAAACAGTCAGAATTCGTGGAATTCAGGCCCGACAATTAGGGCAAGCCACGTAAGCCACGGTTTGTAACATGATATATCTAGCTGACCAAGATCTTTTCATTCGCTGTTATAGCCCATGACTACTCTTGTGGCCGTAGTTACGCTTGTTTTAGTCCTTTTTTGGTCATTTTCCTCTTTTTAATTGTTTCGGCTCAGAGTTTACTAACTCTTACACTGTGTTCCAGAGTTTCATTAAAGGAAAGAACTCGAAAAAGTGGAAAGAACTCGAAGGAAGTGGAGAGAAAGTAAAAATAGGTGTGTTCCAGAGTTTCATAAGGAAGAGGAAGGAAACAAAAGTAAATTTTTTAATAAAACTTTCCTCCCAAAATGGAAGGAATTAGAAGCAAAGGAAAGGAAAGGAAAGAAAAACAAATAAAATGTTTATCATTTACTATTTTATCCTCATACTTTAATCATTATAATACACATTGGGGATATAACTATAAAATTAAACATTTTTTTCCATTCCTTTCAACTCAGGAACATATAAAGAATTTAATTTCTTTTCCTTTCCTTTAAACTCGGGAACACAAAAAGAAGTCATATATTTTCTTTTCCTCCCTTTCTTTTCTCACCTAAATTCTCTTTCTCTTTTTTTTCTTTCCGTTAATAAACTTTGGAACATAGCGTTAACGTAGCTGCATATCAACCAATAGATGGGTTTTGTAGCTGTGTAGCCCATTAAGGTAAGATTTACTCCATAGCAACTAACAACTTGAATATTTTATGTATTGTAAAATATTTTGTGTTTGAGATGGATGGCACATAGGAAAACTAAAATAATAAACAGAATAAACCATCGCCTTCTTATATTCAAATCCGAATTTTTACATTGAAATGAAAATAAATTAAAACACGAATAATTATTTATGAAATTATATGTAGTATGAAAAGGTATTCCAATAATGGGCAAACTTGCAAAACTATCGGGGGACCATTATAAGAAGGCAATGAAGATAATTCGTAATAGAGTTAAGAGAGACAATAACGCTTTCCATATTGTCTACATAATAAACAATAATGTTTTTAAATAAATGTATGGTTGTCCGTTGTGAGCCGCGAACAAGGTTTCAGTCCGGTGCTCACCTCCAGCCACAACTGCCCTGGTGCGAGCACACGTGAAGATCCTCGGCGTGAGCACACGCGATGGTGCTCGCGTGTGTTAATGGGACAAATTAAGGACAGGTCACGCCGGTGCTTATCCCTAGCCACAATGAGATCAAGTGAGAAGAGGCGATGAGGTTGCTTGAGAATAATGTCGGTGGCTCGTGTCTGATGGCTCCCATCCCATAACGGATGATCTAAAATCTATTGTCTCTTTCAAGAAGATTTAACGGTAACCAGGTTCTGAAATTGGATGACATAATAATAGAATAATAGGGGTCCGCACCATGTTGTAAAGATGCCCCACGAAAACAAAAATAAAATACTAGAGCTAAATACTTTGGTATATAGAAATCTAAGCGAAACGATTTTTTATTTGTTTTATTTATTTGTTTGAACCCTGCAGTGAGAGAGTTGCTCGGTTTCTAAACGCCAACGACTCTCAAAATGATAAAGTGGTTTTCATACAAGAAGTGTAGAGAACATGAAATATGTTATTTAATTAATAATTTTTTGGTACAATCCTCTATAATTAAATACATAAATGAAAATACATAAAATAAGAAAATAGCTAATTTGGAGCATGAGGAAAATTTGGAAGACTTTGACTAAATTATTACTTTGACTAGTCATGCGGCACAAATCAAGGTGATAGTTTTTGGGGCATAATGCATGGAGAAAAGCATGGAAAAGACAATGGTGGACAAGGTGAAGAAACATGGAGAGGAAAACATGGAGAATAAATTATCTCCAATACTCCCCCTCAAGTTGGAGTGTTTCCTTTTCTTGTGGGCTTATAGATTTGGACCAGACTTGTCTTCTTGCGAGTTCAATGAATCCGACTTTTCTTTTTCTTGCGGGTTCAAATATTTGGACCCGACTTTTCTTTTTGCGAGCTTGAGGAACCCGACTTTTCTTTTTCTTCCGGGTTCAAAGAACCCGACTTTTTTTTTTGCGAGCTCAAAGAACTCGACTTTTCTTCGCGCGAGTTCAAAGAACTCGACTTTTCTTATCGCGAGTTCAAAGAACTCGACTTTTCTTCTTGCGGCTCAAAGGAACCTGACTTTTTCTTCTTGCGGGTTCAAAGAACCCGGCTTTTCTATTTTTTTTGTGGGTTCAAAGGACCCAACTTTCCTTTTTTTTGTTGGTTTAATAACCCCGACTTGTCTTTCTATTGGTCTTTGATTTTCTCCATCTTTCTTCCGCCTCTCATTGTCTCACTCCTTTTTTATGTTTTTTTAATTCACCTCCTTACAAAAATTTCTAAAAAAACTCCCTTTTTTCTACTCTTGTGACCCAAGACTTAATTTTCTCTCTCTCTTTTTTTTTTAAATGATTCATCCACTAACCTTTTCCGTTCCCAATGCAAAGATTTCCTTGCAAGCCATCGCAACGCCTCACATGTTCACATTCCTTTTTTTTTAGATATAACTTGTCTCCTTCTCTTTCTTCGCTAGACAACGAAACTCTTTCTTTCTTTGTCGATTTCTTTCTTCTCCTTTCTTTCTGGTAGTTTTTTTTTTGTGTGGATGGTTGTTGGCGCGTTAGAATGGGTTTGGGTTGTAGCTAGTGCGTGGTGGAAGACTGGTTTTTCGTGGCTGTAGTGCGGCAGCCGGTGTTGGTTTGACTAAATAGGTGTTTTTTTAGCATATTGTTCCAAGGATCAGGAAAAATGCTCTGATAGCATATAGAAATCTAAGCGGAAGTGATTTTCTATTTGGTTTAGTTTATTGGTTTGTTTCTGCCCTAGAGTCGAGGGCTGCTCGGTTTTTAATTATCGACTCTCAAAATGGCAAAGTGGTTTTGGTACAAGAAATGTATAGAGAATATGAAATATGTTATTGGATTTATAAATTTTTGGTACAATCAAATGAGGAGATCACCTCCTCTATAAATACATAAAAAAAGAGAATAGCTAATCTTGGGCATGAGTAAAGCTTTGAAGACTTTGACTATTACTTTGACTAGTCTTGAGGCGCAAATCAATGTGCTAGTCTTTGGGGCATAATGCATGAAGGAAAGCATGGAAGAGAATGGTGGACGAGGTGATGAAACATGGAGAATAAATTATCTCCAATATGGTAAGAGGGGATTTTCTAGATATATTGGATTTAAAGAAAATTGCAATAATAATTAGACGAGTTAAATACCAATTTCGTTCATGAGGTTTGGCACTTTTTGCTAGTTTCATCCAAAAGTTTATTTTTTCTCATCTGGATCCAAAGGTTTTCAAATACTTGCTCGTTTCATCTAACTCGTTAACACCGTTAGTCCCAGTCAGTTAAGTAAGGGCATTTTTGTCAATTCGTCTGTTAAGTGAAGCACACTGTTTGTCAATTCGTATGTTTTTAATCCCAACTCTATTTAAACCACCCCAAGTCTGTAAATCACCCCCAAATTGATCTTATTCATCTTCTTCCTTTCAAAACCCTAATCAATCTAATAAATCAAATCACTCAACTTGAATACCAATTTCGACAACTGTGATCTTGATTTTCCAATGGAAGTACTATCCTTTTTAACGTTACCAACTAACTTAGACCTATTAACACTATCAAGAAAGCCTAAAAAATTTGTAGCTACAATATCCTCAGGTGTTCCAACACATTGATGTCTACCTAGAACCGGTCTAACCCCGCATAAAATCGGAACCAGAGTGTCTGACTCAATCCTTTCTACATATATATACTGACCCAGTTGGATCTTATCACTCAAAATAAGATCAACATTTTCATCAGGTAAAGATACATAAGTAGCATGAGATGAATCAGATACCTTAAGATAATACCCTTGGTTTTTAAAAAGCTCATCACCAACTAAAGCAGGAACAATGCTCACAACCTGTAACAAAGATGATCAATGTTAACCTGCAACCTTTACATCTGTGTTCATATGTTGCAACAACTTAAACAGAACCCCAGGTACCAAAGCAGCCATTTTTTTGTTCACAAATACAATTCATATCATATTAAACAATACCCATATCACTGATCTGTTGTAGTGTTGTATGATCAAACGAAATGTTTAAAAGGGTCCAAGATTACCTTAATGTATGCAATATTTAAGTAAAAGTTGAAATGGTCCAAGAAAGATGCAAAATTCTAAAGCTTTTAGATGTAAGTAGTTAATAATGAGGCAGGTCAAAAGGTGGAGTGTTATACAAATCACTCTGGAATAAAAGAACAAAAAATAGTAGTTGGGAGTGGGTTGAGACGCACGTTTACTGCTCAACGGATCTTGAAAATGTGGGGTTTGGTGAAGTTAACTTAAATTGGTCCCAATGAAGGTGAGGAGTCAGAGGGGCTAGCCATGGTGAGTCAAGTTTATTTGAAAGGAAGAAGATGAATAAGATCAATTTGGGGGTCATTTACAGACTTGGGGTGGTTTAAATAGGGTTGGGATTAAAAACATACGAATTGACAAAAATGCCCTTCAATTAACAAATGAATTGACAAAAAGGCCCTTACATAACTAACTGAGACTAACGGTGTTAATGAGTTGGATGAAATGAGCAAGTATTTGAAAACCTTTGGATCCAGATGAGAAAAAAATAAACCTTTTAGATGAAACCAGCAAAAAGTGCCAAACTTCAGGGACGAAAATGGCATTTAACTCTAACTAGACAAAAGATCAAATACAAACTAGTTTATTGTATGAACTCTACGAATCACATGATTCCTAAAAAAAGTGGTTGCAATTTTGTAATTATCTAAAATCCTATTTCCATTGTTGTCAGTCCCTAAACCCTATTATATTCCTCTTGCTGCTGCCTCCATTAATCAGACAACTTAAATTTTGTTTTTATTGATGGATCGTAGTCTATACACCTTTCGCTTAAAAACCCACTGATCGTATTGTTATTTCCTTTGCATTTTGTTCTTATATCAATGGCTGAAAGTATGACGGATGTGATGCAAGGTATGTAGTTGTTTAAATGTTTTGACTTTAATTTTTTAATTTTACTTGTTTTGCATTCGGATTTTTGTATATTCAGTTTTATTCCAAATATCATTCAATGTATTTTATTAATACTTAGCATAATATCCTAGTTTGATTTTGAAGGAGGGGCAACAATGGTGGTGTAATTTAGTCTGGCTTCATCAAGTTTATACCCATAGGAATAAGATTAATGTTTGAAGTAACGTGGTTTAGTTTCTTCTATAGTGTGCTTATCGGAAGAAAGGCGCGAAATTCTATTCCGGGCATTGTGATTAACGGGGAATGGGTTGAATAGCCTACTTTGGTGAAAAGAGAGGTATTGCGATTTTTTAGGACTCATTTTAAGGAGTCGAATTCTTTGCGTCCTTTGCTGGAGTGTTCGGGATTACGGAAAATCGAAGAACAGGCTACGGTGTCCTTGGTTGAGGTGTTTACTAAACAAGAAATCAAAGAAGCGGTTTTCGAATGTGGCTCAAACAAGGCCCCCGGGTCGGATGGGTTTAATTTTCGTTTTGTCAAGCGTTTCTGGAACTTGCTTGAGGAGGATTTTTATCATGCCATGATGGATTTTCACTGGTCTGGTATTATTAATCCAGGTTGCGGGTCGTCTTTTATTACTTTGATACTCAAGGTTAAAACTCCTTTGGGTCTTAAAGATTATCGGCCTATTACTCTTATTGGGATGATTGGTAAAGTAATTTCTAATATACTTGCAAATCGTCTCAAAAGGATAACCGGTCAGGTTATATCAGAGTCTCAATCGGCCTTCTTATCTAATCGTTTCATTCTTGATGGTCCTCTTATGGTGAACGAAGTCATGGATTGGTTGAAAAAAAGAAATAGGAAAGCTTTTATGTAAAAAATAGATTTCGAGAAGGCCTATGACAATGTCAATTCAAACTTCTTGTTATCTATTATGGCTCAAATGTGTTTCCCTTCGATATGGTGTAGTTGGATTAAAGGTATTCTCGAGTCTTCTAGAGCCGCGGTTCTTGTTAATGGCTCCCCGACTCTCGATTTTAATTGTGAAAAGGGGCTCTGACAAGGTGATCCTTTGTCACCATTCCTCTTCTTAATTGTGATGGAATCTCTTTCATGGTTATTGGAGAAAGCTAAAGAGATCGGCATTTTCAAAGGTATTAGTTTAATGGATAATGAAGCGGATATCTCTCACCTTTTCTATGCGGATGACGCTCTTATTCTAGGAGAGTGGTCGCGCGAGAATATTCAGAGTATTGCTATAATTCTCCGGATTTTCTATCTTTGCTCGGGTCTTCGAATTAATCTTCATAAGTCGAATTTATTTGGTATTGGTACGGAAGACAAAGAGGTTGATGATATGATGGAAATATTGGGATGTAAAAGAGGAGGGATTCCTTTTGTCTACTTAGGAATTCAAGTAGGGGCCAAGATGACTCGTATAAGCAATTGGAACCCGGTTATTGAAGTTATAAAGAATTTTCTTGAGTCTTGGAAAGCGAAAACTTTATCGATTGGACGACGCTTGGTTCTTATTAAGTCGGTTCTTGAAAGCTTAACAGTGTATTACCTTTCGCTTTACAAAGCTCCTATGGCCGTGATTGATAGTATAGAGACTATTATGAGACGCTTTTTGTGGGCGGGGTCTAGGGAAGAAAAAAAAAGATTCCTTGGGTTGCGTGTGTAACACCCCAAAATTTATAAACCGTATTTTATGATAATATAAGCACACGTGGCTTTTAACTAGAAAATACTTGGCAAAAGTGGAGGGACCAAACCTGCCAAAGCCTTAAACTTGACTTGTAGGCTTGAATAAAATGCAGGGAATATGTTTTCCCTACTCATAACTTACGATCCAAACACCCTCTTGCAAACCAAACCCTAAAAAATCATAAACAAGCTTGAATCAAGTTCAATTCAAGGGGCTTTTTCTTGGGATAGCAAGAAATCAGACCTACTAACCTCGTGTAATCAGTAGGTAACTCTTGTTTCATCATATTTGATGTATTATCACTTTCATGGAAATGTTGATAATCTAGGGTTTATATAAAAGTCGAATTGGGTGTTTGGGAAGGTGTCTCTACTGCAAGGAAACCTTATTCCCAACAAATCTTTGTTGAATTCATGCTAGTTTATCAAATGGAATGAAATCCCTAAGACAACTTGGTGGGTATTGATGGTTATGAGCAACATGTGTGCTCATAAGCTAAAATGAGTGTTTTAGAACTAAGAAGGTGAACTTGGGTTGTCAAATTGTCATCGTTTGATGAATCAAGGCTAAATACTTGATTGATAGGCAAATGGCTCATAAACCACCCAAAATTATAGTCTTGATAATTCATGCCCCACCAAGTGTTTGTTAAAATGTCCAAATGAATGAATTTAGACTAAAACTCGATAAATGTGTTGAACATGATACGTAAAAAAAAAGGTTGATTGATCATGTGTAACCATGTTGTTAATATGATCCTAACCAAATAGGGGGATTACAATCTACTAGGTAGTAAAAAGAGGGGTTTCGGGAGGCCTAGAATCAAAGGAATCTCGAGTTGAGGTAAAGAGGAAGCACGCATAAGGTAAGTCACTCGATGACTTAATTCTTAATATGTCTCTGGTATGTTTATATGCTTAATTATACCTTTGTATATGCATTTGGGAATTAGACATTGTAATGTCACAAAAAGAAGCATAAATACGATACACGATTCATAGAAGATGGCCTTAGATGAAGGCTGTTAATATCCCATTTAGACTATCGGGTCAATTGGGTAAAAATGCTAGATAGACAATAGCTTAGGCCAAGAGTTAACCTTAAGCCGATAACGAATTTGTGCTAGTTGCTTGAGTTTATTCATAGGCTCAATGTTATCTACCTCAAGCTAGTCTAGAAGCAAAAAGGGCGCGAGCCAAGGTAAGTCATATCTATGACTTTGTAGGATATATATATACATATATGCTCATGTTGGGTATATAAATCGTGGGTATATCTTTAGATGAGATGAGATTGTGATTTCCAAGGGTCATAAGAAAACATTGTGTTTAGATCCCGTTGCAAGTCAAAGAGACCGAGCGAACAAGACCGAGAGAAATGGCACATGTGGCCATGGACACTAGGCATCGCAAACCCGGTATAAATGACTTGGGTGGAGGTCACCTAGTCGAGTTGAGGCTTGATAAGCATAGAAAAATCATTACTAGGCCTTGAAAATCATAAAATCTTAAAAACTTGGATGTATGCAAAAGTTAACGGGTCAACATATTGATGGACATATAATTCAGGGTTCTTGGGTTAGAAACCGAATAAGGAATTCAAATATACAGTTAATCATGTTTGTATTACGCATAAGAACCCTTAAACGTGTCCATGGAAGCCCCGGGAGCAGTTCTAGACGGACCCAAAAGGGGCAGCTTGGTGCTGAAACATTTCGTACCTTGTCAGGATTTGGTGTAGGATACGCCACCAGATGCCCTCTCCCTACGCCAATAGCGTAGGATACGCCAAAACTGGCGTAGGATATGCCAAATCAGCCAAAATTCATTCTTTTTGTATTTTGCATCTAAATTCAATCACAATAACATATTTATGGGTTGTCTAACTGTGATAAACCCTTAGGTACTCAGCTACATGAACCGGATGAGGATCGAGGCTTATTTGAAGAACCGAACATGCTTAACTCGTCTGTTTCCGCAACGTTTTGATAAACTTATGAAGATACTTGGTTATTTTGTAATATGCTAAGCCGTAAGTATAATTTAGGATGTTTGTACTAATCAATATCGCTTTTGGATGTTAATGCGTTAAAGTAAACTATGAAATGCTTTAGCTTTCCAAGTACAAACCAAGTATATTATCGTTTAATTACCCCTATTATGGGTAGGGTATTACAAGTGGTATCAGAGCCCAAGGTTAAGCGAGTTAAGCGTTCGGTTCAAGCTTGATCATCAATCTGGTAAGGAAAATAATTTAATCTAGTTGGTTAGCATTATACATCACGATTGAACACGAGTCAATCAAGAATTAAATTTGGAAAAGGTACAATGAGCCATTGAACCCGAATATACGCCAATTACACGGTCATGGTGAGCTAAGGCTCAGCCGAACCGGAAATTGGGAAAAGATGCAAAGAATACTTAAAACTCGGATAAATTCCAATCACACGGTCATGGTGGGCTAAGGCTCAACCGAACCGGGAATTGGAAGGAATGATCGCACCAACAAGACTGCGCGATCGGATTAAACACAAATAGCTTAATAATTCGGGTATACAGAAATACATTAGACAAACTAACAAGAATGTTTTTATTAAACAAGATGCATGACCAGAAATTGCCCACTTGGAGAGTACCATGGTGATTGCGATAAGATCACCGTGTCATGTGTGGATTGCTTACCCTGGCCAGGTAAGTGTTAAACACATGGTGCGGTGGGCTTCTCATGATCTACAATTCTACCCTTCACATGACAAGGACTGGGTTAGGGGAGTAAAGCATATTAAACATTTCCAAAAATATAACTCGTGAGGTCATATAAAGAGGAAGTATTTCCAAATAACGTAAGTGGTCGGGTAGGCCAGGTATGTAAAACCGATGCATAAACGACCCGCGGGGCCGTAGAGCCAAAGGTATTACCACAATGGTTACACGGATTAGGAAAAGAGAGTTGAACCTTAATCAAGTTTGAGTCATAAACAGATGCAGTTCAAAAATATACTTGAACCTTAATCAAGGTTGAGTCATAAACAGATGCAGTTTAAAAATATACTTGAACCTTAATCAAGGTTGAGTCATAAACAGATTCAGTTCAGAAATAGACTTGAACCTTAATCAAGGTTGAGTCATAAACAGATTCAGTTCGGAAATAGAGTTGAACCTTAATCAAGGTTAAGTCATAATAAAACTCGAACCTTTATAAAGGGTTAAATTCGTAAATAGACTTGAAACTTAATCAAAGGTTAAGTCGTAAACACACTCAAATCTTAGTTAAGAGTTAACACGCAAATAGACTTGAACCTTAGTCCAAGGTTAAGTCCTAAATACATTCAACCCATAATCACAGGCCAATTTCCTGAAAGAATTTTGACCTTAACCAAAAGGTTAAATAATAATCACCTTGAGACATAATCGAGAATTTACTCGTAAGTAGACTTGAACTTTAGTTAAAGGATCAAATCATAATCACATTTGAACCTTGAGGAGAGGTTAAACTGTAAGGAATCTTGAACCTTAATCGAAGGTTAAGACATAGTCAAACTCGAACCTGAATGGGAAGTCAATCAAGCAGTAAAAGTCGAACCTTAACGAAAGGTTAAATCATAAACCACTCTGAACCTCATCTAAAGTGTAAACTTTTAACGAGTCTAAACCGTACCCGAGGGCCAACTCGTATGCCAACGGGAACCCCGTACCGTGGTAAGGCAAAAGCCAAGATTCAGGCTAAGCTTAAGGTTAAGTTACACTTAAACTTGACTCGTAATAAATTCATTAAAGCCTACGGGCAAATGTGAACTATGCGTCACATCATAATAAATTCGTGAAAACCTATGGGCAAATGTGAACTATGCGTCACACTAAATCATAAGGATCCGTGAAAGTTCACGGGCAACCATGAATTACTTGTCTCGCAAAAAATTGGAATGCAACGAAAGTGTGAACTATGATTCACACGAATCTGAGCTAAAAACAAGGTATTATAGCGTAAAACGAAGTGTTAAATAAAAGAAGAAATTAAATGCTAAATCAAAAGGGGGATCGTAGAAGACCCTAGAAAACGGAGGTGCATCCGCACCAGATGAACGATCCTAGCCTTGAGCAAGGATCGTGTGAGAGTAAACGATGAATGATGTGATCTAATAAAGACATGTCAAAAACAAATAAAGCGAGATAAATCTCATGGGCTTTAGCATGAGATGGATGAACAGACAATCTAAACTCTAAATCAGATAGATGGCTGTGAATCATAGAAATGATGGCAATGCCTTCATAATAAACCCAACGCGGCCTGCTGAATTACTATGCATATGAATACTAAATAAAAAAACATAAGCAATAGACTTGTGCGACTAAACATGGTAACGTAACACCATGAAACACAGAAGAGCAAGAACCCTGTTGAGAAACGTTGAATTGATCGATGGGTCAATAAGTCTTAAGGGACACAAATAAACATAAACGGATCATAGTTCAGTAACGGGCCTTACAAGGCTAGACCAATAAAGGAATTGCCTTGGATTTAAAGTGTTCCGAGGAATTAATAAAAACATAATCAGGAAGGGGACGTGAAAACGGGGTGTTATATACGAAGTAATACCTAGATAACTAAAAGAGTCGGAAGACTCGGGTTAAATCTCAAATAAGATGCTTGCAAGAGCTCAAAATATAAATTTGAAAGGCTAGATAAGAAAGGGTCACGAACACTATGCTAATTCTTTTGATAGGATAAAAATCCTAAAAGCCCGAGGCGTTGGGGAAAAAGATAATAGGTGATCAATCGCCTAGAATTTATTTCGAATAAGAGCGAAATATACTAAATAATGGATTAGATAAAACCAATGTGAGTTAAAGAATGCATGACAGGCGCAATGCTATCTGAGGTATTATATGGAGGATTCCATGGAATATTCTAACTCTAAATGAGTAATGCGAAATACTAGCCTAGCGCTAAACTAGGACATATGCACATTGTAAGATCCCACATGGGTTGGGAAAGGGAAACAAACACTTCTTTATAAGGGCTGGGATACCTTCTCTGTCGTACGTGTTTTAGCCAGTCCTTCGGGGGTGAGACCAATGCAAAACCGTGAGCTTAATCACAGTCTAATACAGCTGGCCAGGCAAAGCGGGCAATATACGATATGAGTTACCTTGGACTATTACAGCCTGTTAAACGAAAGTTGGACTTTTATAAAGTCCAACAAATCTTAACTCAGAAGTTTGACAGACGATGTGTAGAAACACATCCTAAGTCACAGTCCTGAGATTGGATGACTAACTAAAGCATTTGACTTACGAAACTAAGTCTATTTGTAACCGAAACCCCTGATGAATTAACTATTCCCAGAATTAGCAATCGGATAGTAAGAAAATGAACGATACACCGTTAATATCCTATGATAGCTAAGCAATCACTAGAAAGATCAAACGGGTCAAGTGAATTCGTCACCACTTGGACCCAGAGGAATGCATAAATATACCTAAGCCTAGTGACAGGTGAAAACACAATTAAAAAGGACACGCGTTGTCTATAACAAGGAAGGCGTGAGGTGCGGAAAGGACTCGATACTTTTCGGTAAAACCATGGAATTATAATAAGCCTTTGAGCCAAAATCAAACGGAAATTAAAACCACGTTGAGTGTGGGTAAAGGTCTTCGGGAAGCCGTATGATAACCAAACCCAATATGTGCTTTAGTGCATAGAAATGATTCTAAGAAGAGTAAATAATTAAATGTACACCCTAAGTCTTCGGGGACTTATGGGTTCTAGACACGCAAAAGAGTCCAGTAAATGGCTCTTGGACAAACCAGGACACCTGCGGGCGCCTAAACTTGAATAATCTCTCGTAAAGGTTAACGAATATGTATACATAAACTTAGAGGCGTAACCAAATTCCATTAAAATAACCCTTGTCGAGGAGGAATAAAACTCAAGGTTAACCATGAGGCGCAACCCATGGGAATCCACATATACATCTGGTTTCGAGGTTGAAACCCTCTTTAAGGGGGTTGGAGTTGTAACACCCCAAAATTTATAAACCGTATTTTATGATAATATAAGCACACGTGGCTTTTAACTAGAAAATGCTTGGCAAAAGTGAAGGGACTCAACCTACCAAAGCCTTAAACTTGACTTGTAGGCTTGAATAAAATGCAGGAAATATGTTTTCCCTACTCATAACTCACGATCCAAACACCCTCTTGCAAACCAAACCCTAAAAACTCATAAACAAGCTTGAATCATGTTCAATTCAGGGGATTTTTCTTGGGATAGCAAGAAATCAGACCTACTAACCTCGTGTAATTAGTTGGTAACTCTTGTTTCATCATATTTGCTGTATTATAGCTTTCATGGAAATGTTGATAATCTAGGGTTTATATAAAAGTCGAATTGGGTGTTGGGGAAGGTGTCTCTAGTGCAAGGAAACCTTAATCCCAACAAATCTTTGTTGAATTCATGCTAGTTTATCAAATGGAGTGAAATCCCTAAGATAACTTGGTGGGTATTGATGGTTATGAGCAACTTGTGTGCTCATAAGCTAAAATGAGTGTTTTAGAACTAAGAAGGTGAACTTGGGTTGTCAAATTGTCATCGTTTGATGAATCAAGGCTAAATACTTGATTGATAGGCAAATGGCTCATAAACCACCCAAAATTATAGTCTTGATAATTCATGCCCCACCAAGTGTTTGTTAAAATGTCCAAATGAATGAATTTAGACTAAAACTCGATAAATGTGTTGAACATGATACGTAAAAAAAAAGGTTGATTGATCATGTGTAACCATGTTGTTAATATGATCCTAACCAAATAGGGGGATTACAATCTACTAGGTAGTAAAAAGAGGGGTTTCGGGAGGCCTAGAATCAAAGGAATCTCGAGTTGAGGTAAAGAGGAAGCACGCATAAGGTAAGTCACTCGATGACTTAATTCTTAATATGTCTCTGGTATGTTTATATGCTTAATTATACCTTTGTATATGCATTTGGGAATTAGACATTGTAATGTCACAAAAAGAAGCATAAATACGATACACGATTCATAGAAGATGGCCTTAGATGAAGGCTGTTAATATCCCATTTAGACTATCGGGTCAATTGGGTAAAAATGCTAGATAGACAATAGCTTAGGCCAAGAGTTAACCTTAAGCCGATAACGAATTTGTGCTAGTTGCTTGAGTTTATTCATAGGCTCAATGTTATCTACCTCAAGCTAGTCTAGAAGCAAAAAGGGCGCGAGCCAAGGTAAGTCATATCTATGACTTTGTAGGATATATATATACATATATGCTCATGTTGGGTATATAAATCGTGGGTATATCTTTAGATGAGATGAGATTGTGATTTCCAAGGGTCATAAGAAAACATCGTGTTTAGATCCCGTTGCAAGTCATAGAGACCGAGCGAACAAGACCGAGAGAAATGGCACATGTGGCCATGGACACGAGGCATCGCAAACCTGGTATAAATGACTTGGGTGGAGGTCACCTAGTCGAGTTGAGGCTTGATAAGCATAGAAAAATCATTACTAGGCCTTGGAAATCATAAAATCTTAAAAACTTGGATGTATGCAAAAGTTAACGGGTCAACATATTGATGGACATATAATTCAAGGTTCTTGGGTTAGAAACCGAACAAGGAATTCAAATATACAGCTAATCATGTTTGTATTACGCATAAGAACCCTTAAACGTGTCCCTGGAAGCCCCGGGAGCAGTTCTAGACGGACCCAAAAGGGGCAGCTTGGTGCTGAAACATTTCGTACCTTATCAGGATTTGGTGTAGGATACGCCACTTTTGGAGTTGCCTACGCCAATTGCCTACACCAATTATGGCATAGGATACGCCAACGTCAGAGTGCCTACGCTGATTTCTACTGCCCGACGCCACCAGATGCCCTCCCCCTACGCCAGTAGCGTAGGATACGCCAAATCAGCCAAAATTCATTCTTTTTGTATTTTGCATCTAAATTCAATAATAATAACATATTTATGGGTTGTCTAGCTGTGATAAACCCTTAGGTACTCAGCTACATGAACCAGACGAGGATCGAGGCTTATTTGAAGAACCGAACATGCTTAATTCGTCCGTTTCTGCAACGTTTTGATAAACTTATGAAGGTACTTGGTTATTTTGTAATATGCTAAGCCGTAAGTATAATTTAGGATGTTTGTACTAATCAATATCGCTTTTGGATGTTAATGCGTTAAAGTAAACTATGAAATGCTTTAGCTTTCCAAGTACAAACCAAGTATATTATCGTTTAATTACCCCTATTTTGGGTAGGGTATTACAGCGTGGGATATTATAACTACTCCGAAAAAGAAAGGTGGTTTGGGAGTGGCAAAGTTACAAGAGGTAAATTAAGCGCTTCTTCTGAAATGGACATGGAGATTCAAAAAAGAAGGTACTAGTTTGTGGAAGAAAATTATATTTGGTTGTCACGGGTCAAGTAGGCCTTTGGCTATGTTACCATGTAGCGCCTCGGCCAGTAGTTGTTGGAAACAAATTGCTAAAGTGGGAGAAAAAAAACTCTCAAATGGTTCGGCTCTTAACACCTATTTTGTTGGTTTGCTTGGTGATGGTTCTTCTATAAATTTTTGAGGAGACATTTGGTTACGAGAAGAACCTCTTCGAATTATATACCCAAACTTGTTTAGGCATGAAAAAAAGAAATCGGTGAAGTTTTCGGCTCGAATCCAATGTGTGAACAATGTCAAAAGCTTGGAGTGGGAGTGGAGGACAACTCCAACATCGTATACCGAAGTAACAGAGCTGTTTAATCTTCTTGGGGATATACATGATTTGGAATGGAGAGGTGGCCGAGATGCATGGAATTGGAAGTTAGAAAGGGATGGGATTGTCACGGTTTCTTCGGCCAAGAATCTATTTTCCGAAAACTCAATGATTACTTCTACTCAGTTGATAAAATGGAAGTGTTGGGTCCCTTTAAAATGCAAAATTATGGTATGGAGGGTTGCTCGTAATCGTCTTCCTACTACTCCGGAGCTTATTAAACGTGGCGTGAATTTGCAACAAACCTCTTGTGCCCTATGTCATACAGAACAGGAAACAGTTATTCATTTCTTCACCGGCTGCGGATTTACATATGAAGTTTGGAGTGGAGTTGAAGTGTGATGCCGTTTGAGTCCCTTGTTTGCTTTCGATATGTCGGACCTTCTGCAAGTTGCGGAGAATCAAACAAATTTGAAGGAAACGAGGTACATTCTTAGAGGAATTGTGTACACTACAATGTGGGCGTTGTGGAACGAACATAATGCTCGTATTTTTAATAACAAGTTTCGGCAACTGATTGAGGTTATGGAGATTATAAAGTCGACGCGTATTTTTGGATTCAGAATAGATCTAGATGGAAAGAGGTAGATTAGAATAATTGGTGTAAATATCCTTTGGATTTTATGTAATATAAGGTATACAAGTTTGTTGAAGAACACAATCATACTTTGATTTCCCAAGAAGATATTCAATTTGTTCCTTCATCAAGAAATTTATCAGTTATGAAGCAAAAGAGGATATGTTCTTTGTCAACGTTAAATTTAGGCCATGTTAAATCATTTCATATTATGAGGACAAAATATGGTGGTTTTGAAGAGGTTGGTGCAACTACTTTAGATTGCAAAAATTTTAAAAGAGATTTAAAATGTTTTATTGGAGAATATGATGCTGAAAGGATTGTTCAAAGATTAACTGATAAGAAAGATTATCTTCCCGATTTTTCATTTGAGTTTACTGTTAGTGCATGTTTGTGTGACAAAGGTTTCTCTAGATTAGTTTCGTTTTTGTATTTGGTTGATAGTTATATTGTAACATGCTTAACATTGTTATAAGCGAAGTTGTTAAACAACGAAGATGGTCATCTTCGTTGATCTGGTCGTGTGCATCTTCTTTGTTTACAGATCAAGCCCATGCAAGTATAAATATCTTGCATGGGGTGTAGGCTAGGGTTGATCAGTTGTTACCTTGTAATTGATATTGGTTCCACTGAAATAATATCAACAGAGAAGCCGTTTATAAGTATTTCTATCGTGTTCTTCGTTGTGATTTATTCATCCTTTGCAGAAACATTTATCAAGGGGTTCCGCACCTTCATAGATCTGATCTAGCTTGTAATCGATCCATTCCACGGACCTACAATTGGTATCAGCGCTTTTATGCTCTATTGTACAGTTAAAGCTCGATTATTGCCAAGATTGAATCGATTGGAACGTGTTTTTACGTCCAAAACTTCTGTTTTCGAGTCTTAATATCTTTCTCAGTCAAAAATAAAGGTTTACAGAAAGTTTTGAGAGTTTTGTAATTGTTTTCAGTTGAAAAATCAAAGTTGTTTTTTGAACAGATTCATACAACGAAGTTAGGGTTACTAACGAAGATATCATATCTTCGTTATTATTCAACTTCACTTTTAAAAGTGAACTTCGTTATTTCTCAATTTCGTTCTAAAGGTCATCTTCGTTTAATGTTAACTTTGTTTGAGATCATATTCGTTTAATAATCAATTTCGTGGAACCATATCTTCGTGAATTAACAACTTCGTGGAACTGTTATGACATACAGAATCGAATTCGATTTGAACAGTGGACTGTTATTTGGACCTTATGCTTAGACTGTGGACTGATAACTTATTCTTGGACATTTAAAATTAATATAAGACATATCATATAATAATTAAAATGTCGACTTTGAATAGGTTTTTAGAAGTGGACCATGAGATTGGAAAGTCAAACTTTTCACCTAAGATGATTTCAGTGAATGACCATTATTGGTGGAAGGACAAGTTCGAAGAGTGGGCAAGGTTTTATATGATGATAGGATGGATTTTCATTAGAGATGGTTACATACCACCATCTAGAGCTATTGATGGTAGAAGTGTTAAGGAATAATTTAAAGATATGGATGAGGAAGAAAAGCTGATGTTCGAAGCTGAGAACAAGGCACATGCTGCTATCACCATGAGCATGCCATAGGAAATATTGCACACCTTTAGGAAATACCAAAATGCACAAGATTTGTGGAATGACTTAGAAAAGCACTTTCAGGGAAATGATAATGTTAAGAAAAATAGAATTGACTTGCTTAAGAAATGGTTTGCTATCTTTAGGGCTTTCACAGGTGAAACCCTTGAAGAGATTATAATGAGATACTACCATCTTGTTACTGAGCTAGAAAACTACAAGATTGAACACACAAATGTTGAGATGACCACCGAGATTCTGGATGCATTGCATGCAAAGGGGGAAGTTTATACTTTTCTCATAAAAGAGAATCCAGAATTCGCTACATACAAGCTTGACGATGTAATAAGAAGACCGAGGGCTTATGATTTGGTGATGAAAAGGAAGGATGCCGGTTCGGATCAGGTTCAAGATCCGGGAGTGTACTATGGGAAATTATCATCCAAAGCCTCATCTGGTGGCACATCTAGTAGTATTGGGAATGTTACTGCATTCTTTTCAAGAGATAGTTCTAGTGACATTATGCTAGATTCTGACGGTGATGTTTGTTTCATGTCTGTTTCAGGTGAATCAACGAAGGTGAAGGATATTCCCTCAGGAAAGGACAAGGGAAAAAGCACTGCTGACTCCAACAAATCTGACTCCAAATGCGATCACAAGTCATGCAAGTCTATGCCCATGATGACTATGATCATATTGATCCAATATTGTTTGATGAGACTATGATCAGATTGATCCGGATGACCTGGTTTTGGAAGAAGGGCAAGAAAGTTTATGGAGAGAACTGGAAAAAAGCTCGTAGGTGGAAGACCTGGTTTTGACAAATCCAAAGTCAAATATTACAACTGCTATGGGTATGGGCACTTCGCAAAACAATGTGCCAGACCTAAAAGTCAAAAGCAGGGAAGAACCACAAGGTAAAGCTCATCGGTGGTGCCTTTCTAGAGCAACTTGGGCCAAAGGCACTAATGGCAGCCATGTCTGATGGTTCATATGACTGGAGCTGTGTGTTAGATGGTGCTGATGGTTCAAACAATTAGGCTCTCATGGCCAAGATTGTTGAAGAAGAGACTGAGAATGAAGTGAAACCTATTGAGCAAGTGTCTGATGAACAGGTTAATGAGATTAAGACAGAAGGGAATGAGAACAAGGTGAATGAAGGAGACACAACTGAAAGCGAACGTGAAGCTAAGGAAGCTGAAGCAACTAAGACGGGGAGTGAAGCTAACAAGGAGGTATCTACCCAGGTGCTGGATCTGACAGCATCAACTGAAGGGATGTCTGCTAAAGAGTTTATGGCTTATATGGCATAACTGACATCGAAAGAGAAAAAGGTACTTCTTCCTCTAGCTTTAGTTGTAGAAGCTTGCAATAAATGTGTTGATTATGCTTAACGTATTTTGTTGCTTGCTTATAAAGAAAATTATCAGGTTGCTAAGCATAACACTAATTTAGTCGTGCTTCTAGATAAAGAGAAATAGTTCAATCTAAGTAATAGGATAATAGAAGGGAATCTTAAAATATCCCTTAATGTTGCTAAGAAATATCTAAAAGAGCTAAACTATATGCTTAGAGAAAAGATAGATTATCTTAATCTATCACAGTTGGCCTTAGTTGATAAGCAAGAAGAAATTGCTAAGAAAAATGCTGAAATAGATCAACTGAAAATTAAGGTAGCTGATTTGAAAATTAAGGTAGCTGATTGCATCGCATTATCTCACCATGGCCTTTCATGAAATAGTGGATGGACATAGTGGGAAAGCTACCTAAAGCTCCTAGTGGAAAAGTATTCATGCTAGTCATGACTGAATATTTTTCGAAATGGATAGAGGATGAAGCATTTGTACAAGTCAGAGACAAGGAAGTAGTATCCTTCATTAAAAGAAACATCCTGATATGATTTGGTGTACCAACTGAGATTATATGTGACAATGGATCTCAATTCATCAGCAAAAGAGCAACCAGCTTTTGTGAAAGCTGGGGAATCAAGATGATAACATCAACACCTGTCCATCCTCAAGCTAATGGACAAGAAGAGTCTTCCAACAAGATCATTGTCAAAAATTTAAAGAAGAAGCTAGGAGAAAAGAAAGGGAAATGGGAAGAAGAACTTCCATTTGTATTATGGGTAGATAGAACCACTTCCAAGAATGCAACTGGCCAAACACCTTTCTCTTTGGTCTTTGGAACAGAAGCCATGCTCCCAACAGAAATGATAATGCCTACAGCAAGAAGACATCTTTAGGATGCAACTACCAACTCGGAAACATTGTTACAAGATCTTGAAACAGTGGATGAGCTTAGAGATGCTGCTAAATCAAGAATGGTAGCCTATCAACAAAGGATAGCCAGAGCTTACAACAAAAACATAAGGATACGAAGGTTCCAAGTAGGAGACTTGGTTCTTAGAAAGGCTTTTCAGAATGCTACTAAACCAAGTGATGGTAAATTAGCTCCTAAGTGGGAAGGACCATACTTATTTGATTTTGAGGCTGGTAAAGGGGCATATTGGCTCTCAACTATGGAAGGTGAAATTCTTCCAAGGTCTTGGAATGCGATCCATCTTAAATGCTATCACATATGAGGTTTGAAAACTTTCTATCCTTTTTAACATTTAATTTTCTTAAATGATAGCACAACTAAATATGGTCTAGTATATAGTCCATTCTCAGAGGTTTACAGGTCTATCCTGAAGATGGAACTTTGAAGACTAGGGGGTTGGCCACCCTCTCCTACGTTAAGGTATCTTATACCTTCCTAAGGTTTAAAGGTTTTCACCTTTCACATTGGGTTAGCAACCCCGCCTGGAGCGCACGTTATTCGAGTATATCTTCAGGATGGTGGGACCAGTTCACGATTTAGTGGCTGGCAATCTCATCATCTTTGGAATATACATCGAATCCCCAAGGTTCAGACATTTTTCAATGTCTCTTTCTCGTATTTAGCCTAGTCGCCAGGGCCTTGTCACCAGTCATCCTTAGGATATAACGCCAAATTTATTGGGCCATGTCGCCAGTTATCCTCAAGATGTTATATTTGGCCATGTCGCTAGTTATCTTTAACGGGCTTGACCCCAGTTTTAATAAGGCCTTGTCGCCAGAATTATAAATTTACTTACCTTTCTACAGGTTAAAACTTCAAAGTTATTGATATACCTTTACTGAAAAAGGGAAAAGATATCTTCAAGTTTATCTTGAAGATGTAACACGTTAAACACTGGGGACATCCTAAAGATGTCAAAGATCATTCTATGGATACCAAGCAAGAAATATTAGGAAATATCCTAAGGATAAAACATAGAAAGAACTTGGGAGATATCCTAAGGGTAATCAAAGGAAGTTTCAAGAAACAACCTAAGGATATACAGGGAACTAGGGACATCCTCAGAATGTTTTTATCATTGAGGTTGTTCTTAAGATACTTATCAGAATACTTTGAAGACCAATTGTTGAATTGGGATGAAGGTATAACATTATAACTAATCTCATTCTATTTTATGTTTGTTACTTAACAACATTGCAGGATATCAAAAAGAACGAAGAAAAAACACAAGGATGTAGCATCAAAAAAAGTAACCCTTTTATTTATTAGTCAAAATTGATATCAACCCCTGGTTTCATCCTAAACTAGGACCCATCCACCAGGGGTCAACATCTTTAGTCCAAGTCAGGGAAAGATTTCGGGCTTCGTTTGGAAAACCAAGATCCCTCCACCCCAAACCTTTCATTGTTCATACATACATAAAAAGGTAAATTGTTCAGAATTGTTCAACCACAAACTACCACAAAACAGCCACAGAAATTTAATAAATGGGCCCCGTCCTAGTCATCACATCCATCATTGCCTACTGTTGGCTCCACCAGGTACTCCTTACCCACTTGCACCTCAGCCTCCTTCCGAGCATTCTTGGGCCCTTCTTGTGCATCCTCAGGATTTGCAGGAGGAGCAGGCTCATGTACCACTTCCTTCCCATCCAGGCTCTTAATCTTCTCCTGCCAGCCTTTGACATCCCACTCCTCATGATTGAAGTTGGGGTCTTCAGCTTGTAGGGCTATCTTCACCCTTTCCCGCAGGATAGAAACAGTGGAAGATTTCATTAAGCCCTGCCTATACTCCTCCATCTCCTTCTCATGCTCCAGCACCATCTTGGCCTACTCAGACTTTGCATGCTTCAGCTCAATCTCCACTTTAGCTAACTTCTTCTCAAGGTGTTTGCCCTTTTCCTGGGCAGTCTTCTTTACATCCTCAAGTGTGGCCTTGCTATCGTTGAGCTCCTTGACAACCTCATCCAGGGACTTCAGCAGATATTCATGTTTCTACAAAATAAGGAAAACAGGTAAGTATTTCATCATTAGCATTTACTTATATAAATAATTCCGTTGCCATCCTCAGGATAGCACTATACTTGGAGAGTGAACTGGGAAATCTTGCCCAAGACATCCTCAAAACTGATTCTCTCAAAGGGAGTAGTCTCTTGGGATGAAGCAGAGGCAGTGGCAGTCTTCCTCTTCTTGGAAGATGCAAGAGCCCTTCACTTAGGAGGAGGAGGGCTAGTCAATCTGGAGTTGGATGGTGAGGTGATCTTGGCTACCTTGACATCCTGGCTGTCAATCTCATCCAAGTCAAAGAAAGCATACTTCTTTGCTGAAAATATTAAAACACAAGTTTAGATAATAATACATGACAAAAACATCCTCAGGATGTAACAGGTAATACTCACCAGACATCTCGGTGCCTTGGCTAGTAGTGTAACTCTCTTCTACTTCAAAGGTTCTTGCTGAGACAGGTAAGTCTATGATAGCCTTGTATATAATGAAGGAATTAGTCAGAGGGGGAGCAAGTTTGGCAAATGAAGCACCTGTCACATAAAATTTTTCAGAATGTTAGTAATATCCTCAGGATATAACTACTAAATTTTTCATCTTTAAAAATAAACTTTATTATTCTAAAAATCTTTACCACTTTTTAACCAAGACATTGGGATATCATCCCCATAAGGAATGGAATCCCTCTTCACAAAGAAGAACTTTGACTTCCAAGACCTATCAGACTTAATGACATTAAACAGGAAAGGAGGATCTTTGTTTATAAGCTGAAGAACATAACAGTTGGAACCATGAGTTTTCAACTTATAAAGGTAAGACAGGTCACCAATCTGAAGATTGATAAACGTATTCTGCTTCACATGTGGATAGTGCAACTGCGGTTTGTTTCTTGCATTGCCAGGTCACGAGCCTGCTCCCCATAAACTGACATCCAGCCGTTGTGGATTTGCTGTCTTTGTCACAGCCGCCCCAATCTGCATCACTAAAAGCGATTAGGTCAAAATTATCATCATGAGGGTACCAAAGTCCTTTCGATGGACAACCCTTCAGATATCTAAGGATACGCTTGACAGCTGCAAGATGACTTTGTTTCGGCTTCGACTGATATCGTGCACAAAGACATGTTGCAAACATTATATCCGGTCTTGACACGGTGAGATACATCAGAGATCCGACGATTGCTCTGTATGTAAACGGATCAGTCAGCTCCCCCTTAGAGTCAACTCCAATCCCGTGATTAGGTTGTATCGGGGTATCCATCGGCTTCGAATCATCCATCTGGAATCGGCTCAAGACTTCAGAAACGTATTTGGTTTGGTGAATAAAGATCCCCGTTGGTCTTTGCTCCACCTGCAAGCCTAGGAAAAACTGCATTTCTCCCATTGCGCTAATTTCGAACTTTTCCTGCATAACTTTTTCAAATTCCCTGCACAGAAGTTCGTTAGTTGACCCAAAAATAATGTCATCAACATAAATTTGTACGAGAAGCAAATCATCTCCTGCTCGTTTCGTGAACAGTGTGCAGTCTACCAATCCGCGTTTGAATCCTTTTGAGAGAAGATATGTGCTCAGCTCCTCATACCATTGTCTCGGAGCTTGGTGCAACCCGTAGAGAGCTTTGTTTAAAACATAAACCTTATCCCGGTGAATAGGGTCCTCAAAGCCTGGTGGTTGACCTACGTAAACTTCCTCTTTGACCACACCGTAATGAAATGCGCTCTTTACATCCATCTGATACACCTTGAATTTCTTCCAGGATGCAAACGCCAAGCACATCCGTATAGCTTCCAAGCGTGCAACAGGTGCATAGATTTCATTGTAGTCGATTCCCTCAACTTGATGAAAACCTTGAACGACCAAACGAGCTTTGTTTCTCACTATAACTCCTCTATCATCCTTTTTACACTTAAAAACCCATTTGGTTCCGATCTTCTTTCTTCCCGGGGGCAAATCTGTCAGCGTCCATACTCCGAGTTTCTGAAATTGTTACAACTCTTCTTGCATTGCTTCCACCCAGGCATCATCCAAAAGAGCTTCCTTGTACGTCCGCGACTCGACCTGCGAAACATAACAAGCGAAAGACCTGTCATTTTGAAAACCAGATTTTTGTATTTTGGCATATAAAGCAAGATTGCTAATATTTTCTGGTGCTTGAGCATTTCTCAATTGCCCTCTTGTCATAACGCTGCTACCAGGATCACCAATAACCTGTTCAAGCGGGTGTATCCGATGTATCCGAGATTCCAGATAATCAGGTACTTGTACTCCCGTTTGAGTCGTCAAATTCTCTGTAGAAACCAGATCATTACCCACATTCGATGTTAAAGCATCAGTTGTAGTTGGGTTCACTGGTGGTGTCACTGTAGCATTGTCCAGAATAGCTTCACTTGTAGCATCATCGTCTTCATCTTCTGAATCTGATGAATTAAGTGTTGTTGAAGCTTCTTGGAACACTTCTTCTTCCCTCACAGGAGCAGTGGTATCATTAGAAGCTGCTTGAGGATTTACAGTGATCGGACGCACTAATGGTGAAGTCACGGCGTTTTCGACCTCGTAATATAAGCGGAGTACAACTTCTTCAACCATGCTATCTAGATTGAATGATTCAAAGAAGTCTTTGTAATCAAACATCCAATCTGGACCTCCACCCTGTACATTTTGAGTGTATCTTTGTACTTCGACATTAGCCCACTTCTCGACTTTTCTAGTTCTTTTGTTGAATACCCTTTTTAGTGGGGTTGCATATCCAACAAAATAGCCTTCTTCAGCCTTTGGCGCGAACTTCTCCGAAGGATTAAGCATTGTACACGGGGCTCCAAATGGTTCTAGATACTCTAGATTCGGCTTTCGTCGGTTCAACAGCTCATAAGAAGATTTGCCAAACTTCTTCACTGTTAAAACACGATTTAGAGTGTAACATGCTACGTAAATTGCTTCATTCCAGAACATGACTGGAAGATTTGAGTCCGCAAGCATTGTTCTCGCCATTTCGATTAGAGTCCTATTCTTTCTTTCTGCGACACCGTTCTGCTGGGGTGTATATGGAGCACTGTATTCATGATGAATTCCCTTGTTTTCACAAAGATCCTCCATCTGAGCGTTTTTGAACTCCGTCCCATTATCACTCCGGATTCGTTTGATCTTTAGACCATAGATATTCTCCAGACGTGTAAACAGAACTTTCAGGTTGTCAAACGTGTCGCTTTTCTGATGTAAGCACATAACCCATGAGAATCTTGAATAATCGTCAGTCACCAGAAGACAGTACAATTCCCCGGCATGACTTTTACGCTTGACTGGACCGAATAAAT
Organism: Ambrosia trifida; assembly: GCA_028751855.1. NCBI lineage: Eukaryota > Viridiplantae > Streptophyta > Magnoliopsida > Asterales > Asteraceae > Ambrosia > Ambrosia trifida. The sequence goes on from CM054129.1 coordinate 81,231,342, forward strand.
CCATGTGCAAACGCTCAAGCGGTAGTTCAACGGAATTGACTTTCTTTGGTCTATGGGCCTGTTTGTGCTGCTTTCCCTTTTTACAACTAATACACTTGTCATTCAAATGGAAATGTTTCACATTAACTCCTGTGACAAGTTCATTCTTCACTAACTGGTTCATCTTTCTCAAATGAATGTGTCCCATTCTCCTATGCCACATGATAGATTCATTTTCTGTAGCTTTAGAGAGGAAACACGTGACTTGGCCATGGGTGGTCATAGCTTAGGACATATCGAGAATATACAAGTTGTTTACTCTCGGTGCCTTTAGCATCACCCATTCTTTTGGAAGTTCAAAACCCGGTTTCAGGATGTAGCAAGATTTGTCGTCAAGATAAACAGAAAATTGCTTATCACAGATTTGGCTAACACTGAGCAGATTGTAAATCTATCTGTTTCACATACGATATCCGCTCAAATGTCACTACCCCATTGCTAACACTACCCTCCATCGTAATGTAGCCTCCTTTATTTCCTGCAAACGCTACGTAACCTCCATTTATGTTCATGATATCAAAGAGTAGCGTGAGATCCCCTGTCATGTGGCCAGAAGCTCCACTGTCAACAATCCATAGGCTGCTAACAGGGCCAGCTGGAGCTCCCTGCACATATCAAGTAAAGCAATTAGATCTTTCGGGGGACCCAAGCCTGTTTGGTCTTGGGTCTTTGAACTGGTTGTTTCAAAGATTCTTTAGATTCACAAACATCTTGGGTTATTTCAACCCCTTTCTTCTCACACTCAACTTTCTTTTTCTCAGTTTTCACATTCTGTGAAGTTGAAGCACCCTCAGACTCCTTTGATGACCAAGACTGTTCAGACCTTTTCAAGATCCGGATTTGAGATTTTGAGGTCTCAGCTGGATTCTTTACTTCGTCTTTAAATGCTACCTTCTTGGTTACCTTCTCTGATTTAACAAAGACAGGTCCAACTGCTGGTTTTACATTAGGTTTAGTAGGGACCTTTTTGTTTTCAGCAGTTGTGTTCATCAATGGTTTCTTCACTGGTTTCTCTGTGGCTATCCGGTTGCGTTTGTCATAAGTCATCGGACGGTTTTCCCTTTTGTTGTAAAAATTGTTTTGGTTATAATAAGATGCTGGCTGAGGGAAAAACCGTCTTTGTAGATAACTGTAATTGTCAACCGGATAATCATGTCGTTGCCTCATCTCCATCTCGTGCCTCTTGTGTTGTACATACGGGCAGGTGACAAGTAAATGTCCCCGTTCCCCGCACTTAAAACACGCACGGTATTCTTCATAGTTCTCTTTGATATGCGACTTGGAAAAACTTGCAATGGGATATTGATCAACCATGCACTGTTTTCTCAAACTCTCAGGAGCTGGTTCCTTTGAGTAAGTCGGTTCAATGAAACTATTTGATTTATCAACTGGCTTAACAAATTGTGTGACATTGACCTTTGCGTCTTTAGAATTATCCGAATAAATTTTCTCTAAAATGGCTGGAGGAATATCGTTGGTTCGTTCATGTTTTGGGAACCAAATTGTACTTTCCTGCCAGATCTTTTCAATTTTGGAATAATTCACAAATTTAATCGGATATTCATCATCAGACATAATCTTATCGGAGCCTTGCATCCGATAGAAAACTTTTACAGGTTTGTCACATGATTCGTTGCTCATTTCATTTGGTTTCTCAGTTTTAGTTTCAGTTTTCTGTTCACCGGTTTTAACCACATTTTTCTCAACTTTCTTGACCTCTTTCTTTTCAACATTTTTACCAACAGACTGTTCAGCTTTCTTAACAACATTCTTTCTATGAGCATTAGCCATAGGATGAACAATCTGAGATGGTGAGACTGGTTCAGTAGTGATTATATGATTTTCATCAGAGATATCGCTTTCATTCTCAACAACCGTCTCAGACTGTTCATTTTCTTCATCAGAATCATCTGCAGCAACCACACCCTCATTGTTTCCCAATACAGGTCTCACATCAGAATACGGGTCTCCGACACTGGAAGTGTTGGACTCGTTATCTGATGTGGAGTCAGATTTGACTATATTCTCCGGTGCTATTGCATGTAAATTATGATTTTCGAACAACACCGGAGATGGGACAGCTTTGTAGTTTGCACTACTCGACTGTGAAGGTTCTTCGATGATGTGGTCAACTACATAAGCAATGTGCTTATAACTCTCTAACTTTTTATTCACTTTTTCAGCGAAGCACTTGATGGTTGCCATTTCTAACTTTGTGTTTTCCATTTCATTTATATAGTTGTTAATGGCAAGTTGTTTTATAGACAAAGTCTTTTTGAGTTCAGAAACATCCTTTTTATAACCATCAAGTACTTTGTTGAAATCTTTTGATTCTTTTTGATAAATTTGACAGTTTATTTGTGCACTCTCAAGTTGTACCTTGAGTAGCTTATTTTCTTCTGTCAATTTATCAAAATCAGAACATTTAACACAAACTTTAGATTGAGATTCAGTACTTACCAGTTTAGGTGGTTCTGTCATTGCCATCAGCGCGAAGTGAGCTTCCTTCCCTGCAAAGAATTTTGAGTAGTCAATCTTTGTGCAGGCATCATCCACCATGCACGACTTGCGGGTCATAAGGAAATCTGCTTCAGCTAGCAACTGATCAATGTCATCGTCTAGTGAATTCACACTAGCTTCCAAGTCAGAATCACTTTCCATGTCCGAATAAGCTGAATCATATTGCTCTCCAACATTTGTGACAGAATCAAGAATCATTCCAGATTTCTTGTCTTCACACTCAACATTCACATCCTCATTCAACTCCTCTATTTTCAACTCCGACACTTTTTCTATCACAACCTCTTCTTCAATCTCCACATGTTCATCCAAACTCATCTTTTGTGCTACACAAGCCACATTTCCAGCAGTAATCTCTTCCACTCCCAATTGCATACCCGTCCAATCAAAACCTTCATCTTTTTGAATCACAAGTGCTTGGTTTTGATTTTCAGTTTGGGTTTGAGTGTTAGGTGTAGAGATGGGAATAATGGTTCGGTTTGGATTCTGTTGTGGTTGGTTTTGTGATGTGGGTAGTCTAGTATTGGTATTTTGTTGTGTGTTTTGACGGTTCTGGTAGTTGTTTTGAGGTTAAAAGCTAGAGATGTTGGGACTGTTGTATGATACCTGATTCTGGTTTTGGTTTTGTCTATTTTGGTAGGTTGAGTTGAACGGGTTTCGATTACCTTGCTGAGCCGGCTGTGTACACTCTCTCTTGAAATGACCCTTCTCACCACAATTGAAGCATATACCCTTGGCTTTGTTAAAGCCGTAAGTGGTGTTAGGAGAAGTCGAAAGGTCAGTTCTCCCAGTTTTCTGGATAAAATCAGTGGCTCTTCTCATGATGCTAGCAAACGCCCACTGTATATCCATAAGCTCCATCTCCTCTTTTTCGATTTGTGCGTAGTCCTCATTGGTTAGATGGTTGTTTCCAATCTGACTAGCAACTAAACCGTTGTATGATGCAACCATAGCAGATACTAATGCAACATGCTGTTGAGCAATCTCAATAGTAACATTGTTAAGATTAGAAGTCTCTAACACAATCGGACTTTGATTTGATTGTGTTTGAGCAATCTGCATTTGGTTCATGTGAGGATTATATTGTTGTTGTTGAAGTTGACTGGCAGTGTAACAGGCAGCTTGTTGTAAAGGTGAAAAAGGTGGAATGAAATTTGGTGTTTGATAAGATTGTGGTGTGTATGATGAAGTTTGGGCAAGATAGTTTATTGGTGCTTTTACGGGTTCAACAACATTGGATACGCAAGCAATATGAGGTGCAACACTTGAAGTAGAGCTTGAAGTAGAAAGAGAAGTAGATGTACCACTCACATACAGATCTGGGTTCTGTGGAATCTGTGCTCTCTTGGCTTTCCTCTTCTCCTCCATTTCTTTGTTCTCCAGTTTTTGTATGAACTCGTTGATAGTCCAATACTGGTATGCATCTTTTTCTTTCAACACTTCAATGTGTTGGTTCCAGTATGGTGGTAAAGCATCAGCAAATTTATCCACCAGTTCTGACATCGGTATGCTAATCTCGTAGCTCGAAAGCTCTGTGAGCAAATGGCAATACCTTGGAACCAATTCTTTTAGAGTCTCATTTCCCATGTAACTAAAGTTCTCGAACTCTTTTCGAAGCTCTTCCATTCTCAGCTTCCTAGTCTTCTCATTACCATCATGTCTGTTTCTCAACATATCCCACAATTGTTTTGAAGTTGTACACGATCCGAACTGATGCAGCAAGTCAGTATTGATCGCCTGAGATAACTGAGAAAACGCCTTTTTCTCGATCGCAAACTTCTTTTTCTCATCATCAGCCAAATTCTCCAACGGTATTGGTTCTCCAGTGTTCTCCAGAATAGGAGCAACATAACACTTCACTATCATCTGCCATGCCTCAGCTCCCTCTAAACCTTGTCCCTCCACATGTATCTTGAACTTTGTCTTCCATGTGTTGTAATCCATCATATCCATGAGCTTTAGTGGACGATTGCCACTACCTGATGATAGATCATGAATGAGTGTAGATATGGCATTGGTCGTCTGCTAATGAATGGCAGCTGCTGCTACTCCCCAATAATTGTCAATTGGTTGCTGTAACGGTTGCACAACTTGCTGAGGAGCAGAACTAGTCATAGCCATGTAATTGATTGGCTGGGATGGTGGACTAGTCTTCTGGGCTGCAACTGACCATGGATCTCTTCTTGTCTGCTACTGTGATGCTTGATTAGGTCTTGGCGTTGTTGGAAAATTCCACATCTTTACCTGTAAATGTTCAAACACGAAAAGATTAGAAAAGTTTTAAAGCAGGCTACTCTTTCGCACTTACGGATGGTCGAATGAGAAAAATCCTTCTCCTTCGACCGTTTTGAAGGGTACGAATGTGGACTGTGATATCACACAAACTCTTTCGACTGTTTGCTTCTCTCTTTCGACCGTTTTCTCTCTCCTTCGACCGTTCGATCAGTCGAATGTAACTCAGACGGGCGAATGAACACAAATAAGCTATGAAAGTCTACGTTCGACCACAAATACAACACCTTCGACCACAAATTCACTCTTTCGACCAAATAAAATCACACCTTCGACCGTTTTCTCTAGGTTCGACACCTGGTATTTCAAAAACGGTTATTCTTTGAAAATCAGTTAATTTTGATCATGTGTATCAAATGTTGATAGATTTTGATGATCTTAATCAGGTTTTGAATCGGAATTGATTTGGAACAAGTTTATCAAAGAGAATTATCCATTTTAACCATGAGAACAAGTTGTAATCAATCAAAAACTCATCAAATCAGTTGGTTCAATGAAAACAGAAACTTTTTGACCAAAATTGGGTCCAAATCAACTGAGAAACTATCAATTTGTGGTTGTTTGATCCAGAATGGCTCTGATACCACTTTGTATGTGCTATTAGGATCGTATAATCAACAAAGAATGATCAAACAAGTTTGTTTTAGGTGCGGAATCCCTAAAACAATCACAAAATGATAATCAAACAGATCAAAACACATAAATCATCATTTCAAAACTTTTTCATTAATTACGAACTCAATTACACGTTTACAGATTGAAAGTAACAGGGTATGAACGTGAATTAAGCTAAATAATATCCTAGAGAGAGAATCAGAAAGTGAAGGGAACAAAATGACTCCAAGTTACATTCAAAAAATCAGCTTGACTATTTATAGACTGCACATTCGCCCACTAAGTTCCTGCGAATGTGCAGGTTCGACCATATCAACCAGTCGAACCAAGCCATACATAAAAATCTATTCTACCTTCGTCCAAAACCACTCCTTCACACCTTCTGATTCACCTTCGCACCTATCAAAAACCTCCTTCGCACCTTCGACAATTAACAAAACAAGTTTATTGAACAATCCGAAGCACTAGTCGCATAAATGCATCTACATTTTAAATGTTTGATAGGTACTCTACACACATTTATACCATAAAAGGCATCCTGAATTTAATGATGTTCAAATCCAGACACCAGCAATAAAGTATATTAATACAAAAACTCTAAATAAAATGGAAGAGTCTTTATTTAATAATGTTCCATTAACTGACAATGAAGCTGAGGATAATGAGAAATATGAGAATCAAGGTAGAGACAAAGAAAAAGATGACAATGAAGAGAAAGATGAGAATGAAGGTGGAGACAAAGAAGAAGATCACAACAATATTGAAAAGAAGAATGACAATGAAGGTGATCATAACAGCACTTATCTGGATTTTTAATTTCATTATTGATGTGATTATTATTATATGTTTGTGAACTATAGGAGAATTTGACTTTGACCAGTTGTTTTCATTTCCCATTACATATTTTCAATGGCAATAGGAAGTACTGCTGCTGGGTTGGCGGTTGATGCGGCTGCACTGAGTACAGATATTGCAATGGCAACCGAAAGGACTGCCGCTGGGTTGGCTGGCAAGGCTGCAGGTGTGGCGGTGGACGCGGCTATCATGGATGCAGATATTGGGTTGCAAACTGGAAAAACTGCTACCAAGTTGGTGAAGAATGTGGCAGTCACCAGTACGAACGTTGCAATGGAAACCAAGAAGACTGCTGCACAACTTGCGAGTAAGGCTGCAGGCATGGCGGTGGACGCGTCTATGACAAGTAAAGATATTGCAGCGGGAACTGGAAAGACGGATGAAAATGTTGATAATAGTCAACATACTGAATTTGATTTTGACAACTCACGTATGTTATTCAATATGAAATACACTATTATGCAATTACTTAGTACTATCTAATATTTTCTGATCATTGATTATAACTTGTTCTATATACTGAACTATACTATTTCTCAATCGCCATTAGACTTGGAGAATATGGTTTATCAGCCTACTTAGGCCCTGGTCATAGACACCCAATATCTGTGAATTTATAAAATAGTTTACTCTACTTATACGCTCCTTAGTCTTCAGCAGATAAGAAAAGTCTTTAGGAGGATTTAGCGGGGTTTTTGAAAGTTAATGAAGGGTATTGGGTGGTTGGAGGTGACTTTATTTGTGTTCGGGATAGTTCGGAGAGGAGGAACTCTATATTTACTATGGTGGAGTCGAGTTATTTTAATGAATTCTTTGATGGTTCGCGTTTGTTTGAATTTGGCTTGAGGGGTATGAAGTTCACATTCAAAGCAGGCCAAAAGCTTAGCCGCATTGACCGTATTTTTGTTTGTTGGGATTTCTTTAATGATTACCCGAATTCGGTTTATCGGACCTTCGTTCATCAAGAGTCCGATCATTGTCCGTTCCTTTTAAGTGTGGAATCGTGAAATTTCGATGTAAAGCCGTTTCGTTTCTTTAACTCATGGTTGCCAAAGGAAGGATTTGATGAAGTTGTTTTGAATTTTTTGAAAAATGGTAACGTTAAGGGGCCGCCTGACTTGATGTTATATATTAAGCTCAAGAGACTTAAAGGTATATTAGTTTCTTGGGCTCATAATGTTACGGCTACTGAGAAAGAAGAGGAAAATGGCTTGCGTGCTGAAATAGTGGAGTTGGGGGTTGTTTGGAAGTCCGGGATTGGTCTGAGGCTGAAACGTGGGTATACGAGGAAGCTAAAAAAAGAATTGCGGAGTTAGATGAATGCAAGACGACCGATCTTAGACAAAAGGCGCGGGTTCGTTAGGCTAAGGAGGGGGATGAGAATACACGTTATTTTCATGGTTTGATTAATAGTAGGCGGGTGAGTAACTGTATTCCAGGTTTATCTGTGGAGGGTAGATGGATTTCCCAACCGAACTTGATTAAGTGGGAGGTTTTTCGGTTCTTTCGCGACAAATTTATTGAAGATCGTCGTACTCGGCCATATTTAAAGTGTTTTGGTATTAAGAAATTGAATGTACAGGAAGCTAATGATATCATCCTTCCGTTTTCTGAAGCGGAAATTAAGGGTGCGGTATTCGATTGTGGGTGTGACAAAGCGCCAGGGCCCGACGGTTTTAACTTTCGGTTTGTGAAGAGATTTTGACCTGCTTTAGCTGCTGATTTTGTAAGTATTTCTAATTATTTTTTATACATGGGACGACTAGTAAAGAGGTTGGGGCGTCATATATTACTTTGGTTCCCAAAGTTAAGGATCCTATTGCATTGGGTGAATATCCTCCGATTAATTTGATCAAGATGATCAGTAAGGTGATTTCTAAAGTTTAGCGAATCGTCTGAAAAAGGTTATGAACAGTGTTATTAATGAGACTCAATCGGCGTTTATTTCGGGGAGATATATTCTAGACTGCCCTTTATTAATAAATGAAATTCTGTCATGGGCCAAGCGAAGTGGAAAGGAGTATTTCTTGTTTAAGATTGATTTTGAGAAGGCGTATGATAATGTCAACTGGAGCTTCTTATTAATGGTTATGAGACAGATGGGTTTTTCGGAAGTATGGTGCAATTGGATTCATGGAGTTGTGTCGTCTGCGCGTTCTTCGGTTCTGGTTAATGGCTTGCCGATATTTGAGTTTGGTTGTGGTAAAGGTATTAGACAGGGGGGATCCTATCTCCCCGTTTCTGTTCATTATTATTATGGAGGCTTTGTCGGGTCTTGTTAATAAGGCGAGTATTATTAGGGCGTTTAATGGTGTTCAATTGCCTAATGGAGGTCCTATGGTTTCTCACTTATTGTATGCAGACGATGCTATGGTGATGGGTTTGTTGTCTGATGATTATTTTAAGAATATGAAACGTATTTTGAGGATATTTCATCTATGTTCTGTGTTAGGATCTGAGTTTGATTGTTTTGATTGTTTAACTAAATATGATAATAGTGAAACGATTATAGAATGAAAGTGCAGCGGAATAATAAACTGTTAATCAAAACAAGAGAGTAAATGTTATCAGATCGAAAGCTTTCATTTATCTAAAAGATTACAATCGTACAATTACTCCCCCTCAGCCTGATCACACAGTGTTTGTCTGAGAGAATGTTTGTGTGTGTGATGCAATAGAACAGTACAAGCACTGTTCTATTTATAGACAGACTCAAAACACTGATGACCTAAGCTGACGTCACCTAAGACAATGACCTCTAACAGAGTAACAAACATAAACATCTGCCTATTACAAACTACTGTTACATTGAAAGCACTGATAATAAACAGCTGTTGTAGGAAAACTCTGATGGTCTTGTATCCACTACTGGAGCCTAAGTGCTGTTGGTTCCAGCAGTGCTTTGGTCTTCAGTACTTGAATCAGCAGTTGTTCTTCATCAGACCTTTGGTCAGCAGTTGTTCTTCATCAGTTCTTTATTCAGCAGTTCTTTGTATCAGCAGTTGTTTGGATAGAATAGTTGTTAGGGTCAGCAGTCTTTTGGGAGAAGTAAGTTGTAAAGACTGTTTATTCAAAGGATCAAACTGTTAGCATATTTTCGCTTTCTAATCATCTGTTCTTCTCCAGGTCAGCAGACCCAACAATCTCCCCCTAGAACAGATGATGCCAAAACTCAGCTTTATTTATTGATCTTTATTTCTCATCAGACTTTCTCTGATTTGACCTTTGAATTGTAATTCAAAGTTCAGAGCAAACAAGTCTTCTTCATCTCTTTCTAGGTCCAGATTTAGCAATGTTTGGTGATCTTCTGCACATAGGCTGTAAGCATAATCCATGCTGATCTTCTGAACCCTTCCATCTGACCTGAGCAATGTCAATTCATGGTTGTCTTTGTTGACTTTCCATTTTAGAATTTTTGAGTCAGTGGATTTGCTGAGCTGAATTTTTATTCTTGATGAGTTGGGTGAAGGTGGTCTTCCAATGAGTTCTCTGAGCTTCTCTGTTGTAGGATCAGAGAAGAAATGTACTTGATTGAAGAGCCCTTCCTTGATGAATGTATCAGCAAACTTCCTCTGATCTTCCTCTGACATTTCCTTCTGTTTCTTGAACTGTCTTCTTGCAGCAGTTGTTAGATCAGAGGTATCAAGTAAGCTGTCCAAGGTAAAGGTCTGTTGGGGTCTCTTCATCATTGGCTCATCAGTGTAAACTGGTTTTCTTGGTAGGCTGGGATCCTTCTTTCTGTTTTCTTCCAGACTTTTGTATGTCTCAACCAACCTTAGCTCAGACTATCTAGAAACTGACCTCATTTCCCCATAATTGGCAGCTACTATCTCTTGCCTCATCCTTTTAAACTTCAAGGCTCTGACTGGGTCTCTGCCTTTGCCAAAATTAGGAGTAGAGACTTTAGCCTTGGTGTCTTTGGTCATTTCTTCAATTCTGAGAAGTTCTTCTCTCAAAGCATGTGTGGTCCAACCATTGAACTGCTTCTTGGTTGCTTTGTAAGGCTTGGTTGCCATAATCTGTTCCAGAAGAGATTCCCTTACCTCCTTTTCTAGGTCACCACTGAGAGGCATGGAGGACATGGAGTTGCTCAGGGTCTTAGCAAAGTCTTCAATCCTTCTGAGTTTGCTAAGCTCTGCTGAATGGATGCCCTGATCAGTCCTGTCATCCTTCCCTTTGCATTTCTCCCTAATGATGGCATCCACCTGTTCACCCTTGTATTTCAGAAAGTATCAATGTTGAGGGGAACATGGAAGTTTGGGAGAGATGGGAAGGATCTGTCTGATGGCTGTTCAGTATTGTAGAAGGATTGTAATTTCCCCTTGAGTAGATCAAGTTCAAGGGGATACTGAACAACCAATGGTTTAATGGTTGGTGGTGGTCTATGGGATCTATATTTTGGATGTGTGTGGTGAGAATGATGTGATTGGTATAGCTGTGATAGGAGGAGTGGATTGTGCAGTTGAGGTGGAGTTTGGTGATGTGTGTATGTTTTCATCATGTACAACAAAGGTTGATTTTCTCTTCCTTGTGTACATGATTTTAGGGGATGGTGATTTGGTAGCAGTGGTTGGATTAACATCTGTTGGCCTTTTAGTAGAACCAGCAGATGTTGGGGATTTGGCTAGTGATGTAGGTTTGGTGGTTGTATGTTCAGGTGTGTTTGTTGGTTTGGGTACAGTGGTTTGGGAAGCAGTGTTTTGGGTAGTTTCAGTGTTTTGGGTGGCAGTGGTTTCAGTAGCAGTGGTTTTGTCAACAGAGGTGTTTAACTTGGATGGTGGTTTTCTGACATGCTTAGCAGGCCTTTTCATCCTTTTAGAGGATCCCACATCTTCAGTTTCCCGCTGTTGTTTCTTCTTGAGTTCAACTAATGATTCTGCTTTAACTACCAAGGTGTCAGCTCTTTTCTGTTTTTCTTGAGCAGCCTTTTCAGCTTCTATATTTGCAGAGTCATCTACTGCTTTATTCTTGTCAGTGGTTTGTTGTGGTGCTGTTGGTGTTGCTTGTTGTTGTTGTTGTTGTGGAGCTGTTTTAGTAGACTCTGGTTTGTTGGCAGACTTGGCTTGGCCTTTTTGAGAAGGAGGACAACCAAAAAGTGTCTAAAGTGTCAAAAGTTTCTAAAACACAAACAAAGAGGACAAAGACAACAACTGTTGTCAAAACCTCTGTTGTTGAGCCCACTGCTCCTGGTGATCATGGCACTACATCCAGTGCTGTGAAACCCACACCAGCCACTTCCAAAAAGAAACATCCATCCACAAAAACCACCACTCAACCACAAATGAGGCTTCTGGATGTTGAGGTACCAGAAGAAACCTCTGTTGCACCACAAAAGCAACCTGAAACCACTGTTGTTACTTCCTCACAACAGCTGGATATACCTCCACCTGACCAAACTCCTCATGAATCCTCCCAAAAGGATCATGTTGTAAGCCAAGGGGACACACATCATGATACATTTGAGTCACTTGGCCAAATGTTCACAAGCCCCTCTCCCAGGGCTAATTCTCTTGTTACTCCTCCACCCTCACCATCACATCATGTCCCACAAACCATGCAACCTCTGTTTGAGGCAATTGACAAATCTCAGGAAGATCCCAGTTCCTCTCTTCCACCTGTCACTGAGAGTATACTCCCACAAGTGACTGGTCCTGAGAATATTCAATCTGCTATCCAACAAACAGAAGAGGAGGTTACACCACCTGAGTTCAATGCAACTCTAGGTGAGTTTTCAAGCGGAGCAGCCACTACTGATGTAGAGACCACTGTCTCACATCAGGACAGTGATTTCATTGCTAAGACTCCCTTGAAGGCAACAACTGTTGAAGCCACTATAGTGTCTCCAAAAACAGTTGGAAGTCCCCAGTACCAAGAAAAAGGGGCATCTGATTCACCTATTAGGACTGAATCAGGTAGAACTACCACTGGTAGGGACTCAGATGATCCTATTAACTTAGGAGATGGGTCAAAATACCAAGAATTGACGGACAGAGTTTCTGTAATTGAAACCTCTGTAGCTGACATCAAATCTGATGTCAAGCTTATACTGAGCTCCATTGCAGACCTTTCCAAGAGTCAACCATCAACAGTTGATATAGCCAGTGAGTTATGGAAATCAGTTTCCCCCATCATCATAGCTCACAGAAAACTGGCTGATCAGACACATGAGACTTATATGGCTGAGATCAGAAATATGGTAGATGCAAGGTACAAAGATACCCATGCTGATATTAAAGCCATCAAGGACCACCTGCTGAAGACAACTGGCTCTGCCCCTACCACAATCCTCAGGGATGAAAATGATGATGCTTTCACGGCTGATGATGCCAAAAAGGGGGAGATGTAACACCCCAACCGATGGCGGAAACATCGGGATGTCACGTAGTGATGATTGTTCAGTAGCTCATGGTTAATAATAATTTCCTTAAATGATTTAAATAATTTACATACAATTGTTCTACAAGGATTCGTACATCAAATTGAATAAAACTATGCACATATCTTCAAGCAAATCTTCAAGCAAGTAGAACCTGAAACATGTTAAGTTGAAAATATTTTTGGTCAACAATTGTTGGTGAGAATTACATAGGTTTTTGAAAAATAGTTGATAACAATAGTTTGTACAACACTCAGGGTTGTATGATGATAGAGTATGATACTGACATGTAACAATGCATCTTTGTACAACCAAACCTTGTGTCGATTGTTGACTAACTCGCAAGTTAGTTAAATGTTGTTGCTGTTATCGATCATCCCTGAATTTTTGCGGGGGATGGGTTTGTCAGACCTATAGCGCTGTAATCTAAACAGGCGGCTTGATCATTGTTAATGATTGTACTGTGTCTTTTTGTTACAGTCAAATGATAGAATGATAGTGTAATTGAATCACAAGTAAGTATGAGTAAATGATAGTATAAAATGTTTAAACATGTTTCACCCCAAAATGTAAAAGAGAAAAGGGGCTATGTAAACTCACCTTGGTAAAATGTTATATCTGTTGAAAAATTGAATAGTGGTGTTGCCCAAATGTGTCAAGTATCACCCTATAATAAGGTAATAAATAAGTCTATCTAGTCTACAAATGTATACATTCTAGGGCTTCGAATTTGGGGATAAATGCTTGTTTGATTAATATTAAAATTGTTTTATAATTGAGAGAATTTTTGTAAATAAATAAACAAAAATTCTTTTTATGAAATTTAAACACAATAATGTGTTTAAAGTATAAAAATGATTTTTATAAAATTATTTTCTTTAAAATAGATTATTAAGTCTATTTATTACAAATTGTCAAACTTTCACTTTAATAATTAAAAATACTAAAATTAAAGAATTATTATTTAAAAATCATATTTCTGTTCTAAATATTCAGAAATAAATTGTATAAAATTTTGGTACAATAATAATAAAAATTGAATTTATTATGATTTAATTATGATTAAAACTAACAAAAATTGATTAAAAATATAAAATAAATAATTTTTCTGAATTAAAAATCATTTCAGTAAAGTTTAACATTGTACAAACTTAGGATAATTTTTGTAGAAATTTATAAAGTTGTTTTGATATTTTAATGGATTTTTATAAATATAACAGTATAAAATTGATTTAATTATTATAAATATTAAATAAATGAATTTCAGAAAACTAAAAATTGTAAATAAAACTTATACATCAGATTTGATAAATATAATTTTTTTAGAATTTATAAAAAGGTTCTAATATTTAAAAATGAATTTACAAGATTTAAATGTAATATATAGTATAAATGGTTTGTTTTTTTTTTAAAAAAGAATTAAGTGGAAAAAGGGGCGCCCAAGCCGGGACTCGAACCTGGGTGCCCTTGGTTACAAGCAACGATCACAACCACTTGGCCTAGGCCTGTGGTTGTGATTTAGCCCTGTTTTAATAAAATAAATACCCTTATCCCAAATCAGTTTATCCCCAAATCAGATTTACAAGCCCTAGCTTTTCCAATCAAGCGATTCACACATCAATAACCTGATTAATCATAGGGTTTTTGATGTGTGAATGCCGATGAACAAACCCCACAACAAAAATTATGCTTACAGAGTTGATTTGATGCTCGATTAGCCGGTCAAGAATAAAAGTCAAACGTGTATTCGTGAGGCACAATCAGAGTGAATTGAAGAAGATTGGGGGTTGAGAAAGGATAAATGGCGAGTTGTGAAGGATCGCAGAACATCAATTTATAGCGTGGATGTCCAGGTTGTTTAATTGGAATGTTTGACCCGTTGTTAATGTTTGACGCGTTAAAGATCAATCTTGGCACTAATTGATTGATATATTACGAAGGCATGAGTCAGGATTGGCCGGATAACACGAGTCTTACCATAATTGTGTGATTGATTTGCCAATTTAAAGGTTTGGTGTGGCTGTCTCGCAGCAGCGAGCAGAGAGGAATGAAACAGACATCGTCTAAAAACGTGTTAAATAGTTATTAAACTAGATTTGAAACAAACAATCAAAGTGGCACAGGTGGTTAAGACGCGTGGTTTGTGTGAAAAAGGTCTCCGGTTCAAACCTCAGATGGAGCGGCCCCTTTTTTCTTTTTTTGTTAAACAGGTAAAAGGGGTGAGGGTGTTGGGCTTGGCTGGGTGGGCTGGGTATTTGTTCTCAACTGTTTGGGCTGGGTGAGAGTCTGATAGGGCCTGCTGGATCACAATTAATCAGTTTATTATTATTATTATTCTTTTTAATCTAGTATGTATTATAATCTTTATATATATATACATATATATATAAACATAAAATGCTACGAAATAATTAAATGTAAATTATAATAATAGAACTTGTCGTTTTAATCGTAACGTACAAATTATTAAATGCGAAATGTTACAGTCTCCCCTACTTTTAGGAACTTCGTCCCGAAGTTAAGAGAAACACTAGGTTTACAATTGGTCGTCTACCGAAAACCTTGATAAAATTTCTCACTACCTTAACGTACCTGTAAATTCATGATTACGTTCCGGACCGTAATTACCAATTTACCTTACATTAAGGTTTTGCGTCCTTTTATGACTCTACCGATTGTTGAGCAGGTTCGATAGTCTCCACCAGTCGTTGAGTAGGTTGTAGGGCCTCTCCCGACTGTTAGAAAGACATGATGACCTCTATCAATCGTTAAGTAGGTTGTTTGGTAGTCAACTAATTGTTGTACAAGTAAGCAAGTATGATTATAGATATAGCAATTAGTTCACATTCAAACAAGTATGCACACAGATGTTATGATAATACTTAAATTTTATTACTTGAATCAAATAGTGTCAATACATAGAATAAAAGCAACCAATAGTCAAATGGTGAGACTTGCGGTTAGGTAGCTGGAGGGTCTTGATCTTTGTTTAGTTTAGGGCATCGGTTACGGAAATGATTTGGGTCCCCACATTCATAGCATTGACCATAGTTGTATCGATTAGGATTAGCAGCCTGAGCAGGGTTGGTGGGTTGATTGGCATTAGGGTTTGGGGTCTCGCGACATGTGTTAACTAGATGGCCATACCTACCACAATTGGTGCACAAGCGACACACTGAAGTAGTGGGATGATGTCGGTTGCATGTGTTACACAATGGATGGTTTCCTGTATAAGGTTTCTTTTTAGAAGCTTGTGTAGTGAGGTTGACATCAGGATCATTGGCCTTACGCTTCTGATTCTCAGTAGTTACCGCGGCTACAATACTTGTTTTATTGCCTTTCCGAACTAAGGTCCCGTTCTTTACGTGATTATTAGTTAAGGTAGCTGCTAAACGTTTGGCCTCCTCCAAGGTGGCAGGATTCCTTCCCCACACCGTGTCCTGGATTTGCATGGGCAGACCACCGATGTACTTCTCGATGGCTACCGGCAGGGGAGTGACTTTGTGGGGTAACAATAAGCTAAGCTCGTGAAAGCGGGTATTGTAGGCAAGGTTTTCCCCACTATCCTGAGCAAGGGTGTGGAACTCGTCTTCTAATTTCTTGACCTCGTTACGTGGGCAAAATTCATCTTTCATTATCTCCTTGACTTGATCCGACGTCATAGTAAGTGCAACTTCAGCTCCTCGGGTACGTTTTTCCTCATTCCACCAAGTGAGTGCTCGTTTGTGAAGAACACTCATAGCATAACGGACCTTAAAGTTATCGGGACACTCACTGTTGATGAAGGTATTTTCAATACCCTCAAACCATTGTAGAAGTCCTGTAGCTCCTTCTTCACCACTAAACTTTGGGGGATTACAAGAATTAAAGTGCTTGAGAGTGCAGGCTGGAAGACCATTCCCATTCCCGTTGTGGTTTCCATTTTCATTCCCGTTGCCGTTACCGTTCCCGTTGCCGTTCAACTGGATGACTTGAGCTAGTAAGTTAGGAACCAGAGTCGCGATTTGTTGTGCCATTTGTTGTGCCATTTGTTGGGAAATGATTGTAGCCAGTTGGGCATCAACACCATGGTTGTTGTTGTTGTGGTTAGTGTTGCTATTTCCTTACTCATGATTACTACCATTGTTATTGCGAGTGCTGCGACGTGGAGGCATGATCTGTAAGAGACACAATGAAATGAATGAGGTAATATAAGGAATGTAATCATTTATTCTTTAATTAAAACGAATAAATGAAAACGTTGACTTATCAAAGATTCTAAATTCTAATAACATATGAAGACATGCTTTAGCCTATAAGTGAACACTCATCCCGAGAATTCCCAGGTAAGCATTCGGGTCCCTCGTCTGATTGGGATATATGCGCAATGCCAGCCTAGACAGAAGACTCAGAATACAGGCGTTCACCCTTCCAGATTGCACGTGTTCGTTATTAAAATCTAGAACTTCGACGAGATCTCAAGGTGGTTCAGGTTAAACCTGAGGATCTTATCTTATTAGTCTAAGAGTGGATCCAGTGATGAAGAACAACCTTCTTGTAGGGATGAAAGTAGGGATAAGAAGTAGGAGGGAGATAGAGTATAAAAGAAGCAAGTACTGATTAAATCATATGGTTATAGACTAGATTATTTTTCTAATAACCTAATTCCCTATAACCATGGCTCTGATACAAATCTGTAACACCCCAACCGATGGCGGAAACATCGGGATGTCACGTAGTGATGATTGTTCAGTAGCTCATGGTGAATAATAATTTCCTTAAATGATTTAAATAATTTACATACAATTGTTCTACAAGGATTCGTACATCAAATTGAATAAAACTATGCACATATCTTCAAGCAAATCTTCAAGGAAGTAGAACCTGAAACATGTTAAGTTGAAAATATTTTGGGTCAACAATTGTTGGTGAGAATTACATAGGTTTTTGAAAAATAGTTGATAACAATAGTTTGTACAACACTCAGGGTTGTATGATGATAGAGTATGATACCGACATGTAACAATGCGTCTTTGTACAACCAAAACTTGTGTCGACTGTTGACTAACTCGCAAGCTAGTTAAATGTTGTTGCTGTTATCGATCATCCCTGAATTTATGCGGGGGATGGGTTTGTCAGACCTATAGCGCTATAATCTAAACAGGCGGCTTGATCATTGTTAATGATTGTACTGTGTCTTTTTGTTACAGTCAAATGATAGAATGATAGTGTAATTGAATCACAAGTAAGTATGAGTAAATGATAGTATAAAATGTTTAAATATGTTTCACCCCAAAATGTAAAAGAGAAAAGGGGCTATGTAAACTCACCTTGGTAAAATGTTATATCTGTTGAAAAATTGAATAGTGGTGTTGCCCAAATGTGTCAAGTATCACCCTATAATAAGGTAATAAATAAGTCTATCTAGTCTACAAATGTATACATTCTAGGGCTTCGAATTTGGGGATAAATGCTTGTTTGATTAATATTAAAATTGTTTGATAATTGAGAGAATTTTTGTAAATAAATAAACAAAAATTCTTTTTATGAAATTTATGTTTAATATGGTCACAATAATGTGTTTAAAGTATAAAAATGATTTTTATAAAATTATTTTCTTTAAAATAGATTATTAAGTCTATTTATTACAAATTGTCAAACTTTCACTTTAATAATTAAAAATACTAAAATTAAAGAATTATTATTGAAAAATCATATTTCTGTTCTAAATATTCAGAAATAAATTGTATAAAATTTTGGTACAAAAATAATAAAAATTGAATTTATTATGATTTAATTATGATTAAAACTAACAAAAATTGATTAAAAATATAAAATAAATGATTTTTCTGAATTAAAAATCATTTCAGTAAAGTTTAACATTGTACAAACTTAGGATAATTTTTGTAGAAATTTATAAAGTTGTTTTGATATTTTAATGGATTTTTATAAATATAACAGTATAAAATTGATTTAATTATTATAAATATTAAATAAATGAATTTCAGAAAACTAAAAATTGTAAATAAAACTTTTACATCATATTTGATAAATATAATTTTTTTACAATTTATAAAAAGGTTCTAATATTTAAAAATGAATTCACAAGATTTAAATGTAATATATAGTATAAATGGTTTGTTTTTTTTTTAAAAAAAGAGTTAAGTGGAAAAAGGGGCGCCCAAGCCGGGACTCGAACCTGGGTGCCCTTGGTTACAAGCAACGATCACAACCACTTGGCCTAGGCCTGTGGTTGTGATTTAGCCCTGTTTTAATAAAATATATACACTTATCCCAAATCAGTTTATCCCCAAATCAGATTTACAAGCCCTAGCTTTTCCAATCAAGCGATTCACACATCAATAACCTGATTAATCATAGGGTTTTTGATGTGTGAATGCCGATGAACAAACCCCACAACAAAAATTATGCTTACAGTGTTGATTCGATGCTCGATTGGCCGGTCAAGAATAAAAGTCAAACGTGTATTCGTGAGGCACAATCAGAGTGAATTGAAGAAGATTGGGGGTTGAGAAAGGATAAATGGCGAGTTGTGAAGAATCGCAGAACATCAATTTATAGCGTGGATGTCCAGGTTGTTTAATTGGAAAGTTTGACCCGTTGTTAATGTTTGACGCGTTAAAGATCAATCTTTCCACTAATTGATTGATATATTACGAAGGCATGAGTCCGGATTGGCCGGATATCACGAGTCTTACCATAATTGTGTGATTGATTTGCCAATTTAAAGGTTTGGTGTGGCTGTCTCGCAGCAGCGAGCAGAGAGGAATGAAACAGACATCGTCTAAAAACGTGTTAAATAGTTATTAAACTGGATTTGAAACAAACAATCAAAGTGGCTCAGGTGCTTAAGACGCGTGGTTTGTGTGAAAAAGGTCTCCAGTTCAAACCTCAGATGGAGCGGCCCCTTTTTTCTTTTTTTGTTAAACAGGTAAAAGGGGTGAGGGTGTTGGGCTTGGCTGGGTGGGCCGGGTATTTGTTCTCAACTGTTTGGGCTGGGTGAGAGTCTGATAGGGCCTGCTGGATCACAATTAATCAGTTTATTATTATTATTTTTTTTTAATCTAGTATGTATTATAATCTTTATATATATATATACATATATATATAAACATAAAATGCTACGAAATAATTAAATGTAAATTATAATAATAGAACTTGTCGTTTTAATCGTAACGTACAAATTATTAAATGCGAAATGTTACAGTCTCCCCTACTTTTAGGAACTTCGTCCCGAAGTTAAGAGAAACACTTGGTTTACAATTGGTCGTCTACCGAAAACCTTGATAAAATTTCTCACTACCTTAACGTACCTGTAAATTCATGATTACGTTCCGGACCGTAATTACCAATTTACCTTACATTAAGGTTTTGCGTCCTTTTATGACTCTACCGATTGTTGAGCAGGTTCGATAGTCTCCACCAGTCGTTGAGTAGGTTGTAGGGCCTCTCCCGACTGTTAGAAAGACATGATGACCTCTATCAATCGTTAAGTAGGTTGTTTGGTAGTCAACTAATTGTTGTACAAGTAAGCAAGTATGATTATTGATATAGCAATTAGTTCACATTCAAACAAGTATGCACACAGATGTTATGATAATACTTAAATTTTATTACTTGAATCAAATAGTGTCAATACATAGAATAAAAGCAACCAATAGTCAAATGGTGAGACTTGCGGTTAGGTAGCTGGAGGGTCTTGATCTCTGTTTAGTTTAGGGCATCGGTTACGGAAATGATTTGGGTCCCCACATTCTTAGCATTGACCATAGTTGTATCGATTAGGATTAGCAGCCTGAGCAGGGTTGTGGGTTGATTGGCATTAGGGCTTGGGGTCTCGCGACATGTGTTAAGTAGATGGCCATACCTACCACAATTGGTGCACAAGCGACACGCTGAAGTAGTGGGATGATGTCGGTTGCATGTGTTACACAATGGATGGTTTCCTGTATAAGGTTTCTTGTTAGAAGCTTGTGTAGTGAGGTTGACATCAGGATCCTTGGCCTTACGCTTCTGATTCTCAGTAGTTACCGCGGCTACAATACTTGTTTTATTGCCTTTCCGAACTAAGGTCCCGTTCTTTACGTGATTATCAGTTAAGGTAGCTGCTAAACGTTTGGCCTCCTCCAAGGTGGCAGGATTCCTTCCCCACACCGTGTCCTGGATTTGCATGGGCAGACCACCGATGTACTTATCGATGGCTACCGGCAGGGGAGTGACTTTGTGGGGTAACAATAAGCTAAGCTCGTGAAAGCGGGTATTGTAGGCAAGGTTTTCCCCACTATCCTGAGCAAGGGTGTGGAACTCGTCTTCTAATTTCTTGACCTCGTTACGTGGGCAAAATTCATCTTTCATTATCTCCTTGACTTGATCCCACGTCATAGTAAGTGCAACTTCAGCTCCTCGGGTACGTTTTTCCTCATTCCACCAAGTGAGTGCTCGTTTGTGAAGAACACTCATAGCTGTTGGGTCTGCTGACCTGGAGAAGAACAGATGATTGGAAAGCCAAAATATGCTATCTATTTGATCCTTGAATAAACAGTCCTTACAACTTGCTTCTCCCAAAAGACTGCTGACCCTAACTACTGTTCTATCCAAACAACTGCTCAACAACTGCTGATACAAAGAACTGCTAAGGAAACAACTGATGAAGAACAACTGCTGACCAAAGGTCTGATGAAGAGCAACAGCTGATACAAGTACTGAAGACCAAAGCACTGCTGGAACCAACAGCACTTAGGCTCCAGCAGTGGATACAAGACCATCAGAGTTTATCTTTAACAGCTGTTTACTATCAGTGCTTTCAATGTAACAGTAGTTTGTATAGCAGATGTTTAAGTTTGTTATTCTGTTAGAGGTCACTGTCTTAGGTGACGTCAGCCTAGGTCATCAGTGGTTTGAGTCAGTCTATAAATAGAACAGTGCATGTACTGTTCTATTGCATCACACACAAAACATTCTCTCTGACAAACAACTGTGTGATCAGGCTGAGGGGGAGTAACTTGTACGATTGTAATCTTTGAATTAATGAAAGCATTCGATCGAAAAACATTTACTCTCTTGTTTTGATTTACAGTTTATTATTCCGCTGCACTTTCATTCTATTTTCATTCCATTATTATCATCATTTAGTTAAACAATCAAAACAAACAAACTCAGATCCTAACAATTGGTATCAGAGCTTGGTCAATTAAATTCGATCTAACAAATCAATTTAATAATCAGCTCACAATTATTGATATCGTTTGTCAGTTTGATTGAAAACAGAGTAATAGTTTAATTTCGATTCAACCGTTGTTAAACAGACTTTGTTTTTTGAAAAATCAGAGAATGGCTTCTATCAATCACGATCCACATAACACTGGCACGAACAACAAGCCACCGATGCTTGTCAGATCTGAATACAATATCTGGCAACGTCGGATGAGCCATGTTCTAGCTCAACAAAACACTGGGTGTTGGAAGTCGGTTATCTTCGGACCACATGTTCCGACTGTGCCGAGTACTGAAGATCCCAAAGTGTTTGAGCCAAAGAAACTTGAAAACTACTCCGACCAGGATTTTCAGAAAATTGAGCTAGATGCTAAGGCCTTCAGTATTGTGGCCATGGCTCTACCCAATGATATATATGCTGGGTTGTTACACTGTAACAGTGCAAAGGAGTTGTGGGATGCACTGAAAGAGCAGTTTGGTGGGACAGAGGAGGTTATTGAAAACAACCGTGAAATACTTAACCAACAATATGAAACATTCAGTCATGTCAAAGGAGAGTCATTAACTCAACAGTTTGAGAGATTTAACTGCTTAATTAGTGAACTAAAATTGGTTGGTCTTACTTACCCTCATTCAACTTTGAACCATAGGTTTTTAAGATCATTACCAGACAAATGGGACACTATTGCTATTGTTATGAGAAACTCAATAGGATTTAAAGACCTATCACTGACCCAGCTTCATGGTAAGCTCTTGACCTATGAGAGAGAGCTTAACCAGAAAAGGAAGCTCCAGGACTCTGGAAAAGTGTCTGATGACTATGTGTTTGGGAATACAGCACTTTTGGGTCATGATGAGGTGCCTGGAAACACAAAGGATCAGAGTTATGATCATTTCATTGACATAACTTCAGGTTTTAACTCAGGTTTTAACTCTGATTCTTATTCACCAAACTATGCTTTCACAGCAAGTGGTGGTGATATACAGGCATCTGATAACATATCCTTTGAGTATGATGACCTGAAATACTTTGACCCTGATGATTTGGAAGAAATGGACATTATGCACCAATTGGCCCTTCTCAGTGTAAGAACTAATAATTTTTACAAGAAAACTAGGAGAAGGTTTCCAGGGTTGACTGGCAGATCTAAGGTGGGGTTGGATAAATCAAAGATCAAGTGTTATAAATGTCATAGGTTTGGTCATTTTGCTAGGGAATGTAGGGGTCAACATGGTACACCTATGATAACCTATCCAAATCAAAGACCACAGACCAACACTTATCAGAATTCCTATAATACCCCTGGACCAAATGTGCAAAACACTGCTCATTTTGCACAGTCCTCAAACACTGTTCCTGTCCAGTATGTCCAAACCACTGTTCCTCAGATCCATTATGTGCAAACACCTGTTGCTCAACCACCTGTGCAAACGACTGCTGCTCCATCCTCTGCTCCTGCAGAGACCAGTCAACAGAGCTTCTTTACACAAGGCTTTGTTGATTGGAGCAGTCTACCTGATGAGCTAACAGATGAGAATTTTGCACTAGTTGCCAAAGCTGAAAATGAACCAGAAAACTTTTGTTTCATGGCTATGGTTGATGAGATTGAATCTGAGGAAGTGGTAACTGAATCTGATGTTGTGACTGATGATGTTGTTAGTGAAGTTGTTGCAGGTGAAAAACCTGAAGAAGAGGTTGTGAATCTCTCAGATCCCTGGGGTGCATCTGATGAATGTGAGTGCAAGTGTGATTGTGCATTGATGGCTGCTGCTAAGGTATCTCCTCAAATTCTTAAAGAATTGTGTTCTGAGAAATGTGTAATAGCATTTGCTAACATCAAAGAGGTGAATGAAAACCTTAGAAAGAAAATTTTGGATGATGAAGTTAAATTTGAAAAACTCACAAAAGATTTGAAAACAAGTTTAACTGCAAAAGAATCTGAAATTAGCAGTCTAAAACATGAAGCAACTATTACCAAAGACCAGCTCCAAACTATGATAACAAAATATCAAAGTTGTAAAAGTGAGCTTGAGTCCACCCAAGTTGAATGTAAAAAATGGGTGGAATCATGTAGAGGTTTTGAGATGCTACTCAACAAACAAACCAAAAGTCATGTGAAGTTTGGCTTTGGTTTTGCAACCACTGCTCCAACTTTTGAAAACACTGACACAAAGAATCAAAAGTCTGTTGAGATAGTACCAACAAACCTGCAGGGTCAAGAGATTAAAATCACTGAACCAAATGGTAAGAAAATTGTTCTTGAAAAACCAGAAGACTAAAGAGTGCATATGATATCAACAAAGGAACAAGTGAATGTGATTCAAAAGCCACATGCTCAATATGTGGGAAAAAGAATCATAAGACTAAAGAGTGCTTGTATCTCAAAAATTTTGATGTAAAAATACAAGAATACAAAGCAAAAACTCTTGCAAACCCTGTGGTTAGTACTCCAAAAGGAAAGCCCAAACAGACCTTCACACCTGCCCAAACATCTGTTACAAAAAGGCTTGAAACATCTGCTTCTAGAGATGTCCAAGTAACAGATGCTCCACCCACAAGCAAATACCCAAGAGGTTATGGTCAACCTCCATGTCACAGTCTGCCACATGTTTATGAGGAGCCAAAAAGACCCTCTAAACCAAGAGTGAACAGAAATCCATATGGGTATTATCATCTGTCAGGAAGTGATCAAACAACTGCTGCCCCAAGTGCTGACATACAAGCACTGGCAAATGGTCAGCAGCAGTTGTTGACCTTAATTCAAAAATTGGTCCAAACCACTGATCACCTTCCAAAACTTGAGTCTGAAAGGTCTGAGGATCCATCCAAAGCCAATTTGGCTTTGGACACTCACCAAAACTAATCATTTACTGATGTGCAGGGAGCTTCTGCTTGTTTAGATAGTCTTTGGTATGTAGATAGTGGAGGTTCCAGGCACATGACAGGATGTAGAGCCCTACTTCTGGACTTCTTGGCTCATGGAGGGGGTGATATATCCTTTGGTAATGATTCTAAAGGTAAGGTGTTGGGTTCAGGGACTGTACAGGCAGGAAAACTCAAGTTTGAAAATGTCAATCTTATTGATAATCTCAAGTTTAATCTTCTGAGTGTTTCACAAATGAGTGACAAAGGTTATGGCTCATTTTTCACAAAGAAAACTTGTAAGATTATTGGGCCAGAAGTGGTGAAAATGATTGATACCATTATTGCTGAGAGCAAAGCACAGCTTGTTGCTCATAGAAGTGGCAATGTGTATGTTGTTGATATGTTAAAGGACAATCCTATGGCAAATGTCTGTCTGTTTTCTGCTGCCTCCACTAAGGAGACAGAATTGTGGCATAGGAGACTGGGTCATACCAACCTTAATACTATCAACACACTCTCAAAACAAAGCCTTGTCAGAGGTCTACCATCAAAAGAATTTAAATGTGATGAGCATTGTGTTTCTTGCTTAAAAGGGAAACAACATAAAAGCTCTTACAAATCCATTGATGAGTCCAAAACTAGTCAGTGCTTACAACTGTTGCATATGGACTTGTTTGGCCCTGTTAAAATCATGAGTCTAAGAAGAAAAAGATTTTGTCTTGTCATAGTTGATGATTTTTCTAGGTTTACATGGACTTACTTTTTACACTCTAAAGATGAGACTGCAGGTATATTGAAGGACTTTGTCACCAAGGTTGAAAAGCAGTATGACTTGCCAGTAAAAGTCTTCAGGAGTGACAATGGAACAGAGTTTAAAAATAAGGAGTTAGATGACTTCTGTGTGTCAAAAGGGATTGTGAGGCAGTTCAGCATCCCAAGAACACCAGAACAAAATGGGGTAGTTGAGAGGAAAAATAGAACTCTTATAGAAGCTGCAAGAACCATGCTAGCAGATTCTGGTTTGCCACTGTCCTTTTGGGCAGAAGCTGTAAACACTGCTTGCTATGTTCAAAACAGAGTTTTGATCAACCCCAGACATCAAAAAACTGCTTATGAAATTTTGTTCAAAATCAAACCATTAATCTCATTCTTCAAAATCTTTGGCTGCCCATGTTTCATTTTAAATCTTAAAGATTCCATTTCAAAATTTGCAGCCAAAGTAGACTGTGGTTATTTTCTGGGATATTCTTCTACTGCTAAGGCCTACAAAGTGTTTAACACAAGGACTAAAACAATAGAAGAAACCTTGAATGTTAAGTTCAATGAACTTTCATCTCTGAAAATCCCTGCAAACCCTGCTGAATTATTTGATTTAGATAAATTCAAATTTGAAGATATCACTGTTAAGACTAACAATGCAGGTATTCCACAGTCTCCACAGCAAGATTACAGAACAGATGTTGTGATTCCCAGTCACTACAAAGTCTATTCTGCATCAGAGGAAGCAGCTGTTCAAAACAATTGTCAAAACTCTGCCACAGCTGTGTCAACCACTGTTGGCCAGTCCTATCCTCAAACCTCTGCTTCACCCCTCACTACCACTGACCTATCATCTGTTGACAAAAGTCAATCATCTGTTGACAAAAGTCAGTCAAGTTTCACACCACTTGGACCCATTCCTCCATTACCATTTCAAACATCTGTTGGCACTACAGAAGTACCAACAGATGTTACACCAACAGAGTCACCAAACCTCTGTCCATCACCTCAAAATGCCATTGTTCCATATCAAGGAGATCTTATTTACTTAAGAGCTCATCCACCAGACCAGATCATTGGCGACATCAGAGAGGGTGTGCTCACAAGAAGCCAATCCTCAAATATCTGTCTTTTTGCAGGTTTCCTATCCCTCACACAACCTGTCAAGTACCAAGAGGCACTGAAAGACAACAGTTGGGTAGAAGCCATGCAAGAAGAACTCCTTCAGTTCAAAAGACAACAAGTATGGGAGCTTGTACCACTTCCTAAGGATGTTTGTCCTATAGGAACAAAGTGGGTCTTCAAAAACAAAACTGATGAAAGGGGTATTGTTGTCAAGAATAAAGCCAGGCTTGTGGTTCAAGGCTTCAGACAAGAAGAAGGAATAGATTATGATGAGACCTTTGCTCCTGTAGCTAGACTAGAGGCCATCAGACTCTTTCTAGCCTTTGCTGTCAACCACAATATAAAGGTGTATCAGATGGACATCAAATGTGCTTTCCTTTATGGCAAAATTCAGGAGGAGGTCTATGTATGTCAGCCACCTGGTTTTGAAGACACATTCCATCCTGACTATGTCTACAAGCTCAACAAAGCTTTGTATGGACTCAAACAAGCACCAAGGGCCTGGTATGAAACTCTTTCCACATTTCTCTTATCCATTGGCTTCACAAGAGGTAAAATTGACAAAACTTTATTTCTTAAATGGAAAGGGAAACACTTAATGATTGTTCAAATATATGTGGATGACATCATCTTTGGATCCACATGTAACCAAATGTGTGAAGAGTTCAGAAAACTCATGACAGCAGAGTTTGAGATGAGTGCCATGGGTGAGCTTCAGTGTTTCCTTGGCCTTCAAGTGAAACAACTGCAAAATGGCACATTCATTCACCAAAACAAATATGTAAAGAATTTATTAACCAGATTTGAGATGAATGATTGTAAGCCATGTAGCACACCCATGAGTACAGTCAAGCTGCTCACTATTGATGACAAGGATGAACTGGTTGATCAAACACATTATAGATGTATGATTGGGTCTTTATTGTACCTAACTGCATCTAGGCCAGACATTATGTTTGCTACCTGTGTCTGTGCCAGATCCCAGGCTTCACCCAGAAAGTCAAACCTTATTGCTGTGAAAAGGATATTCAGATACCTCAAAGGTGCTCCCACACTTGGTATCTGGTATCCTGCTAATGGAAACATTGAGCTTTCAGGTTTTTCAGATAGTGACTTTGCTGGCTGTCACACCACAAGAAAATCCACTTCAGGAGGGTGCCAATTTCTAGGGAATGCCTTAGTTTCTTGGCAAAGCAAAAAGCAGGCAGCTGTTTCAACTTCAACAGCTGAAGCTGAATACATTGCTGCTGCAAGCTGTACAGCCCAACTGATGTGGCTTCAAAATCAACTACTGGATTTTGGGATAACTGCACTTAGGACTCCACTCATGTTGGACAGCCAAGCTGCTGAAAATATCATCAAGAATCCAGTCTCTCATTCCACTACCAAGCACATTGACATAAGACATCATTTTGTCAGGGACAGCTATGAAAAAGGTTTGATTTCTTTACACCATGTTCCAACAGAGGATCAGTTGGCAGATGTGTTAACAAAAGCTTTAGACACATCTACCTTTACAAATCTGATTTCCAGAATTGGCATGTTAAACATGGATTAACCAAATAAATTTTTTAAAATAAATTGTTCAGAAATTAAATATTTTCTTAAAATTGCTGTTTGGTTGAAAAATCTGTTTCTAACATCTGATCAGATAAAACAACCACTGTTTCATTCATTTCCACTGTTGGTTGAAAAGTCTGTTTCCAAACCTCTGATCAGATAAAACAACTGTTAGTTGAAAAATCTGTTTCAGAACATCTGTTCAGATAAAACAACTGTCCACATATATATATATATATATATATATATACTATATATATATAAAAAAAAAAAACCCAACGGTTGGATCCATCAGCTGTTTGTTTCAGTTGTTTACCAAAACAGCTGTTCTCCACCAGATGTTACATCCATCAGATGATTGCCACGTCTGCTCATATAAGCAGATGTTTGGCCACATCAGCGGTTTCATTGAGCCTATAAAAACCCTGTTTTACCACAACAGATGTTACACTGTCTCATTGTATTCAAAATACTGTAAACCGCCTTCTTCACTCTCAAACCCTTCATCAATCTTCAGTCATTTTCACCTTCGAAATCCATTACAATGGATCTTCAAGCTAAAGCTACACACAATTGTCTCCCCTATCTGATTAAAACAGATGACAACACTCCATTTCATTCCACCATCGACATTTTCCTTAATTCCAAATACTTACCCATCCTAACCGCTAACGCCCCCATTTATCTGGATACACTCCAAGAATTTTGGTTGAATGCTGAGTTTCTATTACAAGACAAAAAGCCTACATCCATTATTTCCAAAATTGGAGAAACCAGTATCGTCATTACCCCTGATATCATATCCACAACCTTCACACTGAATGACCTGGCAGGTAAGGATTCCTTCACTAAAACAGAGCTTCACACTGAGTTCCAAGAAAGAGGGTATGATGGTCAGATGACTGGATCAACTCTTTTCAAAAAGTTTTTCCCTCCAGTCATGAAATTTTTCTTCCATACTCTTCTTCTTTGTGTCTCTGCTAAGTCCACATCCTTTAATGAAATTCCATTAAGGATGCAATATCTGGGATATGCTATGTTGTCAAACTCTGACTTCAATCTTTCCCAGGGATTGTTCATGGACTTGGTATCAAATGTGAAAGCAGTCAAGTCTGGGTCAAACAATGCTTTTCTTATTTACCCACGAATTCTTAGTGTAATTTTACAAAAATTATTACCTGAAAAAGTTTTTAAAAAGGGTGCTGCTATGCAAATGAAAAGCTTAACTGATGAAACTTTCACAAGAATGCTGGGTGGAAGCACCCAAGAAAAAGTGTCAAAAGTGTCAAAAGTTTCTAAAACACAAACAAAGAGGACAAAGGCAACAACTGTTGTCAAAACCTCTGTTGTTGAGCCCACTGCTCCTGGTGATCATGGCACTACATCCAGTGCTGTGAAACCCACACCAGCCACTTCCAAAAAGAAACATTCATCCACAAAAACCACCACTCAACCACAAATGAGGCTTCTGGATGTTGAGGTACCAGAAGAAACCTCTGTTGCACAACAAAAGCAACCTGAAACCACTGTTGTTACTTCCTCACAACAGTTGGACATACCTCCACCTGACCAACCTCCTCATGAATCCTCTCAAAAGGATCATGTTGTAAGCCAAGGGGACACACATCATGATGCATATGAGTCACTTGACCATATGTTCACAAGCCCCTCTCCCAGGGCTAACTCTCTTCTTACTCCACCACTCTCACCATCACATGTCCCACAAACAATGCAACCTCTGTTTGAAGCAATTGAAAAATCTCAGGAAGATCCCAGTTCCTCTCTTCCACCTGTCACTGAGAGTATACTCCAACAAGTGACTGAGCCTGAGAATATTCAATCTGCTATCCCCCAAACAGAAGAGGAGGTTACACCACCTGGGTTCAATGAAACTCTAGGTGAGTTTTCAAGTGGAGCAGCCACTACTGATGTAGAGACCACTGTCTCACATCAGGACAGTGATTTCATAGCTAAGACTCCCTTGAAGGCAACAACTGTTGAAGCCACTATAGTGTCTCCAAAAACAGTTGGAAGTCCCCAGTACCAAGACAAAGGGGCATCTGATTCACCTATTAGGCCTGAATCAGATAAAACTACCACTGGTAGGGACTCAGATGATCCTATTAATTTAGGAGATGAGTCAAAATACCAAGAATTGACGGCCAGAGTTTCTGTTATTGAAACATCTGTTGCTGACATCAAATCTGATGTCAAGCTTCTCCTAAGCTCAATCGCAGATCTCTCCAAAAGTCAACCATCCACCACTGATATAGCCAATGAGTTATGGAAATCAGTTTCCCCCATCATCATAGCTCACAGAAAATTGGCTGATCAGACACATGAAACCTACATGGCTGAGATCAGAAATATGGTTGATGCAAGGTACAAAGATACCCATGCTGACATCAAAGCCATCAAGGACCATCTGCTGAAGACTACTGGCTCTGCCCCTACCACCATCCTCAGGGATGAAACTGATGATGATTTCACGGCTGATGATGCCAAAAAGGGGGAGAGTGGCAGAGATATGCTACCAAAATTAGATCCTTTTGGTTGCCCACCTTCTCAAAAAGGTCAAGCCAAGTCTGCCAAGAAACCAGAGTCTACCAAATCAGCTCCACAACAACAACATCAAGCACCACCACCACAACAACATCAAGCACCACCACCACAAACCACTGAAAAGAATAAGGCAGTAGATGACTCTGCAAACATAGAAGCTGAAAAGGCTGCTCAGTCCAAACAACAAAGGGCTGACACCTTGGAAGTAAAAGCAGAGTCATTGATTGAACTCAAGAAGAAACAACAAAGGGAAACTGAAGATGTGGGATCCTCTAAAAGGATGAAAAGACCTGCCAAGCATGTTAGAAAACCACCATCTAAGTTACAAACCTCTGTTGATAAAACCACTGCTGCTGAAACCACTGCCACCCAAAACACTGAAACCACTGCCACCCAAA
Source organism: Ambrosia trifida (assembly GCA_028751855.1). Lineage (NCBI taxonomy): Eukaryota > Viridiplantae > Streptophyta > Magnoliopsida > Asterales > Asteraceae > Ambrosia > Ambrosia trifida. The sequence continues at coordinate 81,262,522 of CM054129.1, forward strand.
CCACTGAAACCACTATACCCAAACCAACACACACTCCTGAACAAACAACCACCAAACCTACATCACCAACCAGAACTCCAACATCTGCTGGTTCTTCTAAAAGGCCAACAGATGTTAATCCAACCACTGCTACCAAATCACCTTCACCAAAAATCATGTACACAAGGAAGAGAAAATCAACCTTTGTTGTGCATGATGAAAACATACACACATCACCAACCACCATTTCAACTGCCCAATCCACTCCTCCCATCACAGCCATTCCACTCACATCATTCTCACCACATACATCCAAATTCACAACTCATAGACCACCACCAACCATTACACCATTGGTTGTTCAGTATCCCCTTGAACTTGATCTACTCAAGGGGGAATTACAATCCTTCTACAATACTGAACAGCCATCTGAAAGATCCTTCCCATCTCTCCCAAATTTCCCTGTTCCCCTCAACATTGATACCTATCTAAAATACAAGGGTGAACAGGTGGATGCCATCATCAGGGAGAAATGCAAAGGGAAGGATGACAGGACTGCTCAGGGCATCCATTCAGCAGAGCTTAGCAAACTCAGAAGGATTGAAGACTATGCTAAGACCCTGAGCAATTCCATGTCCACCATGCCTCTCAGTGTAGATTTGGAGAAGGAGGTAAGGGAATCCCTTCTTGAACAGATAATGGCAACCAAGCCCTACAAAGCAAACAAAAAGCAGTTCAATGGCTGGACTACTCATGCTTTGAGGGAAGAACTGATCAGAATTGAAGAAATGGCCAAAAATCCCAAAGCTAAAGTCTCCATTCCCAATTTTGGCAAAGGCAGAGACCCAGTCAGAGCCTTGAAGTTCAAAAGAATGAGGCAGGAGATTGTAGCTGCCAATTATGGGGAGATGAGGTCTGTTTCCAGATGGTCAGAGCTTAGATTGGTTGAAACCTATAAAAGTCTGGAAGAGAATAGAAAGAAGGATCCCAGCCTTCCAAGAAAGCCAGTCTACAATGATGAGCCAATGATGAAGAGACCCCAACAGACTTTTAATCTAGACAGCTTACTTGAAACCTCTGATCTCACAGCTGCTGCAAGTAGACAGTTCAAAAGGCAGAAGGAGATGTCAGAGGAAGACCAAAGAAAGTTTGCTGACACATTTATAAAGGAAGGGCTCTTCAATCAAATCCATTATTTCTCTGATCCCACAACAGAGAAACTCAGAGAACTCATAGGAAGACCACCTTCACCCAACTCATCAAGAATAAAGGTTCATCTCAGCAAATCCACTGACTCAAAAATTCTAAAGTGGAAGGTCAACATAGACAACCACGAATTGACACTGCTCAGGTCAGATGGAAAGGTTCAGAAGATCAGTATGGATGATGCTTACAGCCTTTGTGCAGAAGATCACCAAGCACTGCTAAATCTGGATCTGGAAAGAGATGAAGAAGACCTATTTGCTTTGAACTTTGAATTACAATTCAAAGGTCAAATCAGAGAAAGTCTGATGAGAAATAAAGATCAATGAATAAAGCTGAGTTTTGGCATCATCTGTTCTAGGGGGAGATTGTTGGGTCTGCTGACCTGGAGAAGAACAGATGATTGGAAAGCCAAAATATGCTATCTATTTGATCCTTGAATAAACAGTCCTTACAACTTGCTTCTCCCAAAAGACTGCTGACCCTAACTACTGTTCTATCCAAACAACTGCTCAACAACTGCTGATACAAAGAACTGCTAAGGAAACAACTGATGAAGAACAACTGCTGACCAAAGGTCTGATGAAGAGCAACAGCTGATACAAGTACTGAAGACCAAAGCACTGCTGGAACCAACAGCACTTAGGCTCCAGCAGTGGATACAAGACCATCAGAGTTTATCTTTAACAGCTGTTTACTATCAGTGCTTTCAATGTAACAGTAGTTTGTATAGCAGATGTTTAAGTTTGTTATTCTGTTAGAGGTCACTGTCTTAGGTGACGTCAGCCTAGGTCATCAGTGGTTTGAGTCAGTCTATAAATAGAACAGTGCATGTACTGTTCTATTGCATCACACACAAAACATTCTCTCTGACAAACAACTGTGTGATCAGGCTGAGGGGGAGTAACTTGTACGATTGTAATCTTTGAATTAATGAAAGCATTCGATCGAAAAACATTTACTCTCTTGTTTTGATTTACAGTTTATTATTCCGCTGCACTTTCATTCTATTTTCATTCCATTATTATCATCATTTAGTTAAACAATCAAAACAAACAAACTCAGATCCTAACAATAGCATAACGGACCTTAAAGTTATCGGGACACTCACTGTTGATGAAGGTATTTTCAATACCCTCAAACCATTGTAGCAGTCCTGTAGCTCCTTCTTCACCACTAAACTTTGGGGGGTTACAAGAATTAAAGTGCTTGAGAGTGCAGGCTGGAAGACCATTCCCATTCCCGTTGTGGTTTCCATTTTCATTCCCGTTGCCGTTACCGTTCCCGTTGCCGTTCAACTGGATGACTTGAGATAGTAAGTTAGGAACCAGAGTCGCGATTTGTTGTGCCATTTGTTGGGAAATGATCGTAGCCAGTTGGGCATCAACACCATGGTTGTTGTTGTTGTTGTGGTTAGTGTTGCTATTTCCTTCCTCATGATTACCACCATTGTTATTGCGAGTGCTGCGACGTGGAGGCATGATCTGTAAGAGACACAATGAAATGAATGAGGTAATATAAGGAATGTAATCATTTATTCATTAATTAAAACGAATAAATGAAAACGTTGACTTATCAAAGATTCTAAATTCTAATAACATATGAAGACATGTTTTAGCCTATAAGTGAACACTCATCCCGAGAATTCCCAGGTAGGCATCTGGGTCCCTCGTCTGATTGGGATATATGCGCAATGCCAGCCTAGACAGAAGACTCAGAATACAGGCGTTCACCCTTCCAGATTGCACGTGTTCGTTATTAAAATCTAGAACTTGGACGAGATCTCAAGGTGGTTCAGGTTAAACCTGAGGATCTTATCTTATTAGTCTAAGAGTGGATCCAGTGATGAAGAACAACCTTCTTGTAGGGATGAAAGTAGGGATAAGAAGTAGGAGGGAGATAGAGTATAAAAGAAGCAAGTACTGATTAAATCCTATGGTTATAGACTAGATTATTTTTCTAATAACCTAATTCCCTATAACCATGGCTCTGATACCAATCTGTAACACCCCAACCGATGGCGGAAACATCGGGATGTCACGTAGTGAAGATTGTTCAGTAGCTCATGGTGAATAATAATTTCCTTAAATGATTTAAATAATTTACATACAATTGTTCTACAAGGATTCGTACATCAAATTGAATAAAACTATGCACATATCTTCAAGCAAATCTTCAAGCAAGTAGAACCTGAAACATGTTAAGTTGAAAATATTTTGGGTCAACAATTGTTGGTGAGAATTACATAGGTTTTTGAAAAATAGTTGATAACAATAGTTTGTACAACACTCAGGGTTGTATGATGATAGAGTATGATACCGACATGTAACAATGCGTCTTTGTACAACAAAACCTTGTGTCGACTATTGACTAACTCGCAAGTTAGTTAAATGTTGTTGCTGTTATTGATCATCCCTGAATTTATGCGGGGGATGGGTTTGTCAGACCTATAGCGCTATAATCTAAACAGGCGGCTTGATCATTGTTAATGATTGTACTGTGTCTTTTTGTTACAGTCAAATGATAGAATGATAGTGTAATTGGATCACAAGTAAGTATGAGTAAATGATAGTATAAAATGTTTAAACATGTTTCACCCCAAAATGTAAAAGAGAAAAGGGGCTATGTAAACTCACCTTGGTAAAATGTTATATCTGTTGAAAAATTGAATAGTGGTGTTGCCCAAATGTGTCAAGTATCACCCTATAATAAGGTAATAAATAAGTCTATCTAGTCAACAAATGTATACATTCTAGGGCTTCGAATTTGGGGATAAATGCTTGTTTGATTAATATTAAAATTGTTTGATAATTGAGAGAATTTTTGTAAATAAATAAACAAAAATTCTTTTTATGAAATTTAAATTTAAGATGGTCACAATAATGTGTTTAAAGTATAAAAATAATTTTTATAAAATTATTTTCTTTAAAATAGATTATTAAGTCTATTTATTACAAATTGTCAAACTTTCACTTTAATAATTAAAAATACTAAAATTAAAGAATTATTATTTAAAAATCATATTTCTGTTCTAAATATTCAGAAATAAATTGTATAAAATTTTGGTGCAAAGATAATAAAAATTGAATTTATTATGATTTAATTAAGATTAAAACTAACAAAAATTGATTAAAAATAAAAAATAATGATTTTTCTGAATTAAAAATCATTTCAGTAAAGTTTAACATTGTACAAACTTAGGATAATTTTTGTAGAAATTTATAAAGTTGTTTTGATATTTTAATGGATTTTTATAAATATAATAGTATAAAATTGATTTAATTATTATAAATATTAAATAAATGAATTTCAGAAAACTAAAAATTATAAATAAAACTTTTACATCAGATTTGATAAATATAATTTTTTTAGAATTTATAAAAAGGTTCTAATATTTAAAAATGAATTTACAAGATTTAAATGTAATATATAGTATAAATGGTTTGTTTTTTTTTAAAAAAAGAATTAAGTGGAAAAAGGGGCGCCCAAGCCGGGACTCGAACCCGGGTGCCCTTGGTTACAAGCAACGATCACAACCACTTGGCCTAGGCCTGTGGTTGTGATTTAGCCCTGTTTTAATAAAATAAATACACTTATCCGAAATCAGTTTATCCCCAAATCAGATTTACAAGCCCTAGCTTTTCCAATCAAGCGATTCACACATCAATAACCTGATTAATCATAGGGTTTTTGATGTGTGAATGCCGATGAACAAACCCCACAACAAAAATTATGCTTACAGTGTTGATTCGATGCTCGATTGGCCGGTCAAGAATAAAAGTCAAACGTGTATTCGTGAGGCACAATCAGAGTGAATTGAAGAAGATTGGGGGTTGAGAAAGGATAAATGGCGAGTTGTGAAGGATCGCAGAACATCAATTTATAGCGTGGATGTCCAGGTTGTTTACTTGGAAAGTTTGACCCGTTGTTAATGTTTGACGCGTTAAAGATCAATCTTGGCACTAATTGATTGATATATTACGAAGGCATGAGTCAGGATTGGCCGGATATCACGAGTCTTACCATAATTGTGTGATTGATTTGCCAATTTAAAGGTTTGGTGTGGCTGTCTCGCAGCAGCGAGCAGAGAGGAATGAAACAGACATCGTCTAAAAACGTGTTAAATAGTTATTAAACTGGATTTGAAACAAACAATCAAAGTGGCTCAGGTGGTTAAGACGCGTGGTTTGTGTGAAAAAGGTCTCCGGTTCGAACCTCAGATGGAGCGGCCCCTTTTTTCTTTTTTTGTTAAACAGGTAAAAGGGGTGAGGGTGTTGGGCTTGGCTGGGTGGGCCGGGTATTTGTTCTCAACTGTTTGGGCTGGGTGAGAGTCTGATAGGGCCTGCTGGATCACAATTAATCAGTTTATTATTTTTTTTTAATCTAGTATGTATTATAATCTTTATATATATATATACATATATATAAACATAAAATGCTACGAAATAATTAAATGTAAATTATAATAATAGAACTTGTCGTTTTAATCGTAACGTACAAATTATTAAATGCGAAATGTTACAGGAGAGTGGCAGAGATAGGCTACCAAAGCTAGATCCCTTTGGTTGTCCTCCTTCTGCCACTCTCCCCCTTTTTGGCATCATCAGCCGTGAAAGCATCATCATTTTCATCCCTGAGGATGGTGGTAGGGGCAGAGCCAGCAGTCTTCAGCAGGTGGTCCTTGATGGCTTTAATATCAGCATGGGTATCTTTGTACCTTGCATCTACCATATTTCTGATCTCAGCCATATAAGTCTCATGTGTCTGATCAGTCAGTTTTCTGTGAGCTATGATGATGGGGGAAACTGATTTCCATAACTCACTGGCTATATCAGCTGTTGATGGTTGACTCTTGGATAGGTCTGCAATGGAGCTCAGTATAAGCTTGACATCAGATTTGATGTCAGCTACAGAGGTTTCAATTACAGAAACTTTGTCCGTCAATTCTTGGTATTTTGACCCATCTCCTAAGTTAATAGGATCATCTGAGTCCCTACCAGTGGTAGTTCTACCTGATTCAGTCCTAATAGGTGAATCAGATGCCCCTTTTTCTTGGTACTGGGGACTTCCAACTGTTTTTGGAGACACTATAGTGGCTTCAACAGTTGTTGCCTTCAAGGGAGTCTTAGCAATAAAATCACTGTCCTGATGTGAGACAGTGGTCTCTACATCAGTAGTGGCTGCTCCGCTTGAAAACTCACCTAGAGTTGCATTGAACTCAGGTGGTGTAACCTCCTCTTCTGTATGTTGGATAGCAGATTGAATATTCTCAGGTCCAGTCACTTGTGGGAGTATACTCTCAGTGACAGGTGGAAGAGAGGAACTGGGATCTTCCTGAGATTTGTCAATTGCCTCAAACAGAGGTTGCATGGTTTGTGGGACATGATGTGATGGTGAGGGTGGAGGAGTAACAAGAGAATTAGCCCTGGGAGAGGGGCTTTTGAACATTTGGCCAAGTGACTCAAATGTATCATGATGTGTGTCCCCTTGGCTTACAACATGATCCTTTTGGGAGGATTCATGAGGAGTTTGGTCAGGTGGAGGTATATCCAGCTGTTGTGAGGAAGTAACAACAGTGGTTTCAGGTTGCTTTTGTGGTGCAACAGAGGTTTCTTCTGGTACCTCAACATCCAGAAGCCTCATTTGTGGTTGAGTGGTGGTTTTTGTGGATGGATGTTTCTTTTTGGAAGTGGCTGGTGTGGGTTTCACAGCACTGGATGTAGTGCCATGATCACCAGGAGCAGTGGGCTCAACAACAGAGGTTTTGACAACAGTTGTTGTCTTTGTCCTCTTTGTTTGTGTTTTAGAAACTTTTGACACTTTAGACACTTTTTCTTGGGTGCTTCCACCCAGCATTCTAGTGAAAGTTTCATCAGTTAAGCTTTTCATTTGCATTGCCTCACCCTTTTTGAAAACTTTTTCTGGTAAGACCTTTTGTAAGATTACACTAAGAATTCTTGGGTAAATAAGAAAAGCATTGTTAGACCCAGACTTGATTGCTTTCACATTTGATACTAAGTCCATGAACAATCCCTGGGAAAGATTGAAGTCAGAGTTTGACAACATGGCATAACCCAGATATTGCATCCTTAATGGAATTTCATTAAAGGATGTGGACTTAGCAGAGACACATAGAAGAAGAGTATGGAAGAAAAATTTCATGACTGGAGGGAAAAACTTTTTGAAAAGAGTTGATCCAGTCATCTGACCCTCATACCCTCTTTCTTGGAACTCAGTGTGAAGCTCTGTTTTAGTAAAAGAGTCCTTACCTGCCAGGTCATTCAGTGTGAAGGTTGTGGATATGGTTTCAGGGGTAATGACGATACTGGTTTCTCCAATTTTGGAAATAATGGAAGTAGGCTTTTTGTCTTGGAGTAGAAACTCAGCATTCAACCAGAATTCTTTAAGAGTATCGAGATAAATGGGGGCGTTAGCGGTTAAGATGGGTAAGTATTTGGAGTTAAGGAGAATGTTGATGGTGGAATGAAATGAAACGTTGTCATCTGTTTTAACCAGATAGGGGAGACAATTGTGGGTGGCTTTGGCTTGAAGATCCATTGTAATGGATTTCGAAGGTGAAGATGATTGAAATTTGATGGAGGGTTTGAGAATGAAGAAGGCGGTTTTCAGTATTTTGAATACAATGAGACAGTGTAACGTCTGTTGTGATAAAACAGGGTTTTTATAGGCTCAATGAAACCGCTGTTGTGGCCAAACCTCTGCTTATATGAGCAGACATGGCAATCATCTGATGGATAAAACATCTGGCGGAGAACAACTGTTTTTGGCAAACAACTGATACAAACAGCTGATGGAACCAACCGTTTTTTTTTATTTTTTTTTGTATAGATATAGTATAAATATATAAGGAAACAGTTGTTTTATCTGAACAGATGTTCTGAAACAGATTTTTCAACTAACAGTTGTTTTATCTGATCAGATGTTTTGAAACAGATTTTTCAACCAACAGTGGTTATGAATGAAACAGTGGTTGTTTTATCTGATCAGATGTTATAAACAGATTTTTCAACCAAAACAGCTATTTGAATAAATTTTGATTTTATGAAATATTTTAAAAAAAATTTATTTGTTTAATCCATATTTAACATACCAATTCTGGAAATCATATTTGTAAAGGTAGATGTGTCTAAAGCTTTTGTTAACACATCTGCCAACTGATCCTCTGTTGGTACATGGTGCAGAGAAATCAAACCTTTTTCATAGTTGTCTCTGACAAAATGATGTCTTATGTCAATGTGTTTGGTAGTGGAATGAGAGACTGGATTCTTGATGATATTTTCAGCAGCTTGACTGTCCAACATAAGTGGAGTCTGAAGTGCAGTTATCCCAAAATCCAGTAGTTGATTTTGAAGCCATATGAGTTGGGCTGTACAGCTTGCAGCAGCAATGTATTCAGCTTCAGCTGTTGAGGTTGAAACAGCTGCCTGCTTTTTGCTTTGCCATGAAACTAGGGCATTCCCTAGAAATTGGCACCCTCCTGATGTGGATTTCCTTGTGGTGTGACAGCCAGCAAAGTCACTATCTGAATAACCTGAAAGCTCAATGTTTCCATTAGCAGGATACCAGATACCAAGTGTGGGAGCACCTTTGAGGTATCTGAATATCCTTTTCACAGCAATAAGGTTTGACTTTCTGGGTGAAGCCTGGGATCTAGCACAGACACAGGTAGCAAACATAATGTCTAGCCTAGATGCAGTTAGGTACAGTAAAGACCCAATCATACATCTATAATGTGTTTGATCAACCAGTTCATCCTTGTCATCAATAGTGAGCAGCTTGACTGTACTCATGGGTGTGCTACATGGCTTACAATCATTCATCTCAAATCTGGTTAATAAATTCTTTACATATTTGTTTTGGTGAATGAATGTGCCATTTTGCAGTTGTTTCACCTGAAGACCAAGGAAACACTGAAGCTCACCCATGGCACTCATCTCAAACTCTGCTGTCATGAGTTTTCTGAACTCTTCACACATTTGGTTACTTGTGGATCCAAAAATGATGTCATCCACATATATTTGAACAATCATTAAGTGTTTCCCTTTCCATTTAAGAAATAAAGTTTTGTCAATTTTACCGCTTGTGAAGCCAATGGATAAGAGAAATGTGGAAAGAGTTTCATACCAGGCCCTTGGTGCTTGTTTGAGTCCATACAAAGCTTTGTTGAGCTTGTAGACATAGTCAGGATGGAATGTGTCTTCAAAACCAGGTGGCTGACATACATAGACCTCCTCCTGAATTTTGCTATAAAGGAAAGCACATTTGATGTCCATCTGATATACTTTTATGTTGTGGTTGACAGGAAAGGCTAAAAAGAGTCTGATGGCTTCTAGTCTTGCTACAGGAGCAAAAGTCTCATCATTATCTATTCTTTTTTCTTGTCTGAAGCCTTGAACCACAAGCCTGGCTTTATTCTTGACAACAATACCCCTTTCATCAGTCTTATTTTTAAGGACCCACTTTGTTCCTATAGGACAAACATCCTTAGGAAGTGGTACAAGCTCCCATACTTGTTGTCTTTTGAATTGAAGGAGTTCTTCTTGCATGGCTTCTACCCAACTGTTGTCTTTCAGTGCCTCTTGGTACTTGACAGGTTGTGTGAGGGATAAGAAACCTGCAAAAAGACAGATATTTGAGGATTGGCTTCTTGTGAGCACACCCTCTCTGATGTTGCCAATGATCTGGTCTGGTGGATGAGCTCTTAAGTAAATAAGATCTCCCTGATATGGGACAATGGCATTTTGAGGTGATGGACAGAGGTTTGGTGACTCTGTTGGTGTAACATCTGTTGGTACTTCTGTAGTGCCATCAGATGTTTGGAATGGTAATGGAGGAATGGGTCCAAGTGGTGTGAAACTTGACTGACTTTTGTCAACAGATGATTGACTTTTGTCAACAGATGATAGGTCAGTGATTGTGAGGGGTGAAGCAGTGGATTGAGGATAAGACTGGCCAACAGTGGTTGACACAGCTGTGGCAGAGTTTTGACAATTGTTTTGAACAGCTGCTTCCTCTGAGGCAGAATAGATTTTGTAGTGACTGGGGATCACAACATCTGTTCTGTAATCTTGTTGTGGAGACTGTGGAATACCTGCATTGTTAGCTTTAACAGTGATATCTTCAAATTTGAATTTATCTAAATCAAATAGTTCAGCAGGGTTTGTAGGGATTTTAAGAGATGAAAGTTCATTGAACTTTACATTCAGAGTTTCTTCTATTGTCTTGGTCCTTGTGTTAAACACTTTATAGGCCTTGGCAGTAGAAGAATATCCCAGAAAATAGCCACAGTCTACTTTGGCTGCAAATTTTGAAATGGAATCTTTGAGATTTAAGATGAAACATGGGCAGCCAAAGATTTTGAAGAATGAAATTAATGGTTTGATTTTGAACAAAATTTCATAAGCAGTTTTTTGATGTCTGGGGTTGATTAAAACTCTGTTTTGAACATAGAAAGCAGTGTTTACAGCTTCTGCCCAAAAGGACAGTGGCAAACCAGAATCTGCTAGCATGGTTCTTGCAGCTTCTATAAGAGTTCTGTTTTTCCTTTCAACCACCCCATTTTGTTCTGGTGTTCTTGGGATGCTGTACTGCCTCACAATCCCTTTTGACACACAGAAGTCATCCAACTCCTTATTCTTAAACTCTGTTCCATTGTCACTCCTGAAGACTTTTACTGGCAAGTCATATTGTTTTTCAACTTTGGTGACAAAGTCCTTCAATATACCTGCAGTCTCATCCTTAGAATGTAAAAAGTAAGTCCATGTAAACCTAGAAAAATCATCAACTATGACAAGACAAAATCTCTTTCTTCTTAGACTCATGATTTTAACAGGGCCAAACAAGTCCATGTGCAACAATTGTAGACACTGACTGGTTTTGGACTCATCAATGGATTTGTAAGAGCTTTTATGTTGTTTCCCTTTTAAACAGGAAACACAATGCTCATCACATTTAAATTCTTTTGATGGTAAACCTCTGACAAGGCTTTGTTTGGAGAGTGTGTTGATAGTATTAAGGTTGGTGTGACCCAATCTCCTATGCCACAATTCTGTCTCCTTAGTGGAGGCAGCAAAAAACAGACAGACATTTGCCATAGGATTGTCCTTTAACATATCAACAACATACACATTTCCACTTCTATGAGCAACAAGTTGTGCTTTGCTCTCAGCAATAATGGTATCAATCTTTTTCACCACTTCTGGCCCAATAATCTTACAAGTTTTCTTTGTGAAAAATGATCCATAACCTTTGTCACTCATTTGTGAAACACTCAGAAGATTAAACTTGAGATTATCAATAAGATTGACATTTTCAAACTTGAGTTTTCCAGCTTGTATAGTCCCTGAACCCAACACCTTACCTTTTGAATCATTACCAAAGGATATATCACCCCCTCCATGAGCCAAGAAGTCCAGAAGAAGGGCTCTACATCCTGTCATGTGCCTGGAGCCTCCACTATCTACATACCAAAGACTATCTAAACAAGCAGAAGCTCCCTGCACATCAGTAAATGATTAGTTTTGGTGAGTGTCCAAAGCCAGTTTGGCTTTGGATGGGTCCTCAGACCTTTCAGACTCAAGCTTTGGAAGGTGATCAGTGGTTTGGACCAATTTCTGAATTAAGTTCAACAACTGCTGCTGACCATTTGCCAGTGCTTGAATGTCAACACTTGGTGCAGCAGTTGTTTGATCACTTCCTGACAGATGATAATACCCATATGGATTTCTGTTCACTATTGGTTTAGAGGGTCTTTTTGGCTCCTCATAAACATGTAGCAGACTGTGACATGGTGGTTGACCATAACCTTTTGGGTATTTGCTTGAGGGTGGAGCATCTGTTACTTGGACATCTCTAGAAGCAGATGTTTCAAGTCTTTTAGTAACAGGTGTTTGGACAGGGGTGAAGGTCTGTTTGGGCTTTCCTTTTGAAGTACTAACCACAGGGTTTGCAAGAGTTTTAGCTTTGTATTCTTGTATTTTTACATCAAAATTTTTGAGATACAAGCACTCTTTGGTCTTGTGATTCTTTTTCCCACATATTGAGCATGTGGCTTTGGAACCACATTCACTTGTTCCTTTGTTAATGTCATATGCTTTTAGAAGAAAACAGTTTTTAGTGACATGATTCTTCTTTTCACAGAAATCACAGAACAAGTTGACAGTCTTTTCTTTCTTCATCCCCTTTTCAGCCTTCTTTTCAGCAGATGTTTGAGCATCTGCTGGAAGATTTTTCAGGGGAATGACTTTTGCCAAGGGAATGACCTTTGCCTGAGGAGCTGTCTTTCCTTCAGGTGTTTTGAAATCAACAGGTTTAAAATTCTCAAGAGTATCACACTCATCAGACCAAGTAAGTTTAAATTCATACTTTTCAAGTTCAGTAAAAGATGAGGAACCTTCTGGTTTTTCAAGAACAATTTTCTTACCATTTGGTTCAGTGATTTTAATCTCTTGACCCTGCAGGTTTGTTGGTACTACCTCAACAGACTTTTAACTCTTTTTGTCAGTGTTTTCAAAAGCTGGAGCAGTGGTTTCAAAACCAAAGCCAAACTTCACATGACTTTTAGTTTGTTTGTTGAGTAGCATTTCAAAACCTCTACATGATTCCACCCATTTCTCACATTCAACTTGGGTGGACTCAAGCTCACTTTTACAACTTTGATATTTTGCTATCATAGTTTGGAGCTGGTCTTTGGTTATGGTTGCTTCATGTTTTAAGCTGCTTATTTCAGACTCTTTTGCAGTTAAACTTGTTTTTAAATCTTTTGTATGTTTTTCAAATTTAACTTCATCATCCAAAATTTTCTTTCTAAGGTTTTCATTCACCTCTTTGATGTTAGCAAATGCTATCACACATTTGTCAGAACACAACTCTTTAAGAATTTGAGGAGATACCTTAGCAGCAGCCATCAATGCACAATCACACTTGCACTCACAGTCATCAGATGCACCCCAGGGATCTGAGAGATTCACAACCTCTTCTTCAGGTTTTTCACCTGTAACAACTTCACTAACAACATCATCAGTCACAACATCAGATTCAGTTACCACCTCCTCAGATTCAATCTCATCCACCATGGCCATGAAACAAAAATTTTCTGGTTCATTTTCAGCTTTGGCAACTAGTGCAAAATTTTCATCTGTTAGCTCATCAGGTAGACTGCTCCAATCAACAAAGCCTTGTGTAAAGAAGCTCTGTTGACTGGTCTCTGCAGGAGCAGAGGATGAAGCAACAGTCGTTTGCACAGGTGCTTGAGCAACAGGTGTTTGCACATAGTGGATCTGAGGAACAGTGGTTTGGACATACTGGACAGGAACAGTGTTTGAGGACTGTGCAAAATGAGCAGTGTTTTGCACATTTGGTCCAGGGGCATTATAGGAATTGTGATAAGTGTTGGTATGTGGTCTTTGATTTGGATAGGTTATCATAGGTGTACCATGTTGACCCCTACATTCCCTAGCAAAATGACCAAGTCTATGACATTTGTAACACTTTATCTTTGATTTATCCAACCCAACCTTAGATCTGCCAGTTAACCCTGGAAACCTTCTCCCAGTTTTCTTGTAAAAATTATTAGTTCTTACACTGAGAAGGGCCAATTGGTGCATAATGTCCATTTCTTCCAAATCATCAGGGTCAAAGTATTTCAGGTCATCATACTCAAAGGATATATTGTTAGATGCCTGGATATCACCACCACTTGCTGTGAAAGCATAGTTTGGTGAATAAGAATCAGAGTTAAAACCTGAGTTAAAACCTGAAGTTATGTCAATGAAATGATCATAACTCTGATCCTTAGTGTTTCCAGGCACCTCATCTTGACCCAAAAGTGATGTATTCCCAAATATATAGTCATCAGACACTTTTCCAGAGTCCTGGAGCTTCTTTTTCTGGTTAAGCTCTCTCTCATAGGTCAAGAGCTTACCCTGAAGCTGGGTCAGTGATAGGTCTTTAAATCCAATTGAGTTTCTCATCACAATAGCAATAGTGTCCCATTTGTCTGGTAATGATCTTAAAAACCTATGGTTCAAGGTTGAATGAGGGTAAGTAAGACCAACCAATTTTAGTTCACTAATTAAGCAATTAAACCTCTCAAACTGTTGAGTTAATGACTCTCCTTTGACATGACTGAATGTTTCATATTGTTGGTTAAGTATTTCACGATTGTTTTCAATAACCTCCTCAGTCCCACCAAACTGTTCTTTCAGTGCATCCCACAACTCCTTTGCACTATTACAGTGTAACAACCCAGCATATATATCATTGGGTAGAGCCATGGCCACAATACTGAAGGCCTTAGCATCTAGCTCAATTTTCTGAAAATCCTGGTCGGAGTAGTTTTCAAGTTTCTTTGGCTCAAACACCTTGGGATCTTCAGTACTCGGCACAGTCGGAACATGTGGTCCGAAGATAACCGACTTCCAACACCCAGTGTTTTGTTGAGCTAGAACATGGCTCATCCGACGTTGCCAGATATTGTATTCAGATCTGACAAGCATCGGTGGCTTGTTGTTCGTGCCAGTGTTATGTGGATCGTGATTGATTGAAGCTATTCTCTGATTTTTTAAAAAACAAAGTCTGTTTAAAAACGGTTGAAACGAAATTAAACTATTACTCTGTTTTCAATCCAGCAGACAAACGATATCAGAAATTGTGAGCTGATTATTAAATTGATTTGTTAGATCGAATTTAATTGACCATGCTCTGATACCAATTGTTAGGATCTGAGCTTGATTGTTTTGATTGTTTAACTAAATATGATAATAGTGAAACGATTATAGAATGAAAGTGCAGCGGAATAATAAACTGTTAATCAAAACAAGAGAGTAAATGTTTTCAGATCGAAAGATTTCATTTATCTAAAAGATTACAATCGTACAATTACTCCCCCTCAGCCTGATCACACAGTGTTTGTCTGAGATAATGTTTGTGTGTGTGATGCAATAGAACAGTACAAGCACTGTTCTATTTATAGACAGACTCAAAACACTGATGACCTAAGCTGACGTCACCTAAGACAATGACCTCTAACAGAATAACAAACATAAACATCTGCCTATTACAAACTACTGTTACATTGAAAGCACTGATAATAAACAGCTGTTGTAGGAAAACTCTGATGGTCTTGTATCCACTGCTGGAGCCTAAGTGCTGTTGGTTCCAGCAGTGCTTTGGTCTTCAGTACTTGAATCAGCAGTTGTTCTTCATCAGACCTTTGGTCAGCAGTTGTTCTTCATCAGTTGTTTATTCAGCAGTTCTTTGTATCAGCAGTTGTTAAGCAGTTGTTTGGATAGAACAGTTGTTAGGGTCAGCAGTCTTTTGGGAGAAGTAAGTTGTAAAGACTGTTTATTCAAAGGATCAAACTGTTAGCATATTTTGGCTTTCTAATCATCTGTTCTTCTCCAGGTCAGCAGACCCAACATTCTGGGTTGAGAATTAACATTCACAAATCTACTTTGTTTGGTGATGGAAAGTGTTTAGAAGAAGTGGGTGTTAAAGCTCGGGAGTTTGGGTTTAAAGCTGGGTCTACTCCATTTTCATATTTGGGGGTACAAGTTGGTGCCAATATGGGTGGTATTAATAGTTGGGAGTCGGGTTTAAAAAGTTTTTAATTATCGGTTGACTAGTTGGAAAGCTAAAGTTCTTTCTATGGCGGCTAGGGTTGTGTTACTTAAGTCAGTTTTGGAAAGCTTACCGACATATTATTTTTGTATATATAAAGCACCGGTCGCAGTGTTAAAAAAATTGGAATCTATGATTAAGAAGTTTCTATGGGGAGGAAGTGTTGATGTTCATAAGATTCATTGGATTGATTGGGAGACAGTTACTCGTTCAAAGAAAAATGGTGGTTTAGGTATCAATAAACTTGAGGCGTCGAATAGTGCGTTGGTTCTTAATTGGCTTTGGCGGTACTGTACAGATCGAGACACTCTTTCGAGGAAATCTATAGATGCTATTCATGGGTCTAATAGAAGGCGGGATACGTATCCGCGTAATAATAGGTTTTCGGGTGCATGGTCAAAAATTGTTCTTGGCGGCCAGAAAACAAATGTTGATGGGCTCTCTTTTGTGAACATAATAAAAGGAAGAGTTGGTAATGGCGCTTTGATTAGATTTTGGATAGACCCGTGGATGGATAACATGCCCTTGAAATATCGATATTCGTCTCTATTTCGGTTAGAGGTGGATCGTTGGTGTGTGATTGCGGACAAAATCGAACCTAAAAATAATGGTAATTTAATCAGGTGGGAGTGGAAGAGATATCCGGAAACTGAGCAAGAAATGATAGAGTTGGTTGAGTGCCATCGTTTAGTAGGTGGGGTTAGGTTGTCTAGTGATGAAGATCAGTCGGTGTGCGGGGTTGGAGACGTGAAGGATTATGTTGTTAGTGGCGTGAAGGAGTGGCTGAAAAATGAAAGTTACGATGGGGATTTCAAGCGATACAAGTGGTGCAAATGGTTTCCGAATAAATGTAACGTTTTTATGTGGAAAACTCTCTTGGATAGAATCCCGACTAGGTATGCGCTCCAGAAAAGGAACATTTGGATGCAAGAGAGCGGGTGTGTTTTTTGTCAGGAACCAGTGGAGACTTCATTACATCTTTTCACGGGTTACTGGTTAGCGGATGCGGTTTGGCAAGGGATCGCAATTTGGTGTAAGTTGCCTCCCCTTCTTTTATATTCGGTTGAAGATGTGGTTACCTTTCAAAGTGATATCATTGTAAATAAGTCTAAGACAAAGGTTTTATATGGGATATTCGTCTTGACGTGTTGGAGGATTCTGAAAGCGCAGAATGAGAAGGTTTTTTCAAGCATCAGTAGAAGTTCTCAGCAAATTGTTAGTGACGTCAAATCATTATGTTTTTATGGTATAAAAGTAGGGGTAAGGATGCTTGTGTGGATTGGGTAGGTTGGAATTCATTTAACTTTGATATGATGTAATGTTGTTGCCTCGGTTTTCTCCAACTTGGAGATAACCGGTTTGGCGTGTGTTTTTTAATGAAGTAATATTTCAAAAAAAAAAAAGTAAATAACACATTATAGTAGTAATTACTATAGCTAGAGTAAATGCTCTAATTATTGAACTAATTAATAATAACTCTAGTTATATGTTAAATAATAGATGAGATATACTAATTACTCTACTGGATTATATGACAAGTACCACATAGTAATTACTCTAATTATGCGATATATAAGTAAAAAAAAGAGTTAATAGCCATTTTCGTCCCTGAGGTTTGGGCCAGTTTGCCACTCCAGTACAAAAGTTTATTTTTTTGCAATTCCTTCCCTGAGGTTTGGATTTTGTTGCCAAATTCGTCCTTTTCACTAACCCAGTTAAAAAAGGTCGTTAGTGTCAGGGGTATTTTTGTCTTTTTACCTATAATTTAAAATTTTAATAAAAAATCTTACCCCACCCCCACCCCTATATCTCTCTGTCTCTTTCATTCACTCACTCACTCTCTCTCTCTCTCTCTCTCACTCTCTCTCTCTCTCTCTATCTCTTTCACTCTCTCTCTCTCTCTCTATATATCTCTCTGTCTCTTTCATTCACACACTCTCTCTCTTTTATCATCTTTTTATTTTCTTGCACCTTAATCTTCGAATCTTCAACCAATTCATGAACAATAAACCCAGCAACATTCAAACCTTCATCCATATCATGAACATTTAACCTCACCTTAGAGGTCTTCAACCCAGAATCAATAACATTCAAACTTGACCCCGAAAACGATTCAAGATCAAAATTAGAAGCCGATTCCGATAAAGCCAGACCCGGAGACGATGAGCTCATAACATTTTTATCATTACCCAGATTTGCTGCTTCATTATTTTTCATAGTTTCCTGAACAAAATTTCTTAAATCTCGAATATAAACCAGTTTCTCAGCCTTTGTCATATTCTTTTTAACAACAAAAGCTGGAGATGAACACATTGATTTGAAAAAAATGGAAAAGAGTGTCTTTTATAGGTTTAGATTTAGGGTACAGATTCTATTGGGCTTTACCACTTTTGATGGTGGGGGTGCTGAACGATGGGTTGTTGAAGGTGGGAGACGGTGCAGAGGGTGGGAGACGGGGGTGGTGTTAAAGGAAGACGATGCAGAGGGGTGCAGAGGGAAGACGAAGACGATGGTGATTATCGTGGTTGTTGATGGTGGTGGCCGTGGTTGTTGATGGTGGTGGCCAACGGTGGTTTCTGGTTCAGATCTAGTTGTGGAGTAAGAGAGAGAGAGAGAGAGAGAGAGTTGTGTGTGTGTGTGTGTGTGAGAGAGGGAGAGAGAGAGGGGGGTGGGGGTAAGGGAAGACTGATGGTTTTCTTTTTTAATTAAAATAATTATAGGGTATCAAATGACAAAATTGTCCTTCATTAAAGTGGCAAAAAGATAACCCTACCCCTGACACTTATGACCTTTTTTAACTGGGTTAGTGAAAAGGACGAATTTGGCAACAAAATTCAAACCTCAAGGAAGGAATTGCAAAAAAAATAAACTTTTATACTGGAGTTGCAAACTGGCCCAAACCTCAGGGACGAAAATGGCTATTAACTCTAAAAAAATTAAAAATACCTCAAAGAAACCTTTTCCAAAAGCTTCAGAATATCTAATATAGATTCTAGCATAATCTCCTTCTTTTTTTATGTTAACTGAAAAGCATTTGTGATAACTAGCATATATTTCCTCTTGAACATCAAAAAATATAGACCGGGTATACATCTTAGCAGCATGCTTGTCAAGATTTGATTCAGTTCAGAAATCAGGTACTCTATTCCGCGTATCATGATCATTTTTTCGATGTGTATATCATTGAGCTTCAATTGCTGTATCAAAATGACTAAATAATTCAACAAGTGTCAACTGTGAATTTGAATCAATACCAAAGAATTGATTTTCACTCTCACACCTCGATGTTGTACGTTTTGTTTAAGACCAAATTCATTCATTATTTCTTGCCATTCCATCTCAAACGTCTCAGGCTCAATCGAATCTGTCCAAACAATATTACAAACACGACGTTTAAAGTTCTCATCATTGCATAATGCACTTCCAACATGTAAAAAAAAATTATTCTACTATTGCAATAAATCACATAATTTAATTATATAATACAATTATTCTAGTTGGAAATACAATTACTCTACAGCAAAAAAATTACAATTTTAATTAGAATACAATTACTCTAGATAACAACATAATTACTCTACAGCTAAAAAAACATTACAATTTTTATCAAAATACAGTAAGATAATTACACTAGAAATAAAATTATCCAACAATAATTTCTCTATTAACAAAATAATTTATTCTAGATAATTTGATAGACTAACCTTATCAGCAATTTTCTTCATGATATGATACATACATAATCCATGTCGGCTTTCTGTAAAAGCTTTTTCAACTTCTTGTTTGATAGCAGGATCTTGATCGGTATCTACAACCTTTGGTTGACGCCCAAATGCTCTTAGAAAACACGACAATAACCATACAACTCAACATTTTCTTTTGCAATAAGACCAGCTCCAAGATTGACATTATGAAAATGATTATCAATGCCAGTGAAGGGAACAAAAACCATTTTGTATCTGGGCAACAAAGAAAAATTTAATAAAATAATATAATTATAATTACTCTAAAAATCGTAAGAATAAAAAGGTTACTTATTAGTTTTGCAGGTTGCATCAAAGGATATTAAAACTCCAAAAGTCAAGTAAATCATTTTTAGAAACTTCATCAACCCAAAATTAACCGGTTAGACAACCCATATCATCCGCTGTAAATGTAGGTCCGTGGAATGGATCGATTACAAGCTAGATCAGATCTATCAAGGTGCGGAATCATTTGATAGATGTTTATGCAAACGATGAATCAATCACAACAAAGAACACGATCGGAATACTTTTAAACGGCTTGTCTATTGATATTATTTCTGTGGAACCAATACCAATTACAAGCTAGAAACTAACCAACCCTAGCCTACACCACATGAAAGGTATTTATACTTGCATGGGCCTGATCTGTAAACAAAGAAGATGTACACGAGCAGAACAACGAAGATGACCATCTTCATTGTCTAGTAACTTCGCCCAACTATCTTCTTTGTTTCCTAACTTCTTTGTTTGCTAGGGTAAACACACAATAGACTACCATGCTTAACTTATAACTACGTCAAGCATGTTAAAATATAACTATCAACCAAACACAAAAACAACACTAATCTAGAGAAGCGTTTGTCACACAAACATGCACTAACAAACTCCCCCTTGACAAATGCTCTCTAGATCTTCATCACTTGCAGCTAAACATCATCCAGATAATTCCACCGACTGCTAGCATAGAAACCCATCTTCACACAAACATCCACCACGCCTTGATAACGATACCCTTGATGTCTCCAATCATCTCAATAGTAGATCCGCTGCTTGTACAACTTCTTCAAATCAGCACGAGAGTGATTGGCAAGATGCATTGGATCATAGAGTCTCAGTAAACACTTCTCATCCTGATTCTCCGTGACAACTTCAGCTGTATTGCTATCAACGTACCACCATGTATGATTGCCGAGGATATTCCGTGGGAGCTTCTTCTAAGGAACCTGCTTAAGACATCGAGCGGGCCTGTAGCACATCTTCATCCAAGGCGTATTGGTCCTTAGATCGATCCTGGTCATGTCCTTCACCCGCTTTCCCAGAAGAGGCTTGAAATACTGAAACTTATCCTCCCTAACTTCGAATCTCAGAATCTTCTCTAAGCCAGTAGCATAACCATCTCCACTTGGATTGATCAACTTTCGTCTTCCCAAGTCTTTAAACTCCAACAAAGGTAGGTTAAAATTCCTTACATTTTTTTGGAAAATATTGTATCCCATCATACCTTTTAATGACAAACAGCTTTAGCTCAGCATCAAAGAACCATCTAACAATCCCACTGGTATCACGCTTCTAGCTAGACCCATTATACGAACCCAAATACCTAACCAGCTTCGGCCTGGACTTCTTCCACTCTTCTTTCATCTTTTTCCACTAAGCTTTCCATTTAGCTTCTGCATCTGAACATTCAAATGAATCAGAATTAACATCATGATCTAGACTAACTGGATCCTCTTGCAACTTCTTCTTCAACTCTTTCAGAAGCTGTTGATTCTCTTCATTTTCATCCTCTAACACAATCTCAGTATACAGCTTAGTAGTCACAACCTCATCGACGTTCTCATTAACTACTGTTTCAGCATTAGTCAGATTCCAATCTTCTAAAATATTCGGAAGAAATTCACCTTCTTCTAGATCATACACTTCACCTAGATCTGATCCTTTAGACAATACTCGACCTTCCTTTAGAATTTCTGTTGCATCTTGAATTTCAAGCAAGGATTCAAAAGTAAGTTGGTCATCGAATCCTAGAAATAATTCATCATAGTCAGGAACATCCATAGGTTGCTTTCCCTCATTAGCTGCACCAGATGGCTCTGATCCACCTCCAGACTTCCCCTGAGATGCAGCAAGCACACCAAATTATGTTAAAGAACTTGGAGGCTCACTCCCCGCGTAGCAGTTGGGATTATTGTTTGGATCATCTTCCCTTCTTTTTGTTCGTAACTCATCACCCCTACAAGTAGCACTCTCCCCCTGATCTTGCAATTTCTTCATAAGCTCTGCATTCTCCAATAGGAGAGACTAAATCATCTCTCGATCGCGAGCCTGTAACTGTTGCCGAACTTCATTATACTGGACCAACTTGTTGATGGTTTGATTGGCCATCATCAGTTGCATATTCAGTTCAACAACCCTGCGCTCCAAACGAAGTGTACGCTCCAAGTATGGAAAGGAAGAATCAAATGAGAAGTCCAGCGCTGAAATATCAAACTCAACATCAGCGGCTGGAGTAGATGATGTAGCAATCGTCGTAGTTACTGCTATAGTGGTCTTTGTGGAGTTGTGAGAAATGTAGAAGTGGTAAAAATGGGATCCACATGGGAGGTAGGCAGTGAACTTGAAGGTGCATAGACCCTAAGTAAAGATTCACCTCCTGTCCCTACCATAGGAACTAAGGTGGTAACAGGTAAAGTAGTAACTGAGGTGGTTATGGTGAGTGGAGTATCGGTGTGACACCCATCGAAATCACAGGTCATGACCGTACATTCACTTACACATATACATTGTGCATGGCATTGCATTTCATCTATTGCATCATAATTGGGCTGTACAGGGTTCCAGTAAGTCAATCCCGAGGCATATAGTCTAACAGTAGACACACTAGTTAACTCAAAGTCATAGTAAGTCGAATAATTCATGATAGATTATAGGAAATCCATGCAAAACCCTAGTTTTGAGAATCCATGCAATTGAACACAAGGTTCCAAATTATTTCCCCGACAAGAACAAAAACAAACAATGTTTAGAAACAATAGATCACCCGACGTATTATCTATGGAAAACTAGTAAAAACCACAAACAACGTGCCCACATGTGTCGCTAAAATTCGATCCATATAAGGCTTGTGTGATTAGTAACATCAAACACATACACACATGTGACCATAAACACATACGTATGCGATATTACTTTAATAAACTAATGTCCTATGTGCATCTATGTATACATGTTGACACACAAGGCCTATATATGTATATATATACACGAGTACACACACATGTCCTACACCTCTCAAACTCCATACCATGACACTCTATTTCCCAAGACTACTTCCTAAATTGTCAAGACACTTTATAATCACTAGGCCTATATATGTATATATATATACACGAGTACACACACATGTCCTACACCTCTCAAACTCCATACCATGACACTCTATTTCCCAAGACTACTTCCAAAAACTATCCATTTCCATTCCCTAGGTCTATGTTCCGGCCCTTAGATTCCCAAGAACACAATTGTATTGTTTTTAACTCACGATCACCCTACCTTGCATATATACACCACACGCATACATACATGTGCATACATACACTCACAATACACTTACCATTCCTATCCAAATCTCACACACATCTAGACCTTATACTAACAACGAAACAACATAAGAAGCATGACCCTCCAAGACACTTTGACTTGCCACAAATTCCCTTCCTTTTCCCCATAGATTTTGGCCCCCAAGGAGCCCACACAAGCCAACAAAGATCTTAGTCAACTCCTTACACTAACATGGTAACAACATAAACCACATGACCCTCCACACCTTGTCAACTTACCAAAACAATCTTGCTCCTTACCCATATGTTTCGACTGAGAACCCCCCCCCCCCCCCTCCCTACACAAACAAACAAGACACCATAAGTCAACTAGTTACAAATAAATGGATATTAGACCTCTTCACTCCAAGAAGGCAAGGCATTAACCTACCATTTTTGTGAACCAATCAACCACACACACCACCCTAACCTCTCGGCTATATAAGGAGGCACAAGAGCTCAAGGAGGACACACCTTAACACTTACACTACTCAGTTACACTTGGAAACCTCTCCCACCCTTTGTATACCCATCGGCCGAAGACCAAGAAAGCCGAGGACCCCTTAGCCGATCATAAACCATCATCCATTGAAAGCCACGAGTCACCAACAACACTTAGGAGTCACATTGTGGAGAACTAGCTTGTTTTCTTTTGTCCCTTTTGGATACACACATAAGGTACATGAACTAAACCATTTCCTTCTTTTCACACTATTTTGAGCATCTGAATGGTTCACCCAAATACACACACTCGCACGCAACACTATACAACCAGTATGTCGGATAAAACTAAGTTAAACACTCAAGTTTTATGTTATAAGTTCAATGTTTTAGCTTAAGAATACACACACATATGTATACGAATACATACACCCTAGAACAAGTATATGGACATAACGTACATACACACACACGTGGATGTATGCGTGAGTGTATGGGGTCAAGACCCGGCCCAAGTTTAGTAAATCTCGCATAATTTTATAACATACTCCATGACAGGATTTATAAACATGTGTTAGAGTCATTAAAAACAAGTGTTAATAAGCTTAACAAACGAGATTTTGTGGAAACTAGCTTACCCACCAAAAATGGGTATGTTAACAAGGCAAAATCCATAAACATGTCATTTTTATACAAAGACCATCGAAATATATATCCATGTCCCACTCTAAACTTACATAACTAAGACATAAGAGTCACTTGGTAACAATGGGTAAGTCAAGACACTTGTTTTACCACAAAAAGGTTAGACATGGCCACAATAATGACAAAAACGATCATTTTCCAACACATACAGCGTGTGACACATATGGATGGTGGTGGAGAAACACCTAGTCCATAGGTGTTCCAGTCGGGTGAACAAATGCATGGTAGATAGAACCAAACATAGACCTAAGTGGCCTTTAAATTGAATATAGGGCATCCCAGAACAGACATACCATGTCAAATTCAGTCCAGTCTAGCATCTAGACATCAGGTGAGTTTTACACGATCCCTTTTTACAGGGTTTACATTTTCTGGGGGAAAACATGCTTACAGTTTTCAATTAAATACATGACTATTATGTGACCATGAGACAATAAGGTTCAGGATCCATTAAGCCCTCGTGTCATACATCACACCGTAACCATTAGCTATGGACTTAGCCATGAAACACCGGAATAGATCTATTGGGTTGACACCCCTACTCTTGGTCAGTCACTTTGACCGGATGACAGATATCAAAAGAGTGCTTGTATTTCACATTTATTCATTATCTTATGTGTACAATGGGCGAGGCACAACATGTCAAGGTTTAGTTATGGGCTCATGTCAGATCACATATTAATTAGTGCCCTAGCTAGGCAGTAATTTAGTCGGTTTTGGAATACATGTCCACCATATACAAACCCGTGAACTCACCAACTTTATGTTGACCAATACTTTTACATGCATGTTTTTCAGGAAATTAGCATGGCGTATGGAACTTGGGAAGGTCGCGTGCGAGCATTCATGGGATACTACCTTATGAACCGTTGTTGTGTCGTTTTAACATAAACATTTTTATGCAATGGTTTTTTAATTTTAGACAATTAACGTAATGTTTGTAAAACTTGGTTGTCTAATGGATGTTCCTATCTTATTTTAATTAATGCTCGTGTGACCTTTGTGCTTCGAAACCATTCGAAGTTGCAATCCCGTGTTTCCGCCTTGGCGGGGTGTGATAATCGGTGGAACTGATAAGTGGTGGTGGTGATGGAATAGCAGCTGTGGCGGATGATGGAAGCTGTCAGCTAACAGAAACTGGCTCACGAATAACAACACCTCCTCTTTGCCTCTTTCGTTGCCTATGAGGAGGCACATCATCATCATCATCATCATCTGAATCTGTTGGTTGATAGTCCTTGTTTGTCTCATCATCATCTTTCCTTCTCTTTTCACCCACAGTGTGAGTAGGAGGTTCCAACCTCTGTGGTAAGTCTGCAACAATCTCACTTCCCGAACTTGAACTGTCATCATCATACTGGGTGAATAAGGTATATTCAAAACATCTGGAGACCCATCTCCCCCTTGAATAATATCAGATGGACCTGGAAGTTCCAAATCCATGTCTAACTGCTCCATAAACAAATCCCCAACATCTTATACTTGCTCTTCTAAAACGGGACCAGGCTTCTAAACAGGTTGTTCAACAGCTGGTCCCGGTACCTGAACATGTATCTGAGCTGCATGATACATGTGTTTGCTATTGTTGTTGTTGTTCAAGAGGATCAAACCACGCATCATTAGCTGGTGGTTGATAAGTAGGATCAATGAGAAACCCGAATAATGGTGTCTCCTGTGGGCGCTCTTCTACTGGTCGCCTTGCTTTGTGAGTGCGACAATAAGCAAGATTACGATGGTCCAGTGTCCCAGCGTGAACAAAAGGTGGAGTATCTGGCAAACCAAGTATAAGATGCTTATAGATAATCATAAGAAACCTGCCATAGGCTAGAAAACGATTATTCTCAATAGGTCGAATTTGCTTCTCCAACTCATACATGATCATCTGAGAGAAAGAGAATGGTTTCTTGTAAGCCAATGACAGTATAGCAGATTGAATTCTGGGCCCCATAGCGTCTGGTCCTGCCCTACATGCTGAAAAACAAACAATCATCACATGCATGAGAAGTCTCCATTGCCAGTACACATAGCTCCTCCCAACCGATCCTTCCATACACCCCTAGATTAACCCATACGAATAAAAGCCCCCATCCGAAATTCAGCAGGAAAAATCACAGGGCCATGTTCCTGCTCCACAGTGCCAAGATGCAGAGCCTGGCGAATAGTATTTGCTAAAAACTGGATCGCTTTGGTTATAGATGATAGCTCGCATCACCGGTGGTTCGTCTCTGCAATCATATACAATACTAGCCCAAAACTGCTGCAGATAAGTCACACTGATCTGAGGTGAGTGTGTAAGAGCATAGTGAATCCTGCAACGCTGAAAGAAACACAAGATCTGCTGACAATACTTTGCTTGGCCACGACCGGGGACCAGTCCAAAAGATCTGTTTAGATTATTATAGAACTCACGAGCTTCTTCTTCGGCCATGTTCTGCACTCAACATTTTAACATTAGTAACATGTAAAAGTATGACTGGCGAAGGTCTGGTCATAAGCCAGTTAAGTCCCATAAGCCAGACCAAATAAATGAAGATGTGAAAAAGCGAAGATGCTTGTTCATGAATAAATCAGAAAACGAAGTTGACTAGGAGAAAAGATGCCCCCTCACGAAGATGGCTTTAGGCGAAGATGCCAAGGCATTTTCGTTGACTGGTCATCTTCGTTGACTAGTAATCTCCGTTTTATATGTTTCTTCGCCTGTAACATGAAGAGGTGCACCATAGTCTGAATTAGTTGTCGATTCTAAACAATCCAATCATCATAAAGCATGCAAACAGGTCCGACTAAGGGTTTTTTAAGGTTAGTTTTAAGTTTTGAACGACGTTTCACAGTCTATTAGTCACGTTTAAACCCGAGACCTAAAACCCACCCAAAAACACCCTTTTACGGAGAAAATCGAACAAATCAGACATAAAAACGATCGGAATCTTGTTTAAAGAAACAATCCATGGTCAAAAGAAGGTTTCATACAAGTTATGAGAGTCAGATCGATGGAAAACGAACGTTTATGTTCGGGGTGGGTATCTTCGCCTGTTGTGTATGTGTGTTAAGAAAGTTTTGTGACTTTTGACTTTTTAACTTGTCTTAAATTCCAACCGAAAAACGAAGTTAGGTCATGAAGATGCCTTATGACATCTTTGTTGATTATGTTCATTGTCATCTAGGCCGGTCCAAGGTCACTTAAAAGGTTTGGGCTGATGTAATTAATGACGACATTACAATAAGGTTGTGTAGTTTGGGCCTTTTACATTCAAACAAGTCCGAAAATGATTTTCTTAGAGATTTTAAACGAAACAGTGACTTGGCGTTTTGGAAAATTTGGTTGGTACAAAAACGAGATGTTTTCCCGAACAGTACGAGTACTCCCTTTGAATGACCGTTTCCCGTGCATTAAGACCTAAAGTGAAAAAACAGAAAATCTTTTTGTTATTTTTGAATTATTATAAATAAATAAAAACTCTAATAAAGTGAAAAATAAGTAAACACTCTATTTTTTATGTGATGTCACCGGTGAAAGGATCATATCAGCTAGAACAAGATTGAACACACGAGTTAAACTTGTTCAAAGTAAATTATTAAAAGCATAGTCACAGTCCAAGGCGATTACCAGTATATTAATCCAGCTAAACAAACTTACATCATTGTCTCCAAAGCGTCACTTTACTTATTACGATTTAAAGCCTTTGACTATAGGTACTGCGTGTCCCACAACATGACATACCCTCACGATTAAGGTATGCACAAAGCTTCATCAAAACAGGTGAGTATATTGTTGTTATCCGTGTAATTTACAAGGTACGAGACACACGGGTGTACTGGTCAGCATATATCTGGATGCAACAAATTGACCGTTGTTTCTCAACCAGGGTTAAGACAAATACCGTTTGGTACGAATTTTTGCTTTAGGCTTTTTGAGATTGCCATTCAACATAGAGGGTTTTGGCATTTTCCCCTGGATTTTGCTCTTTTAGGATATCCTGGCTGTGCATAGGTCAGCATATATCTGGATGCAGTAGAAGCACAGCTAACTTATCCCCGGATAGATCAACAATATAAAGACCCGAAACCTCTGATTTTGGCAATATATCAACGCTGGAATTAAGATCATAAGATCTTACGCCGATGTTATGTTCCCCACATGTACCACAGTACTTTTATATTATTATTATTATTATATGGGCCGAGTACGCGTTGTAAGTCTGCCTACTGGTATATCACGTGATGGAGCTATAGGCATACTTAGCAGTTTAGGTTCTCTGTTCTATTTTAAGTGCAACGGTCAAGCAGCTGATGTACTATCATATCCTTTCTTTTACACAGTGACAACTCATTTTTTAAGGAAACCTATTTACAAAATCTTCAGACACTTATGGGAAACGTAAAATGATTCAGGATTCCTCATCCCGTTCAGTTGCACCAACAGTTCAAAACGAGCCCTGTCAAATGCCTTGGTGTAAAGGTCTGCCAAATTCTCTTTAGTGTCAACCTGTTCTAAAGTTGTTAACACCATCTCCGCTCCTTTCGAACTACTTCACACAGACCTATTCGGTCCGGTGTACGTTAGAAGCATTGGTGGTAAATTCTATTGCCTTGTGATTACTAATGATTTTTCAAGATTCTCGTGGGTGTTTTTCTTCGGTTCGAAGGATGAGACAGGAAAAATCTTAACGAACTTCATTCTTCAAGCAGAGAATCTTTTCAACACCACTCTTAAGAGAATCAGAAGCGACAATGGCTCGGAGTTCAAGAACAGCATGTTTTCAATCTTTTGCATTCACAAGGGAATTGAATATCAATTTAGTGCTCCTAATGAGCCACAACAGAATGGAGTCGCGGAGAGGAAAAATAAGACTTTGATTGAATCAGCTCGGACAATGCTAGCTGACTCTAAGCTTCCTGTCCATTTCTGGGGGGAGGTTGTGTATACAGCTTGCTATGTTCTGAATAGGGTTTTGACCGTCAAAAAACACAATAAAACGTGTTATAAACTCTTGAATGGTCAAAAACCAAATATCAAAGATTTTGAACTATTTGGGATGCCTTGCACTATTCTTAAAAATAAAAACCAACCAAAATATGGCGAGGTTTCTGACGGGGGATTTTTCCTTGGTTATGTACCTGGATCACCAAATAATACTCCAGTTGTATTATGTTGACAAAACTCCCTCCGTCTATTAATATCATGCGAACAAAATCGTTAGCAATATATAATGTAACCACCAAACCATCATGGTGAGGATCTAGGACATTTTCTCGATCATCTTCTTCGAAGGTGATCACTTTTGAATTTGTCGACATGGTTGTCTTTGTAGCTTTTTCTCCTTTCTCGGACTTAGTTTCCCTCGCATGCCTTTTTCCTACTGAGTAGGATGTACCACATATATCTGAACTACCTGAAATAAAATTAATGATACCAACATCCTTAGGTGGAGATGCTGCTCTTTCTGGGATGCCAGTGCTATCCTGAACCTTAGGCTTCTTTTTACCCATGAGATCCTTAATATGGCCCTTACTTAGAAGATATGTTATTTCCTTTCTCAAGGCAATGCAATCCTACGTAATGTGGCCAAAATCATCATGGAAAGCATACCATTTTGACTTGTCTTTCCATCCTGATTTGTTCTCTTTCCTTAGCCATCTTGCTTTTTCTCCAAGATCCTTCATAGCATACATTAGACCTATTACATCCACAGGAAAACAATAATCTGAAAGTTTAGGACCATCCTTTTCATCATCATCCTCAACTACATTGACCTTTTTGTTATCAGTTTTAGCATATGGTCTACGCTTATAAGGTTCATATGTGGGAGTGGATTTTCGATTAGGATTGTTGTATCTTAAGGATACCTTTATCCTCTCCCGTATCTTCTTGTCATCCTCAAGATGGATGAATCTTAAAGCTCTATTTTGCACTTCATCTAGATTCCTACAAGGATTCATCACCAATTCTTGATAGAAAGGTGAGTCCTTTTGTAGTCCCATCTTGAAGGCTTGCACTGTTGTTGTGACATATAGGTTTGGGATGTCAAGTGCTTCCTTCCCAAACCTTGTAATAAACTCTCTTAATGACTCTCCATGTGGCTGTGTTACCTTGTACAAATCACTTGTCAAACGTTCAAATGTTCGATTGCATGAAAAATGATTATTGAACATATTAATTAAATGATCAAATTAAGTAATAGAGTAGGGTGGAACACTTAGCAGCCATTTTAAGGCTGGACCAGTGAGAGTGGAACCAAATCCATTGCATAAGCATGCTTCCTTAAGATAGGCTGGAATGGGATTTATTTCCATCCTTTCCCTATATTGTGCTACATGCTCTTCAGGATCTGAGGATCCATCTTAAAGCTTCATGCTTGGAGTCTGGAATCTCTTCGAGATCTCTGCATCACATATTGGAGGTGCAAAACGAGACACCCTGTGACATGCTGATGATACTTCAGGAATGGGTTGTACTATCCCTGGTACACTAGATACCATATCCTTAATCTTTTGAAGCTCTCTTGCCAATTATGGGCTTATACCTGTATCCTGCAAAGAACCAATATCGTTACTAGAAAAAGTACTAGAACTTAAATTGTTACCATTGTTATATCCTTGAGATGGTTCGGTAGCATATCCTCGAGATGGTTCAGTGGCATATCCTGGATCCCTGGTTATGGCCATCCTGGGTGCTGTAGTAGTCTCAGGAGCAGAAAATCCAGTGTTCATAGGAATGAAATCTCCTTAATGAATGCCCCCAGAGATGTTGGAATTGAAATCCAAAACTCTAGGTTGTAGTGGTGTTCCCACATCTTCAACCGGTCTCTTTGAGGAGGTTTTGAGAGAATGAATTTCTCTCATCAGCATTGGATTGGTATCCTGCTGTTGCTTCATTTGCTCCTTTACCATTGCAAACATGGAAAGGAGCTCATCGTTTGATACAAAAACAGGAGGAGTAGATCCAGATGTTTCCATTCCAAATCTAGCAGTACTTGGAGGAGCATTTCAGGTAATTCCGGAACTTTTAGGATGTGTAGGGGGAGGTGGTAATGTCACATTTTTGTAGAGGTTGAGGATGGTACGGATGAAGACACAGACTTTGGGTTTGAGGCCATAGTTTTCAAGATTATTAAAATGAGTTGATAAAGAATGATTTTTAACAAAGTTTTTATTAAAAATAGCACCACTTGCCCCACGGTGGGCGCCAAATTGTTTTGGTAAAAAATTAGTTGAAAAAAATAATCTTGTATTCCAAATTAGTAAATGTGATGTAGAGTGCTAAATGTGTGAAATATGTCAAAAGCTTAGTTATATTTTCAAGATGATGGTTTAGGATAACAAAGAAACAATAATTTGACAACTATGCTTAGGATGGCAAAGAAACTAGTCAGGATGGACTAGTTATTTCCTAAGGATGTAGCTGTCTAACAGAATGATGAAACAAGCAAAGATTAATGTATATAAATGTAATGCAACAAGAGAACAACACTCGATGTACGAGCAAAGCCCTTGATCACTTGATGATCACCGGCACAAAACCTCGGGAGGAGTCTAAGCCCCTACCTTGTTTGTTAATATTAAAAATGGTAAAAATGAGTATAAATTTCGATGGGTGATGAACGAGTAACTAAGATTACAATGATTGTGTTGTGTGTGTGACTAGAGAGTATCAGGTGTTCTATAATAAACAAGCTAGTAAAAAAGTGAGTGTCGAAGTGTCCTATACTCGTTTATCACCCCGTTTATTAAGACTAGCGAAGAAAATGTTGAAGCAGGTGCCTTGGCTAATTTAGGATCCTCCTATAATTTACCAGAAGGATCCAAAATCCATATCATTAACATCCTGAAGCCAGCAACTGAAGAGTTGCATCCTGAGGATAACACTATGCATCCTAAGGATAACATTATTCTCGCCACTCAGGATCAAGATGATACATCCTGGATGACTCCTATCATAAAGTATCTTAAGGATGGTGACATCCCTAATGGAGAAAATGCAAGGGCTTTTAGGATGAAGGTATCAAAATTTATCATTATAAACAATATATTGTATAGTAAATCTCTTGCAGGTCCATACTTAAAATGTCTCAACAAGGAAGAAGCAAAATAAGTTCTCAAAGGCATCCACGAAGGAGATTGTGGAAATCACACAGGAGGGAGAGCTTTATACTCAAAGACTCTAAGGCGAAGCCTTCATTTATAATCACAATAAGATTACCAGAAAGGTAACATCTTCTTCCTTCTCTGCTTTTCTATAATCGTTCAATTGTTTTTCAAAAATTTTCTAGGGTTGGGCAAGAAAACAAGTAGAGCATCTGGGAGTGTTGGGGTCCCCAAAGACTTCATCTCATAGAACTTGTTAAGCAATCCTGACCAAGAGATCTGCTCCTTCAATGATAGGGACATCCAAGCCCTAAAGGACTCATGGGCCTTCCTTAGTTCTGCTGAGTTTCGTCCCTATGATCAGGGTGAAAAATCTGATTTTGCATTTTCTGTATGGATCTGCTTCTTGTACCTGCCTTTCCACCTAGGATTAAAATATCCATTAACCCAGTTTATCAAAAAGTTCTTTGATATTACTGGGATAGCCTATGCCCAGGCTATGCCTGAGGTCTATAGGATTTTGATGGTCATTCTTAGCTAGACATTGACTTGTGTCAATGAAAGTTCTAGCCACATTAGAGTCATTTCCATTGAACTTCTCAAGAATTAATGAAAGTTCAAGACACATTAGAGTCATTTCCATTTAACTTCTCAAGAATTTTGTCCACATAATAGGACTGACTTATAACAAGTTTGTTCTAGGTTCGTGTGATTTGTACTTCCCAAAATCACATTCGTTCATATCAAACCTTCTATTTTCAAATGCAAGTCACCTCCACACTTAAGTGTTATTGGATAACTTCAGAATGGGGTGATAAAAGTTTCTTCCTTTCATATGTAGCTTGAAAACTTCTTAAGTACCATTTTTACATCCTTACGGATTGTTTCTTAAAATGGCTTTTGCCCCCACATTGCTTGCACTTTGATTAAGTTCGAGTAATATCACTTATGATGACATTAGACACCCGTGATAGATAGCGACTATCTATATTTTTGTGTTATTGAGGTCATCTATTATATTATTCAACCCATATTTCTCACACGAACCGTTTTCTGAGCTATATGAGTTCTCCTCAT
Organism: Ambrosia trifida; assembly: GCA_028751855.1. NCBI lineage: Eukaryota > Viridiplantae > Streptophyta > Magnoliopsida > Asterales > Asteraceae > Ambrosia > Ambrosia trifida. Next base: position 81,295,997 of record CM054129.1, read on the forward strand.
ATTAATTTAAATAGTATGATACCAATAAACTATTCATTCGGTCCTTTCGAGTCATCCTTTTTAATGAATTATATATTTGCTTTTACTAAATTCATTCTTATGTCGTCAAACGTGTGTGAATGTTCAAAGTTAATTTATTCTTCGTGGAGCATTTCAATTAACAAGTATTAGTCTAGCATGCTTTAGACTACAAATACTTAGCAAGTGAACAGAATATGCTCATTCTGATTCTTCACAACCTTAAGAGATAACTCACTATCTCTTCCTAACATTCACATCTTAATTTAGACACAAAATGAGATTTTGTTTAACATTCTAGAACCTCGGTTTTAAGAATGCTTCAAAACCATAATGAATTCCATCCATTAGGATCAAGACTTGTTTGCCTTTAATCTTCAAGGCTTCACCATTGACTCTTTAGGACTTAAACATAAGCCATAATATAAGAAACTTTGATGAACATATTCATCATCCATAAGTCAATTAGATTGACACTCAACGACGTGTCATTCACATATGCCTAAAATGATATATATACACATTTTGTTGAAACAATTTATTGGGAGACTCTCCCAAAATATTGTACAAATCCTCTACATAGTTCAACCAACATTGATGGTTTGTAGAGACTATACACATCCATCACCATTATAAGACTTTTATAATAAATCTCCCAAACTTTATCAAAGGCTTATGAATAATAACATATACTCCTTTCATATGTTATAGTCATCGAAAAAACATTTGTGCATTTCTATGTTGATGTTCTCAACATTAGATGACATATCTCATTAAAAAGCATTTCTATGTTGATGTTCTCATCTATTAATGAAAGTTCAAGACACATTAGAGTCATTTCCATTTAACTTCTCAAGAATTTTGTCCACATAATAGGACTGACTTATAACAAGTTTGTTCTAGGTTCGTGTGATTTGTACTTCCCAAAATCACATTCGTTCATATCAAACCTTCTATTTTCAAATGCAAGTCACCTCCACACTTAAGTGTTATTGGATAACTTCAGAATGGGGTGATAAAAGTTTCTTCCTTTCATATGTAGCTTGAAAACTTCTTAAGTACCATTTTTACATCCTTACGGATTGTTTCTTAAAATGGCTTTTGCCCCCACATTGCTTGCACTTTGATTAAGTTCGAGTAATATCACTTATGATGACATTAGACACCCGTGATAGATAGCGACTATCTATATTTTTGTGTTATTGAGGTCATCTATTATATTATTCAACCCATATTTCTCACACGAACCGTTTTCTGAGCTATATGAGTTCTCCTCATATTAAGTAAATAGTATGATACCAATAAACTATTCATTCGGTCCTTTCGAGTCATCCTTTTTAATGAATTATATATTTGCTTTTACTAAATTCATTCTTATGTCGTCAAACGTGTGTGAATGTTCAAAGTTAATTTATTCTTCGTGGAGCATTTCAATTAACAAGTATTAGTCTAGCATGCTTTAGACTACAAATACTTAGCAAGTGAACAGAATATGCTCATTCTGATTCTTCACAACCTTAAGAGATAACTCACTATCTCTTCCTAACATTCACATCTTAATTTAGACACAAAATGAGATTTTGTTTAACATTCTATAACCTCGGTTTTAAGAATGCTTCAAAACCATAATGAATTCCATCCATTAGGATCAAGACTTGTTTGCCTTTAATCTTCAAGGCTTCACCATTGACTTTTTAGGACTTAAACATAAGCCATAATATAAGAAACTTTGATGAACATATTCATCATCAATAAGTCAATTAGATTGACACTCAACGACGTGTCATTCACATATGCCTAAAATGATATATATACACATTTGTTGAAACAATTTATTGGGAGACTCTCCCAAAATATTGTACAAATCCTCTACATAGTTCAACCAACATTGATGGTTTGTAGAGACTATACACATCCATCACCATTATAAGACTTTTATAATAAATCTCCCAAACTTTATCAAAGGCTTATGAATAATAACATATACTCCTTTCATATGTTATAGTCATCGAAAAAACATTTGTGCATTTCTATGTTGATGTTCTCAACATTAGATGACATATCTCATTTTCGTGTATTTAACCTCAATACACTTTCCACGTTGGTCATGATTCTCTCATGATGTGGTAATACATTTGATGTATGCCTTATGAGTAACTACATAGGTCATAATCACAACTCGCTCATTGTGTTTATGCAAATCTCATCTTGCATATATACATACATATATATCATTATTAAATTCGTCGTCCAAAAACATATCGTTTTACTTATCCTTTTCATATATATATTTTAATCCTCTTGATTATTTTAAAAAAATAATAGATAATCCAAAATATATATAATATATTACAAATATATTTAAACGGATTCATATAAGGATATATAAACATCAAATCTCAAAGTGTTATTCTCTTCAACACTTTATCGTTCGACGAAATAATAGCAATTATATCGTCTCGTGGCATGTTTTGAGATACTCCCTCAATACACTGTTCAAAACAACAAAGTTGTTTATACTTAACTACTCACAAGTAAATATGTCCAAAACAACATCAAGTTGTTTTACACTAAATAGTCTCTCTAGACTATTATATGGTTCAAGTAATCATACTTCTCATACAAGTATCAAACCATATATAATTTGCAAAAGACATGTTTATTCATACAAAACATTTATACTTTTACAAGTATTTTCCATAAACTATACAAATTTATGTTTTGATTACAAATCAAAACCATAAACTCTAATATAGTTTTATTATTTAAACCATTCCTAACTCACTTGTTAGAGTATATGGTTTTCATGATTAACCGTTTCTAATTCGCTCATTAGAAACTATACATGTACCATATAAACATATACGGTTTCAAAAGTAACCATTTTTAACATACATGTTAGAATGCAGACGATTACACATTTCATCATATAGAGTTTGGTTATATCAAATAAACCTTTTTCTAACACGCCCGTTAGAAATAAAAGATTACCAAAATCATTTTAAGGGTCATTGGTTTATATTTTCAACCGTTTCTAACCTCCTTGTTAGAAATTTACGATTATGACAATCGTTTTAGAACTTGTTGATTTATATAAAATAAACCGTTTCTAGCACCCTCGTTAGACAATTAGACCATCTACAATATTGGTATTAACTTTGAATTTTCCAAAATATATCAGTTTCAAATTCACTCATTAGAAACCGTCAAATTTTAACCAAACTGGTTTAATGTTGATTATTTTCCAAAATAATCATTTTCAACAGGTTTTCGTATATTGTACAATAATCTTTTCTAACACACTTGTTAGAAAATATAAACATCTTATTTTGTCTTTACAAAATCATCAATTTCTAACACGCCTGTTAGAGAAATCAATATATAAGTTTACAAAATAAACTTATGATTTTGTAAATAATAATTTCTTATACGCTTATTAGAAATGTTTCATGACACGTTATTCATTCAACGTCGTCGATTCTAACATGATTGTTAGAAATACATGTTTCAAAGCCTTATATTTTGAAACCCTTTATTTTCCAATACTCTTATTAGAAAATGTATACATTTCAAATACTTTGAAATTATCTTTCAAATACGCTTATTAGAAAGAAACCGTTATCAAACGTTTTACATGGGTTTACAAATATAATGTCTTTTGTAATACTTTCATTAGAAATACAATATTTCAAAAACTGTTTAAACACATGTTAGAAATGTTAATAGTTCGGTTTATCTAAACACAACTCAAAACCCATCAATCCGAAAATTAAATCAAAAATTCGTATTGTCAAACAATCTTTCGGATGAAAGATTGTATTCTCATCATGAATGTAATCCAATTGGATGTACCAAAAGAAAACACTTACAAAATTTTGCGAACCCAAATTCCTTAGGAAGAACACGAAAGTTTGTTTACTAATCTGTTTAAGTTTGTTAGAAAACATACATTGAGATCGAAGACGAAATCGAAAACATGAACCGGGCTTGTGTTTGACACAATTCCCTTAAACAGATTCGCGGTCTGTTCCTATGGTACACCGGTTCTTAACAGTGATGGTGCACTGCCGGACTATCCCACTTGCCTGAAAAATAATAGAACATCGATTGAGTTTGTTCTCTACATATAAGTGTGTATGAGTATTTCTTTTTCTATATCTCAAATTAGGCACCAAGCCTTCATTATATATGAAGATGGGTTAATCAAGAGTTTCATAGTGTATATTTCTCATGTATCACAAATATGATACAAAAGTCTCTAATATATACAAGAGGCATGGATAGATGAAGAGTTTTTTTCTTCTTAGTCACTTAATTAGAGACTTAATTTTATACATAAAGTCTCTAATAAATTGACATAAAAAGCTATAATAAAGTGAAATAAAAACTTAATTAGAAAACATGAAACTCTACTCAAGAGTTTACTCTTTTTTCACCACATTAAGATTCCAATTAATAATTATAATTTACCAAATTATAATTTCAATATATTTCATTCACATATTTCCAACAGTTATAACTTGCTTGATGATCTTGCTTGAGTTATTTCAAATTTGATAAAAAATTATCCAACTAACTTGCTAATTGGATTGTAGTACGTGGAGGATATAAACAACTTCATTGTAACATTAATCTTTACGACATCTATTGATACTGAAAGAGGTTGATTCCACATGATTATTCTCATTGATTTGAATCCTATAAATAATACAAGAGACCTCCTATGTTTGAGGAGATATTGTTACACATTGATTACAATTACAATTTACTATATTTAACATATGCTATTACACCCCTGCAGTTGAAACGTCGGGAAGACCGATGTTGAGACTGGTCCGAAAATCATCAAACAGAACATGAGGGAGGCCCTTGGTGAATATATCAGCAATCTGGTGTCGGGATGGTACATGCAGAACTCGAATGTGTCCACGTTGAACCTGTTCACGAACAAAATGTATGTCGAGCTCGATGTGTTTGGTACGTTGATGTTGGACCGGATTGCCGGAGAGATACACCGCACTAACGTTATCACAGTAGACAAGCGTTGCGCGTGAGAGAGGATGTTGAAGCTCAAGGAGAAGGTTGCGTAGCCAGCAGATGTCAGCAACGACGTTCGCCACTCCGCGGTATTCTGATTTAGCACTAGACCTGGATATGGTGGACTGGCGTTTGGAGGACCAAGAAATTAGGTTGTCTCCCAAGTGCACACAATAACCGGATGTGGATCGACGAGTATCTGGACATCCGGCCCAGTCTGCATCTGTATAAGCCACAAGAGATAGATTAGGAATAGTGCCTAGATAAAGACCATGGTCAGCAGTGCCCTGTAGGTACCGAAGTATACGCTTCAAGGCGTTCCAGTGATCGAGACAGGGGGCATGCATGTGCATACAAATCTGCTGCACAACGTAAGAAATATCCGGTCTGGTGAAGGTGAGATACTGAAGGGCCCCAGCAAGACTACGGTAAGTAGAGGGGTCATCATGGAGTGGACCGGTATTAGCAGAAAGTTTGGACTGTGTGTCAACCGGAGTGTTAACCGGTTTGCAAGTGTCCATGGAGGTCAGATGAAGAATGTCATGAACATATGCCTGATGAGAGAGAAACATAGTGTCACCATCTCTAGTGACGTGTATACCCAAAAAATAAGACAGGGGCCCCAAGTCTTTCATAGCAAACTCACTAGACAATTGTTGTACCAGCCGCATTCTAAGTTGCTCAGTGGACGTAGTGAGAATGATGTCGTCCACGTATATAAGAAGATAAGTGACGTCAGACCAGTGATGAAATATAAAAAGAGAATTGTCAGACTTGCTCTGGCTGAACCCGTGTAAAGTAACGAAATCTGTGAACCGCTGGTACCAGCCCCGTGGTGCTTGTTTCAAACCGTAAAGTGACTTTCGAAGGCGACACACATGAACTTGAAAGTTTTTGTGTCGGAATCCCATAGGTTGGTGCATGTAAACTGTTTCTTCCAAGTTACCATGTAGGAACGCATTAGTGACGTCCAATTGGTGAATGGGCCAAGATTTGGACAGGGCCAATGAAAGAACCAACTGTATAGTAGACGGTTTGACCACCGGACTAAATGTCTCACCACAATCAATGCCCGTCTGCTGTTTGCGACCATCACATACCAAACGCGCTTTATAACGCTCCAAGCTGCCATCGGACCTGAATTTATGTTTAAACAACCACAAGCTACGTATAATATTCATGTCAAGAGTTTTAGGTACAAGCTCCCAGGTCTTATTCTTAATAAGTGCACTAAATTCAGTTGACATTGCATTAAACCATTCCGGAGAGGACAAGGCAACCTGTGGGTTTTTGGGAACAGGGACGATAGTGGAGGTATGGAGGTTAAATTGGTGTTTTGGTTTGGTAATGCCACTCATGGATCTGGGATGGATGGTGCGGGTAGCAGGTGGAGGAGATGGGGTTGAGGGTGGGGCATGTTGGGCCGAGGACTGAGTTGAAGTGGTGTGGGACGGGTGGTGAAGTGAGTCATGGGCCGGTGATGGGGATGTATGGGCCGGTGATGGGAGCTGGTCATGGACAGTAGGGAGAGTTGGGTTTTGGGCCGAGTGTAGTGGGTTTATGGGGCTGGCAGGTGAGTTGGGAGTGGGGGAGTGTGGAGGGGATTGGCCATGTGGACCTGTTGGGCTGGACGAAGAGGGTATTGGGCTAGAGGTGGGAGTGGATGTTGCTGATGTGCTGTTCGTGGGAACAGGAGGCGAGTGGGGAGGGTTTGAAGAAGTGGTGGTGTTTCGCAGGTAATCCCAGACAAGTGGATTTATGGTAGGATTGAGAAAGTCATAAGAGGGCGGTGTGAGAGGTGATTGGATGGCGTAGGGGAAAATAGACTCCTCAAAATGGACGTGTCTAGAGATTATGAGTTGATGTGAGTGGAGGTCTAGACACTTATACCCACGGTGATTGGCGGGGTACCCAAGAAAGACACAAGGTCGAGAGCGGTAGTCAAGTTTTTGGATGGTAGTTGAAGGGTGAAGGGGATAGCAAAGGCACCCGAAAATGCGAAGGTGATCATATTCGGGAGTGCAGTTGTAAAGAAGGGAGGTAGGGGTTTTAAAGTTGTGAAGTTTACTTGGAAGGATGCTTAAAAGGTATGTGGCGGTTTCAAGGGCATGATGCCACATGTTTGGGGGTAGGGATGCTTGAGCAAGAAGGGTGCGGATCATATTATTGATGGTGCGGATTTTGCGTTCCGCTTTGCCATTTTGGGAAGATGTGTATGGGCATGAAAAACGGAATTGCATGCCGTTATGGTTGCAAAATGTATAAAATTTTTTATTTGCAAATTCTTTCCCATTATCACATTGAAACTGTCTAATTTTACGGTTAAATTGTGTGTTAATGAGGTTGTGAAAGGTGGCAAAGGTGGGATAGACTTGGGACTTATTAGACAAGGGAAAGTCCACAAAAAATTGGTGTAGTCATCCAAGAATAAAACATAATATTTATGTCCATCTGTACTAAGTACTGGGGATGTCCATAAATCACTGTGAACAATATCAAAAGCATAATGAGTATTATTAATAGAATCATAAAATGGCAATCGAATGCTTTTACCAAAAATGCAAGGTTCACAATGTGTTTTATTAAATTTGGAATAATCAATAAAAGTAGACAGTTTCAAAGACTGTAAAATATTATTGCAAGGATGACCCAATCTTTGATGCCAGCGATCCTGTGACACACCAACAAAGGCGGATGGTTGAGTGGACTTGAGTGGGAGAGGTTCAGTCAATGGATAGAGGTCCCCAGTGCTATTGCATCGTAGGATAGGAGCCCGAGTTTTGAGATCCTTCACAAGAAAGCCAAACGGATCAAATTCAATAGACACTAAATTGTCAGTAGTAAGGCTGCGAACTGAGATAAGGGTTTTGATAATATTTGGGGAAAATAAGACATTCTTTATTTTTAGTGGGGGGTAGGGTGGGGGAAGGACTTGGTTGCCTTGGGCCAATGCTGGAATAGTCATGTCATTACCAAGTACAATGAATTTATTAGTGCATTTATTAAAAGTAGATGGAGAGTATATACCTTTCTCGTTGGCTGAGTGAGATGAAGCACCCGTATCCATTACACCGTGATCTGGAGGGTTGAGAGCAAGAGAATAAAGCGCCTGCTCAATGTCGGTAGGAAAGTAGTGTGCCTGGTCAGGGCGTGGGCCAAGAATGCCTTAGGAGTTTTTGTTGTTGGGCCTGGATGGGTAGGGACATGGTGGTTGGGCTGAAGCATTTTGATTAAGGGCCGAAGCCCATTGGGAAGCTGTCCAGGATGACGGAAAAACGATGTATGGGTGATTGGTGTTTGTGGGCTGGGAAGAGGCAGGTTGATTACGGGATGAAGAAGAGCGGCCCTGGCGGCAGCCGCAGCCACCACCACGAGTGCGCTGCTGGGTTGAGTTGCGAGTGGTGTTGGGTGTATATTGTGGGGTGGTTGAGGTGGTGGTATTGAGGGTTGTGGCAGCCGAGTTGGAGGCGCGTGTGGCATGCCGTTTCTTTTTGTTTTCTTCCTGATTAAGTCGAGAACGGACATCCCGAAAATCAGGAAGCGGGTTTTGGTTTTGGAGGACAGTGGAGATGCTATCATAGGCTTCAGTAAGTCCCGTTAAAATCTTGAGCACAAGCATCCGGTTGTCAACCGGGGAGCCTACGCTCTCGAGTTGATCCGCCAAAAGCTTGGCCCTTTGACAATATTCATCCATAGAGGCGAAGTTGTTAAGATAGAGGTGGCGAATTCTTGGCCAAAGTATATAGCCCTAGTGTTTTGATTGTCGTTAAACTCGCTTTCTACGGCAATCTAGGCTTCATACGCGATCTGACCGGGTTTAAGAATAACATGGAGGAGGGGTTGTGATATGGTGGCATAGATCCACTGGAGCACTATGGCATCCAGTCGAGACCAGAGAGATTCGGCCGCTAAAACAGCAGCCTCGGTATGGGCTGCAGATACGGGATCAACAGCAGACGGAGAAGGGCTGGCAGCCGGCTTGGGAGAAAGATGAGGGAGGACCTCATAGGCTTGACAATGGACCTTGAATAAGGTTTTCCATGTCTAGTAGTAGGTTGAATCTTTTTCAAGAACTAGAGGAATGTGGGATTTGATATTGGTGACGGTGAGTGCGGGGTGAAGTGTTTTGGATTCCATGGTATGGGAAGGTAGAAGGTGCGATAGAACAGAAAAAAATAAATAAAGGGAGAACTGATCGTAGATCAGCGGCAGAACGATCTGAGGTAGCAGGGATGTGGGCGGCGGAAGCAAGGGTTAGGAAAGAAAGGATGATACCATGAAAGAGGTTGATTCAACATGATTATTCTCATTGATTTGAATCCTATAAATAATACAAAAGACCTCCTATGATTGAGGAGATATTGTTACACATTGATTACAATTACAATTTACTATATTTAACATATGCTATTAGATACAATATTATTACAAGTTTAATTTTAGTAATATTAATAATAATAATACCGTTTTGAAGTTGCGCTCGTTTCCTGTGTATCTATAAAAGAAAATATTTTTCAGTGTTTAAGAATAAATTGAAGTCACTAATTAGTCATGATTTACATGCACGGTTGTCTTTAATTATTTAACAACGAAACTAGCACATGTAAATGATTTGTTTTTTTTCTATTATTTCGCAAACTGAACACTTCAACAAACATTATCACTCTTTTATAGTTTTATTAGTTGTTTCACATAATCACATGTTTAAACCAATACAAATAAATGAAAATGTCTACTAGTAACAATGTTCAAACCAATACAAACAAATGAATAATATCTACAAGTAACATAACCATAAAACTGCCTATGAATGTGCAACTGATGGTAAATCGATCACAAGTACGACCGTATGACAAGTGGTATAGACCTTCTCAAATGCTCTGAAATATGGAGCAGCGACGGAGGAAGGAGAGACAGTAGACCGACATGGACCGGAACGGGCTGCACGTCTCTTTCAGAGCGCGTTGTGGATGGTCTTATGTTTTAGCTTCTAGTTTGCTAGAATGTTTAGAAGGGAGACTCGGGTTTGAAGTAGCTTTCGAAAAAGAGAATCCAACCCGGCCTCGTAACCCTCGATTTCGCGATCAAGTTTATTTAATCGCTCCATTACCATTTGTACATCAATTGTCTTACACTCGTTCTGTTTAATGTCTTTCCACAAAGAGTCAAGTGTGAGATCTATCATATCAGCATCATTAACAATCTCATGACTTTTGTGACAACTTGGTTTGCTAGTGTGCATTAACTTTGTGATGAACGTATACAACTTATGATCAAGTTTTGGTTTACCTGACAAGATTACCAAAATGTAGCGGAACATAGAGATGGTGGCGGTGACTATTTCTTGTAACACTCGAATCACCATAGACAAATGATGATCTTCACCGTTGACAAGACACGATTCAATTTCCCTCTCTATTTGCTCTAATGAACCAACACACGCGACTATGTTCTTCTTCGCCTTCTTTCGCGACAAAAAGTAATCCATAAGGTGACCATCGGTGGTTGAATGCGTCGCAACACCTTTTCTCCTCAATGCAAATTGAAGGACGCGAGCACTTCCCTTCATTTGCCCAAGCAACTCCACAAGTTTGTTATATGAGTCCATCAATCGAGTCGATCTAGCAAGAGCGTCTTCGATTAGGACTTTGTTTCTTGATTGAAGATAAACTTTTTGTGTTTGGGTGGAGCCAATAAGTTCATCAACCGAAGTATACAAGTCAATTAGACATTCTAAACCACTATGAATACGTGTGGTTGAGTAGAATGGTTCAAGTGATTTGAGGTTGTTGAGGTTGATTTCGATTTGAGAAAAAGATGGGTTTAATCTGGATGGAAGGCTAATTGATCTAAGTTGAGATGTGTTTGTGCTCTTCATATTGGAATTTTGGTCATATATGATATTGGTATGATCTGCTTCACACTCATATATAATGATCCTTAATAAAGTTGATGTCAATACTTTGGTATTTATGACGTATGAGATATTTATCGTAAGGCAAATCACATTCCATGTATCTAAGTGCTAGTTGATAAAGTGGGATGTAAGTACAAAACTATAAACCACAAATTATGTAGAAACAATTATGAAACTATCAATAGTGTGATTGTGGGGGTACGCAAAATTCTTGTGAACTACTCGCAAAATTGACAGAAAGATCAAGATATTTTTCTTTAGATGTTTCTAGTAACCTGCGCTTATGGTGGTTGAGGAGGCCACTCACCTAGGGTCCACTATTAATGTGTTATATGTATGTCCTCAGCTAGTGATTAGTCGTTTTAGATCATTCGCTATGTTAGATAATTGTTTTGTGTTTTAAGTGTGATAATCGCAAAAATGTAACTTAGGGGTCTAGAGAGACTAAGGCCTCAGTCTTCCCAAGGTATAGAGACTAAGAGATGGAGACTAAGAGAGAGTATTAATATCTCAGTCTCCCCTCAAGCTAATAAAAGCTTAGCCATTTTGTCAAGTTTAAGTGTGTGTTTTCCAATGCGTGTTTAGATTCTTTACGTGAGATTAATAAATTGAGATTTGATTGGGTTTTATTGTTTCCTATTAATCTATAATCATCTCTCCTAACTATCAAGGCGTAAATCACTGTTTCCGCCTTTGATTCGGGTCAAACCTGTGGTTTAAAGTACTTGTTCGACGAAGAGTACAGTCCTATATCCGTAATTGTCAGGGCATTTGGTTTTATAAAATTCATATATATATATATATATATATATATATATATATATATATATATATATATATATATATATATAGGTAAAGTATATGGAGGAAACCCTCCTTATTTGGTAAACTCTGGAAACTCTGACTTCCCAACATTTTTTTTTTTTGAAAAAAATAGGGTATGTAATATACATTTTTTTAAGCATTTCGAGCCAAAAAAATCGAAAAAGCGCCGAACGATTTTTTTTAAAAAAATAAAAAACGTCTACTGTTTACATATAGTTAACACATTGTTAACACTTGTTATTAGCGCTTAACATGTGTTAGTCAAAATTTTATTTATTTTTTTAAAAAAAAAATACTCGGCGCTTTTTTAATTTTTTTGGCCCAAAATGCTTAAAATCATGTATATTACTTGCCCTATTTTTTTCAAAAAAAAAAAATATTGGGAAGTCAGAGTTTCCAGAGTTTACCAAATAAGGAGGGTTTTCTCTATAACCATTCCCTATATATATATCCAACACATTTAACACTTAAATTTGCCCAATTTCTCCAGCGAGTCGGTTTCCTTTATTGCCAACAATGTGCCGATTTGGTTAAACGATTCACGATAACCCAAATCATGTTATGGCCAGTTGGCGTTCTAGGAAGCTTTGTGATGAAATCCATAGAATTTTCGTCCCATTTCCACATGGGGATTTCTGGTTGCTAGAGTAGGCCTGAAGGTTTCTGATATTCAATCTTAACCTTTGCACAAGTCAAGCACTTACTAACATAAGTGGCTATCTCAGCTTTCATGTTTGGCCACCAGTAAAGAGTTTTGAGATCTTGGTACATCTTGTCCGAACCAGGATGTACCGAATATCGAGAGGTGTGAGCTTCATCGAGCACTAGTTGTCTGAGATCCCCAAAACGTGGTATCCAGACTCTGTTCATGAAGTATTGAAGACCATCTGTCTTTACTTCCAGGTGCTTATCCGCACCATGTAATGTTTCAAGCCCGATGTTTTCTTCTTTCAAAGCCTCGCCCTGGGCTTCACGTATCTTATCAGGAAGATTAGAATGTATGGTAAGTTGTAAAGCTCGCACCCGTTTAGGTTTCGTTTCCTTACGATTAAGGGCATCGGCTACTACATTAGCTTTCCCTGGATGATATTTGATGGCACAGACATAATCATTCAGAAGCTCGACCCATCGACGCTGTCACATGTTCAGCTCCTTCTGATCGAATATGTGTTGGAGGCTCTTGTGGTCAGTGAAGATTGTACACTTCGTCCCATAGAGATAATGCCTCGAGATCTTTTGAGTAAAAACCACTACTCCCAGTTCCAAGTCATGGGTGGTGTAATTCTTCTCGTGAACCTTTAATTGACGTTAGGCATACGCGATCACCTTATCGCGCTACATCAGCACACACCCTAACCCTTGGATAGATGCATCACAGTACACCACAAAGTCCTCTATACCCTCAGGTAGTGATAGTATGGGTGCACTGCAAAGCTTTGCCTTCAATAATTGAAAAGCAGACTCTTTGGCATCTCCCCACTTGTAAGTAACCCCCTTCTGTGTCAAAGCAGCGAGGGGTTGAGCGATCTTAGAGAATCCCTCAATGAACCTGTGATAGTATCTCGCAAGACCAATAAACTGGCGCACCTCTGTAAGAGTTTTAGGAGCCTCCCACTTTTTGATTGCATCAATCTTGGCGGGATCAACATGTATTCCTGCCTCGTTAACCACATGTCCAAGAAATTAGACTTCTCGAATCTAGAAGTCACATTTAGAGAATTTCACATACAACTGCTCATTTCTCAAGAGTTCTAAGATCAGCCGCAGGTGTTGCTCGTGCTCTTCCTTGCTCTTAGAATAAATCAGTATGTCATCTATGAACACTATGACGAATTTGTCCAAATAGGGCTTACATACGCGGTTCATCAGATCCATGAACACAACCGGTGCATTGGTTAGCCCAAATGCATCACCAGAAACTCATAATGTCCATAACGAGTTCGAAAGGCTGTCTTCGCCACATCCTCCTCTCGGACTCTCAGTTGATGGTATCCCGACCTTAAGTCAATCTTAGAATAGAAACTCGACCCTTGTAGCTGGTCGAACAAGTCATCAATACAAGGCAAAGGGTAGCGGTTCTTAACCGTCACTTTGTTCAACTCCCGATAATCAATACACATGCGGAAACTCCCATCCTTCTTCTTAACAAACAGAACTGGGGCTCGCCAAGGTGAAGAACTAGGTCTAATAAAGCCCCGATCCAATAGCTCTTGAAGTTGGGTCGACAGTTCTTGAAGTTCGCCTGGTGCTAGGCGGTATGGTGCGCGTGCAACTGGAGCTGCTCCAGGTACAAGATCAATTTGAAACTCCACTTGACGAACAGGTGGAAGTCCAGAAAGTTCCTCTGGGAAAACATCTAGGAAATCTCGGACTACTGGGATGTCCTCAATCTTAGTTTCAGTTTCAGCTCGAGTGTCAGATATGTTAGTCAAGATGGCTGGACAGCCCTTACGAATACACTTCTAGGCTTTCAAAAAGGAGATGATGCCGATTATGGCACCACCACGATCACCCTGTATAGATAAAAGTTCTCCACTTGGGAGGGGGTCACGAACAATCTTCTCCTGACAGAGAATTTCAGCGTGTTGCTTGGACAACTAGTCCATGCCAACCACGAGATCGAAGCTTCCTAGGGTGATAAGTAAAAGGTCGATGGCAAACAATTGCCCATCTAGTTCAAGCTTACAGTCACGATGAATATGGGTTACCTCAACAGGTTTTCCATCAGCAAACTCTATAGAGTACGGGGTATCAAGAAGAGTAGGAACCATCCCTATATGTTTGCTAAGTTTTGATGACACAAAACTATAGTCCGCACGAGTATCATATAAAATAGAAGCAAGAGTGTCGTTCAAGGAGCACGTACCCGTCACGACATTGTTATCAGTCCTAGCTTCCCCAGAGCCAATCACAAATGCTCTTCCATGAGCCCCATTGTTGTTGTTTCCATTGTGGTTGTTGTTGTTGCCAGCATTGGTGGTGTTGTTGTTCCCCGTCTTGTTACCACCACTGTTTTTGTTATTACCCCTGTTGTTTCCATTACCATTCGCATTCAGCTGTGGACAGTCCCTCTTGAAATGATTCTCACTTCCACACTAAAAGCAGCCTTTACCACCTCTCTGTTGTTGCCCCTGCTGGGCTGCTGGCTGATTTCTCGGGATATACACCCTACAATCCTTTTGCTTATGACCCCTCTTGCCACAACGATCACACTTAATATTGTTACATGCCCTAGTGTGATGCCTATTGCACTTGTTGCATCTAGGTTGGTTTCCCTGATAATCCCCGTGAGAGTTATTGCGGGTGTTACCACTGTCGTGGTTGTCATGCCTCTTATTCTGCTGCTGCTGCTGCTGTTGACTGCCATTAACTAGGGGTTTGCCAGACGCATTCTCCCACTTCCTCTTGTTATCGTTAGTACCAGAAGATGAAGCACCACGAGGGGGTAACAATCCCCCTTCCACCTTCTGATCAGTCAGCTGGTGAGCCATACGAATAACCCATTGAATCTCATTGAGGTTAGCAGAAGTAACCATACACTTGATTTGGGGGACCAAGCCCTTGATGTATAACTCGATCCTTTTGTAGGGCGGGTTGGAGTAATTTGGGCACATTGCTGCCAACTCATGTGATCTAGTGGTATAGTTCCCAATCTCCGACCCCACCATCTTCAGATTCAGATACTCAGTCTCTAGCTTTTGATCTCATCTCGAGGACAGTACTCGTCCTTCATTAGTTCCTTGAAATCCACCCAAGGTGTTGCATTAGCCACATCAACACCTTGCATTTGCACTTGAGAGTTCCACCAGGATAATGCCGCATTCTCGAGAGTAGCAGTGGCATATTTCACCCTGTCAGCTGGTGGACAGTTACACATAGCAAAGCAAGATTCCAGTTTTTCGAACCACCTCAGTAGCCCGACAGCCCCTTCAGTTCCTCCAAAGTTCTGCGGCTTGCAGTCCATGAAGGACTTGTAGGTACAAACTGGAGGGTGATGCACAGGTTGGCCTAAGTACAAAGAGCGAAGAAACCACAAATGAGTAAAAGAGCGTAACGTTGGAGTCTAGAGGAAGGTTTAGCGAGGGCTTCAACCACCTTGTCATTGATGAGCGCATTCAACTCCGGTTGTGTTATGTTA
Organism: Ambrosia trifida; assembly: GCA_028751855.1. Lineage (NCBI taxonomy): Eukaryota > Viridiplantae > Streptophyta > Magnoliopsida > Asterales > Asteraceae > Ambrosia > Ambrosia trifida. The sequence goes on from CM054129.1 coordinate 81,311,932, forward strand.
ATGTTTCCTCTTCTGTGTCCTCTTCCCGCCATAGTAATTCTACATTTACACTATACTCATGAGAAAACAATAATATGTCCCACATACGATTGTTCACATAGTACAAGTAAACTAGAATATAATATAAATAACATGCGCGAGAATAAAATAAAGTAGTCGATTAATAGTAGTAATAAAATCCAAACATAAGACAAACGATCCTCAAGTCTCACAACGATAAAACAGAAGTCATAATAAGAATGTATAGGGAATACTAAGATAACAAGATAATAAAACAAGTCAATCGTCCTCGAGATCCATGCAGACACACGAGCCCTCATCCTCGCTCTCATCCTGAATCTCTATCTCCAATGTCTCCTCCTCCTCTTCCTCAGGCTTGAGCTCCTCCTCGAGTACTGCATCCATTGCTGCTCCTAGAGCATCGAATCCTACTAACATAGGCTCTTCCTCAGGATGTTCCTCGGGATCCTCCTCTGATTCCTCAACATTTTGACCCAGAGCTTCCATCAGTCTGTTACGAACCAAGGTCAACTCCTCTCTAGTAAGTGCTATCTCCTGACTAGCAACCGACCTCTCATGTCTAGCCTCATCAGCTTCCTTTTTGACCCTTCCCAATTCGCCAAACAAGTGATCGATTTGCCTCTCCATGTGTTTAATGGTTTCATCAGCGTTTCTGCTCCAAAACTGAAATTGTTTCACAGCATTGTAGGCATTCTCCAACTCTGTATGCACATGCCTAACCATCCCTGCCAATGACCTCTCCCATGAACCAACAATGGGAGGTACCCGAGCTGGCACTCCGTATCCAACAACCCACGAGTGCAGCATGTCAGTGAACCACAGCCAGCGACTGGAATCCTCAAACGAATCCCGTGTCGAAGCTGGACGCTCATACGGATCTAGAGATGAGGTTTGCGAACCCCCAATAGCACGATAAGAAGAGTAGTTTCGGTGAATAGGGTTAGTCATGTTTTCCTGCAATATGTTAGATCAGTATACGTATCCAAGAAATAACAAGTGGTGCACTTAAAGCAGTGAGTGTACTAATACTTATGCTATGATGATTATAGACTAGATGCAAATCCTAGTTCACTATAACTAATGTCTCCGATACCAATCTATCACACCCTCAAATTTCCACTCCGGGGTTTATACCGCGAGGCGCATGACAAACCAGGATCCCATAGCCATAAGTCACATGAACGACTCTAAATGCCCAAACCATTTAGTTCGTTATTGTAAAACCAAGTTTAAAAGTTTTAACCAAACCAATTAAGTATATTGGAAGCGAAATAACAAAACAGTTAAATAAAAGTCTCCAAACACCGCGCCCAAAACCATAAGTAAATAGTTAAATATTTAAAAGTAGTTTATGTGTTCATAATCCCATGACACAACATGATGCATGCCCTATTCGTGCTCCATACCTAGTTACCTGCAAAAGCATGCTAACGTGTATCAACATACAGTCGGTGAGTTGACAAAGTAAAGAAAGTGAGTAAGTAAATGCGCTGGTTTCCCAAACGACGTAACCAAGTAAAAGCGTTGGTCTCCCAGACCCAAATGTTCAAGTGTTATCAGTTTAATCATGTCAGGGATAGCTAACCCACTCATTGCAACTAAACAGGAGATTATTGGGACACCTTCAGTAATATGTTAAACTGCCTTAGAAACTAGTGTGTATCAACACTAGCAAAACAGATGTGGACAGAAGTTCATGTCCATGCTCCCAGCATCGCAAACATGAGGTTGCTGCACAACCTAATAGCGCTATCAACTAATACCCCATTCGCTCCCAGCGATTAACCCAATAATATGTAAGGACTTTTCAAGTGATAGAGTGTTTAGTTCACAAAGGACCAATAAGTTTTAAACTTATCAAAGCGCAATCCTCCCCGAGAATTCGTAAAAACCCGACCCACCACAGGAGTCAAAACATCTCAACCTAAGATGTAACAATAGTCCCAAACCGGACAGGAAAACGTTTGCTAAAGTTGTCTCACCCTGAGACGCATGCTTTTGAGAAAAAGTAGTGAAACTCACCTTAGTATGCAAGCAAATAAATCCAAACTCCAAAGTAGGGTGTGCTACCGACTCCCTAGTACATGTGTCACTAAGTGAGTATATGTGTAATACCATTACACCATATAACTCGTTTGTCCAAGACGTTTAAATGTTCAAAATTGTGTAAGTGACACCTAGTGATTCTACATGCATAAGTAAACCCTACGGACCCGTTGGTGAATATGTTGGTTATCATTAGTTTTACACTTCATATGCATCTCATATAAGTGCCCATTCAAGTACATGTCAAATACATACCACATAGGACTCCAATTAGTCACATAAACTCACAATACACAATCTGCGTTTTTAGGACAGATTATGCGCCATGAAAAATAATTTATTAGAAATACTTATCCAGTGAGTTAGACTTCCAAAATGTTATGAAATATTCTAGGGGGTCTACTAGACAAATCCATATTTTTAGTTTATGATAAAACCTTGTACAAAAATTATGAAAATTCACGGAACACAGCTACGTTCAGAAACTACACACATCAGATCAGTTTAGTGGAAAAATTCCCAAAAATCGTGTATTCATCCAAACGGGATGAATCTACTTGGAAAAGCCGAGTTATTCCAATGTTAACCTACTTTCCAAATTTCATAACTTAATTTACTTGTAAAACTTGAGTTATGATTGTTTAAAGTTGACTCAGTTTGTTAATCCGAAAATCTGATATGTCCCTTATTCAAAGAAATTTCCAAAATCTATTCAAACGACGTCTAAATCAATCGATTTTACCCATTATAAAAAGCTAAGACCAGATATAGTACAACCATGCAAAGAAATCATCAAAACCATCATGTTTAAGTCACGTAACAGACCCTACAAGTTGACCCAAACATTTTATCCAGAGTTTAATCATGCATAAACTCTTATTTAAATGACTTACGTGTGCGTATAATTGATTAACAACAATTAACAATCATCACAAAACATTCATAAGACCTAGCATGATCAGAAGCTATCTTAATACATGCAAAATCATAAACCCTAATGATCAAAACATCACAAACATGCGCAACTGCAACCTATCAAATTCTAATCGCATAGAATTATGTTTAACCCATTCAATCTTTATAAACTTCAAGTTTTAATCTTTATGAAAAGGTTTCAGCCTGGACAAACTTAGTTATAAGGTTTTTATAACATATTAAGAAAGATTAAAACACAAGAGATTGAAGGTTATATCGCAAGCTCTTCAAAACAATCAACCGAATGCTCTTGAAGCTTCCCGATCGATGTTCTTGCGCCTTAGCAGGTGTTTAGGGGTTAATATTTTGTAATAGGGCAATAGGGTCGATTAGGGTTTGAGTTTAGGAGATACAAGAGGCTTAAGGTTGTTTAAATACATGTTTAAGGCGGTTTAGGTTCGACAGCACCACGTGAGCGGCCGCGCGGGGCCTGTGAGCGGCCGCTCACAGCCCCCCGACTCGATTAGGGTGCCCTGCTTCGTTGCACGGCCTATTTCCTTCGATGTTTTCGCTATTTTGGACCATAACAAGTGTAACCCCATGTGTTAAGACCCCAACCATCCTAATGGTCCATCCATTATGGTTTTTATTAATGTATTCGGTTTAAGTTCACGTAATCACATACAGTTTGCACATAGATTCACAGAGTATCTTAAAAGCACGTAATTGCGATCAATTTCAATCAATTAATTCACAATTATTTAACTTCATTGCTCACCAACGTCCGAGGTTAACTAATCATGTATACAGTTTGGTAATTCCCCGAATTACCACTTCATGCAGTTATTAACCTATAACTGTGCAACGTGTGTTCTATCTACCTAACCCTAGTTAGGTAGAATGCATGGAATATAACTAGAGTTTAGTTAAAGTGAGAACCTGAAATTGCGGGGTATCACATCATCCCCAAGTTGAAAAGAATTTCGTCCCGAAAATCAGCAAGTAAACAATAAAGCCAGCTAGAAAAAGTGTGTGCTTGGTTCCCGAATGTCACAATATTGCCGAAGATTTTGTGGTAGTTTTGTCGCTAGTCGGAATAAAGACAAAAAATTTTTCCACGAATTGTTTTGTGGCAAATTTGTCGACAATGGCCGTTTTTTACAGATTTTTGACAAATTTGGTTGTTGAAAACCTGGCAGTTTTCTAGTAACGATATACATATTTTAGACGAAAAAATAAATAAGCGAAATTTGCTAAATTTCTTTGAAAGTCTTCCTTTATGAAATGAATTCCTCATTGGTTGGGTTTGTTCGCTACATATGGTCTGTAACTCCACTTTAATTAGACCTATTATATGTTTAGTCCTTTTTTTTTTTTTTTTTTTAAGTTTTTTAAGGTCATATTTTGCTCTTTATAGTTGTCCCTGGTAAGAGTTTGCTAACTTTGTAGTTAGCTACATATCCCATCCATATCAATTATGAACTTGAATATACTTGTATGGTATAGTTTATGATGTTTGACTCATGGTGTGAAACGCAAACTGAAATTATAAGGAGAATAATCTTTAGTAAAATGTCATATCTTATTAATACTTAAACTATTACTTAAATGAAACTTTATGTCTAGTTATTATAAACTTAAACATAGACTATTAAACAAAAAGATACATACATTTATACATTGAAAGGAAAATAAATTAAAGGAAAAATTACAGAAATCATCCTTTATGTTTACCTCTTTTTTCAGTGGATGTCTTTTAACTTCAAAACTGATGAAAATCGTCCTATATGTTCTAAATCTTTAGTTAATTGCCAATTTAGTTCCTGAGTTTTGTTAAAAATTGCCACTTTTATCCAAATATTTTTTTCTCATCTATGTCCCTGTGGTTTCTATTTTTTGCCATTTTAGTCAAACCCTCTAAGTCCGTTAAGAAAAATCAGTTAAGTCAGGGGTATTTTTGTCATTTTACATTTGTATTTCTTTTTTTGCCATTTTCATCCAAAACCAATTTTATTTTATTTTATTTTATTTTATTTTATTTTATTTTATTTTATTTTATTATTATTATTATTATTATTATTATTATAATTATTATTATTATTATTATTATTACTACTCCCTCCGTCCCATTAGAAGTGTCCATATTCCCTTTTTTATTTGTCCCATTACATATGTACACTTTAAAAAATTATTAGCCAATTTTCAAATTTACCCTTAAAAACATAACTAAAATAAACAAATAATATGATAGACCCACATATGACAAGGGTATTACTGTCATATGGCAAACAAAAAAAGCAATCATTTAATATGCCTAAAATTTTGTGTTTTTCAAACCAAGACACTTCTAGTGGGATGGATGGAGTATTTTTGCATTTGACCTCATATGTTTCAGTTAAAAAAAATTGACCTTGTGTGTGATCACTTGTTTTATATATATATATATATATATATATATATATATATATATATATACACACACACACATATACATAGACACATTATAACACAACTCCCACCGAAGCTTACAATCTTTATAAGTATCCAATAATGTGAAATTGATCAGCTCATAAGGCCCAAAAATTTCACTATCTGAAATTTGCCATTGTTTGAACAAGCTTCGAATCCGAAGGACTTCACTCCTATTAAAAACACTAGAGTTGTTTCCACCATATACAAGAAAGATCTTCAAATACATTCGTAATCGAGGACCCTTCTGCCATTCGTATGTAAGATCAAGTTGAAAATGAATTATTTTTAAACCAGAGATTAAGTAAACCTCAAATGGGTAAAAATATAGTGGAAAATCTAAAAATCCAGGGCTTTTTAACCGGTAACCGATAAGCAGTGGTGCAGCATAAAAGCATGGTGTAAGTGATCCTGGAGCATATTCGAAGTTAGGAGGCGGGCATGATTTAGGTGGACAGTTTTCAGTTTAGTTTGATGGGATAGTTGTTGTTGGGTGGGAGCTCTCGGCAAAACACACACACAGGTGTGTGTATGTTACGTTTGTTTTTAGCAGGAGACAATGAAAGAGAAGGACGAGAGCTATAAGATTTTACAACATAAAGGACGATTCTCATCAATTTTGAAGTTAAAGGACAACTACTGAAAAACGCTGTAAACATAAAGGACGATTTATGTAATTTTTCCATAATAATTTGTTAATTATGTTTATAAAATGTATTCTTATAATGGACAAATGAGTGGCAAAACCAGTGGAACCGTGATAAAGCAATTTAAAGCTAGTGGGTCTGAAAAAACAGAACCTACCATTTCGTTGGACTATTTTTATAAGACAATTAAAACTACACTCTTTAGTTACACTATCAATATGGGATATCCTTTTTAATAAGATATTAAAAAAAAACACATTCTTAAGCCTTTGATTACAAGTTCAATTAATTATAAAAAAGAGCATTACATCAAAATCATTTTGTAAATAACATACTTTTATTTTAATAAAAAACCTCTACATGGTTAATGTAAAACATAAATCTATTACATAAACTCAACATTACAAGTTCGGTTTGTTTTTGTTATATCAGTTAACCAAATCTTCATAACCATAATCGCTTGGTCGGTTAAAGAAACTTCATAAGCATAACCATTGGTTATGTCGGTTATTGGTTCAGTTATATCAGTTATCGGTTATGGCGGTTAATTTGCTCACCCTTAAGGGAAAGTATATAAAAAGGTAATAGTTCACACCATTTTGAAGATAAGAGTTTGAGGTCATTTGGTTCCATGTTTGAATACGATCCAGCATTGTTTTACCGCAGTAGACTTTTTGACGGCATGTTTTTCCTCAAATTCATGGCTTGATGGATTTAAGTTACCTAGTGGGCGACATTTGCTAGTTCTAACCTGCTACAGTTTAAGTGATATTTAGTTGAAGTTAATAAAATAGATTTTTTTTTTTGAACGGCCAACGGTACACACCCATAAACGAAGCCCCGCACCCTACAGGTCCGGTCTCCGGCCCCCCCTAAGGTCCAGCCCCTCATTTTAGAATAACCCTACATTGAGTGGGATTCGAACATGTGACCTCCCAGGGCAGGAACCCCACAAAGTGGGTAAACCTTCCCACCTCCATTGTAACCACTAGGCTACAACATCATTGGCAGTTTTTTTTTTTTTTTTTTTTTTTTGAACGGCAAATTTCTTCTCCTTATGGGACTTGAACCCATGACCTCCCTTTTTAGGTGTTCCTAGAAGCTTTGCTTCTACCATTTGGCAGTTAATAAAATAGATAATATTAAACATATGCTTTTGTATGTTTTAGGTTGATAAATATAAACATGGAACAATTTAATGATATATAGGCTAACTTTTGAAGATGTTCTCCACTTCTCCTGATATTTATCTTGTTCTAGTTATTAGATATTTATCTAAAGGTAAGTTAATTTAATGCTTCACTTTTGCAACTCTAAAGATTTTATGTCCAAAACTGTAAGCCACAAATACTCTAGAAATAATTACGATTTCATCAATAACGAGACGGCAAGTAAAATTCACGTGAACAGTCCGTATAATTATTGGATGAAAGAAATGAAATATTGAATAGAGACACGGATAGAAATATGAAGATATTTTATTCGGGCAATACAAAGATATGCAGGGGTAGGGGTGAAGCTTGGTTCGCCAATTCGGGGAGGCCGGACTCAATTTTTTTCGGTCGGTAGTGGCAAATTGGCGGGGGCCGGATTCAACCCGAACTAAATTTACCTACAAAAATCGCAAATTTCCACTACTGCGCCAAAAAACAGGGGGGGACAGGGCCACCCCTGGCCCTAAGAATGCTTCGTCCTTGAAGATATGGAGCATTAGCGGCGACATATGTCGCTACTAAAGACCCCATTTGTCGCTGCTAAAGGTATTAGCGGTGGCATGTCGCTGCTATTGATGTCGTTGGTATTGGTGTCGCGGCTAATGTTCGGATTTCTTGTAGTGCGGAAGTTTGTAATTGAACAGCTATTATAGTAGTTCCAAAACTCATGGCTAGCTATAAGCTACACCTCAAAATCTGCCGTGAAGAAACATTCATGACCGCTTTACAATTGGTTTGGCGGTTTGATAAAAGGCCGGTTTAAGATAGTTAATCTCCCAAATGATAAGACCAGTCATTGATGACAATTCTCCCAATTAATTTTATGAAGTTCTGCAACAATTTTTTTTTTTATTAAAATTCCAAACAATTTAAACGAATTGTTTTTAAGCGAATTGATCTTTGAAATGGAAAATGCGTTACTGGAAATGTGAACGCGGACTGCTTATTTTACTAGTAGTGATATATAGCTAGGATTATTACCATGTACTTTGCGACATGAGAAGAAGCCTCTAAAGTTTTAAAATTCGTTGTATTTTGAGAAAAGATAATAATAAAAGAAAAACTAGGAATACAATAAAACCCCCTAAAGATCAAACTTGGGTCGGTAGAGGGATTGGGCGAGCTCATCAACCACTTGACCAACCAATCTTTATGGATTTAAACCTTTGAATCGAATCTCTTACACACACTTTAATGCCTGGGAAGGAAAACATAACTTGGTTGTGGTCCATCTGCCAATTGCGACGTGTGACTCCAAATGACCAGTGATATGTATTCACTATTTATTTGCCTTCTATACTCATAAATATAAATAATGACTATTTTATTTCTTCAAAAGCATTCTTGTACTACTTACCCCTTTGGTGTCGGTTCTTTAATTCTTAAACATCAATCTCAACATATCCTCTTTGTTTAGAAAAAAAAGATTTAAAAATCTTAGTCCTCTAAGTAAAACAAATGACATTATATACAATCAAGAACACCAACATTAGTAGGACAAAACGAGTATAGTAGATGATTATATGAAGACGATATGGTTGTATCAGATCTAGGCGTTATTAGGGTCCATTATCAATCTTTAGCGGTATATTTTTCTATATATATCTAGTTTTGTTACTGGTACGAGAAATCATGATGTATGTAAAGTATCCTGGAATAATTTATCGAAAATAAGGGGCAAACAAGTGGCAAAATCAACGGGGCCAAGACAAGAAAGGCAATAAATCTACAAAAGGATGATGGCAAGTTGTAGTACGTGCTACAATAAACAGTTAAACACTAAACATAAAAATCTAGGAAATGTATGGTTGTGGGCACCACATCGGTGGATTTTTTTGGTGGCAAAAGTAGAAAAGACATTTTTTTATAAGAAGTAATCTAATTGGCTCGGATATAATTCGAAATTACAAAAATCTAAAGACATACTAGGCAAGGATCACCTCCCAGTCTTACCTCTACCCGATACCTAAAGATCTAGACAACCCGACTCCCTATCACCTCCCGGTCTCAAGGAATAGCAGAATACCTAAGTCTTCTAAACTCTCAAATCAAGTTCCTATGGAATCAGACGTCAAAAACCATAAACTAGTCACAAGCATAAAGCAGGCAACCTAACATGCATCTATAACTGAAAGACATTCAACAAGACACATGTGAAACTATCAAAGATGATAAATTAGACTTAAATTCGCATACGCATCATAACCAAACACAAATAGATCTCTACCAAAGCATAAGCCAATTACATAAATGGAAAAAAATAAGAACATAGGTTCGAAGTAACACATTACAGCATGTGGAGTTGGTTTGTGGGTGCAAGTTGCAGGGGAGGTCCTGAAGAATTCTGTACATGCATTTGGACAAAAGGGGATGGGCATCATGAGTTAAATAAAAAAATTAAAACTAAGAAAAGAATAAAATAAAATAAACATCCGATATAACAGTAAAATAAATAGATTTACCATAATAATTTACTCAACTCCTCTCCTTAAACCAACCAACATTGTTAAAAAAACTGTTGAAAAAATGGTAGTGAAAATTAATTTTTCCCTAATTTTGGACTTAAATAAATATATTTATATATGTGTTGTATAAATATTTATTTATGGGTTTGTGTACTATATTGTGAGAGCATCACAACGAATCACACTATGTCCAAAATAGAGCTAAGATGAATGAGATATCGAAGCTTTGAAGTTGTATGTTGGAACAACCAAAGATGAGAAAGTGGATTAAGTTTTGTCCCACATTGGTGGGATGACAAAACATGAAGTGGTTTATAAGAAGAAACACGCCTTGTATATTGTTTAGCATGAGCCATACAATAGTGGGAACCTAAAGGTTCGCACCCTTAACTCGCATTGTATTTTTGACCTCGTGCGCGTGGTCTAGTACATGGCGAAAGACCAGGTAGCGTCCTGGTCTCCGCGTTGACATAAGCCGTAACAAGTGGCGCATGGGCACTGAGCTGCTTGGCGTCCGCGCACGGGTGACATAGTGGTCCACGGATGACGTGGCGTGCGCGTGATGGGTTCCATATGACACTGGTTGTCATCCGCGGATGACGTAGCTGCGCAGGACTATAGTGGCACATGACCATGTAGCACCCTGGTTAGTGTGCGTCATCTTGATCAGCACGCAGCTCACACAGCATTGGAAAATGGAGTCAATCAATCGAGTTGATTGGACTCAAATGCCAATTGGTAAGATTCAAAGTCTAGCTAACTTTGAATCACATCACCAAAGGCATGGAAACGTGTTTAGCCATGAATTGAGTTTCATGTAATTCTAAAGACGAAAAGGAAGATTCAAAGGGTAACACCTACCTATCCTACTAGATCTATGTTTAGATCCCATGTTATAAGTCTTACGAATTGACAAGATGGCAAATTGACCAGCGAGTCAAGAACACGTTATAACAACTTATCTCAATGCAAGATGGATCCAACAACCTGATGGTTGATAAGAGATGAAGTTGTATGGAATGAGACTAAAGCCCGTGATAAAAAAAGGGACATGAGGGAAACCTAACCTAGTTGACTGGAGATCCCAAGATCTAGGTTTAGATCCCATGTTATAAGTCTTACGAATTGACAAGATGGCAAATTGACCAGCGAGTCAAGAACACGTTAGAACAACTTATCTCAATGCAAGATGGATCCAACAACCTGATGGTTGATAAGAGATGAAGTTGTATGGAATGAGACTAAATCCCGTAATAGAAAAGGGACATGAGGGAAACCTAACCTAGTTGACTGGAGATCCCAAGATCTAGGTTCAATAGGAAAACTTAATCATGAACCGGCGAGCAGTCACTGTGGGGGCATGGCTAAGATATATGTTTATATATAAAGCTAGTATATATGGTTATATACATATCCCCTAAACTACAAAAGGGTGTTTAATTACATCCTAGTCCATTCCTATCTCTACTACCTTATTATGGAGGAGTGATAGGTAAGAAAGTAATTTTACACAATTTTTAAGATGGGAGTTGAAGAGCCCCTTCACAAATTTCCAATATTTGGTCATTTTGTTCCCTTTATGCCCTTATGTACAACCTATAATGCTCATTGTATATATGTGTAATGCATACTTCATATCCATTTCAACATGTAACCCCAACACCTAATTAAACCCCAATTCAATTTCAATAAAACCCAAGCTTTTCATTAAATCCTTCTACACATCTATTTAATAATAACAAGCAATGTTTGTGATGGTTCTATTAGGCTTTGTTGGAGCTTATAAACATTGTAGTAATTGGACATTTTTGTCTTTTTTTTTTTGTTTGTTGAATTATGTCTAACCTCATATAATATATGTATTTTTTGCTAATAATTCTATCTCCTTCTCTCTGTATATTACAACTAACTAAAAGAAAACTTAATATCCTGATTTATATATATCAAATACTTTTAATTTAAAATTACCATTTTGGTAAAAAAAATTATTTTTTAACTTGGGTTACCTTTACGTACTTAGTCAGGTTTAAAAACCGCCGCAACGCGCGGGGTAATTTACTAGTAATATCCAGTGACATTGATGAGAGGTTAAGCATAATATATGGTTTGATGATTAGTGTAAATCATAGTACACCATAATGTTTTTAATGATTTAAGATCACCTATGTTGGAGAGAAGCGTGGTCGGTTCGAATGAAATTGTGGGGCATAATTTCTAGAGCTCCCGCAGAACCAGGAAAGTGTTCCAGGACCATTATTGGACACGATAATGAGGGGATGGCCAGGCTAGGGGGAGTCTTGTGTGAACGTATATTGTCGTTTACACAAACAGCCTTCAGTTCAAAGACATCAAGTTCACACTGAAAGCTAGTAAGCTAAGTATGCTTCACAAGGGAAGGTTCAAAGGCTTACACCCACCTATCCTATGCAAGACTCAACCGTCGAGGTTACATCGAAAATTTGTGTGTTTTTAATCGATCTCCATTCATGTGGGGGATTGTTGGAAAAATGGTAGTGGAAATTGATTTTTCCCTAATTTTGGACTTAAATAAATATATTTATATATATGTTGTATAAATATTTATTTATGGGTTTGTGTACTATATTGTGAGAGCATCACAACGAATCACACTATGTCCAAAATAGAGCTAAGATGAATGAGATATCGAGGCTTGGAAGTTGTACGTTGAAACAACCAAAGTTGAGAAAGTGGATTAAGTTTTGTCCCACATTGGTGGGATGACAAAACATGAAGTGGTTTATAAGGAGAAACACGCCTTGTATATTGTTTAGCATGAGCCATACAATAGTGGGAACCTAAAGGGTGCGAAGCACCCTTAACTCACATTGTATTTTTGACCTCGTGCGCGTGGTCTAGTACATGGCGAAAGACCAGGTAGCGTCCTGGTCTCCGCGTTGACGTAAACCGTAACAAGTGGCGCATGGGCACTGAGCCGCTTGGCGTCTGCGCACGGGTGACATAGTGGTCCGCGGATGACGTGGCGTGCGCGTGATGGGTTCCATACGACACTGGTAGTCATCCGCGGATGACGTAGCTGTGCAGGACTATAGTGGCACATGACCAGGTAGCACCCTGGTTAGTGTGCGTCATCTTGATCAGCACGCGGCTCACACAGCGTTGGAGCAGGAGTCTGTTACAAGTCAGTTGACTTGGTCAAACCAGTCACTTGACTTGGTTAGAGAGACTATTTCGACTCGTGCCATAAGTAAAATGACAGTTATGATCAACGAATTCAATTCCATTTGATTGCACTTTATAGTCATAATAATGACAATAATAAAATGCAATTATATGTCAATTATTGTGAATATTTAATAAATATGAACGTTAGTTCATAAGTGTAATTATGTTTCACTTATTGTGAATAAATTGAGATGTGAACGTTGGTTCTTGGATAGATATATAGAGTTTGGAAAACTCTTGATAATCACCAACGATTGATTGTTCCAATAGAGAGTAGAAAAGCTCTCTCAACTTTACAACTTTCCTCTTCATATACACACTTAAAATCCGATGCTACCTTGGGCTCAAGACCATCTCCGGCAGTAGGACTACTGTTCCGGTTGTTATACCCTAGGAAACAGCCCGTCTGAGAGGAGGCGCTGAATCTGTTTTAAGGGCCCCGTGTAAAATACGATCCTCAACCAAAAACCGTCAATGATTTCTTTATTCTTAAAGAGACGTTTAGTAGAAGATGATGATATTGAAATTGCTTGAATCAACTAGAGGTATATTTATTTTGTATCTTTATTTTTTATTTAGTTTTGTATACGATTATGTTATGTACGGTTATATTTCCTAAGAATAACAAGAGTATTGTTATTATACTTATTTTATTATTAGTTTAATAAAATAGTGAACCCTTTTTCCTACAAAAACAAACATCTCTCTTTCAGTTGATACAGAAAAAATGGCCGTAAACAACCTGCATTAATTATGATGTTGTAATATTTATTTAATTCAAGAAAAATGACCACAAACAAAATGGAAAATGTTCTGGTAATTTGTACCAAACAACGTTCGGGCGGTCGATGTGCAAAACGCTCTTGCGGTTGAACTGGACAATGCTTCGTTTGTAGAAGATGGTAATTACTAAGACAACTAGGTCAGATGAGAATTTACCCGATACAGACAGTGACTTACGTAGAATCCTCCTCCTTGCGGCTAACGTAACGACTTCGAGCATGGCCATTTCTCATAGTGTGACTGGCATCAGCGATTACTAGTGATTCCGGCTTCATGCAGATGAGTTGCAGCCTGCAATGTTTTTGGCTATAAACTAAGGATTAGGTAAATTATGAATCTGATAAGTTAGTTTCTAATAATTCATGGAATTGATTAGAATATTGTCGCAATTGTAAGTAGATTTTAGATCTTTGTTATACATATTTTCATAAGCGCTTTTTGTTGGAATCTTCTATTTTAATCATCTATACTATATTATAAAGCATGAGGGAAGGATTCCAACTAAATTTAAGTAATTACAACATATAATGCATATGGTACAATAACTTAATGAACGTAGTAAAAGAGTAAAGTTGTCTTTTACCCAAATCTTTTACTATACATGTATACAATATTATATCAATATTGAGACTTTAATATTAATAATTATGAAAGAAATTCGAATGGAATTGACATATGGTTTTTCTATAAATAATTTGATGAGTAAGAATATTGTCATTAACATGAAAAATAGAAATCTTAATTTTTGATGCATTCTAATTTATGACAAATCAAAATTTGAGATTTTTCGTGGGTACAAAACAAACATTTAAAGAAAATTTTAGATTACATTTGGAATGATTTTATAGTCCCTAAACAAAATTATAAAAATATTATTATAAAAATTGTTAGTACATGATGTCCCTACGCTAGTATACATGATGTTTGGTTGGTTTTTAGGATGTTTGGGAGTGTTTGTAAGCGTTTTGGTGTGTTTTGGATGCTGTAGGCGATTAGCACTTCTAATCACACAACTATTCATGTGGATAGGGCCTACTCGCATGAATAGTGCACGTGGATAGGATCCTACTTGCCTATAAGCTGCTGTACGAGTACAAGGGGTATAAAAGCATCCAATCATTGCCCTAATCATTAGTTGTCACATCACACATTTCCAAAACACCCTCTCCAGGTCTGAAGGTCTAATTTTGGTCTGTAAACACTCGAGCTCTGCTTTCATTAATCGAATCAACCTTTTAACTGTATTGTGTGCGTGTTGATTACTCGTTTATCATTGTTTCATCGTTACTTTTGTTATCTCCGAACGTATTCAGAGGATTCCGCACTCTGAATATCAAAGCTCATGATTGTCAGGTGACCCGAAAGTCGATCCTACAATTGGTATCAGAGCCGAGGCTCTTATCACGGGTGTTTTGATAAAAAAAAAAAATGAGTCAAAACAGGTGTTTTTATGTTAAAGTTGTGATTTTTAATCAAAAACCTGTTTTGAAACTTTGAAACTTGAGTTTTTAATAAAAACCCTCATTTTTCAAAATCTAAGTGTGTTTTAATGGATTAATACATGTGTTTTTATTAGGTTTTACTCTAAAAGTGTTTTGGAAACTTTTTTAATCATTTGGGGATTAAACACATAGTTTTTTATAAGATTTTGAAGCAAAAATGGTAGTTTTGGTGCAAAAGTGAACTTCATATATGTTATAGGCAATTAGGGATCAGTGTACTCGCCTCTCTTTATAGGCGATTAGAGCCTACTCGAGTCCTTGGTCCATGAAATTAGGGGCTATCCACATGAATAGTGCATGTGGTATAGCTTCTAATCACCTGACAAACCCTAATAACCCAATACTTGTAATCGCTCAACTGTTCATGCGATTACACCCTATCCACATACAAAAACTAGCGATTACAATCCTAATCACCCTCTTTACTAGCAATTAGCCTCGTAATCACATAACTTCCAACATTTAGACTTCCTACTTGCGTGTTAACCCGCTGAAACCAAAATTTCACTAAGTATTGGACTTTTAGCGTATATTAACATATGGCTAACCTGTGGGGACATCTGAATCAACCGAGACCACAATATAACCAACCGATTAACAACCAAATGAATGTACCAACAAACCCTTGGCAATTTTCAGCCGAGCGTAATGCGCAACGGATGCAACAACAGCAAATGCAAGCTAATGTTGCTGGAACAATTCCGTGGGCGCTTGCGGCTCAACAATAGGCCCAGCAATAGCAAGGAATGACTATGAATCCTTGGGCACTCGCTGCTGCAACTCAACAGACACATCACTTGTCTTCGGTACTGTTAAGCGACTTGGAGACTGGTAGTTCTAATAGGGCTCCTAAACTTCAGTTCATGGCCGACTATCACAGTTGGAAAGGCAGATTTCAGACTCATCTTGAGGGTATCGATGGACTTGTATGGGAAGCTATTGAGAATGGGTACAACAGGCCGATAGTTGAAAATTCTAACATCCCAGTTTCATTGGAAGACATGACTGAGGATTAGAGAAGGAAGTATAACTATGAGAAGAAGGTGATGGTAGCTTTGATGCAGGCACTTCCCAAAGACATACTTCATAAGTTCGCACAGTGTACTACTTCGCAGATGCTTTGGTTAGCGCTTGCTGAAAGGAACGAGGGAAATGTGAAGACGCGAAAGATCAAGATGGATCAACTCAAGAAAGAGTTCGAAAATTTTACAGATATCGGGAATGTATCGCTACGAGATTTGACTGCAAGATACTACCATTTAATGTCCGAGATGTATCAGTAGGTGTGGTATCGACATCAGCAGAGCTTGTGGAAAGATTTGCAGATGCGCTCCCTTCACACTGGCATCAGTGGATGGACATCCAGAAGGCGAACAACGTGTATCAGACACTCTCCATAAATGAATTCGTGGTAGAGATGGAGAACAAAAAGATAGATGAAATCAGAAGGGCGAACAAGACGCTCATTCCTCAGAATCCCAGCATCAACTACGGGAACACACCACAGGACACCAGCGTGGGAGGATCCAAACCTCAGACCGCTTTTGTTGTCAATCCTGATCCAATTTATGCATGTGACAACTATGGTCCCCCAGCTGATGTTCCTCCACCAGTCTATCCTTTTGGACAAGGAAACCAGTATCCTTTACCTTATAATAATAACCAGTTTGGTGTTAATCCTTTTTCTCATCTTGTAGCACCAGCTCAGGCAATGGTGGCTATGGAGATGCCTCTACTTCAAACTTTGGTGGACCTTCTTCATCAGGGTTTGGTGGTGTCCTAGCTTCAGGTATGGTGGCTATGGAGATGCCTCTACTTGAAATCAAGGTGGCTATCGGGACCAATCTAGTCGCCGACCAGCTAAACACTTCGGGATTTGAGAAGGTAACTATAGAGTTAGCTCAAGAACATATGGCTCTACTGTCAACGTTGGTCAACTTCTACAGTGGGTTAGTGGCAGGGCAGATCGGGAATCCTCATATCACACAAGAGGATTACGCACAGATTGATAAAGACGATATGGATCTGATAGACATCTAGTGGCACTTTGCAAGCATGGTCAGGAGGGCAAAGGAGTACATGGATAGAACCGGTAGGAGAGATGTGCTGATCAACAACAACACAAAGTTTGGGTTTGACAAGACCAAGGTCACGTGTTACAATTGTGGCACCAAAGGACATTTTGCAAGAGAATGTGATCGGCCTAAGCAATAGGGGAATCAGAATCCCTTCAACAAGAGAGGCAATCAGAATCAGAGGCAACAAGCTCAAACATCACCTACTCCAAATACTGAACGAGCTCTAATCCTAGTATAGAACCAGAACCAGAGACCTCCTGCAAACAATAATCAAGGATAAGCCCTGGTAATCCAATCTAATGAAGGTTTCAACTGGAACCATCTCATTATGGGAGACGATGCTCAGCAGGGTGGTGCAGCATGTTATGTCCAACAAATTTCTGATGCACCAGTTGAAGAGAAGACTGTACCAGATCACATGAAGTCACAGTTTCTGATAATGATGTGTCTGATTGTGATTCTGAGTGCGATTCTGATGGGGAAATAGATTTGGAAGAATTGTTAGCTGAAGCAGATGGTTTGATCAGTAAAAGGTCGTTTCTCGTCGATGCTGACTGTGCAAAGAGCAACCTTGGAGGATTCTTTGGAGATCAGAAGTCTGCAGCTCATTATGCTTTGATGGCCATTACTGAATCATCTAACAAGGTAAGTTCATCTTCCACTTCTAAACCTGATTGTGTAGAGTGTAATCAGCTCAGATTCAGAATCAAAGAATTAACTGATGAAAATCTGAATCTGAAAGCTGATGTGGGTCCTTTACAAAGGTCAATTGACGCCTTAAGATTAAAAGAGAAAAGTTTTCTAAGTACAGTTGATAACTACAAAAAGGATGTTTCTGAATTTTCTAAGACTCTAGCAAACAAACAAATCGTTATAAACAATTACATAAATGAGTTAGAGGACACTAAGAAACAATTGGCCATTGTGAATTGTGATTATGAAAAGATCAAGAAGAAACTTGAGAGTTACCTGAACTGCAATTATGTTCTTGATCACATAATCAATGACTCAGGGAAGGAAAGCAATCCCACTAGTCCGATATATGCTCAATGTCCACCACCGGTGAGATTCAAAAATCATAATTTTGATGTCTTGCTGAAGGAGGAAGTTGTAAATATTATTGCAGAAGCAGCTAAAGCTGCAGAAGCGGCTAAAGCGATAGAGGCGGCTAAAGCTGCTGAAGTTTCTAAGGCTGCTGAAGTTGCTAAAGCTGCCAAAACTGGTGAGATTGATGATGATGATGTGAGTGTTTATGAGACAGACTTGTCGGAGGGTACTGATGATTTTGTTGTATACTGTGACGCTTCTATCCGTGGTCTCGGTTGCGTGTTGATGCAACGCGAGAAGGTTATTGCTTATGCTTCTCGTCAACTTAAGGTTCACGAGAAGAACTATACTACCCATGACTTGGAATTGGGTACGGTGGTCTATGCGTTGAAAATCTGGAGACATTACTTGTACGGTACCAAGTGCGCCATTTACACCGATCACAAGAGTCTCCAACATATTTTCGACCAGAAGGAGTTAAACATGCGGCAGCGTCGCTGGGTCGAACTCCTTAACGATTATGACTGTGTTATTAAGTATCATCCTGGCAAGGCGAATATTGTGGTAGAAGCCTTGAACAAGAAGGAATCCGCAAAACCTCGTCGTGTTTGAGCTTTAAAGCTCACTATCCATTCTTCTTTACCTGACCGAATTCGTTCTGCACAACTGGAAGCTTTGAAGGAGGAAAACCTTAAAGCTGAAACTATGCATGGTGCTGATAAGCATCTTGAACTTTGGTCTGATGGCCTACACTACTTTGCAGAACATATTTTGGTTCCTTTGTTTGGGGGATTGCGAGAGCTTGTCTTGGATGAAACTCACAAATCCCGGTATTCTGTTCACCCTGGCTCCGACAAGATGTATCAAGATTTGAAGATACTCTATTGGTGGCCAAACATGAACGCTGATATAGCCTCCTACGTGAGCAAATTTTTGACTTGTGCTAAAGTCAAGGTGGAGTACCAAAAGCCGTACTCTGGTCTCCTGCAGCAACCTGAGATTCCTAAATGGAAGTGAAAACGGATCACGATGGATTTTTTCACCAAGCTACCGAAGTTACCAAGTGGTTGTGATATGATTTGGGTGATTGTCGACAGTTTGACGAAATCGGCACATTTCCTACCTATTAAAGAAACGGACGGGCTTGAGCGGTTAGCTCGTATTTATCTTAAGGAGGTGGTCTCTCGGCACGGGGTGCCTGTCTCTATCATCTCTGATCGGGATTCTCGTTTCGCCTCGCATTTCTGGAAGGCCCTGCATAAGGCCTTGGGTACTCAGTTGGATATGAGTAAAGCTTATCATCTACAAACTGACGGTCAGAGTGAGCGGACGATTCAAACCTTGGAGGACATGCTTCGGGCATGTGTTATTGATTTTGGCAAGGGTTGGGAGAGTCACCTACCGTTGGTGGAGTTCTCTTACAACAATAGCTACCACTCTAGCATTAAGCTAGCTCCGTTCGAGGCTCTTTATGGACGGAAATGCCGGTCTCCTCTTTGTTGGGCCGAGGTGCGTGAGAGTCAGCTCAATGGTCCAAAACTGGTGTACGAAACTTCGAAGAAAATCGTACAAATTCATAACCGTTTGCAGCCGCGCGGGATTGTCAAAAGAGTTATGTCGATCGTCGTGGCAAACCTTTGGAGTTCCAGGTTGGGGACATGGTACTTTTGAAAGTTTCTCCATGGAAGGGCGTCATACGCTTTGGAAAGCGTGGCAAGCTTAACCCTCGTTATGTCGGACCGTTCGCAATCATGGAACGGATTGGACCGGTGGCATACAGACTTGACTTACCGCCGGAGCTCGGTAGTGTTCACAACATCTTCCGTGTGTCTAACTCGAAGAAGTTTTTGGCTGACGAATCTCTTATTGTTCCATTGGAAGAGATCAAGGTTGATGATCGTCATCGCATTGTGGAGGAACCGGATGAGATTCTTGACTATAAGATTCGTAGCCTTCGCCGGAGTAAAATCCGCATCGTTAAGGTTCGTTGGAACTCGAATCGTGAACCGGAGTTCACATGGGAACGGGAGGACCAAATGAAATCTAAGTATCCTCATCTTTTTCCTAAGCGTGCGTTTGAATCTAGGTAATAATAACCGCTGAAGCTAAGTGAATCTCAGGGTGAGATTCCTTTCAACGGGGGGGAGATGTAATGACCGGTAAATTTTCTTTTTGTTTCTTTCTTTTCGTTTCTTTCCTTTTGGGCTTCGTGCAATTTTCGGGAAGAAAATTATTTCAATGTGGGATGATATGACACCCGGCATGTTCAGCCTAAAATTTTTTCAAAACATATAAGTCTACCTTAGCGAAAAATATTACAAACATACTTAACTGGGTCAGTTGAGTCAGGTCATGTTAGAATTGTCCAGGATTCAATGATTTGGAGGATCATTGGGGGTTGTTTTGTGTATACACTAGTCTTGAGTCCCATTGTTTGTGAAATTACATGAATTGAATTAAGTGTTATACATTGATTAATACATACATGTGATATAATGTGCAAATACGTGTTTTAATAGTGTAAACATGATGGTAAGTGATTCTATATGCTTAACATATGTTAGGATTGCATGTTCATGTGTTAGGATGTGCTAAAATGCGTTTAGTCAACAAACCTGGAAAATCTGGAAAACATGGGAACTGGTTCGACCTTAAGGGGGGTCGAACCGGGATATTGAACCTTGTGAAAAGTCCATTCGACCACACAAAACCCCATTCGAGCCTTGCAGGGGGTCGAATGAACATTAAGTATAAATACCACACTTTGCAATTTTTCATCATTTCACAAACCCTAACCACCTCGAAACACTATCTCTTGACTCTAATAACTGGGTAAGGAGTTTTTGCCCTTGTTTTTCATAATCTAACCTACAAACATCTTCCAAGCAAAGATCTAAGGTGTGTTCCTGATCTAAAATCCTTTTTAAGCATTTTTTTATTTGTTTCTATTAAACCCCAAAGGTCCAGATCTGTTCTAAGGTGGTTTTTATGATTAAAAACCTTTTTAAACATCTTTCTAAACAAAACTCTATCATTAAACATGAGTTTTCATACAAATAAACATGTGTTAATGGTGTTTTATGTTGTGTTATATGTTGTTTAATGATTAAATGTTGTTTAGATGATAGAATCATGATCTAGGGCTGCTGTTGGTATTGGTTTATGATTGTTTTAAGTTACAATTGGATGAATGATGATGTTATGTTTGTTTTAGGGATTTTTGTTAGATCTAGGGCTTGATGCATGTTGTTATTGTTAATAAAATGATTGGGGGTTTTCATGAACATGATAAACTGAGTATTTTAAGATGATTATGAAAGGATTTAAACAAGTTTCCAAATTGGGTAAAGTTTTCATGCATGATGTGACGTTTCCATAAAATTGCCATTTTGAGTAAGTATTAAAACAGACCGATTTTGGAGTAAAATTGGTAGAGTTTCGTGGGTATATGTTATTCATACTTGACTGCTGTGTTTCTTGATGTTTCGTGACGTTTTCGGACTGTTTTGATGCGATTTGATGTGTTTTAGGATGTTTGCTGCAGTTAGGTCGAACCAGAGTTCCATTCGACCAGTCGTGGTATCGAATGGAGATTCTAGGGGTCGAACCAAAACTTGAATGGGTCGAATGAACTTTATTTTGGTCGAACGAACATGATTTAGGTCAAATTAACACGTGTTAGGGTCGAATTAACATGTGTTAGGATGAATGAACTTGTGTGTTGGTCGAATGCACCTTGTGGAGGTCGAACAAAGGGTTCTTAGGGTCGAATGAACCTCCACAGATGCTGATTCGACCTTACATCTTCGTATGTGCGATTTGTGATGCAAACTAAGTGTGTTATGCTTAAACCTTATGTGTAATCTATGTGTACTTGATTAGTTTATGTAATGGGTTACCAACGAGATGTCGGGTCAGTCTGGTGTGTCGGTTTAATAGTCAAACACGCTTTTAAACACAATTGGTCACGATCTAGATAATCAGGGACTAGATAACCTTATGGTTATTAGTCAAAACACTTATACGAACTTTTTTGATAGATTCCCGGTAATAGGAACTATCAAGAACTGTTGGTAACACTAGCATTTGGAAGAAGCAATCTAAGGTGAGTTTCACATCCCCACTTTTATTGGCTTTACTTTTGGGAGAGAAAACATGTGCTAAACTTATGTTTTGGGAACTTGTGTCATACTATGGGTTACTTTTGAGTTTCTATACGATCTTTGGAAGTCCCGGGGAAAACCATGAATGTGCGGGGTTGCACAACGTGGGAAATGTGGTTAGATCTATTGGGCGTGACCTGTCCCACTCGTCGACTGGAGGTCAGACGGGTGCATGTTGTCTCGACCTATGCTAAACTTGCTAAACATTATTTGGACGGCTTAAACATATGCTAAACTTGCTGAACTTGCTAAACGTGTCTAGTAATGGTTTTCCAATCGTAGTAGTAGTAAAACTTACGCCTAGCTAGCGTACTTTGGCTTACACTTGACATAGTATTGACGGGATTGAACTTGATACACTTTGGTAACATTTGGTAACATTCGGTAACACTTGGTAACGTTTTATGCAAACCTGTGAACTCACCAGCATTATAAGTTGACACCTTTTTGGCATGTTTTTCTTAAGTCGCTAAGGTAGCATCACGTGGACGAGGCACACTGGTCTTGCATGGCATTTAGGGCTTTAGTTCATGTTTTGAATAAATCTTTTCGAAACTACATTGTCTTATGGGCTTGTAACTTGATTACGCTTCCGCTATGGTTTTGAGATACTAGAGTTTTATGTTTTGGGTCTATGTATCTTTCATATAGTTATTGTTTATTGTGATCGTTGACTTAGATCCTGGTTTGTCACGCGCCTCGCGGTAAAATCCCACACCATAATCAACCCGTGGAACACGTTTATACCCTAGAATCCATCATTTAAAGCTTTACACATCATCCTTTAGCAAACCTAAGGTGTGTTATCCATCCTAAACCTTTGTATTGTTGTTATTTTGATTCCCAAAGGTCCAGACCTAGTCTTATCACGTTTGTGTCTTTGAAAACTATTTTGAAACAGTTCTAAAACAAGTCTAATCCTTCAACATGTGTTCTATGTGATATTTTCATGCAAGAAACGATTTTTATGGTTAAAACATCGGGATTATTATGTGTTTGAAGTATTTCTGATATAAATGAGTTGTTAGGATGTTTATCTATGAGTTTGAAGGTCGATGGTTGTGTATTGGTGATAATATGAGTTTTAACCCGTTTGGGTGAATTCGAAGGATTTAGGGTGTTGTAGTATAGGGAGAAAAAGCGGGATATTAATATGGCCTTTATAGATCTTGAAAAGGCATATGACAGTGTGCCACGTAAGCTGATTTGGGGCAGTTTGGAGAGTAGTGGGGTCCCTGAGAGATATATAGACTTAATTAAGGATATGTACGATAGGGCCGAAACTAGTGTTCACTCGCCCGTAGGGGATATCGATGCATTCCCTTTGGGGGTAGGACTCCACCATGGATCCGTGTTGAGTCCGTTCCTTTTGTAGTTGTCTTGGGTGAGTTGTCTAAGTCGATTCAGGAGTCAGTGCCATGGTGCATGCTCTTTGTAGATGATATTGTGTTGGTTGCAGAGTCCAAGCATAGTCTGAATGAGAAGCTAGAAGGTTGGCGTGCAGCTTTAGAGGACAAGGGTTTAAGGATTAGCCGTTGTCCCTAGACTGAGTATATGCATTGTGGTTTCAATGGTGCAACCCACGATGAAAATACTCAAGTTACAATTGAAGGTCAAGTTGTCCTACAGGCAACTAAGTTCAAATACTTAGGATCAGTTGTTCAGAGGGATGGGGAGCTAGGTAGTGATGTCACCCATCGCACACAAGCTGGTTAGTGTAGGTGGAGGGCCACTAGTGGGGTTTTATGTGACAAAAGGTTCCCAACTAAATTAAAATGAAAATTCTATAGGGTTGCCGTGAGATCGGCTATGTTATATGGAGCGGATTGTTGGGCTATCGAAAAGAAACAAGCGCGCAAGATGTAGGTAGCAGAAATGCGGATGCTTCGGTGGATGTGTGGACACACTAGGGTAGACCGAATAAGAAATTAGGTTATTAGGAAAAGGTTAGGGGTAGCTAGTATATCAGACAAGATAAAGGAGGGGAGATTAAGATGGTATGGGCATGTGAAGAGGAGGCAAACGACGGCCCCAGTTAGATTAGTGGAAACCCTCACTGTAGAGGGAAAGAGGTATAGAGGAAGACCCAAATTGACTTGGGATGAGCGGATTAGGAATGATTTAGTAGAGATGCACCTCTCTGAGGACATGGTCAAGGATAGGGGTTCGTGGAAGCGCAAGATTAAGATTAAGGATTACTAGGGAGAGTTTGTTTGCCCGTAGCGTGGTTCTAGGAGCTTAAACTTTTTTCTTACACTGGTAGGGGATTTGAAATGTTATTTGTTTTTTGTTTTTGTTTTTTTGGTGTTTATGTGTTATGTTGCTTTTAGGATGACATGTTGTTTTACTACATGCCGTTTTCAGTGTCCCCTAAAATCAGTAGCTTTTAGTAGTTTGTTAGAGTTACTTGCATGTTGAGTGTGTGTTGTCGAGCCGGGGGTCTCTCTGGAAACAGCCTCTCTATCTGTAAGGATAGGGGTAAGGTATGCCTACATCTCACCCTCCCCAGACCCTACGCTTAGCTTTGCTAAGTGTGGGATTTACTAGGTAAGGTTGTTGTTGTAGGGTGTTGTTGTATGTTGTGTTGATTGCATGATGTTAAGGTTTGGTCTAGGATGATGTACTAATAGTAGGATATTGTTGTGCAACGTTGTTATGTGATGAAATCCGGATATTTGCCATTTAGGGTAAGTTTTGCATGCTTGATGTGATGTTTTCATAGTATTATGCTATTTTGGGAAATGCTTGCAATTAGGGTTGTTAGAATGATGATAAATTGGGGTTTTTTTTTTTACTAGGAATGGGTTGTTTAATGATTTGAGTTTGATGTTGGGTGTTTTTACATGTTTCGGATTTGATTTGGAGAGTTAAATGCGCGAAAATTGGCCGTGGACTGCAGGGGGCAAGAAGGAAAGCTACTCGCCTGGTAAAGGGGGCAATTAGCTCCCTACTCACCTGACAAAGGGGCGCAATTAGCTTTGCTAATTGCCATGAATTTCCTAATCGCATGTTTGATTCCTAATCTTGTGTTTTGCTATTGCAAGTGTATTTTGACATCCCGAAACATGGTTTGACACCTAGGAACATGTTAGGAACCCAGTGGCATGTCTAATAACCTGATAACACGTGTTCGTACTCTTATATGCTATATATTAACTACATTATAGACTTGGTGAACTTTCATGCGTGTTAAGTACATGTTTACATATGATTGCATGATTTCTCATTTTTGAATAACACGTGGGATGTCGGGTCACCAATGGGATGTTGGGTCTTGCCTTGTGTGGTCAGATTAACAGTCAAACATGATTTCAAACGTAACTGGTTATGGTATGGACATTCGGGGACTAATTAACCGTAGTTATTAGTCTGGGTGCTTATATATGTCTTATGATAGGTCGCCGCTATTCGGTGCTATCATAGCTTGTTGGCTAAACTGTTTTTCAAGAAACGCAATCTAAGGTGAGTGTCACAGCCCCACTATTACCGTTTTACTTTCGGGGGAGAAACATGCTTTATAGTTATACTTCTAAAGGGTCATGTTATACTACGGTTATGGTTGCTTACTATACGGGCGTTTCATCAGGTAGTCCCAGGGGGAACCATGAATATGTGGGTATACATAACGGGGAAAATGTGGATAGATCTATTTGGCTTGACTAACCCCACCCGACGGCGGGATGCCGGGCGGGTGCATATTGTCTCTAACTTTCGGAGTTACCGATGATGACGGTAATTCATACATTTTGGGCATACTTATCGTGGTTGCATGTCAGTAATGGTTTCTAACTCGTAGTAGTAACGACACTTAACGTTTAGCTAACGTCTTTATTACATAGTATTAACGGGAATGATCCTTTCATACTTATGGAAACTCTTTTGTAAAACCTGTGAGCTCACCAGCATTATATGTTGACATTTTTGGCATGTTTTCACAGGTCGCTAAGGTAGCAAGCAGTTCATGGATTAGGCGCATGGAGTATTGCACGGCGTCTAGGGTCCTACTGCATGTTTTAAATAAATGTTTTCAGACTACGTCATGTCTTATGTCTTTGGGTTGTAAACAAGATTATGCTTCCGCTGTTGGTTTATGGTTTAAAAACTTGATGTTTTGGTTTACATATATTACATTTAGTGTTTGTTTATTGTGACTGTTGACTTGGATCCTGGTGTGTCACGCGCCTCGCGGTGAAACCCCGCAAGTAGAAATTGAGGGTGTGACATTATTTGTATCATTACTACCACTAGAGCCTGTCTAAACAGAGATGGATGTATAGGGAAATAATATGTCTTCGGCTCTTCCAGGCGTTAGAGACATATTATCGACTGGGTTTTGTTTTGTTTTGAGTTTTGTCTTATTTTGTTTTGTGTCTTTTGGCTGTATTTTTTATGCAATTTGTTGTTTGATAAAGGAAAAGTGTTTGTTGGTATTATTTCACTTTTGTACCGATATTGGAGTTTTTTTTATTAGAATACTTCTATGTTGTATCTTTTGTAAAAAAAATTGTTTTATGATGTTTTCGGGATTTTTGTATCTTATATGTTTGTGTAACTTGGATATTTTAAGTAAAATTATGGAATTGCAATAATAAGTTTCATTTTTATAGCAGTTTTTTTTTCAATATTTGTTGACACCTCAACACATGTTTCTAAGCACATTATACAATTAATTGAAGGTACCTTTGTTCAATCAAGACTTTACTAGAACATATGTTTATTTTATCTTAAAAAACTGTTAAAAACAAAAGGTTGGTTGAACATTAATGTTTCGATACATGTTTTGTTCCTACAACATGTATTCACGGTATACATTAACATCTGATTGTAAAATTGTAGTTGTAATTTATGATAGTTGTTTGAGAACATCTGTTGACAAGTTAACATATATTGCATACCCTTCAACACAATAGAGGCTTGGAATACAAATTTAATCATTAGGATATTCAAAATTAGTGTATTTACATTTATATTTCTTGAATGTTAATTATTAAAACAATATAGTTTATGTTTAAAATATTTTTTTGAATAGAAGTTATATTTAAAATATAGTGGTGACAATAATAGTAAACTATTTATAACATTATTTTATTATTTGTTTCTGTAATATCTAATTGTGTTACACTTGACATAAGGGGTCAAAAAATCTTATTATAATATGTAAGATATTTTTTCCCTCTATAAAAGGCAAGCAAATCGTCATTTCAGTTTCCAATTTTACTTCTCTTTATTTATATGATAAATAAAGCAACCGTCGATGAATGCAGTATTATGTTATTTCGTTTAAATTTCCTTCTAACTTTCTTTTCAAAAATTCTGTCTATGAAAGAAAAATGTATTACCAATACAGCCTTGGTAATCAACTTGAAATTGGTATTCTTGGAAGATTCTTACAATCGAAGAAAAATATTATTTGTATCACGACCACATCTAGAGCCTGTCTAACTAGAGATGGGTGTATAGAGAAATAATATGTCTCTGGTTCTTGAGGAGTTAGAGCCATTATTGTGTAGTTTTTTTTCTTTTTGTTTTTCTCTTCTTTGGTTTTTTATTCATGTTCTGCCTGTATTTTGTATGTATTTTTACTCTGATGGAAGAAATGTCATAGTTAGCATGACTTCAGTTTTGTATGGATTTTGGAGTTTTTTTTAGAAGGCTTCCTTTCTTTATGTTTTTTTATATTTTGGTGAGTAATTGTTTAAAATAAAGATATACTCTTTCTGTGTTTTCACATGGTATTATACCTAGATGTTCATATATTTATATATTTTTAACTGTTTAAAGTGTTGTTTAGTTGTGACTGTATTGAAGTTACTAAAAATTTTCTCTGTAAATGAAATAGATGGCTTGATATTTAGAGAATCCTCTATTTGTTTTTAATATCTGATATCTCAATAGAGCTCTAATCCGTCTATTTATTTATCTTTCCGTGGTTGTAACACATTTCAGTATTGAACATCTGATCAGTACTATTAACTGCTATCGTGAAAGGATCAGATGTTACTAAAGAAATTTTCCTTAAAACTGACGATTAGCTTCTTAATGTTGTCTTTAGTAAATATATCTTAAAATATAATTAAACATTGGTTTGTCTTGTAATGAAATTTTGTGTTTAATATTAAGAGTCGTGAGTGATATACAATAATGACGACCTTGAAACTCCATTTATTAAACTCACGCAGTATTTTATTTGTATTTAAGTAATTTTTTTATTGATTGTAATTATCAATATGAAATAATCTATCGATTACACTATATAGTGATACTTTAATAACAAAATTAATCTTGTAATAAAAGATGTTACACTGAGACTTTCGACAGTTTTACTTCCTTCCACCGATTACACAATCCATTGGTAAATAATGAGAGAATTTTGTGTGACAACATCTGTGAAAGGTCAACAGATGTTATAAAAAGCCCCAAAAGTAATAATTACGAATTTGAACTTAGTTATTAACAATATTATTTTATTATCATTGTGTTTCCATTGTTTTACACTCTATAAAAAGCCCTATAAGTAAGTTCAACTTTATATTTACTTGAATTGCTACTTATATAATGTTGAAAACCAACTTTACGGATAGTTACTTTATTCATTCACTTTATAAAAGGAGAGGGATTTCCAATATTCATTTTCCAACTTTATATTTCTTCAACTATTTTCACTTTACAACTCTCCATCCCATATGCATAATGATATTACGTTCAATTCTCTTTCCACAGATATTCTCTAAGATTCTTACAATCAAAGGAAAATCGATTACCAACAATCTGTTGGTAATGAAGTTGGGATTGATGTATTTTGATGATTCTTACAATCAAAGAAAAACATCAATCTATTATTATTATATATGCCGACCCTATGTTTTATCTTTAGGGTTTTTGTACTTGATGATGTATAGATATGAACTGTTGTCGCAGTACTGCTTTTGATTGTATTTTTGTTTTTGTTAAGATGACAATGGCAAAAAAAGATCATTCTCTAAAGTTTGGTTGTTAGAAGACTTTTTTTATATTTGCTTGTATTTTTTTTTATTTTTTTTTTTTGTAGTTTGCGAGACAGATATGGTAATCATGTTGTCATTAAAGCAGTTTTTATAGCTATTTGGATTTGTTCTTTTATAAGTCTTCCATTTTGTATGTACTTTTGTTAAGTTAAATATTTCATTGAAATTATTTTATTTTAATAATAAGGTTGAATCGTATAACAGCTGTTTGACTTTTTAAGATGTTATTCACTAAACAGACCATAACAGTTTGTCTGTTTATGTTTTTTATATTTTGTTGATAACAATTGTTTTAAAAAGAGATATAGGATTCGCGTGTTTTAGACGTGGTTTTGTGTAGACATTAACAGTTTTTATTAAACAGATTAACTGGTATTTTGACAGGAACATATGTTACTAAACAGATTTTGCTTACAACAGATAATTGGGTTCTTGATTTTGTCTTTAGTAAACATGCCTAAAAATTTGATATAGTATTCCCGTGTTTTCATACGAGATTTCACATAGTATAATTTATATCTCTGCACTACTAGAAAAAAGACCTTTCTTGACGCGCATTGCGTGTCATAAAAGGGGGTTTATGACACGCAAAAGAAAGTCGTTATAGGCATCGTCATAAAATTAATATGACACGCTTTTGCGTGTCATCCTTTTATGACACGCATTGATGACATTCTTTCATGACACGCATTAATGACACGCCTTAATGACACACGTTTACGACACGCTATGCGTGTCATCTTTTTTGACAAAAAAAATAAAAAAATCTATAAATTACGAATTTACCCTGAATTCATATATATATACACACACACACACACACACACACACACACACTAACAAAATCCTTATAGCAAAACAAATTCATTTAATATATACCAAAACAATCTATTTCATAATCATAAGTCAAATATATCAACAAAATTTTAAAATTAACAAAAAATATTGTGTCGCTACAAAATACAACCTATAAGTAAAGGCTGCCCGAAACTTGACCATCTTTCGCGAATTACCCGAGTATTCGTCTTTGTCTTCCCCAACCTAAGAATGCATGTTTTCACTGTGCGCCTTGCTTATCGGGTCCTTGCTTTTAAAGCGCCTTTGGGCCTAGGCGACATGCTCATCCTTTGTGTCTTGGGTGTGCCTAGCGCCTTGGAAAGAAAAAAAAATCAAAAGACAGGCTACATCCTGCTATTGTTCGGTCGACTAGCCATGTCATCTAAACCAACAAAATCAAGCAAAAGCAAAACAATCATCAGCTTAATCATTACATATATAATGATAAACATGTAAATAACATGCTAATGTTGAATAAGTTGCTATGAATACTGAATTTATAATTACCATCATCAGACTCAACTAATACTACATGTTCTTCAACCACAAATGAGGTAGTGATATTGAGCAGAGGAATATTCAACAATTTAGCCACCAGATTAAATATTGATATGAAAACACCAAGAACAGCTAATATATCATTAAAATACATTTTATAAAAAAGTTCTCGATAACAACATTCTACCTCGTGTGGGATGGATTTAGGTTGTCTCAAAGATGGCCTATTAGGTGGTACATTTTGTCCTCTGCAAACCAGTTCCTGCTGATGTGGATCGATTAGAAGTGTGCTCCTTAACGTCCCCACCTATAAGTTACTATAAACTAGTGGTGTTCAACCCACGCGTTGCAGCGGGAGAGTGGCCGAAGATAAGGATATGATTTGAAACATGAATTATGAAAATTAACATGTTAAGACCAACTTAAATCAAGATAAGAGGCTACTACAAAAGACATTGACATGTATATACCTAAATAGGGTGTTTGCCCGTTGTGACGGGTGTATTTGCATCATTTTATTTTGACCCGTTAACTTCAAGCTGGCCTGTTTATTACAAACAATTATACAAAATGCAATACGTAAACCACAATTAATATTAATAGACATTCAAGTAAATAATAGTACCCAAAAATAACAACTGTTAAGTACATTAAAGAATACCAACTGATTTATTAGAAGCATTACCTTAGTTTAGGCTATTTGAATTCCCCTAGTTTGAACAACCGTAAGCTGCATTATCTGCATATTTAATGCACATATATGAAATGCTTCCTTATAAACCATACTGTTACTATACAATTTCGTTCAAAAGTAGAATACCTTCGCATCTACTTTGGATTATTCCTCATCAGTATAAAACAAAAATTTATGATACGATCAATCATATAAGAATTTTGTTTCTTTGGCACTCAGTAGCTTCCAACAACACATGCATGATTTTGCTCAAAGGATTTAAGAATCCCCTGCTCCTTGGGTTTGAACTATCAAGTATCAAGCATGTAGCCTCTTTAGAAACCATCCTAAAATATATTAAAATCCAACAAACCAAGCTGGCACACTTGAAGGAAATATGATGAAACAAATCATTGACAAAATAGCTTACTATTATCCCTATTTTTTTTTTTTTGTGGAGAAGACGTGGTTGTCAAATTGTGGCATTATGTAGCTTATTACATAGATAAAACTAGTAATTGACCCCGCACTTTGCCGCGGATCTAACGTCCACAATGAGGAATTGAACTCACATCAAAAAATAATCGTTCTATATTAAAAAAACATCAGTAATTGAAACCGCGCTTTGCCACGGATCTCACGACACAGCTTCGACATCAAAAAATAATCGTTCTATATACACATACTTATCATACTTAATTGACAGCTAACATTACTAGCACAAGTAAATCTGTACAGTTTATACTCTTAATGACCAGAGCTCTAACTGTAATACCATAGCTGAAACATATAACTTCATGTTGTTTTCATCAATTGATCTGTGAAAAGACATCCATACACTTCATGTTGTCCTATAGCCTAATACAAAATTTATCATTTTAAATGCTAAAGACCATACTGATTATGCATTGGAGCTTTAAATTATCTAATATTTGTTCAAGATATATTTTTAGCGGCACACATGAATTGACTTGCAACAGAATTACAAAAAAAAAAAAAAAAAAACTATATATAATAAATACTCACCTCTTTTCTCCTTGTTGGTCTCGCCCTCTTTTTGTTTTACAGACATCCCTTTTCTTCTCTCACTCCAAACATAAACATGCCTCAACAAACCAATTTTATAAATATACATATATTCTTTAAAAAAACAAAATTAATTAAAAACATATACTATATTCACAACAAACAAACAATACCTGAAGAGAGAAGCCCTGTGAGGGTGACGATGAGAGAAGCCCTATGAGGTTGACGATTACAGAGGTTTGAGGGTTAGGGTTAAGGTCTAAGGTTACGGTTGACTTTTAGAGAATGTCTGAGGGTTTGTGACGATGTATGGAGTTTTACGGGGTCTGAGGTATGATCGATGATTTGGTAATGAGGGTTACCATTGGGAGAGATGATGTGCTTGGTATTGGGTTTGATTTGGGAATGTGGGTGACGATATTGAGTTTTAGAGAATGTTTTGAGGGTTACGGCGGGATTTATGGGAGGGAAATAAAAATTTTAAAAGTTATGACACAAAAACATGACACACAATATTTTATAACGTCGTATTTTTTATCTCTTGACAATATATTGTTGACACACAAAAAAGCATGTCATTAATTCACTAGGTTTTTCAAATCATGACAATTTTTAAATGACACACGCTTTTGAGTGTCATAAATAAGCGTGTGTCATAAAATGCATGTCAAGAATGATCATTTTTCTAGTAGTGCTGGTAACATAAAAACATAAATGTGGCCGTTGGGGATGTTGATTGATTAGAAATGCAACCATGTGATAGACTGCTATAAGTTAAGTCTGAATTCACAAATGGCCAATTGTCTTTTATGGTCCACCGATGTTTATTGAAGTTCATATTACTTTTATAACGTCATTTCAAAGAAAAGTTAAGACTATGTCCAAGAGTTAAAGTTAAATGGAGAAAAAACATGAATCCGCTATAGTTGTACTATGAAAAACACTCATTAAGTTAACATTAATTCAAAGAATTTTTTAGCGTAAGTACATCACATTTACACTTAAGATATCCTCTTAATGACAACTATAGATCACCGATGTAAATCGTGATTTGTATTGGCTTCTAGTTCGCTAGAATGTTAAGAAGTGAGACTCGGGTTTGAATTAGTTTCCGGAAAAGATTATCTAACCCAACCTCATAACCTTCGATTTGATGATCGACTTTATGTAACCTCTCCATCACCATTTGTACTTCAACGGTCTTACACTCGCGCGTCTTAATATTTTTCCATAAAGAACAAAGTGTGAGATCTATGATATCGGTGTCGCTAACAATCTCATGACTTTTGTGATAACTTGGTTTACCTATTGGGGTCAACTTTGTGATCAAGGAAAACCCCTTATCAGCTTTTGGTTTGCCTAGCAAAATTAATAACACATAGCGGAACATGGAGATGGTAGCAATGACTACTTCTCTTAAAACTTGAATCACTCGCGACAAATGAACATCTTCACCGGACGCAAGATGTGAACCAATTTCCGCTTCCAACTGTTCTAATGATCCAAGGCACCCAACGATATTCTTCTTTGCTTTCTTTCTCGACAAAAAGTAATCCAAAAGGTGGCCATCGCCTACACCTTTTCTTCACAACGCGAATTGAAGAATGCGAACATTTTCCTTCACTTGAGCAAGCAACTCCACGAGGTTGCCATACATATCCATCAACCTAGTCGACCCAGCGAGCGCATCTTCAATGAGGACTTTGTTTCTACTTTGAAGACTAACTTTTTGTGTGTGAGACGAGCCAATAAGTTGATCAAGTGACATATACAAGTCAATTAAACACACTAATCCACTGTTAATACATGTGGATGATTGGAAAGGTGCAAGTGTTTTGAGCTTGTTGAGGTTGGTTTGTATTTGAAGAAAAGATGGGTTAAACTTAGATGGCAAAGAGGTTGATCTATGATCATGAGATGTGTTTGAGTTCACCATTTTTGAACTTAGGTCATGTATAGAAAGGGGATTTAGTCACACTCATATATATATATATTAGTATTTTACTATCTTTTAAAAAAGGTAGTATTTGTCTTTTGCAATTAATGAGACTTCTTGAAAGTCAAATTACAGGCAAGAAGAATTCTTCCTTTTTGTAAACACCGTGGGCATTACGACTTCGTCAATAATGTGTGGACTGGGCGCTGCTCTTGGTAACATCTATGAAAATTCAATGTATTAGATTTTAGAATACAAACGACTCCGTCGAGCCCAAACTTAGCTCGTTTAACTTATTAAAGCTCAAGCTTACCTCATCTCAAGTTCTATTTTCAAAACTCAAGCTCAGTTCGATCATACGTAGTTTTTCAGATTCGAGCTCCAATCATTTGTTATTTTTTAAATGATTTATATACAATTTCAGTTATTTTCTTATATATGTATAATAGTAATCTTTATGTATAATGTTATACGTATTATTTAGTTGTTTTGTATCCTGTTGTTATACAATAAATAAAAATTATATAACTAGAGAGCTCGTTTACAATTGCAACTTGCAAGCTAAATAGTTGATATGGGTAAGGATTCATAAAAAACCCTCCTAAACTGGAAAACTCTGGAAACTCTGACTTCTCAAGCTTTTTAGAGACTGAAAATTTTAGGGCATGTAATATACACGATTTTAAGCATTTTGAGCAAAAAAATCAAAAAAGTGCCGAACACTTTTTTTTTCAAAAAAAAAATAAGTTTTCGGATAACACATGTTAAGCGAAATTAATATGTGTTAACAATGTGTTACCCAAAAACTTATTTATTTTTTTTTTAAAAAAGTACTCGGCGCTTTTTTGACTTTTTTTTGCTCAAAATGCTTGAAATCATGTATATTACATACCCTAAAATTTTCATATAAAAAAAGCTCAGGAAGTTAGAGTTTCCAGAGTTTTCCAGTTTAAGAGGGTTTTCATTTATCCTTATACTAATAGTAATCTTTATGTATAATGTTATACATATTATTTAGTTGTTTTGTATCCTGTTATACAATAAATAAAATTATATAACTAGAGAGCTCGTTTACAACTGCAACTTGCAAGCTGAATAGTCGATATCATTATATCAACCATGTCAATTAAGAGGAACTTGGTTCCAATTAGACTATATGGGCCGATAGGAATGCATAATTAAAAGGAGACAAATCATGATCAAGAGTGTGGGGGCATGGGTTGTCTTCTTGTGCCCAACTCGCAAACCTCAATGAACGCGGTTTTACCAAGTTTGGTTTTACCCTTTCCTTTTCTTTAGAAGTGAACAAATCAGTTTTTTTTTTGAGGAACCGGTTCCGGTTTGGAACCGGTCCGCTACAGTGTCGGTTCCGTCCGGTTTCGGTCCCGGTTCCGTCGGTTTCAAAGACCGGTTCCGATTCGGTTCGGTTCCGGTTTGGTTCCGGTTTCGGTTTCGGAATCGGTTCTTGCGTGCACAAATAAAAAAAAAATAAGCTGATGGCAAAAAAAAATAAACATTAAATTACGACTTTTGTTATTTTTTTTAGTATTTCGAAACAAGAAACATGGAAAATGAAATTAAAACTTTCTACAACGTGCTTTTTTTTTTGCCATTCGACATAAGACACAAGTTGAAATAACCATTTTCGCCAAAAAGTTCGGCATTTTGTATCGTCTCGAAATTTTAAACAACGGTATGCTCGTTTGTGGAACCGGTTTGGGATGGGTTTGAAGATGAAGCCATGGAATGATGTAATAAAAGAAAAGCGAACACAATATTAAGTGCATACGATAGCGGTTTTTGCGTTTTCGGGTTATTTCTTTTTTGCGTTTTTGAGTGTTGTGATCAACCAAAACATCCAAAACCTATTTATACTAAACAAGGGTGGCAAAATGGTGATTTTGGGTGAAAAAAACGGCTAGTTAACGGCTATAAACGAGCCCAACAATAAAAAAACGAATTTGGTCTATTCTAACGGTGGAACCGGTTCTTGAGATCGGTTCCGGTTCCAAACCGTTTTTGGCTAAAATAGTGGAACCGGTGCTGGAACCGGCGGTTCCTAAAGAAACCGAAACCGATTCCACTGTATACCGGTTTGAAACCGGAACCGGTTTTGTTGTTCACCTCTACTTTTCTTCGATTATTTGTGACACTATATTTGATGACAACCATTGTATTTTCAACTGTTTACGTCATCAATTCTTAATCTATCTATATATATAAAAGAAAACGTATATGCTGACGTGGCGTGTAATGGAGGCCTCAACCTCCCCTTGAAAGTGCTACGTGGCATCATAATTGAAAGATTTTAGTGTTTTTAAACTATTTCTTTTTTTAATTAAAAAAAAAGATAAACATAAAACCCTAAATTAAATTGAGTTATTTTAGGAAAAAAATAATTTAAAAATAAATTTAAAATTTTCTTTCTCATGTTTCCTCCCATAATTTTTAAACGTTTATATCTTTTATATACGGGATTTTTTAAAGGAAAAAATTACACCAAATTAACGAACGTTTTATTATCTTTCCAACGAGTATCATAGTCCTATATAAAAAACGGAGAAAAATCGACTATTTTTTGTGGGGTTTCGTTCATACCGGAAAAAAAGCACACAAAGTGTTCATGTTATTCATTAATTATGTTTTTTTCTTTTAAACCAGGTTCTTTATCTACGATGTTGAAAATCAGCCTAATCGCCATGTTATCATTGGAATTTTACTAGGTATACTTCATCAAGAGAAGTTAGGAGAAAGAATCGCGCAACACTGCAACACATGGTGTCACCTTATAGCAAGGTTATTTTTTTATTTATTTAATTACAAGAGTAATAATTATTACTATTAGTATTAGTATTATTAGAATGGTTATATTTTTCAACCCCGGGACGCTTCCGGAAAGAATTGATAGTTGCTGACGTGGCGTTCAATGGTGGTCTCAACCATCTCTTGATTATCCCACGTGGCATAATGAGATGCAATGATTACAACTTCCAACTTAAGTGTTTATTTAGTTGATTAGGTTAGAAATTATAAGAGCCATTAGAATGTGAGAAATTAGAGAGATGTGATGAGTTTTTTAATAGTTGCAGCTTACATAAGTGATTCTTTAGATTTTTTTTTTTTTGAAAGGCAAATTTCTTGCTCCTTGTGAGACTTGAACTCAAGATCTCACACTATTAGTGTATTAAAAGGCTTTGCCTCGCCATTGGACCACCAACCCCAATGGTAAGTGATTCTTTACTGATTAGGTTTTAGATTAGGGAATATGAGTTATTACTGATTAGAATACTATGAACATGCAATGATTGTGAGATTTTGTGGTTAGTTAACTTGAGCCATTTGCAATAGATTATCACGTAAAATTAGATTTTTCAACACCAGGACCCTCCCGGGGTAATCAGCTAGTTTCTCAATATTTTGACTTTTTGTTACATAAAAGGATATTAGTTTGTGACGAAAGTGCCTTTTTTGACTTCGTGATCCGTGATCACTGCTACAAAAGTGCCTCTTTTCCTACAAAATTTTCTAACGGAAAAAAATACGTCACAAATTTTGACAAAATTGCTATTAATTTGTGACGAAAAAACACCCTTATATTTTAGACAAATTTGCTATAGAATAGCGACCAATATTTAGAAAATTGCGTAGAAAATGGCGTAGGAATTGCATCACAAACTTCCCACACCATATTTTCGTAGGAAATACGTTGAAAATTGTGTAGTAAATGTGCAGAAATTGGTTTCCAATGAAGGTTTTTGTAACATTAAGGTTTCGTTGCTAATGCGTAGCAAATTCAAATTTGTGACTAGGGATGGCAATCAAACCCGAACCCGATGGATAAACCCGAAACCCGATATAATTAGGACGGGTTTGGGGTCGGGTAATCGGGTATAGGTCCGGGTATGGGATTAGTTTTTATTTTTTTCGCGGGTTTGGGACGGGTTTGGGATTTGATGATATACCCGTTTACCCGACCCAATTACCCGATAATGTTTACCGGTGTAACACCCCAACCGATAGCGGAAACATCAGGATGTCACAAATTGATGATTGTTTCAGTAGCACATGGTATAAATTGAATTTTAAATAATTTATTCTAAACATAATATCCAATATAAAATGATGTCTAGGAATTCAATACATAATATCAAATAACAAAACTTCAAATAGCTCCAAATAATAACTTCATGTATAATCTTTATGCAAACTCAAGCCTCAGCTTCATTGTTACCTGAAACATGTTAATTTTGAAAATATTTTTGGGTCAACAAAAGTTGGTGAGAATACATAGGTTTTGAATATAATTGATAACAATAGCTTGTACAACAATCACAGTTGTATGATGATAGAGTATGAGTCCGAGATGTAACAATGCGTCTTTGTACAATCAAACCTTGTGTCGACTGATGACTAACTCGCAAGTTAGTTAAATGTTGTTACTGTTATCGATCATCCCTGAATTTATGCGGGGGGATGGGTTTGTCAGACCTATAGCGCTATAATCTAAACAGGCGGCTTGATCATTGTTAATGATTGTACTGTGTCTTTTTGTTACAGTCAAATGATAGAATGATGATGTAATTGAATCACAAGTAAATATGAGTAAATGATAGTATAAAATGTTTAAACATGTTTCACCCCAAAAATAGTGAAAATAGAGAAAAAGGGGTTATGTAAACTCACCTTAGCAAAATGTTATACTTCTTGAAAAATTGAATAGTGTGTTGCCCAAACAATGCCAAATATTACCCTATAATCAAGGTAATAAATATGTCTAAGTCTATCTAGTCTACAATTATATTCTAGGGCTTCGAATTGGGGATAAATGCTCGTTTGATTAATAATAAAAATGTTTGATAATTGAGAGAAATTTAGTAAATAAATAAACAAAAATCTTTTTATAACATTTGAATTTAAGATGGTTACAATAATGAGTTTAAAGTATAAAAATAATTTTTATAAAATTATTTTCTTTATAATTAAAGAATTATTAGATTAAAAATTATATTTCTATTCCAAATAATCAGAAATAATTTATATAAAATTTTGGTGTAAAAATATTGAAAAAAGAATTTATTATGATTTAATTATGATTAAAACTAACAAAAATTGATTAAAAATATTAAATAAATGATTTTCAGAAATAAAAATCATTTCAGAAAAGTTTATTGTGTTAAAAATTCAGAATAATTTTTATGGAAATTTATAAAATTGTTTTGATATTAAATAAATAAATTTTTGAAAACTAAAAAATTGTATGTTAAACTTTTTCATTAGCTTAACACAAAATAATTTTTGTAGAATTTTTAAAAGAGTTTTAATATTTTAAAATGAATTTATAAAATATAAGTAATATATATAATTAAACTTGATTGTTTTTAGTTAAAACAAAACAAAAAGAAAAAATGTTGCAACAGCTGAGGATCGAACTCGCGTGGCTCGGTCAGAGGTCACCTGACACAACCACTAGGTCCAGACCAGTGGTTGTGTTTGGTTTCAGTTTATTTAAAATAAATAACATAAGTAAATTCGTGTTCTTCCCCAAATCAAAACATAAGAACCCTAGTTTTTCTAATACGATTAACTAACATCCAATAGCCTCTACAATGATAGAGCTACTGCTTGTTAATGGCCGATTAACAAAACCGTACAACAAATTTGGACTTACAATTTGATTTTGATGTAGAACGACGAGTCAAACAAAAGTCAACGAATCGTGAAATAGCACGAGAGAACGAGCGAGAGTGAAATGTGATTGTGAGGTTATGTTTATCGGCTGTTACTGAACGAAATCCTATGCTCAATATATACAATCACAGATTCCATCGTATAATTGGAAGTTTTTTAATTGTTTGACTAGGAATAGTCAAACACGCAATTGATGGTTCAATTATGGAATATTTGGGACGATTATAATTGCAGAATTAAAGGTTTGATTGTGTCGGTCACCAATCAACCCGAATTGTTCCAAAAATTGAGATTAAACGCGTCAATTAAGGGAGATTAGGAAGGTTGACCAACTGGTTCGCGTGACTGGTCTGCAGCGAACAGGAAAGGAAAGAAGGGAGAGAATTTACGTGGGCTCTTATACAAGACAGACTAGAATTAAAACAAAAGATCATCGTGGCTCAGTTGGTTTGGTGTGTCAGTTGTGTCTGTCTCGGCTCCGGTTCGAACCCCAGCAGGAGCATCTCTTTTTTTTTTTTTTTTTTTTTTTTTTTTTTTTACAGAAAGGGGAAAGGA
Source organism: Ambrosia trifida (assembly GCA_028751855.1). NCBI lineage: Eukaryota > Viridiplantae > Streptophyta > Magnoliopsida > Asterales > Asteraceae > Ambrosia > Ambrosia trifida. Next base: position 81,352,703 of record CM054129.1, read on the forward strand.
TAAGGCAGCTGGGCCACGCTTGATGGGCCTAGGGCCATGTTGTGTTTGGCTTCCGGATGGGCTAGGCCTGCTGTGGGTCTCTGGGCTGTTTGCAGGCTTTGAACAAGGAGGGTTTATTTGACAAACAAAATAATTGGGCTATATGTTTTCATTATTATTATTATTGTTATTATTATTATTATTATTATTATTATACCTTAATATATATATATATATATATATATATATATATATATAAGTTGTGTGGTAGAAAAATAAAAACTTGGGCATATTATAAAATGAATTATAAAAAAAAATATAAAGTACTTATTAGAATTTGGGAAAAAAAATTTGCGATGCTACAGTCTCCCTTACTTTTGGAAACTTCGTCCCGAAGTTTATTAAAAACATAGGGTTGAAGGTGATTGGGTAAAAATAAAAATAGTTATGATTTGAGTTATAGCATGACATGAATAGAATAACTGTCTCGTGTTTAGTGTGGGTTGATGAACTACCAGACAACTAGGGTTTATAACCTTGATAGAATTTCACACTACCTTAATGTACCTGTAAATTCATGATTACGTTCCGGACCGCAATCACTAATTTACCTTACATTAAAGTCTTGCGTCCTTCTATGACTCCGCCGATTGTTGAGCAGGTTCGATAGCCTCCACCAGTCGTGGAGTAGGTTGTAGGGCCTCTCCCTACTGTTGAAAAGGCATAATGACCTCTACCAATCATTGAGTAGGTTCGATAGCCTCCACCAGTCGTGGAGCAGGTTGTAGGGCCTCTCCCGACTGTTGAAAAGGCATGATGACCTCTATTAAGCGCAACAATTATTATACACATAGGTTGCAAATCGATAACATGTTTATGCAAGTAAGTTTATAAGTATAACAAGCACAGTATATGAGTTGTAGTTGTATAGATTTAGTTCGCATTCAAACAATCATGCATTTAAGTGTTATGATTACACCATGTAAACAACTCTCAGACAAAAATTTCAATACTAGAATCTATTACTTGAATCAAATAGCGTCAATACATAGGATAAAAGCAACCAATAGGCAAATAGTGAGACTTGCTGTTAGGTAGCTGGAGGGTCTTAATCTCTGTTTAGTTTAGGGCATCGGTTACGGAAGTGATTTGGGTCTCCACATTCATAGCACTGACCATAGTTGTATCGATTAGGATTAGTAGCCTGAGCAGGGTTGGTGGGTTGATTGGCATTAGGGTTTGGGGTCTCGCGACATGTATTGACTAGATGGCCATATTTACCACAATTGGTGCACAAGCGACACGCTGAAGCAGTGGGATGATGTCGGTTGCATGTGTTACATAATGGATAGTTTCCTATATAGGGTTTCTTGTTAGAAGTTTGTGTAGTGAGGTTGACATCAGGATCCCTGGCCTTACGTTTCTGATTCTCAGTAGTTACAGCGGCCACAATACTTGCTTTATTGCCTTTCCGAACTAAGGTCCTGTTCTTTACGTGATTGTCAGTTAAGGTAGCTGCTAAACGCTTGGCCTCTTCAAGGGTAGTAGGGTTCCTTCCCCATACCGTGTCCTGAATCTGCATGGGCAAACCACTGATATACTTTTCGATGGCTACAGGTAGCGGAGTGACCTTATGGGGCAATAACAGACTGAGCTCATGGAAGCGGGTATTATAAGCAAGGTTTTCCCCACTATCCTGAGCAAGGGTGTGGAACTCGTCCGCTAATTTCTTGACCTTGTTTCGTGGGCAAAATTCATCTCTCATTATCTCCTTGACTTGATCCCAGGTCATAGTAAGTGCAACTTCAGCTCCTCGGGTGCGCTTTTCCTCATTCCACCAAGTGAGTGCTCGTTTGTGAAGAACACTCATAGCATATCGGACCTTAAAGTTATCGAGACACTCACTGTTAATGAAGGTATTCTCAATGCCCTCGAACCATTGTAGAAGTCCCATAGCTCCTTCATCTCCACTGAACTTAGGGGGATTACAGGTATTAAAGTGTTTGAGAGTGCAAGTTGGGAGGCCATTCCTGTTTCCATTCCCGTTCCCATTGTGGTTTCCATTGCCGTTTCCGTTGCCGTTTCCATTACCGTTTCCGTTCATCTGGATGACTTGAGCCAGTAGGTTAGGAACAAGAGTTGCTATTTGTTGCACCATTTGTTGGGAAATGATCGCAGCCAGTTGGGCATCAATGCCATTGTTGTTGTTGTTGTTGTAATGGTTGTCATGGTTGTTATTGTTGCTATTTCCTTCCTCATGATTACCACCATTGTTATTGCGAGTACTGCGATGTGGAGGCATGATCTGTAAGAGACACAATGAAATGAATGAGGTTATATAAGGAATGTAATCATTTATTCATTTAATTAAAACGAATAAACGAAAACGTTGACTTATCAAAGATTCCAGATTCTAATAACATAGTGAAGACATGCTTTAGCCTATAAGTGAACACTCATCCCGAGAATTCCCAGGTAGGCATCCGGGTCCCTCGTCTGATTGGGATATATACGCAATGCGAGCCTAGATAGAAGACTCAGAATACAGGTGTTCACCCTTCCAGATTGCACGTGTTCGTTACTAAAATCTAGAATTTCGACGAGATCTCAAGGTGGTTCAGGTTAAACCTGAGGATATTGTCCTATTAGTCTAAGAGTAGATCTAGTGATGGAGAGCAACCTTCTTGTAAGGATGAAAGTAGGGATGAGCAGTAGGAGGGAGATAGAGAATAACAAGTAAAAGAAGCAAATACTGGTTATAATCCTATGGTTATAGACTAGATTATTTTTCTAATAACCTAATTCCCTATAACCATGGCTCTAATACCAATCTGTAACACCCCAACCGATGGCGGAAACATCGGGATGTCACGTATTGATGATTGTTTCGGTAGCACATGGTATAAATTGAATTTTAAATAATTTATTCAAAACATAATATCCAATATAAAATGATGTCTAGGAATTCAATACATAATATCAAATAACAAAACTTCAAATAGCTCCAAATAATAACTTCATGTATAATCCTTATGCAAACTCAAGCCTCAGCTTCATTGTTACCTGAAACATGTTAATTTTGAAAATATTTTTGGGTCAACAAAAGTTGGTGAGAATACATAGGTTTTGAATATAATTGATAACAATAGCTTGTACAACAATCACAGTTGTATGATGATAGAGTATGAGTCCAACATGTAACAATGCATCTTTGTACAATCAAACTTTGTGTCGACTGATGACTAACTCGCAAGTTAGTTAAATGTTGTTACTGTTATCGATCATCCCTGAATTTATGCGGGGGGGGGGGGGGGGTGGGTTTGTCAGACCTATAGCGCTATAATCTAAACAGGCAGCTTGATCATTGTTAATGATTGTACTGTGTCTTTTTGTTACAGTCAAATGATAGAATGATGATGTAATTGAATCACAAGTAAATATGAGTAAATGATAGTATAAAATGTTTAAACATGTTTCACCCCAAAAATAGTGAAAATAGAGAAAAGGGGCTATGTAAACTCACCTTAGCAAAATGTTATACTTCTTGAAAAATTGAATAGTGTGTTGCCCAAACAATGCCAAATATTACCCTATAATCAAGGTAATATATATGTCTAGGTCTATCTAGTCTACAATTATATTCTAGGGCTTCGAATTGGGGATAAATGCTCGTTTGATTAATAATAAAAATGTTTGATAATTGAGAGAAATTTAGTAAATAAATAAACAAAAATCTTTTTATAACATTTGATTTTAAGATGGTTACAATAATGAGTTTAAAGTATAAAAATAATTTTTATAAAATTATTTTCTTTAAAATAAAATATTAAATCTATTTATTACAAATTGTCAAAATTTAACTTTAATATTTAAAAATACTAAAATTAAAGAATTATTAGATTGAAAATTATATTTCTGTTCCAAATAATCAGAAATAATTTATATAAAATTTTGGTGTAAAAATATTGAAAAATGAATTTATTATGATTTAATTATGATTAAAACTAACAAAAATTGATTAAAAATATTAAATAAATGATTTTTCAGAAATAAAAATCATTTCAGAAAAGTTTATTGTGTTAAAAATTCAGAATAATTTTTGTGGAAATTTATAAAATTGTTTTGATATTTTTATAGAATTTTATAAATAAATTGGAATAAACTTGATTTATTTATTATATATATTAAATAAATAAATTTTTGAAAACTAAAAAATTGTATGTTAAACTTTTTCATTAGATTAACACAAAATAATTTTTGTAGAGTTTTTTTAAAAGAGTTTTAATATTTTAAAATGAATTTATAAAATATAAGTAATATATATAATTAAACTTGATATTTTTAGTTAAAACAAAACAAAAAGAAAAAATGTTGCAACAGCTGAGGATCGAACCAGCGTGGCTCGGTCAGAGGGCACCAGACACAACCACTTGGTCCAGACCAGTGGTTGTGTTTGGTTTCAGTTTATTTAAAATAAATAACATATGTAAATTCATGTTCTTTCCCAAATCAAAACATAAGAACCCTAGTTTTTCTAATACGATTAATTAACATCCAATAGCCTCTATTGATTTTGATGTAGAACGACGAGTCAAACAAAACTGTACAACAAATTTGGACTTACAATTTGATTTTGATGTAGAACGACGAGTCAAACAAAAGTCAACGAATCGTGAAATACCACGAGAGCGAGCGAGAGTGAAATGTGATTGTGAGGTTATGTTTATCGGCTGTTACTGAACGAAATCCTATGCTCAATATATACAATCACAGATTCCATCGTATAATTGGAAGTTTTTTAATTGTTTGACTAGGAATAGTCAAACACGCGATTGATGGTTCAATTATGGAATATTTGGGACGATTATAATTGCAGAATTAAAGGTTTGATTGTGTCGGTCACCAATCAACCCGAATTGTTCCAAAAATTGAGATTAAACGCGTCAATTAAGGGAGATTAGGAAGGTTGACCAACTGGTTCGCGTGACTGGTCTGCAGCGAATAGGAAAGGAAAGAAGGGAGAGAATTTACGTTGGCTCTTATACAAGACGGACTAGAATTAAAACAAAAGATCATCGTGGCTTAGTTGGTTTGGTGTGTGAGTTGTGTCTGTCTCGGCTCCGGTTCGAACCCCAGCAGGAGCATCTCTCTTTTTTTTTTTTTTTTTTTTTTTTTTTTTTTTTTTTACAGAAAGGGGAAAGGATAAGGCAGTTGGGCCACGCTTGATGGCCTAGGGCCATCTTGTGTTGGGCTTCCGGATGGGCTAGGCCTGCTGTGGGTCTCTGGGCTGTTTGCAGGCTTTGAACAAGGAGGGTTTATTTGACAAACAAAATAATTGGGCTATATGTTTTCATTATTATTATTATTATTATTATTATTATTATTGTTATTATTATTATTATTATTATACCTTTATATATATACATATATATATATAAGTTGTATGGTAGAAAAATAAAAACTTGGGCATATTATAAAATGAATGATAAAAAAAATATAAAGTACTTATTAGAATTTGGGAAAAAAAATTTGCGATGTTACAACCGGTTTACCCGATTAGATACCAATATAATTTCTAATATATCTTTTTAAATATGTATGCATAATATATCAGATTGTCCATCTAGATTGTCATCTTGTGCAAAAAATTATCACAAATTAGTGTATACTATTTGTTATATATGTCTTTGAGTGTATTTATATGATTTAAGTATTTTATATTTATACATTGTAATCATTTACATAGATATTTAATAATGCTAAATGTAATTGGTTAATAGTTACCTAATAGATACATGTCGGGTCTTTAGTCGGATATGCTCAATGGGTAAGTTTTAAAAATTAATGGGTTTACCCGAAACCCGCGGGTATACCCGATACCCGATGGGTAATTACCCGACACAAACCCAACGGGTTTTGGGCCGGGTTTGGGACAAGCATACCTAATCGGGTATGGGGTTGGGATTACGTAAACCCGTCCCAAACCCGACCCATTGCCATCCCTATTTGTGATGCATTTTCAATAAAACCATGTTATTAGAAAAACCCTCGTCGGAAACCAATTACTATACATTTACTATGCAATTTTCAACGTATTTCCTACGAAAATAAGGTGTGGGAAATTTGCGATGTATTTCCTACGTAATCCCCTTAGTATTGTCTTTTTGTGTAGCAAATTTGTTTAAAAAAATTAGAGGTTTTCTGTTGTTACAAATGTGTAGCAAATTTGTCGAAATTTGTGACGCATTTTTTTCATAGAAAATTTATGTAGCAAATGATCACTTTTCTACTACTGGATATAGCCATGTGATGATCGTGATACTCATCAAAACCGCCCTGCCTGCGTTGTGATTAGGGGTGTAAATGACACGTCGCGGCTCGGGATCGGCTCGGTAAAAAGCTCGAACGAGCCGAGCCTTAATGAGCCTGAGCCCGAGCCCGAGCCTGAAATATGGCTCGTTTAGTTATCGAGCCCGAGCTCGAGCCCTAGATACAAAGCTCGATTGGGCTCGCGAGCCTAATCGAGCCTTAACGAGCCCGAGCCCGAGCCTAAGTTATAGCTTTAACGATTGGGCTCGCGAGCCTAAGTTATAGCCGAGCTTTTGCGAGCTCGAGCCGAGCTTTTGAGCTCGTTTGAGATTCTCAAATCACCTCGAGCCGAGCCGAGCTCGAGCTCGAGCTTCACAAAACCTTAACGAGCCCGAGCCGAGCCCAGTCAGGCTCGGGCTCGGCTCGGCTCGTTCACACCCCTAGCTGTGATCGACAAAATACATCACTGCTCGCGATGTACATCACGAGCGTGATGATGAGGGAAAAGAGCCGTTGAGGCTCCAACGGTCACATGGCCGTTATTTAAAAAAAAAGGATAACCTTTACCAAATATGGTTACAAATAAAAAACATACAATACACCCACATTTCAACCCAAAAGAAAATTATCTAATGGAAGGTCAAAGTACGTTTCCACCCGACTAATTGATTTCGTCCGAGTCGACGAGTTCTTCTCTCGATTTTTTTGTAAAGTTTTGCGAAGCCGTGTAATTTGAAGATACGGAACGATCAAAGAAAAAAATTTACAGCGTGATGGGTAGGGGCAAATGACTTTTTGATGAATGATTACTTTACTGAAAAACCAAAGTACAATACCGAGATGTTTAAAAATCGATTTTGTATATCGAAAGATTTATTTTTAGAGATTGTAGGACACATCAAAGCCCAATTTGATTGGTTTAAAGAAGGGTGCAATGCTAGGGGAAACAAGAGTTTTACGGCGATACATAAATATACATCCGCGATTCGTTACCCTGTAACCGGTAACGTTTCTGACGAATATTATGAATATTTAGCTATGTCTAGTAGAAGTTCAAGTGAGTCTCTTTAATATTTTTGTAATATTGTTATTTAGTTATATGGCGGAGAGCATCTACGAAGACCGACTAAACACGACATAACATGTTTGTACGTTGCACATGAAGCTAGATGGCACCTTACATGGATGGTTGACAGCATCGACTGTACACACATCATTTGGAGAAGTTGGTTGCAGAGTTTGTGAGGCCAGTATATGTGAGGTGACCATAAAAAACTGACGATCATTGCATGAAACTATTGCGTCGAATGATGTATGGATTTGGCATACGTACTTTGGTTCTCCTCACACAAACAAAAACATTAATGTTCTACATCAATCACTAGTATTCGATACCGAGTTACAAGCAATCGCCCCGTTGTCTCTGTTTATGGTCAATGGGAAATAATTTAGACATAATTTTTATCTTGTTGATGGCATTTATTCAAGTTAGTCTCTTTTTGTGAAAGCTTATTCGTTTCCGACTTCTGACAAAGAAATATTGTTCAAGAAGTTACAGAGTCTACGAGAAAAGACGTTGAATGAGCATTTGGTGTTTTAAAAGGTAGATGGCACATAATTGATTGACCAGTACTTCGACTGGTCAAGCAAAAATACGGAGTATTGTGTATGCTTGTATCATATTGTATAATATGATCTTAAACGAAGAGAGTGCACAATATTTCAAGATTAGGTTATGAACCCTCCGACACTGGTACACGTTAGTAAGGATATTCTTTTGGAGTTGAGAAATGAAAACGCCCACTATCGATTACCATTTGATCTAACGGAACACGTTGGTGGTTTAGATATCCAATTCGACGAGTAACTTTATATTTTTAGGTTGTATTTTTTATTTAGTTTTATTTTACTTTTGTATTTTATTTAATAAAAAGGTTGGTACTTTAAATCATTATTATTAAAAAAAAGTTAGTGACAGATGTGATGACCACCCCATATGTTTAATGTGTTTAATGATAAATGCGATGAAATGTGAAGAAATAATGTACTATATAGTGATTAGCTGAATGTGATGTGATGGTATGATGACCATCCCATGAAGACTTGCAAAACCAATATTCAGACTAAACCAAAATACTTCTCTTTTTCTATAGTATAAGAGTTTACAAAAAAAATTTAACAAATAAATAAATAAATAAATAAATAAAACGCCCTATGAAGTATGGTTGATTTAAACCTTAGCAAATTGTTTTACACAATGTTTTCAGAACCAAACCGGACATCGAACGGTGCCCTTACTGGTTTACTGGTTCAACCGGTCGAACCGGATTCAAGAACCGGATAACGTTGATAATATATCCATACATCTTATATATATATATATATATATATATATATATATATATATATAGGTAAGGGTTCCCATACAAAAACCTTATATTGTGAGAAAGGTGAGAAAGAATCTCATACTAACACGTGGCACCAAGGTGATGGATAAATAAGTAATTTTACACAAATAATTATTTATTAAACTTTAATTCTTTTTTTTAATTAGGAGTAATTATAGGGATGTGAAATACAAATCTTCGGTCAACTATCTTTAAAACAAACGAATTGTAGATTTTTTTATTTTAAGGAATGATTGTAGGTATTTTTGTTATGAATTAATCATCCAAGATTGTAGGTATTTCGTTCTTTTTTTTTCTTTTGGAATGATTATAGGTATTTTTGTTTTGTGTTTAGATTGAAGGTATTTTTGTTTTGTGTTTTACGTTGGTTCATGATAGGTTTATTTTCATGATTTGTTTTACGATTACATATAAAACACCATTGGAGTAACAAAAGTGACATTGACTTTAAGCATAAAACACACTAACGATTACATATAAAACACACAATGAAGAACAATAAGAACTTTAAACACACAACCGAGTGTTTGTTATTTACTTTAAACATAAAACACACAATCAAGAACAATAAGAACTTTCCCCTAAAATACAAACTTTTAAATATAAAACACTTTATGATAAAAACCTATTACAAAGAAGATTAAACACATCCTTTGAATCTTCATTGATATCTTCTGATTTAGGAGAAGGAAGTTGCCATTTTTGGGGGATAAGGAAGTTGAGAGGTGTAATAATTATCCGATAATCAAGGTGAAGAGGGTGTTGAATTATCCGATATTCAAGCTAAAAATATGGTTATTATTATGTGAATTAAATGGGTTTTTAATTAAGAGGTGTAATATTACACATCTACCCCTACAACCTTAATTTATCTAATATAATTATAACACATATTACAAAATTGCCACTAGTATCATCTCATCCCTCCATCAAGTTGATCCAATGGTTATTTTTCCTTCTCACCCTTCTTACAAAACACCTCTTTTGTATGCTAACCCCACCCTATATATATATATATATATATATATATATATATATATATATATATATATATTGTTTGTAAATATATATTTCACATTCACCCTTTGAATAATTATTTACATTCGACGCAATAACATATATATGTATCTTGTAGGAAGTTATACGATACATACTTATTCGTTTGATTTACATTTTTTGTCCGATATTTCATCATAAAATAACACGTTCATGTTCGATTAGTCAACTTATATATTTTCCGCATCATATTTAATATAAGTTGTATATTTATGCTTTTGTAGGAATAACTACTTCATGTCGTAATATCATTTTTCCTACTTTACGACATATATAGTTTGTTGTTTTTCTTAACTTCCAACAATATGTCTTAACATGAAATTAATCCATTTGAATCTCTTCATATATTCATTTGGAAATTTTAAATACAACGTTTGTATCTCTCAAGACTTATAGAGACCAAGACTTGGTTATTTTCTAACATTTAAATGCCCCAACATTTTTATATTTTTCATAGATATAAAAATGTTCATTTTTATACAACTTTTACCAAGTCTTTAAGTTACCAACTTTTGTAACAAAAACTTTAGTTTTTATTTCGCTCAACATCTTTGGTAATTTTATTTTTATAAAATCATGTTTTATAAAAATAATATTTTATACAAAAAATACAATTTCGTAAGTCTTGCAATTATTTTTCATAACAAACTTTTGGAAAGTACATTCTTCCACTTTTAATACTAAACTTTCCAAAGTCATACTTTTAGATATAGGTCTTCCAAAATGACATATCACACCCTTTAACTTTTAAAAGCGACAAGTTTCCACTAAACTAGTTACTTTAGTTTTGTCAACTTTTCCATCATAGGTGTATTAGTGTGTATTAAGTCTAATATGTCCAACTTTTTGTTTTAACGTTCATAATCTTTGAAGTTGTAATTTTTTATCTTTCATTTTCTAATATATCCAACGAGATATTTAGTTTTAGATGATCATTTTATGATGATCAAGACTATCTTTAAGTATATCTAAGTCACCTTTATCAACCATGTTTTAGATCATCATTTTGACATGTGTATGTGAATTTTTATAATTTACAAAAAAACAACAATAATCCATCATCATCCACGACCAACATTTAGTTTTAAAGCTCCATTTTAGTTTTGTTAAAACACAAAAAATCTTGTTTTTAAAACCTTTGTTATAACCCTTGTGTACAACTTGCAACTAAACACTAAAAATATAAAGTTTAAGCAAGAATAAGAGCACAAGAAACTTACAACTAGCGTAAGGCTATGGAAGACACAAAATGCAACATTTGAAGGAGGTTTAGTGTGTTCTTTCAAAGGGTTAAGCTCCAAACTCTTAACACACATAATGGGTGATAATTATGAATGAAACAAAGATAATATTTGGTGTTATGAACTTGAAATGTAAATGGTTGTGGAGGGGTGCAAGCCTACGGCTGTAAGAAAAAGAAAACAATATATTTTGTTTACTTGATTCAAATGAAAGGAATTTGTATTTTATAAAGACTCAAGGTACCATCCCAAATATAAAATACATCCAAGCCATTCCTTCCTTAGCAGTTAATTTTTGGATATTTCATGAAGTAAATAAGATTTTGTCAAAAAAATGGGCAATGGCCGATTCTATGGTGTGATTTGTGGGGTCCATTTGTTTTTTTATACATAATAATTAAATCGTGTTTGGTTCGGGTTCGATCATTTTTTTTTGCGCGATACTACGGTCACTTAATTATTCTTCAACTATCCTTAAACATTGCCTTGTTTAAGTGTTGGTTGGTTAGGCTTTCGTTGGGTACTTTTATCTATACTACTATATAATGTATTCTGCATAGGTAAGATAGTCATTTTATATTCATCTATATGGGTAAAATTGTAATTTTATTTACTTAGCATGACAAAATTAATACAACACATTTAATCATAAATAATTAATTACAATTAATTAATTAGGTGGTGAAAAACATACGATATTTTGCTAATTACAATTAATTAATTAGGTAGACGCATATAAAATGACTATCTTGTCCAACTCAAATACATTATATAGTAAGTACACACATGAAAAACATACCATATTTTGCTAACAAATATAACATCAATACTTTGCAGCACTCAACCCTCCAATAATCTTAGTCCTTTGGCCAAGCCAGAGCAAACTCATACCCTAATTTTCCCACCAGCCCCTAATAACAACACACAACTACCTACCGAGACCGATTGGTTCGATGAGGAATGATGGATAACCAATACGGATGATATAATAGAGACGTGCAAGCAGTACGACACAACCTAACGTTCACTGTCACTAGCCCAAGTCATTCTTCATGTTAGTGACTTCATTTAGAGTATTTAACAACTTTTTTTTTACCGAAGTCTGAATTTTTTTATTCTGCTTCAACTTTTTAATGCTTTATAGCATCACTATATATTTTCACACGCGCTATCAATATCAAATGTCTTACTTAATATATATTGTGTTCAGAAGTATTTCTTTTTGTCATTATTCTTTACTTATTTAATGTCTTACTATACTACAATGTCTACACCTATGTCCTGCTAAAATTGTACACCATCCGATCATGCATTACACATTATCAATATGTTAATATAATGTGCAATACCAACAACGTGAATGACAAAACGCAACCACCAAATCAGTGGCGTAGCTTATAAAGGGCGGGGAGGGGCGGCCGACACCCCCCCAAATTTTTTCTCAGAAGTTCCGATTATATAGTATTCATATAGAAATTTTTTGGTATATACAGTTTCGACCCCCCGAAACTGGTTTTCGACCCCCCGAAACTAGTGATTTCCGACCCTCCGGTGACTTCTGACCCCCCGAAGTTTCGGGTCAAGCTTCGCCACTGCACCAAATACAATGCAACCCCGCCGCAATGCGCGAGTTTCTGCTAGTAAGTTATACGTGTATCGAGTGCGGTACGCACACTTTATTCATTATTGGGAGATTAATATTTGGGTTTTCATTTATCGTTTTGGAGTTCCAAATCACATTATATTTTATGAAAATACACTTTATTTTATATCCCAGGTGTTCGGGATCATTTTCTGTTAATTAATTGTTAGCGGGTATTCACCAACGTCCGTTCCCGACAAGTTCATTTGCATGCGATTTCGTCATGCCTTCAATCAAACAAATGCATTCCTATGCATCCTATGGGGAATTTTCTATTTTCTAAAGTCTAAATTAACATAATTATTTTAGAATTGCACTTAATTACCATTAATTACATATATTTATTGCGTACGAAAACACACCGATTTTTGTCGGATGTCACAACAACTGTCTAAACTTTTTCTAGTCCGGTTTGGGACTACTTTTACATCCCGGGTTTTGGGGTGCTTTGGTTCACGGGGTGAATTGGATTTTACTAATTCATGTCTTTGTCCTTGATGAACTAAACCATACTCTATCATTGAAGTCCTTCTTTATACCGAATGAGTTGTCGGGTTGGCAAGCGGGTTATTAGTTGATAGCGCTATTAGGTTTCACAAACCTCACATCGTGCTCCAGAACAATAACTTAACATTTATTATCATTGTTGATAGGCAATGATGCAAGGCACTTTACTCACTGTTGTGAGAGCTCGTTGTTTAGGAGTTCGGTATGCCTCTGTTTAGTTATCATGAGTGGGTTAGCTATCCCTGGCATGTGATGAATTAACGGTTACGTGGTTTTGGAAACCTACGCATTTACTTACTCATTTACTTAGCTTTTTGAACTCCTTAGCTTTATGTTGACACACGCTAGCATGCTTTTGCAGGTCGCTAGGTTTGGAGCACTGTAGTTCATGCATCATTGAGTCGTGGGTTATTGAACACTATTAAACTTATACTTTATTTATTATTTGGTTATGCATATGGGCGCGTTGTTTTGTGCAATAACTTAAAATGGTTATGTTTGGTTTACGCTTCCGCAACTTACTTAAACTTTTGATTAAACGTTAAATCGTATTTTTGAAAATGAACTAAATGGTTTGGGCATTTAGAGTCGTTCTTATGACTTATGGATATGGGATCTTGGTGTGTCACACGCCTCGCGGTATAAACCCTGCAGTGGAAATCTGAGGGTGTGACAGGTTGGTATCAAAGCCACATGCTAGAGTGAACTAGGACTGCATGTTGATTCTAGTCTATAATCATCATAGCGTAAGTGTTGCATTAGTTACACTCACAACATTAGTGCACATTTAAGACTTTTGAATATGTGTACTTACATAACATGTTGTTGGAAAACATTTCGTCTTCATCTCATAAGACTATTTCTGAACACGCTAGCGGGAAAGAACCCGTGGTTGACCATAGACTTATAGGTATGGAGAGTGAGCCAAAGGAGAACTCACAAACATTTGAATTCCCTGTCTTTGATGGGGCAGCAAATAGAGAGTGGGAGTGGAATCCCGCACTAATTAATCGTTGTGCTGAGATCAAGGACGTACCAGAACGAGTTCCTGCTATTAGAGATTCGTGGGAAAGAACTTTTGCTGGATTCATGAGTTATGTCCAAGATAAGTTCAATGAGTTTTCCCATGCTAGTTGACAATTGGAACTTCTTTGGCATTGGCGTCCATTTATGGTCACTCGATACTATGCCATGGAGGAGAGTATTGCAGAGTTGACTTCTAGATTATTAGAAACCAAGCTAATCGTAGAACAACAGCAACGGATAGAAGTTTTGATGGCAAACAATAACAACCAGAAGGAGAACCAGAAGAGGACCCTGAGGAGGACCCTGAGGAGGACCCTGAGGAAGAAGCCGAGGAGGAGTTCGAACCCTTAGAGGTTGAGGAAAGCGAGGACGAGGGTTCTTGCATGACTATGGATCATGATGATGATTAGGCATATTTCATTTAGATCTGCTTCTTATCCTATTTTCTTTAAGTATATCGAACTTGAGTTATTGTTTAAAGTGAAATTCGTGGATTCCTAGGTTATCCATTTTTTTTCTTCGGAGTTGAATCTTTTAGACACCATAGTACCATGCGTTTAGAACCTATTCTATGATCTAGTTTGCTTATACTGTGGGTGAACGATTCTATGGTGAGCATATTTTTGGTTTTACTCATGGGTATAATGTAAATGCAAAATCCCAATGGCGGGAAGAGGACATGGTCGGGGAAACATCAACATGACTCACGAGGAATTGAACGCGCTGATTAACGACAGGGTGGTTGAGGCCCTAGCAGCGTTTCAAGCTGGTAACAACTCTTTAGACCTAGTATGTATCTCTCTAAACTCTCGCCATTACCCCTCTATCTCACTCATAGTCTCTAAATCTTTATACTTAGGCCAACCTGCTCGCAACCCACCTATGTGCTCGGATCAGTTAAGCTCGCATTGCAAACACTTTGAACTTCGTATCCAACGATTTACTCCCCAGGTCATGGGCACGGATGCACCAACCAATCTGAACAATACTCAGCAGATCGTCCACCTAGCTCATGAGCTGACTGATCAGAAAGTCGAAGAAGGGGTCATACCTCCACATGGGGCGTCGTCATCGAATGCCGGTAACAATAAAAGAAAGCGGGAAAATGTCGCAGGCAAGATCCCAAGTGGTGGTAGCAACCAGACCCGTTCTCACAAAAACCAGAACCAGGGTAACTCTAGGGGAAACTGTCAAAAGTATAATCGATGCAAGTACCATTCCTCCGGTATCTGTAAAGTAGAATTGTGTGACCGGTGCGAAAAGGTTGGTCATGCGGCTAAGGACTGTCGTGCCAAGCTCCCAAGAAACTATCAGCGACAGCAAGGGTGGCCACAATATCAGAGTACTGGAAAAGGGTTCTCCTAGTGTGGGTGTGAGATCCATTTCAAAAAGGATTGTCCCTAGCTCAACGGTGACAACAACAGCATGGGTATGAGTACGTGTTCCTTAAACCACAACTTTGCTTTTGGTCTATATGATACTGGTGTGAGTTATAGTTTTGTGTCATTAAAACTTAGCAAACTCCTAGGGATAGCCCGTTCTCTTCTTGAACCCCCACACTCTATAGAGTTAGCTGATAGCAAGCATGTTAAGGCAACCCGCATCCATCGAGATTGTAAGTTCGAACTAGATGGACATTTGTTGCCATCGACCTTATAACTATCACTCTGGGAAGCTATGATATTGTAGTAGGCATGGATTGGTTGTCCAAACAACGTGATGAAATTATCTGTCGGGAGAAAACTGTTCGTATCCCTCTCCCTAGTGGAGAACTCTTATCTATTCATGGTGATTGTGGTGGTGCCATGGTGGGTATCATCTAATTTTTGAAAGGCCAGAAGTGCATTAGAAAAGGCTATCCAGTCATTCTAGCTAACAAGGATTGAGGACATTCCCGTAGTTTGTGATTTCCCAGATGTCTTTCCAGAGGAATTACCTGGACTTGCACCTGTTCGTCAACTGGAGTTCCAAATTAAGCTTGTACCTGGGGCAGCCCCAGTTGCACGCGCACTATATCGCTTAGCACCAGGCGAACTTCAAGAATTGTCTACCCAACTCCAAGAGCTATTGGATAGGGGTTTTATTAGACCTAGTTCTTCACCTTGGGGAGCCTCATTACTATTTGTTAACAAGAAGGATGGGAGCTTTCGCATGTGTATTGACTATCAGGAGCTGAACAAAGTGGTTGTCAAGAACCGCTACCCATTGCCTCGTATTGATCACTTGTTCGATCAGCTCCAAGGGTCGAGTTTCTATTCTAAGATTGACTTGAGGTTAGGATACCATTAGCTGGGAGCCCGAGAGGAGGATGTAGCCAAGACAGCCTTTCGAACTCGCTATAGACACTATGAATTTTTGGTGATGACATTTGGGCTAACCAATGCACCGGCAGTGTTCATGGATCTTATGAACCGTGTGTGTAAGCCCTATTTGGATAAATTCGTCATAGTATTTATTGACGACATATTGATCTATTCCAAGTGCAGGGAGGAGCACGGGAAACACCTGCAACTAATCTTGGACTTTTGAGAAAGGAGCAACTGTATGCTAAATTCTCTAAGTGTGACTTCTGGATTCGAGAAGTCCAATTCTTAGGACATATGGTTAACGAAGTTGGTATACATGTCGATCCCACTAAGATAGATGCTATCAATAGTGGGAGGCTCCTAAGACTCCTACTGAGGTGCGCCAATTTCTTGATCTTGCAGGATATTATCGCAAATTCATTGAGGGATTCTCAAAGATCGCTCAACCCCTCACTGCTTTGACGCATAAGGGTATTACTTATAAGTGGGAGATGCCCAAGAATCTGCTTTTCAGTTGTTGAAGACAAAGCTCTGCAGTGCACCAATTCTATGATTACCTGATGGTACAGACGACTTCGTGGTGTACTGTGACGCTTCTATCCAGGGCTTGGGGTGTGTACTGATACAACGTGATAAGGTAATCGGGTATGCATCTCGCCAACTAAAGGCTTATGAGAAGAATTACACTACCCATGACTTGGAACTGGGAGTAGTGATTTTTGCTCTAAATATTTGGAGAAATTATCTATATGGAACGAAGTGTATGATCTTTATTGACCACAAGAGCCTCCAACACATATTTGATCAAAAGGATTTGAACATGCGACAGCATCGATGGGTCGAGCTCGTGAACGACTACGATCGTGCTATCAAATATCATCCAGGGAAAGCTAACGTAGTAGCGGATGTCCTCAGTCATAAGGAAACAAAACCCAAGCGGGTGCGAGCTTTACAACTCACTATCCATTCTAATCTTCCTGATAAGATTCGTGGAGACCAGGTTGAGGCTTTGAAGGAAGAAAATATCGAGCTCGAAACTTTGCATGGTGCTGATAAGCACTTGGAACTGAAGTCTGATGGTCTTCAGTACTTCATGAATCGAGTCTGGATTCCACGCTTTGGGGATCTCAAACAACTTATGCTTGACGAGGCTCACACCTCTCGTTATTCAGTACATCCTGGTTCAGATAAGATGTACCAAGATCTCAAAACCCTTTTTTGGTGGCTAAACATAAAAGCTGAGATAGCCACTTATGTTAGTAAGTGCTTGACTTGTGCCAAGGTTATGATTGAATATCAGAAACCTTCGGGCCTACTCCAACAACCAGAAATCCCTATGTGAAAATGGGATGGAATTTCTATGGACTTTATCACTAAACTCCCTAAAACACCAACTGGACATAATATGATTTGGGTTATCATTGACCGATTAACCAAATCGGCACACTTCTTGGCAATCAAAGAAACAGACATGCTGGAGCGATTGGCCAACATCTATATTAAGGAAATCGTCTCTAGGCATGTGGTGCCTACTTCTATTATATCTGATCATGATTCGCGATCGACTTCTCATTTTTGGACTACTCTCCAAGATGCATTGGGGACTCGCTTAGACATGAGCACGACCTATTACCCTCAGACGGATGGACAAAGTGAACATACCATCCAAACATTGGAGGATCTACTATGGGCTTGCGTGGTGGATTTTGGCAATGGTTGGGATAAACACTTGCCTTTGATCGAATTCTCGTATAAAAACAGTTAACAGACTTCTATTCGGTGTGCGCCTTGTGAGGCATTGTATGGTTGCAAGTGTAGGTCGTCCATATGGTTGACTGAAGTTAGGGATAGCCAACTGACAAGTCCTGAACTCGTGCATGAAACTTCTGAGAAGATTGTGCAAATCAGAAACCGTCGATAGAAAAGCTACGCTGATAAGCGTAGGATGCCTTTGGAGTTCCAGGTTGGAGACAAGGTACTATTAAAGGTGATTCGATTTGGGAAACAGGGAAAGTTGAACCCGTGATATGTTGGACCATTCAATATTGTGGAAAGAATCGGCCCGGTGGCTTACAGGTTAAACCTGCCTGACGAAGTCAGTGGGGTGCACAATGTATTCCACATATCGAACCTTAAGAAATGTCTGTCTGATGCGAAATTGGTGGTTCCACTGGAGCAGCTGGACGATTAGTTGCGGTTTGTTGAAGAACCAGTGGAGATTCTTGAGCAGGGAGTCAAGAAACTCAGACAGAGCACTATACCTATTGTCAATGTATGATGGAATTCCCGTCTAGGACCAGAATACATGTGGGAACGCAGGGATCAAATGCGGCTTAAATACCCACATCTCTTTACTGAACCTGAACCTGTGCATAGATCAAATTGTAAATGTAAATCAGCTCGCTCAAGGTATAGTATCTTAAACCTTTGTGTTTTAACCTTCTTGATTATGTTTTAAACACCATAATATGGTTTGTCCATATCTGAAACAAAGTTATAAATATTAAAACATGAGTTTTCAAAATATTAACATGTTAAACATAAGGTTTCATGATGGTTATATGATTATGTTTGCATGTTAGTGTATGTTGTTGATTGTTGAACATCTAGGGTTTATAGAGGATTGTATTCATGACGAATCTTGCTTGCCTGCTAACCCTAGGAATTGTCAAACTTCGGTTGGGGTACTGGGCCTAGCCTAATTTTTGATCACCTCTACTTTGGCCGGATCAACATTTATACCTTTCTCGTTCACCACGTGACCGAGGAAGTGAACTTCACGAATCTAGAATTCGCATTTGGATAACTTGGCATACAGTTTCTCCTCTCTGAGTAGATTTAGAATCACCTTCAAATGCTGCTCATGCGCCTCTGATACCATAACTGTCACATCCCAACCCAAAACAGGCTGACATGTCACACTTATAGGTATCAAATACTAAACAAAGTCTATAAAACGTTAAATAGAAATCCAACGGAACAACGAAGTTCAAAATAGAGTTTCAAACTTATGTTTTATTAAAACTAAAATACAAAAACTAAATGTATTTTAGCACTCGAACAACAACTCTCATCCTTGATTTCCCTGGTTTCCCCAATTACCTGCGAGACAAATAGGAAAAAACAACAAAGAAAACTACGGCTGAGCCAAAAATTGCTCAGTAACGGAAAGAACAACAGTACATATAAAAGCAGTTTAAAGAGGAGAAATTTCAAAACGGAATACTGAAACAAAATTTGATACAAGTTCAAAGTTTAACGAAACTTATTCATAGCATATTATATCGAAGGCATATCAGAGAACATATGTTGTAACACCCCGAATTTTAAAACTTAAAATAATATTATACAACCAGATTTTGATTATATATATATATATATATATATATATATATATATAGAGTAAAGATCCGGTACAAATAGCTTTTTTGGTAAGAACTGTGAGAATCAAAGGAGGGTATTTTTTTTTTATTTTTTTTTTCAAAATTTTTTTTTCCCATATTGTTAAACAAGTATTATAGTATTGAAAACTAAAAAAAAAAAAATTAAAAAAATTGGTGTAGAGTAATTACGAGTAGAGTAATTACATAATTACTCTAGTGTAAACTAATGTATTTACCTTAATGACGTAATTACACTAAAAATAATTTTTAAAAAAATTTTTTTTTTTGTATTATTCATCTAGAAAGAATGTTTAAGCACATGGGAAAAAAAAATAATTTTTTTTTACCCCTTTTGATTCTCACAGTTCTTACAAAAAAACTATATGTATTTGATCTTTACTATATATATATATATATATATATATATATATATTGGGGAAAGTTAATTTGAGAACACCTATATTTCGTGTGAACCGTGAGAACGGCATCTAAAACCATTCAAATTCCAAATTTCTTTTTACACTTGTCTTTATTACTAAAATTGCATCTCAAAAACACAAATTACGCGTAAAAATTCAAACGTATACGAAAGTAATTTGTTTTTACACATGTGTAAATTTACTGTTTATACATGTGTAAACTGTTTCATTTACACATGTGTAAAAAGTTAATTTGAAAGTGTTTTTGCAAGAAAAGATGAATTATTTGGAAAGACAATTCATTTATTAATGTTGTATTTTGATAATAATGAGGTTTGTATTAAAAATTTTTGATTTTGATTGATTTTTTTACTTGTTCTCACGGTTCTCACAATATTTAGCGTTCTCAAGATAACCCTCCCCTATATATATATATATATATATATATATATATATATATATATATATATATATATATATATATATATATATATCGCATGTCTTATTCTTAATTAGATATCACTTTTAAATTTTGATAAATAATTAGAATGTTTAGTTCCGAAATTTCCAAATATTAAATATGATGGATGGATATGGTATGTTAACGTACATACATTTATCCTTTTTATTGAAATTTAAATATAATAGATAAATTTTTGGTCAAAGATGAACAATATTCTAGCGGTTGTTATTTTTTAGCTTGGTTTCGTTGCTTTTAAAACACAAAAACGGTTTTGATTACTTAAATATAAAATATATTTCTTTGGCTATATATTTGAGTCGTATATTACCTTAGAAATCCATTAGTTTGAACTGAAGTATTCAAGCGATGAAAATGATGGAACACAATTACTTCTTTTTACAACGATATTAAAGAAATAAAGGTGTTAAAGTGCGTAAAGTTTGAATATGCTCCTTAAGGTACGGATTACGTTTCCTTCTCTTTATAGTATATATATTTTTATAAATTTGGTCCGTTACTTTGTAGTACGGATATTTTTTTTTTGATAGCATGCAATATACCTTAAATTTGAGATCATTGTTGCATGTTCCTTAGACCTCATTAAGTATTTATTCGATATTCGTCTTTTTGTACTCTGTCACCCTGGCACTCTGTTTGACATGTCGTTTGGGCGTCAACGGCATGGTACTGTTCGTGACAGTGCATTATAAATTTTCACGGCGTCTCTAGTTGTGTTAGTGTAGCACTTGGCCCCTAGAGGCGTATAGATCGATCTTAGCTCTTTTATGTGTATGTGTTTTTGTATGTGGAGATGGAATAATGGGTGCACGCCACACTCACTATCTCATTGGTGCATGGATTAGCTACCTATGTACCCCCTTTGTTTTGGCTATGGGTGCTTCCGATTACACGACATGTTTTATTGCCACGTTATAGTCGTGTAAGTTAGTATATGTTCTCTGATATGCCTTTGATATGCCTTTGATATGATATGATAAGCTTTGAATAAGTTTCGTTATAGACTTGTACCAAATTTTGTTTCAGTATTCCGTTTTGAAATTTCGCTTCTTTAAACCGCTTTTATATGTACTGTTGTTCTTTCCATTACTGGGCAATTTTTGGCTCAGCCGTAGTTTTCTTTGTTGTGTTTTCCTATTTGTTTCGCAGGTAATCGGGGAAACCAGGGAAATCAAGGTTGAGAGTTGATGTTCGAGTGCTAAAAGACATTTAGTTTTTGCATTTTAGTTTTAATAAGACATAAGTTTGAAACTCTATTTTGAGCTTTATTATTCCGTTGGATTTCTACTTAACGTTTTATGGACTTTGTTTGGAATTTGATATCTGTAAGTGTGACACATCAGCCTGTTTCGGGTTGGGGTGTGACAGTTAACTAAGGGGGGGGGGGTGATTGTAACAGTACTGATTTCCAGGAGATTAACATGGACCTTTGTATGACACCCTAGGCAAATCCCACATCGGCCGTGGCCTGGAGAGATCCTTGGTTCATAAGTAATCCAAAGCCTCTTAAATTACCAACGCGTTTTGGGGCTTAATGTTAGTGGATGAGAGGAGAATTCCACAGTTAAGCGTGCTCAGGTGGGAGAAATTTCAGGATGGGTGACCTCCTGGGAAGTCTCCACTTGGGCAAACAAAAACAAATCCGTGAGCTCTAGATGGGCAAAGCGGACAATATTGGTGATGAGAGGGGCAGGGTGTTACAGATGGTATCAGAGCCACTCCTGTGCCGTTCGGGATGGTGGGGCAAACCTCATCGAGGACGATGAGTCCCTAAGGGGGGGGGGGGTGATTGTAACAGTACTGATTTCCGGGAGATTAACATGGACCTTTGTATGACACCCTAGGCAAATCCCACATCGGCCGTGGCCAGGAGAGATCCTTGGTTCATAAGTAATCCAAAGCCTCTTAAATCACCAACGCGTTTTGGGGCTTAATGTTAGTGGATGAGAGGAGAATTCCACAGTTAAGCGTGCTCAGGTGGGAGAAATTTCAGGATGGGTGACCTCCTGGGAAGTCTCCACTTGGGCAACCAAAAACAAATCCGTGAGCTCTGGATGGGCAAAGCGGACAATATTGGTGATAAGAGGGGTGGGGTGTTACATATGCTAACTTACACGACTATAACGTAGCAATAAAATATGTCGTGTAATCGGAAGCACCCATAGCCAAAACGAAAGGGGTACATAGGTAGCTAATCCATGCACCAATGAGACAGTGAGTTCGGCGTGCACCCATTATTCCATCTCCACATCCAAAAACACATACACATAACAGAGCTACGATCGATCTATACGCCTCTAGGGGCCAAGTGCTACACTAACACAACTAGAGACGCCGTGAAAATTTATAATGCACTGTCACGAACAGTACCATGCCGTTGACGCCAAAACGACATGTCAAACAGAGTGCCAGGGTGACAGAGTACAAAAAAGACGAATATCGAATAAATACTTAATGAGGTCTAAGGAACATGCAACAATGATCTCAAATTTAAGGTATATTGCATGCTATCCAAAAATCCGTACTACAAAGTAACGGACCAAATTTATATAAAAGAAATATACTATAAAGAGAAGGAAACGAAATCCGTACCTTAGTTTATACGAAATTAGCACAAAACTCAATGACGTCTTTAGTTAATATCAACGCCTACATATCATTATATATCTTATTAGGCTTGTAGAAATTTGATAATATTAACTAGTTACATAAATATATATCAAGTTTATAGACTGATCATTTGTAAACTATAATTTAGAATTGGTTCATAGTTGTTAAAATATGGTTATGTATGATATGTCCTATAAACATGATTCAACACCTCTTATAAACATGATTCATAATTAATGTAGCATTCCATGGATATTATAATGTTCGAAAACTAGTAATACACAAAACAATAATAAGTATTTTTGAACCTTTCAAAATTTCCAACTCTTGTGTTCAAATAATAGAACTTTGTTTTTTTCCAGATATATGTATTAGAAATTTTTTTGAATATATATAGTTTGAAGAGCTGAATACGTGTATAAGTTTGAAGATTGAATAATTATCAAAATATATGTTTCTTTGTTTCCTGTTGTCATCAAGAAATCTCTGTTATACACAAACACACACACACACACACATATATATATATATATGCAATACACACACATACGTTCACTCACTGAAGCCATACGCTACCTAACAAACACCACAATACCACCAATCCAGTTCAGATCATTGACGGAAACTCGACCAACCCAACCCAAACCAAGTCGCCGGAAGATCCCATAACCATAAATCGACATTAGAAGATAGAATAATAACGTGCTTAAAGCTTATCTCAAGAACAGGAACGCAAAGGACGGATCAAAAGGCGAAGTTAGATTAGAAACCCAACCGTCCGGTTACGATTAATCGAGATCGATTGCGGTGCTGGTTCGCGGCGGAGATGCGGTCAGGCGTCGAAAAGGAAATCAAGGAGCAAATGTGTAACGTAACAGTTGCTAAAATGGATCACAACCGAGTTGATGCTTCGAAAGGTGGTGCAGCAGCGGTTTTGAAAGGTATGCACCACAAACCACTCCACCACCAACCGATTTTGTATTAAACGATTGATTAAAATTCCGTTCAACTCGCCTATATTGTTACAAGGGATAAACGAAGGAATAGCCAAATTTGAATTGGAACACAAGATTGTCGGTAACGAAATAACGTCAAAAGAATTGATTGCCTTCTAGAAAGATTACTAACATTTAACATATCTCATTATTATAATTATTATTATTTATTTAATTTTCTTGTTGAAGCACATATGCTTCTCAAAGAAGCTGACAACATATTTGATTTATATAATTTTTTTTTTCAATTTAACTAAATTTGATTATCAAGTTCAAACCTAGTAAATTGTATAATATATAACTCTATAAGTATGTGGATATTACAACTTTAAATATGTGTATATATTTATTTTATGAAGTCAACTAAAAGGGTGTCTAGGGTTGAGTTTTGAAATGGATTTTTTGATTATTGCGTTTTCAAAACGCAAATAATCAGTTCTTAGTGTTTGTGGTTGAGGTTTGAAATTGATTTTTAGGCTTTCAAAACACAATAATCTAAAAGCAGCTCCACCCCTACTGCAGCAAAACGCATAATCAGTTTTCAAAAAGCAATCCCAAACACCATCTAAATCACTAAATGATCAACAATATGTTGAAGTTATCCCAAAAGGACAATTAGCATCATTTTGGGTTTAATTAGCAAAGTTTATGTTCTAGTGTTCAATATAAACTAACCTCATGTGCTAATCACTATATGTAATTAGGGCTCTTGGTAAGGTATTACTTAATAGCCCCATAGTCTGATATTAAACTAACACACTTAAGGTGATGACAACTGCTCTATGAACTTTTACTTATACTAAGTGAAACACCGTGAGAAAACACGAGAAGACTATATCATATTTTAAAGTCTGTTTACTAAAGCCAAAATCAAGAAGACAATCGTCTGTTGTAAGGAAAATCTGTTTAGTAAGATCTGTTCCTATCACGAAACCAATTAATAGTACTGATCATATGTTTAATACGGAAGGGTGTTACAACCACGGAAAGATAAATCCACATACAGATGAGAACTCTGTTGGGATAACAGATGTTAAAAAGAAACAAACGATCCCCTAAATATCAACGCCTCTACTTCATTTTGAGAGAAAATTTTAGGTAACTTCAATACAGTCACAACAAAACAAAACTTCAAACATCTAAAAAATATATAAATACCTGATCATCTGGGTGAAACTCCATGCGAAAACACAAGAAGAGTATATCTTTTTTCAAAAAAATTACTCACCAAAATATAAAAACATAAACAGACCAAAAGCTATGGTCTGTTTGGTAAATACCAAATTAAGAATTCAATTATCGTGGGTCAGTTAAGGAGATATTTCTAAAACTGTTGTTACTACAAACGGTTTTTATAATACTGAAGGTTGTTACTGTTGGGTCTGGTGACCTGAAGATGAACAGATGATTGAAAAGCCAAAATATACTAACAGTTGATCCACATAAATAAACAGCCTTTACAACATACTCTTCCCAAAAGACTGTTGACCCTAACAACTGATCCACCCAAACAACTGCTATGACAACTGCTGCTACAAAGGACTGCTGGAAAACAACTGATGACCAAAGGTCTGATGAAGAACAACTGCTGATCAAGTGCTGAAGACTAAAGGTCTGTTGGAGCCAACAAGCCACCGATGCTTGTCAGATCTGAATACAATATCTTGCAACGTCGGATGATCCATGTTCAAGCTCAACAGAACACTGGGTGTTGGAAGTCGGTTATCTTCGGACCACATGTTCCGATGGTGCCGAGTACCGAAGATCCCAAGGTTCAGGAGCCTAAGAAACTTGAAAACTACTCCGACCAGGATTTTCAGAAAATTGAGTTAGATGCTAAGGCCTTCAGTATTATGGCCATGGCTCTACCCAATGATATATATGCTAGGCTGTTACACTGTAACAGTGCAAAGGAGTTGTGGGATGCAGTGAAAGAACAATTTGGTGGGACTGAAGAGGTTATTGAAAACAATCGTGAAATACTTAACCAACAATATGAAACATTCAGTCATGTTAAGGGAGAGTCATTAGCTCAACAATTTGAGAGGGTAACTGTCTCATTAGTGAACTAAAACTGGTTGGTCTAACTTACCCTCATTCAACCTTGAACCATAGGTTTTTAAGATCAATACCAGATAAATGGGACACTATTGCTATAGTTATGAGAAACTCAATTGGATTCAAGGACCTATCACTGACCCAGCTTCATGGTAAGCTCTTGACCTATGAGAGAGAGCTTACCAGAAAAAGAAGCTCCAGGACTCTGGAAAAGTGTCTGATGATTATGTATTTGGTAATACAGCACTTTTGGGTCATGATGAGGTGCCTGGAAATACTAAGGATCAGAGTTATGATCATTTCATTGACATAACTTCAGGTTTTAACTCAGGTTTTAACTCTGATTCTTATTCACCAAACTATACTTTTACAGCAAGTGGTGGTGATATCCAGGCATCTGATAACATATCCTTTGAGTATGATGACCTAAAATACTTTGACCCTAATGATTTGGAAGAAATGGACATTATGCACCAATTGGCTCTTCTCAGTGTAAGAACTAACAATTTTTACAAGAAAACTGGGAGAAGGTTTCCAGGGTTAACTGGCAGATCAAAGGTGGGGTTGGATAAATCAAAGATAAAGTGTTATAAATGTCATAGACTTGGTCATTTTGCTAGGGAATGTAGGAGTCAACATGGTACACCTATAATTACCTATCCAAATCAATGGCCTCAGACCAACACTTATCAAAATTCCAATAATACCCCTTGACCCAATGTGCAAAACACTGCTCATTTTGCACAGTCCTCAAACACTGTTCCTGTCCAGTTTGTCCAAACCACTGTTCCTCAGATCCACTATGTGCAAACAACTGTTGCTCAGGCACCTGTGCCAATGACTGCTTCTTCATCCTCTGCTCCTGCAGAGACCAGTCAACAGAGTTTCTTCACACAAGGCTTTGTTGATTGGAGCAGTCTACCAGATGAGTTAACAAATTAAAATTTTGCACTAGTTGCCAAAGCTGAAAATGAACCAGAATTTTTTTTTTTCATGGCTATGGTAGAAGAAGTTGAATCTGAGGAGGTGGTGACTGAATCTATAGTTGTGACTGATGATGTTGTTGATGAAGTAGTTGCAGGTGAAAAACCTGAAGAAGGGGTTGTGAATCTCTCAGATCCCTAGGGTGCATCTGATGACTGTGAGTGCAAGTGTGATTGTGCATTGATGGCTGCTGCTAAGGTATCTCCTCAAATTCTTAAAGATTTATGTTCTGACAAATGTGTAATAGCATTTGCTAACATCAAAGAGGTGAATGAAAACCTTAAAAAGAAAATTTTAGATGATGAAGCTAAATTTGAGAAACTTTCAAAAGAGTTAAAAACAAATTTAACTGAAAAAGAATCTGAAATAAGCAGCTTAAAACATGAAGCAACCATAACCAAAGACTAGCTCCAAACTATGATAACTAAATATCAGAGTTGCAAAAGTGAGCTTGAGTCCACCCAAGTTGAATGTCAGAAATGGGTGGAATCATGTAGAGGTTTTGAAATGCTACTCAACAAACAAACCAAAAGTCATGTGAAGTTTGGTTTTGGTTTTGAAACCACTGCTCCAGCTTTTGAAAACACTGACAAAAGGGATCAAAAGTTAGTTGAGGTAGTACCAACAAATTTGAAGGGTCAAGAGATTAAAATCACTGAACCTAATGGTAAGAAAATTGTTCTAGAAAAACCAGAAGGTTCCTCATCATTCACTAAACTTGAAAATTATGAATTTAAACCTACTTGGTCTGATGAGTGTGGTACTCTTGAGAACTTTAAACCAGTTGATTTCAAAACTCCTGAGGGGAAGACAGCACCACAGGCAAAGATCATTCCCTTGAAAAACCCTCCAGCAGATGCTCAAACATCTGTTGAAAGGAAGGTTGAAAAAGGGAAAAAGAAAGAAAAGCCTGTCCACTTGTTATGTGATTTTTGTGAAAAGAAGAATCATGTTACTAAAAACTGTTTTCTTCTAAAAGCATATGATATAAAAAAAGGAACAAGTGCACGTGATTCCAAGGCCACATGTTCAATATGTGGTAAAAAGAATCAAAAAACCAAAGAGTGTCTGTATCTCAAAAATTTTGATGTCAAAATACAAGAGTACAAGGCTAAAACTCTTGCAAGTCAGGTGGTGAGTACTTCAAAAGGAAAGCCCAAACTGACATTTTGACACCAGTCCAAACATCTGTTACCAAAAGTCTTGAAACATCTGCTCCCAGGGATGTCCAAGTAACAGATGCTCCACCCACAAACAAGTACCCAAGAGGATATGGACAACCACCATGTCATAATCTGTCACATGTTTATGAGGAACCAAAAAGACCTTCTAAACCAAGAGTGAACAGAAATCCCTATGGGTATTATCATATGTCTGGAAGTGATCAAACAACTGTTGCCCCAAGTGTTGACATTCAAGCACTTGCAAATGGTCAGCAACAGTTGTTGAACTTGATTCAAAAACTAGTTCAAACCACGGATCACCTTCCAAAGCTTGAGTCTGAAAAGTCTAAGGACCCATCCAAAGCCAACTTTGCTTTGGACACTCACCAAAACTAATTCATTACTGCTGTGCAGGGAGCTTCTGCTTGTTTAGATAGTCTTTGGTATGTAGATAGTGGAGGCTCCAGGCACATGACAGGATGTGGAGCCCTTCTTCTGGACTTCTTAGCTCATGGAGGGGGTGATATATCCTTTGGTAATGATTCAAAAGGTAAGGTGTTGGGTTCAAGGACTGTTCAGGCTGGGAAACTCAAGTTTGAAAATGTCAATCTTATTGATAATCTTAAATTTAATCTTCTTAGTGTTTCACAAATGAGTGACAAAGGTTATGGCTCATTCTTCACTGAGAAAACCCGTAAGATTATTGGGCCAGAAGTGGTGAAAAAGATTGATACCATCATTGCTGAGAGCAAAGCACAACTTGTTGCTCATAGGAGTGGCAATGTGTATGTAGTTGATATGTTGAAGGACAATCCTATGGCAAATGTCTGTTTGTTTTCTGCTGCCTCTACAAAGGAAACAGAATTGTGGCATAGGAGACTGGGTCATACCAACCTTCAAACTATCAACTCACTCTCCAAACAAAGCCTTGTCAGAGGTTTACCATCAAAAGAATTCAAATGTGATGAGCATTGTGTTTCCTGTTTAAAAGGAAAACAACATAAAAGCTCTTACAAATCCATTGATGAGTCCAAAACAAGTCAATGTCTACAATTGTTGCACATGGACTTGTTTGGCCCAGTTAAAATCATGAGTCTAAGAAGAAAAAGATTTTGTCTTGTCATAGTTGATGATTTTTCTAGGTTTACATGGACTTACTTTTTACACTCTAAGGATGAGACTGCAGGTATCTTAAAGGACTTTGTCACCAAAGTTGAAAAACAATATGACTTGCCAATAAAAGTCTTTAGAAGTGACAATGGAACAGAGTTTAAAAATTAGGAGTTGGATAACTTCTGTGTGTCAAAAGAGATTGTGAGGCAGTACAGCATCCTAAGAACACCAGAGCAAAATGAGGTGGTTGAGAGGAAAAATAGAACTCTTATTGAAGCTGCTAGAACCATGCTAGCAGATTCTGGTTTGCCACTGTCCTTCTGGGAAGAAGCTATAAACACTGCTTGCTATGTTTAAAACAGAGTTTTCATCAACCCAAGACATCAAAAGACTGCTTATGAAATTTTGTTAAAAATCAAACCATTAATCTCATTTTAAATCTCAAAGATTCCATTTCAAAATTTGCAGCCAAAGTAGATTGTGGATACTTTCTGGGATATTCTTCTATTGTCAAGGCCTATAAAGTGTTTAACACAAGGACCAGGATAATAGAAGAAACTCTGAATGTAAAGTTCAATGAACTTTCATCCCTAAAAATCCCAGCAAATCCTGCTGAGTTTTGATCTAGATAAATTAAAATTTGAAGATATCACTGTTAAAACTAACAATGAAGATACTTTACAATCTCCACAACAAGATTACAGAACAGATGTTGTGATCACAAGTCACTATAAAATCTATTCTGCATCAGAGGAAGCAGCTGTTCAAAACAACTGTCAAAACTCTGTCACAGCTGAGTCAGCCACTGTTGGCCAGTCTTACCCTCAAACCATTGCTTCACCCTTCACATTCACTATTCAATCATCTGTTGGCAAAGGTCAAACATCTGTTGACAAAAGTCAGTCCAGTTTTACACCACTTGGACCCATTCCCCCACTTCCATTTCAAACCTCTGATGGCACTACAGAAGTGCAAACAG
Organism: Ambrosia trifida; assembly: GCA_028751855.1. NCBI lineage: Eukaryota > Viridiplantae > Streptophyta > Magnoliopsida > Asterales > Asteraceae > Ambrosia > Ambrosia trifida. The sequence goes on from CM054129.1 coordinate 81,383,362, forward strand.
ATATTACACCAACAGAGTCACCAAACCTCTGTCCTTCACCACAAAATGCCATCATATCATATCAGGTAGATCTAATCTACCTAAGAGCTCATCCACCAGACCAAATCATTGGCAACATCAGAGAGGGTGTGCTAACAAGAAGCCAATCCTCAAATATCTGTCTTTTTACAGGTTTTCTATCTCTCACACAACCTTTCAAGTACCAAAAGGCACTAAAAGACAACAGTTGGATGGAAGCTATGCAAGAAGAGCTCCTTCAGTTTAAAAGACAACAAGTATGGGAACTTGTACCACTGCCTAAGGATGTTTGTCCAATAGGCACAAAGTGGGTCTTCAAAAACAAAACTGATGATAGGGGTATAGTTGTCAAGAATAAAGCCAAGCTTGTGGTTCAAGGCTTCAAACAAGAAGAAGGAATAGACTATGATGAAACCTTTGCTCCTGTAGCAAGGTAAGAAGCTATCAGACTCTTTCTAGCCTTTGCTGTCAACCACAACATCAAGGTGTATCAGATGGATATCAAATGTGCCTTCCTGTATGGCAAAATTCAGGAGGAGGTCTATGTATGTCAACCACCTGGTTTTGAAGACACATTCCATCCTGATCATGTCTACAAGCTTATTAAAGCTTTGTATGGACTCAAGCAAGCACCTAGGGCTTGGTATGAAACTCTTTCCACCTTTCTCTCATCCATTGGTTTCACAAGAGTTAAGATTGACAAAACCTTATTTTTGAAATGGAAAGGGAAGGATTTAATGATTGTACAAATATATGTGGATGACATCATTTTTGGATCCACATGTAACAAAATGTGTGAAGAGTTTAGGGAACTCATGACAGCAGAGTTTGAAATGAGTACTATGGGTGAACTTCAGTGTTTCCTTGGTCTCCAAGTGAAGCAGCTGCAAAATTGGCACATTCATTCATCAAAATAAATATGTGAAAAATTTGTTAACTAGATTTGAGATGAATGATTGTAAGCCATGTAGTACACCCATGAGTACAGTCAAGCTACTCACTATTGATGACAAGGATGAACTGGTTGACCAAACACATCACAGATGCATGATTGGGTCTTTATTGTACTTAACTGCATCTAGGCCAGACATTATGTTTCCACTTGTGTTTGTGCAAGATCCCAGGCCTCACCCAGAAAGTCAAACCTTATTGCTGTGAAAAGGATATTCAGATACCTAAAAGGTGCTCCCACACTTGGTACTTGGTATCCTGCTAATGGAAACATTGAGTTTTCAGGTTATTCAGATAGTGATTTTGCTGGCTGCCACACCACAAGGAAGTCTACATCAGGAGGGTGCCAGTTTCTAGGGAATGCCTTAGTCTCTTGGCAAAGCAAAAAGCAAGCAGTTGTTTCCACCTCAACAGCTGAGGCTGAATACATTGCTGCTGCAAGCTGTATAGCCCAACTCATGTGGCTTCAAAATCAATTGCTGGATTTTGGGATAACTGCACTAAAGACTCCACTCATGTTGGACCAAGCTGCTGAAAATATCATCAAGAATCCAGTTTCTCACTCAACCACAAAACACATAGACATCAGACATCATTTTGTCAGGGATAGCTAGGAAAAAGGTTTGATTTCTCTGCACCATGTTCCAACAGAGGATCAGTTGGCAGATGTGTTGATAAAAGCTTTAGACATATCTACCTTTACAAATCTGATTTCTAGAATTGGTATGTTAAACATGGAATAAACAAAATAAATATTTTTAATAAAAGCATTAAAATGTTTCATAAAATCAAAATCCATCCTTAAAAATAGCTTTTTGGTTGAAAAATCTGTTAGGGATAAAACAACCACTGTTTCATCCATTCTATTCACTGTTAAGTTGAAAAATCTGTTTCAAACATCTGATCAGATAAAACAACCACTGATTGGTTGAAAATCTGTTTCAAACCTCTGATCAGATAAAACAATTGTTTTATTATCTATATATATATATATATATCTATACATATATACATATATCTATCTAGATTAAAAAAAATCAAGTGCTGATCGCATCAGCACTTTGGTAAATCAACAGCTGTTTGCATCAGGTCTTTGGCAACAGCCGTACACCACCAGATGTTTAACCATCAGATGTTTACCATGTCTGCTCCTACTAGCAGAGTTTTGGCTACATCAGCGGTTTCACCAGAGCCTATAAAAACCCTGTTTTATCACAACAGTCGTTACACTGTCTCATTGTATTCAAAATACTGAAACCGCCTTCTCCATTCTCAAACCCTTACTCTAATTCCACTCACTCTCACACTCGGAATCCATTACAATGGATCTTCAAGCTAAAGCCACCCACAATTACCTCCCATATCTGGTAAAAACAGATGACAACACTCCATTCCATTCCACCATCGACATCATCTTACAATCCAAATACCTGACAATCCTAACCGCTGACGCCCCTATCTATCTTGATACCCTCCAAGAATTCTGGTTGAATGGTGAGTTTCTTCTTCAAGACAAAAAGCCTACTTCCATTATATCAAAAATTGGAGAGACAAGTATCGTCATTACCCCTGAACTCATATCCACAACCTTCTCACTCAATGACTTGTCAGGTAAAGACTCTTTCCCTAAGGCAGAGCTTCACACAGAATTTCAGGAAAGAGGTTATGATGCACAGATGACTAGGTCAACACGTTTCAAAAAGTTTTTCCCACCATTCATGAAATTTTTTTTTCGTACCCTCCTTCTCTGTGTCTCTGCTAAGTCCACTTCCTTTAATGAAATCCCATTGAGGATTCAGTACTTGGGCTATGCTATGTTGTCAGATTCTGACTTCAATTTATCCCAGGGACTGTTTATGGACTTAGTGTCAAATGTGAAAGCCATAAAGTCTGGGTCTAATAATGCTTTTTTTATTTACCCAAGAATTTTGAGTGTAATCCTTCAAATGGTTTTACCTGAAAAAGATTTTAAAAAGGGTGAGTCTATTCAAATGAAGTGTCTAACTGATGAAACTTTCACAAGAATGCTGGGTTCAACCACCCAAGAAAAGGTATCAAAAGTGTCAAAAGTTTCCAAAACACAAACAAAGAGAATTAAGACACCAACTGTTGTCCAAACCTCTGTTGTTGAGCCCACTGCTCCTGGTGATCATGGCACTACATCCAGTGCTGTGAAACCCACCCCAGCCACTTCCAAAAGAAAACGTCCATCCACAAAAACCACCACTCAACAAAAAATGGGACTTCTGGAAGATGAGATATCAGAAGATAACCCTGTTGCAACACAAAAGCAATAAGAAACCACTGCTGTTACTTCCTCACAACAGTTGGTGATATCTCAACCTGACCAAACTCCTCATGCATCCTCACAAAAGGATCATGTTGTAAGCCAAAGGGAAACACATCATGATACATTTGAGTCACTTGGCCATATGTTCACAAGCCCCTCTCCCAGGGCTAATTTTCTTTTTACTCCTCCACCTTCACCAACACAACATGTTCCACAAACCATGCAACCTCTGTTTGAGGCTATTGAGAAAACTCAGGAAAATCCCAGTTCCTCTCTTTCACCTATCAATGAGAGTATACCTCCACAAGTGACTGGGACTGAGGAAATTCAGTCAGCCATCCCACAAACAGAAGTGGAGGCTACACCCCTAGAGTTCAATGAAACTCTAGGTGAGTTTTCAAGTGGAGCAGCCACTACTGATGTAGAGACCATTGTCTCACAACAGGACAGTGGTTACATAACTAAGACTCCCTTGAAGGCAACAACTGATGAGGCCACTATAGTGTCCCCAAAATCAGTTGGAAGTCCCCAGAACCAAGAAAAAGGGGCATCTGGTTCTCATCCCTTGGACTCATCTCCTAGGACTGAACCAGTTACAACTACCACTGGTAGGAATTCAGATGATCCTATTAACTTAGGTGATGAGTTAAAATACCAAGAATTGACGGCCAGAGTACAGTCCATTGAAACCTCTGTTGCTGATATCAAATCTGAGGTCAAGTCAATATTGGAATCATTGGCTACTCTCACCAAGAGTCAACCATCCACAGCTGATATTGCTAGTGAGCTATGGAAATCTGTTTTTCCCATCATCATAGCTAACAGAAAACTAGCAGATCAGACTCATGAAACCTACATGGCTGAAATCAGAAATATGGTAGATGCTAGGTATAAAGATACCCATGCAGACATTCAGGCCATTAAAGACCATCTGCTGAAGACCACTGGCTCTGCCCCTACCACTATTCTCAGAGATAAAGATGATGATGACTTCACAGCTGATGATGCCAAAATGAGGGAGAGTGGCAGAGATAGATTGCCAAAGCTAGATTCCTTTGGTTGTCCACCTTCACAAAAAGGTCAATCAAAGTCTGCCAACAAACCAGGGTCTACCCAAACAGCACCACAACAATCCAAGGTTCAAACCAGCAAAGCTAAAGAAGTGGACAACTCTGCTAATGAAGAAGCGGAAAAAGCTACTGAAGATAAGCAAAAGAGGGCTGACACTTTGGAAGTCAAGGCAGAGGCTTTGATACAAAAGAAGAGGGAACAACAGCAGGAAGTTGAAGATGTGGGTTCCTCTAAGAGGAAGAAAATGTCTGCCAAACATATCAGAAAACCACCATCTAAACTGGCTGTTAAAACCACTGCTATCAAAATCACAGCTGCCACCCAAACCACTGATACCACCACAACATCTGAACCTGTCACCACTACCACCAAACCAACATCTGAACCTGTCACCACTACCACCAAACCAACATCTGAACCTATCACCACAGCCACCAAACCAATCACTGAACCTACAACCACATCACCACCTAAATCCCAAACATCTGCTGGTCCTACAAAAGTGCCAACAGATGTTAACACCACTACTGCTTCTACACCACCATCACCAAAAAGCTTGTACAAAAGTAAGAGGAAATCTACCTTTGTTGTACAGGATGAAAACATTCACACACACCTACCACTTCAACCACACAATCTACACCCATATCTGCCATTCCACTTTCATCATTCTCACCACACACATCACAATTCACATCCCATAGACCACCACCAACCATCACACCATTGGCTGTTCAGTATCCCCTTGAACTTGATCTACTCAAGGGGGAAATGCAATCCTTCTATAATGCTGAACAACCATCTGAAAGATCTTTCCCTTCTCTTCCACATTTTCCTGTTCCCCTAAACATAGACACATACCTAAAATACAAGGCTGAACAGGCAGATGCCATCATAAAAGAGAAATGCAAAGGGAAAGATGATAGGACTGCTCAGGGCATCCATTCAGCAGAGCTTAGCAAATTGAGAAGGATTGAAGATTTTGCTAAGACCCTGAGCAACTCCATATCTACCATGCCTCTCAGCAGTGACATGGAAAGGGAGGTTAAGGAATCACTTCTTGAACAGATCTTGGCAACCATGCCTTATAAAGCAAACAAGAAACAGTTTGCAGGCTGGACCACTCATGATCTTAGAGAAGAACTATTAAGAATTGAAGAGATGGCCAAAGATCCCCCAGCTAAGGTCTTGGCCCCTGATTTCAGTAAAGGCAGAGATCCAGTCAGAGCATTGAAATTCAAGAGAATGAGATAAGAAATTGTGGTTGCTGACTATGGGGAGATGAAGTCTGTTGCAAGGTGGTCTGAGCTGAGGTTGGTTGAAACGTACAAGAAACTGGAAGAAAACAGGAAGAAAGACCCCAACCTGCCCAGAAAACCTGTCTACTCTGATGAACCACTGATGAAGAGACCTCAACAGGCTTTTACATTAGACAGCTTACTTGATACTTCTGGTCTATCAGCTGCTGCTAGAAGACAATTCAAGAAAAAGAAAGAAATGTCTGAAGAGGATCAGAAGAAGTTTGCTGATACTTATATAAAGGAGGGCCTCTTCAATCAAGTACACTTTTTCTCAGATCCCATTACTGAAAAGCTTAGAGAACTCATTGGGAGACCTCCATCACCAAACTCATCCAGAATAAAGGTGCATCTCAGCAAATCCCCTGACTCAAAAATTCTAAAATGGTAGGTCAACAAAGACACCCATGAATTGACTTTGCTCAGGTCAGATAGAGAAGCTCAAAAGCTAAGCATGGATGATGCATATAGCCTGTGTGCAGATGACCTCCAAACAATGCTAAACCTTGAGATTGAAAGAGATGCAGAAGGCCTCTATTCTTTGAACTTTGAGTTACAATTCAAAGGCCAAATCAGAGAAAGTCTGATGAGGAATAAAGATCAAGAATAAAGTCTATGGGGAGATTGTTAGGTCTGCTGACCTGAAGAAGAAGAGATGATTGAAAAGCCAAAATATACTAACAGTTGATCCACATAAATAAACAGCCTTTACAACATACTCTTCCCAAAAGACTGTTGACCCTAACAACTGATCCACCCAAACAACTGCTATGACAACTGCTGCTACAAAGGACTGCTGGAAAACAACTGATAGAGAACAACTGATGACCAAAGGTCTGATGAAGAACAACTGCTGATCAAGTGCTGAAGACTAAAGGGATGTTTGTACAAATTTTTTTTTCCTTATCACAAATTTAAATCTTCAAACTCTTCCTACTTTTCACCCTGGATACAACAACATAGATTTCGCAATTACTGGAAAACAACACGTGGAATATACAATCAGAGTTACTTATTCAAGTATTTGTTCTTCACTTTTACTTATTGCTAGAAGAAGACATTTTCAATGTTCAAAATATTCAATTGAATCAAAAGTAACATCACTGGAGATGATACTTTCAATACTAATTTATATGAACATTTGTAAGTAACATCACTGAAGCTCATACTTTCAATACTAATTTACGAAATTATAAATAATAAATTAGTATTGAAAGTAAGAGCTCCAATGAAGTTACTTACAAACGTTCATTAGACAAATAGATTATAAAGTCCCATATAAATGAAGGGAAGCTTATAATGGAAGCTTCAAGGGAAACTTATAATGTAAGATTAATATATGACTTACTGAAAGAACTGAAGAGAAGCTTATAGCGGAAGATTCATATAACTTCGCTCTGAATAATTCAATTATTATTATGATCATATGTTAGAAATATTACTAAGATATTTATCTACCAACAGACGTTAGGTATAACAAACAATGTTTTACAAAATAATACATTTACATAATCCGAGTTAAGAAATTACATATAAAACACTTACAAAACATAAAGAAGATATGTTGCTTTCTTCTAAAATATCAAAAAACAAATGACGATTATGCATCCGATGTATAATTAGCGAGAGACTTATGGATTATCTATAATAAGTCTTCTTTTTAATAAGCTCTAGATATGGTAATCAAACGATTCAACCATGTTCCCTTTCCAACACGTATATACTTGAGTGCAAAAATTTTCCAAGATCATCCATTCAAACTTCATTACAAATGGTGCACAACATTGGTGTGAAGGCATTTAAAAATAAAATCATTATACATGTGGCATGAAAAATTTAAAAGCAACAAATATTTAAGGGATAAAGAGATAGAAAACTAAATAATAGTTTGCTCCCATTTTATAGACTAAAGAATGCCCTTATTCAATAAAAAATGAAATGACTATAATAAAATAATATTTTTAATAATTTAAAATAGTAAATATTATTAAATTTCAAAATAATACAAAAGTGAACAAACTAAGTTTCAAAAAAGTAATCATGATTTTGATAATCGAGGGTCTAAATCTTTAATGAAGATTTTGTTACAAATCGGGACTATACACAATTATTACCAAGGGTATACTGCACAACTTTTTATTAAAGTACTGTTGAACTGAAGAGACTTTTAAATCAAACAGATTCACTGAAAGATCTATATAGACCACATGAACAGATGAATTAATGGTCTGTTGCACATATTAAAACAACTGAAGAATGTTAACAGCAGATGTTCATACAGTCGTTCTTTACAAATTCTCATCAACAGACGTTAAATTAAGTATTTCTAAACTTCAAAAATAACAAACCATAAAAATTATAAATATACTAATAATATTATAATTTTATTAATAAATAAAAACTGAGAAAAAAATACATAATACAATTTAATCTTTAATAAATTGTTCTGCTCGTTCATTCAAATACATTATCCTAAGTCTAATCATTTGTTCTAGGTTAAGATGAAATGTGGTGCGCCTGGTGTTACTCATTCTTATCTGGTCCAATTCTTTGAGAAAATCCAAATCATTAGAATACTCTACCATCAATCTGTGGTATCTACTCACCGAACCATTATCATAGGACACCATCACCATTTCATACTCATAAACGTAAAACCAACTTACTCCACGATATGGCTGAATCCATTCTTCATCAGAAATTATTTCTTTCAACATTTCCATTAAAAGCATTTCATCAGAATACCTTAACCTAATGTTCCTACCAACTTTATACATTCTTCTCAAAAATACAATATCCATTTGGGCTATTGTTTCCCTTGATTCATAAACATATTGTGTATTATTATTCATGTACACAATATAACAATAACTCTGAATAGAAAATTCCTAGTGTACAATTTGCTCCATTTTGAATAGATTTTTTTTCGAGAAGTCTAATCGATAGATTATTTCAGATTGATAATTACAATCAATAGAAAAAAATTACTTAATTACATATAAAATACCGTGTGAGTTTAGTAAACCGAGTTTCAAGGTCGTCATTATTGTTTGTCACTCACGACTCTTAATATTCTACGCTGAATTTCATTAGAAAACAAAACACTGTTTTATTATTATAAAAATATTGGTTATTCTATATAATTTAACTAAATTTACCTTTAGATATTCTTAAGCTTATAAGGGAAGCTATATGTTATGATTATACCTGCAGAATAATTAATGAAACACACTTTTCTATGTTAACTTTAAAATTTTGGCTCAAAAGTTTAAATTTGGGTGACTGATAATTTTATAATATACATAGGTTAGATCTGTTAATTTAATTTGACTCTACAAAACTGAATAATTGCTATGAACAGTTGTTAGAAATATAATTAATATATTTATTCAGTAACAGATGTTAGATATAATACTCAATATTTTAAGAAACAAATCATAGTTCTTTAGTGATAACTAATGCTTTCTAGATAGTATGCAAATAAGGTTTTTTTTTTTGAAAAGAAAATTTCATTAACCACGACTCAAAGAGTCCTCAAAAAAAGGACCTAAGAGCGGAAAAAAACCAATACATCAATCCATCGGATAATGACACCAAACTTTCCAATCTATATCTTTATGTCTAGACCTATGACGATACCAAAAATACGACGTAGTTTTTACAATTTCCACAATCTCTTTAGGTCTACGGCGTTTGTTGTTGAAAATCCGATTGTTCCGCTCGTTCCAAATCACCCATAAAGTCGTGTAGATAATACCTCTCAATATCTGTTTAGACAGCTTCGAGCTTGGATAAGTATCCGGAATCTTAATAAGGTTAATATTGTTTGATTCGAACTGATATACAACCGACTCTAGTTCAATAATTTAAAAAAATAATTGTTGTCTACTAAATTGACGTTTAATAACACAACACATGTTACTCAAAAAGCGGATAACTTTTGGGCTTAGATCGCTTCTTCCGATCCTTTGCATCTAGAGGATAGCTCACCAACATTTAGTATATCAACATCTTCAAATATTTTTTTTCGAATGGGAGTTATAGTAGAATCTAGTACAGCATCAACAGTAGAAGAATCAGCCGTAACAGACACAACATCCTTCAAACAATTAGCAAAACAAATAATGAACTGTTAAATAAGAACACAAACTCTACACACGTCTTAATCAACTTGCACAAAAACATACTCATCTTTAACATCAGTTGACTACCCCCTGCTCAGATTCTAATTGGTTAACAAATTTGAATTCTCAATCTGCCTCACTGAGTTAAAGAGTGCTCATACAAAACAAAAATACAAACCTTAACTGTTAAGGCATGTTTGAAAGTCAACAAAAACTAAACAATTCCTACAAATGAGTTTAATTTAATACCTCATCCACATTATAATATCCATTACTATTAACCACAATCAATTCAGAAATTATGACTGAATCATCACATATTTTCATGACAGTGTAAACATGGGAGTCGTTTGTAAGATTGTATTCATAAATATAAATTTTAAAAACCAACATCTTGTCAACCAACCGAAACAATTCTTGAGGAAAACTTACACTATCATCCAGCTTCAACTGTCTTTCTCTTATGCGACTGGCAGATGATCCGAAAATTCTCATAACATCACTGTCAAACATTACAAAGGATACACTACTAGTTCAATCCTGAACCCTAACATGCATCTTGAACCTAAAACAGATAGACGAAAAAGTTATCTGAAAACATATATACTAATCATTGAAAAGAATCATGTTATATAAAAAACAAACTGTACATAATTAGATCTAATTACATTGTAGTGGCGGATGTACACTGACAGTCACAGTTGGATCAAAAGAAAGCAGAAGCAGACAATTTCAGAGCTTCTTATGTAACGTTTTCATGAAACTGTAAGAATTCTGATTTAGTAACCACATTCCCCAAACATCTGCGACACGCAACATAAAACCAACCATAGCTTTCTTGGACAATTTTTATTGTTGCAACAACACAAGACATTGGCTCGAAAAAAACCGTATATTACTTAAGAAAAAAAGGTGTAATAAAGCGAACAAATATTAATGATAATTAAAAAAAAATACTAACCCTATCAAGCTTGGTAAGCTCGTCAACATGTTTCTTTTTTGAACCAACAATGAATTCCTGAAGCAATGGTTAATCAAAGTGATTGGAAAGTAGTGTTCGAGAAGTAGAAGCAGCTTCTTGTCCTTGCTTCAATATAAGACTAAAAAATGGATCAATTTAATAAAAGAAACAAAAAATTTCAAATATAAATATAAATCCATAAAAAATTGACAGTGTACCTCCTTCTTAACTCGTTGAGCTCATTTATTTCTACATTGAGAAACACCCGAGTTTCAAAGTTGTCACTTTTACTATAAATTGATATAAATATAACAACTTTATAATTATATATATATATATATATATATATATATATAGGAAAAAGATCAAATAGGAACCAAGAGCCTAGTTAGGAACTTAGGAACCAATCTGAGCCCTTCATCTTTGATCTTGATCTAGAGGGTAGTTATGTAATTAAATAATTATATATTATATTTTGATTTAAATAAAAGTTTTATATTTGGAAGTTAACAAAAACTTACTGCGAATAACATTCCTTAAAAAACTCACCCAATTCAATATCCTAATCAGTTTCTCTAAAAAAGATCCACCACCTCTCAGCCACCACCGCCTTCAAAAACCACCACCATCATCGTCCCTCAGTCGTCGTCCTCTGCAAACCCCATCACCACCACCGCCCCTCCGTCGTCCTCTGCAAAACCCATCAGACCACCCTCAGCCACCACCGCCCTCAAAAAACACCACCATCGTCGTCCTCTGCAAACCCCACCACCACCATCGTCCCTCCGTCGTCCTCTGCAAACCCCATCAAACCACCCTCAGCCACCACCGCCCTCAAACACCCAAAAACCATCAGATATCCTCCCCCTGCAGGAACATCATCGGAGCCCTCAACCACCCAAAAACCATCGGACCTCTTCCCCTGTCACCATCATCGGTTATTCTTTTTAGAGAGAGAGAGAGAAAAAGAGAGCGATGAAAAGATTTGTTGTTAGTTGTTATACACCAGTGTATAATTATACATCAGTGTATAATATATGTATTTAATACTATCATTCTTTACCAGTGTATAATTATACATAAGTGTATATTGATACATTTGATTAGCACAACTATTTATACACCAGTGTATAATTATACATCATTGTATAATATATGTATTTAATACTACCATTCTTACCAGTGTATAATTATACATCAGTGTATATTGATTCATTTGACCTCGTTATCTTATTTAAGGTTTGATCGATTACCTTTTCCATATACATTTGACAACGATACTTTTGGTAGCGCTACCAGTTCAGTACAATCTGATATTTGGGTTGATTTACCTTCAAAATCTTATATCATAACACTCATTTTTCTATTCTACCAATACCTATTTCTTTCATTTTCAGGACCGGTACTTCCATTACAGGTATCGGTTGGTTCCGGGTCATCTTTACTCATTACAACGCATTGTAAGACTTTAGTATCTTTATGACACAATAAAACGCATAAACTTAAAAATGAATGCATTTGTTATGTATATTCCTACCTAAATTAGTTACAAAGGTAAATATATAAAAGTTTGAAAACAAATTACTAAAATAATAAAATGAAATTTTACAGTTTTATATTTTTTTTGTATATTTATTAGAGCTGGCAATGGGTAACCTGTTAAGACACGATAAGACCTGTTTGACTGAAAAGTACACTATTTGATTTTTTGACTTTTTTTAATACTTAGAATTAAGAGGCAAAAATCTTTCATTTCCCCTTTTTGGTACATAAAACATAAAACTGTGTTATAAACATGAGATATAAATGAGTTAAACGAGTCGTGTTCATGTTTAGAACTTATTTGTTCGCGCGCGTCAGAGACCTGTTAACCTGTTAGGGACACGATTTGCCAGTCCTAATATTTATGCTAAATAACGTAGTGTTTTTAATGGGAGTAGCATTTGAGAGGGAGGTTTTAGGATAAAATATTTTGGTGGGAGTTTTGGAAGAAATTGAAATTTTTTAATTTTAAGAGAATGAAATATTTTGGGGAGAGTTTTTGGAGGGAATTGAAATTTTGTAATTTTAAGAGAGAAATATTTGAGAGGGAAGTTGTAATATGTATAGCCACATGAGATTTTGTGATTGTAAGTGTGACTATTGTTTTACCTTTGGCCATACATATTTTTCCATGACATTTATTATTACGTCAGAAAAAAAAAAAAAAAAACTAAGTGACGATGGTGTGGCTAATTGTTATATAAAGTCACATGAAATATTACAATTTTAACTATGGTTATTGTCTAACCTTTGGTTACACATATTATTTCCATGATATTTGCTATCATTTCGTCACATGAAAATAAATAATGACATTAGTATGGCTAATGGTTAAAGACACATTATTTTTTTTTAAATAAAGTGTCGATGGTGTGACAAATGTTTATGTAAAGCCACATGATTTTTTTTAATTTTAAGTGTGGCTATTGATTAGTCTCTGGTCACACAACAATATATGTGGCCATGTGCATTAGCTTTTAGCCATTACATCAAATAAATGTTATGGCTGTAAATCGCATTTGGCCACACTTTTCTAGTGTGGCCACTAAATGTCACGGTTTTTTCTTAAAGTGTGGCTAAAGAATTCGAGAAGTTGTAGTTTTTTGTCACATGAAATAAATCTTGTTGCCATAGACTACAATTGGCCACACTTTTTTTAGTGTGACTAGTAAATGTCACAATTTTTTTCTTAAAGTGTGGCTAGAGATTTTGAGCTGTTATACAACGGTCATATGAATACGTGTGATGTGTGGCGAAAAGTGGGTTGGAAGTTTTTCAAATGTTAGAAATGACCTTTAGCCACACATTCAATCAAAAGTGTGGCACGGCGATTTTAGAAAATGTGTGGCTAAAGCCACATTTTGGCGTAGTGAACGTATATTATCCAAAACTATATAACATCATGTATCGCACATATTGATGAAGAATGATTACCATGGGAAAAATAAATACTTTCCTAAAATAATGGGATTATAAAGGAAACTAATTAAACATGTGTTATTAATAGTCAATATACAATTACCACATTGCCTTTTGATTTAATTAAATATTTAATTAATGTTTTACTTATTTACAATCATGCCATTAGAGATCAATGGCTAAGATTGGTTCCTATGGTTCCTACTTAAGGTATAGTTCCTATTTGAACTCTACCCTATATATATATATATATATATATATATATATATATATATATATATATATATTGAACTCCAATGAACTGACAAAGTATTAATAACCACAATATTAGTAACAGGAGTATAAAAGAAATTCCTTTCGACTCCTTAACCTTGCCATACTGTATAACAACCATTATATGCTCATTAGAAGTGTTTTGAGAAATGAATTTGTTAAAATGTTCTGCATAAGCATTCAACATAGTACATCGCAAAATTGTACCACTACATAAAAAAATATACAAGGTAAATATATATACAAAAATATTAAAACTCAATAATGATTTGGTTGATTTATTAGATCACTAAATGACATACAAAAAAAAGTAACAACATACTTTACAAACAAAAATCAGGAGAACGCTTACTCCAAATCTTAAATATCAAAATTCATCCTTTTAGTTTCTTTTGGAGGTCGTCCAAACATATCTAAACCTCCACACCAAATGACACTACCAACAACATCTATAAAATGTGCATATAATTCAAAATGAAACCCAAAATCAAAGTATACAACATATTAGGTAAAGTAAGAAACAAACCAACCGACAAAAGTTCCTTCGCTTCACCTTTAAGAATATCTTTAAAAGGCATGAAATTAAATCCATGCTCAACACCTTGCCAATCAACAATACGGCTAACAATGGTACAACGATATAAGTTGATCTTATAATTGATGTGCTACAACTTTGTATGTGGTCTTGTTTTCACTGACTCCAAACTTAAATAGAATAACCACATCATCCTCTTCAAGTTGATGGTAAAAAAACGTGCATTAAATGACTCTTTATGAAGGCCTGAATCTTATCACCCTTAAAATAAACATAAAGAAAATATAAAGATCAACGACAACAACTTAAATAACATAAAGTAAACGAAAAACATGACACAACGAATATTTAAATTTATATCATCAATAACAACATAAAATAAACTTAGAGAAAAATTACATTACCTGCTCATCAATCAATACCAATTCCATCTTAAAACTTTCTTTCCAGTAAAGATCCATGATAACAACTTAAATAACATAAAGTAAACGAAAAACATGACACAAAGAATATTTATATTTATATCATCAATAACAACATAAAATAACCTTAGGAAAAATTACATTACCTGCTCATCAATCAATATCATTTCCATCTTAAAACTTTCTTTTCACTTTCGTATGATATGAACCTTCAGAAACCATATATCTTTGGATGGGTTCAGATCACAAACAAAACTATAAATTTTGTTATCAACGTCAATTAAGATGATTTTAACAAAGAATTTGAAAGGTGATTTTATGAATTAATTTCTGAAAGAAAATGTTTGTGTATAAAGAAAAGAATATGCGATAATGATTATATACTTGCAAAAATCACACTTCCCTATGTTAATTCAAAATTTCCCTCTTAAAACGTCAAAGTTAATGGCTGAATAACTACTAAAAAGATATTCAAAACAACTGCTTATAGCAAACATATGCTTAAAAGAGGTCAATTATTGGTCTGAACAGTTTTTTGTAAATTGAGGCTAGCAAACAGATGCTTTTAACCTCAATAGTGATAAATTCAAGTGGCCCACATGTTTTTTCTGAATATTTTAAGCTGTTTAATGACATCATTTTTCGCATCACACGGGCATTGTTGGCCTATCTCTCCGCTTGACAACTCAGCTTTCTTATGTCACTAACGACTCTTCTATTAGACCATGTGTAATGGCAAGTGAAAATTTTCAAGCTCCATAGGGCATTAATCGACACGTGGCATGTGGGACCATTAAGGGATTCAAATTAGGATGGGAGTGTAGTGGTAAGGTGAAGATTTTCATGGAACATTAATCATTTAATATTAATTATTTAATTTTTTTTTAAAATAAAAACAAATAATAAAGAAAGCTAGATTGAACGTGATTGGCCCAACCAAAATTTCCACGGCGTTAAAATTTTGGGATTGCCCCAAAAAACGCCCCAAATCAATAGAGAAGGGGAGGGGGGGGGGGGGATGTGCAAATGCCATAGGGGCGTTTTTTGCCCCAAAAACGCCCAAATCCTTCCTCCATTACACATGGTCTTATAGTAAGTATAGATTATGTAACCCAACAGGACCCAAAATTCTAAAATTGAGAAATATAAAACTTATGAGTCAGACACTATATGCAAAAGTTACATAGCTAAAACTAAGAATTATAAAGAAGCTGAATTTGTATAGTAAGGATTACAAGTAACCCGCAAACAAAATCTTGTTACAAAAGCCAACGAAAGCTTCAAAATGCACATTATGGGCATGCGAAAACTATAAACGTTTAACAAACAGCCATGTTGAGAATCGATGCTCTGTATTGAATTAATCTCTTGAAAAGACTATTAAGTCCAGCCTCAAATCCTTCTATGCAAGCATCTAATGTTTGCAATTTTCTTAGGGTCGCTTGCACATCAGCAACCTTCATCTCATTGTTGTGTGCACTTTTGTGAAGACACAAGATATCCAAGTCAATGATTTCTACCTCATTGACAAATACCGTAACTTTCTCATGTGTAGATGAATTCCTTACCCCAAACTTTGATAGGAGATGAAATCCGTTAGTAGGCTTGGACTTCGTCGAGACAAATACTAAAATGGATTTGAATAGGGAGATTGTGAGTACACTAACTTCTCCAAGAACTTTTCCTACCATTGATACATGGTGATCTACATCTGGATATGAAAGTAAAGACATTTTATTTTCTATACTCTTTAATGTCCCAAGGCTTTTTATGATGCTCTTCTTTATCTTTTTCCTAAAGCATAGATAAGATGCAATTTGATTAGCAAATGTCGAATCACTAGCTTTTCTTCGTAGGGCTGATTGAAGAATTTGCACGTTTTCCTTCATTAGTATGATCAATTCTTTGAGGTTACTACATGAGTCTAGCAACACAATTGACCCTTCCAAGACATCTTCTACCAAAGTTCGACTTTGTGGTCGTGAAAGAGCTTGTTGGGTATGTGGAGATCGAAAAAGCTCATCCAGGCAATCATGCAACTCCGCCAACCCTATCAAACTATTTTGAATGGTTTGCGACGAGCATACCATGGCTCCCCATGCTTTCAGCTCGTTTATTTTGGTTTCAATCGGTATATGAGATGCATGGGTTAACCTTGATGGTAAACTAATAGATCTGAAATGAGATGTAGATGTAGAAGTACAAGTAGAACTAGATGATAAGCCTTCCATCTATATCAACTTTCTTTAAAACTAAGGCAAAATTCAAGAATATGAAAATGTGAAAGCTTTGTGTATATACAGAAATATGATTTTGAGAGTATTTATAGGGACAGAAGAGGCAATGGGCGTAGTGGGTTACAAAGGCAAGGTTTGTCTTCTACTGAATTATTATAAAGGATACATGAGCTGTGATGTTTGATGTTTGTGCATTTGCCTACCTAATCTTTTATTAAACCTATAGATATGATCTTTATATACAATATTATCCTTCATATATAATTTGGATGGGCACTTTGATGACCCGACATCTAATTTTGCCATGTATAAAATATATAATTAAACTAGTAGTGGCATATCAGCTTTTTTGGGACAGAAAATCATGGAAATGGATTATTTAGCGGATCACACAAGTGTACGGGATTGTGCAATCATTAAGTGGTTAAGTTCTCTGTATCTAAGCACAACTGCATAATTACATACGTAACTCTGTCCTTTATCTTTGTTCTGGGATCATATAATTATATGTGATTAACATCTTAAAATTTGCTGAGTGGAAAAAATATTTAATGCAGAATAGTTGAGCAAAGCTATATTAGAATGTTCAGAGAGTTGTACAAAGATAATTAAATAAATTTTTTTTTAATTATCTTTTTTTTTTTTTTGAAAGATTTAGTTAAGTGAAAATTTGTGTACATCCCTAACCTAGCGATCATGAATTGTATTCTCATTCCCAATCACAAATTTATAATTACAAGATTGTTATCATGAAAGGAAACTAATGAATGTGTACCACCTAACATTCCTATGATTAAGGAATTTACATTCAATACAATAATTGCTAGTAAATACAATAATTGCTATTACACCCCGCAGTCGAATCGGGAGGTTGGCGAACGTTGAGACTGCAACGAAAATCATCAAATAAGACTCTAGGCAAGCCTTTGGTGAAGATGTCAGCGATCTGGTAGCGTGACGGTACGTGTAAGACACGAACACACCCCCGTTATACCTGCTCCCGAACGAAGTGAATATCAAGTTCAATATGTTTAGTCCGCTGGTGTTGAACAGGGTTACCCGATAAATAAATAGCGCTGACATTGTCACAGTAAATGAGTGTAGCCTTGAGTAGCGGTTGTTTCAATTCGAGCAAAAGGTTCCGAAACCAACATATCTCAGAAACAACATTAGCAACCCCTCTGTACTTAGCTTCCGCACTAGAACGGGATACCGTAGGCTGACGCTTGGACGACCAGGAAATCAAGTTGTTTCCAAGATATACACAGTAGCCGGAAGTAGAACGGCGTGTATCAGGGCAACCTGCCCAGTTTGCATCAGTGTAAGCCTGAAGAGAAATGTTTGGAGCAGGATTGAGAGAGAGGCCGTAAGCAATAGTCCCCTGTATGTATCTGATGATGCGCTTGAGGGCATTCCAGTGATCATCCGTAGGAGAGTGCATATGCATACATATCTGCTGAACGGCGTATGAGATATCCGGTCGCGTAAAGGTAAGATACTGAAGAGCACCTGCCAGACTGCGATAGGTAGTGGGATCATGAAACAAGGCAGAGCCAGATGTGGACAGCTTAGAACCAATGTCGACCGGAGTAGCAGCGGGTTTGCAGGAGTCCATGGCGGCACTGTGGATGATATCTCTGGCGTAGGATTGTTGAGACAAGAACATGTTGTCACCCTCGTGTGTGACCGAGATACCAAGGAAGTGTGATAAGGGACCCAAGTCCTTCATGGCGAACTCAGCAGACAAGGAAGCCATAATACGTCCACGTAGAGTAGTAGAAGACGTGGTGAGAATGATGTCATCTACATAGAGTAGTAAATAAGCAGTGTCTTGACCATGATTATAGATGAACAGAGATGTGTCGGACTTGCTTCGGATGAACCCCTGCATTAAAACAAAATCAGTAAAGCGCTGGTACCAGGCACGTGGTGCCTGTTTCAAGCCATATAGAGATTTCTTCAGTCTGCAGACATGACCCGGAAATTGTTGATCCCTATAACCCATAGGTTGATGCATATAAACAGTTTCCTCCAATGTGCCATGTAGAAAAGCATTAGTAACATCAAGTTGGTTAATTACCCACGAACGTGATAATGCCAATGTTAATACAAGGCGAATAGTGGCCGGCTTAACAACCGGACTGAAGGTGTCGCCACAATCAACACCTACCTGTTGGCTACGACCATCACAAACCAGTCGTGCTTTATACCTCTCCAAGCTACCATCTGAACGAAACTTATGTTTAAAGAGCCACATACACCGAATAATATTCATGTTAGGTTGACGGGGAACTAACTCCCAAGTCTCATTTTTAATAACTACATAACCACACAATTTGGGGGTAAAATCAAACAATTTCAATGTGATAATGGCAAAGAATATGACAATAACATATAGGAGGATATAATTTACTGAATGAATTGCATTCTCATTCCCAATCATCAATTTATAATTACAAGATTGTTATCATGAAAGGAAACTAATGAATGTGTACCACCTAACATTCCTATGATTAAGGAATTTACATTCAATACAATAATTGCTAGTAAATACAATAATTGCTATTACCAAGTTCGAATCCCTACCCACGCACCGGTGTCCTCCTTGCTTAAAATGATCGTTAATTTTCAATGTTCAAGCTCATTTGAATTTAGGTTCGAATTTTTTATTTTTATTTTTAAACCAAGCATTTCATACCATAAAAACAAACATTACATCAAAATAGCGAAAATAGCGGGCATACGAGTATCAAGCTGCGTCGCCATCACTTTCTATATAGCAAACTCTAGTCTATTGAAAACAAACCCGTGCCCCTGGGTTCGAATATATATAAAAAGCCTATTCTGTTGCGATAAGTTTTAAATTCCATAGTTGTTGCTAGACAATTATAATAGTAAATTGTAGTTTAAGTTGTGGGAGCACATGTAAAACACAAAAATTTATCTTTTCTAATACGATTTGGTTGCCCAATATAATTCCGTTGGATAGCTGTTAAACACATTTGTTATATATAACATCAAAGGAGCTAGTTAAGATTATGAACTGAGTATTATATCTATTCTTTTAAGCGTATTTAATTATAGGGAGAGAAGAAGCTAGCAATGGGCGTGGTGGGTTATTTAGAAGGATATATGAGCTGTGATGTTTTGGCATTGCATCGCCTAACCTTTATAATACCTATAAATTTGATCATTATATACGTTGCTAAATTCTTCTTAGTTTATTTATATATATTAGAGTGATATGGTGTACTCACAGCTAATCCGCTATAGTAAATTCATTGGTATACCCGTATGAATAAAATATATTTGGGTACTCACTTTGATGACCCAACATCTAAATTTGCCACTAATATATTATATTTTTATATTTAGCATATGGTAGCATATCAGCTTGTCGGGACAGATAATTATAATGGGAATAAAAGATTGTTTTTTTTCTACGAATCCAGCTTGAACACACAATCGTACGGTGTGAAATACTATGTATCTAAACACAACTCCAGTATTACATAATTATATGTAATTAACTTCTTAAAATGGTAAAATCCGACATGTAAATTTGCGACGAATAAAATAAAGAATTTTACTAGTAGAGGCATATCAGGTTGTCTGAAACATAAAAGCATGGAAATGGATTATTTTAGTCGACCATGCAAATGTACGGGATTGTGCAATCATTAAATAGTTAAGTACTTTGTATCTAAGCACAAATCCATGATTATTTACGCAAGTCTGTCTTATAATTTTAACTAGGTTTTCTTCCCCGCGCCGGGAGTTTGGTTGTTTTTTTCCGTGCTATATTGCCTAACTTTTGTTGTTTATCAATTCCGCTCATCGGAAACTATAAATGTAAGTATCGGTACCGATTCCGCTCATCGGAAACTATAAATGTAAGTATCGGTACCGGTTCCAATAATACCAATACTGAAAACAATGTCGTTTGCTTATAATCGGTTCAGTACGTTATGGTGTTAGTAAATACCCATGCCATAGCTTGAAATACGAAAAATATAACATATTTGTATACGTTATATATGTGTGTGTGAAAGACACTAAAGAATAAAGGTGTAAAATACCATGATGAGTGCAATGAATTGGCAAAACCACTCTAAACAAAACCATGGCCTCCACTATTTACACCATCGATTAAATATTGACCTTTTATTCTGCATGGCGTTGGTCCCTATTTCTTGTTTTTGTTTTTTGATTATTGGTTCTCATTCACATAATGTTATTTTTATTATTAATCATTTGTGTAAACTATCCATAAAAAAATTTCTGAATAAAATGGTATTTATACAGTACTAGTTGCAGTACCAAATCATTTACCAAAAGGTAAGCATTATAAGAAAAAATGTATAGTCTCAAACACCCAAACCACTTAGAAGGTAAATATCATAAAGAAATTATAATGAAATTTTGTGGTTCATGAGAGTGATCACAGTTCACACACTTGGACTTGATTAACATTAACAATTAACAATTAACAAATTATTTAAATTTCATGATAGTAATAATAATTGCGTTTTGATGCATGTATAAAAAAATTAATGTCATATGTTTGCTATACATGCTATCAACAATTATTGGGTTAGTACTTAGCGGTTTAACAAACTTGAATAAATGTTTCAAATAGGCATAAGTAAAAAGGAATTAAAAAGATGTAAACTCGGCTTTTTTCCTCTCTATCTCTAGAACAAAGTGACGGTTGTTCTCTTTCTTAAAGAAATTATTACTTTTAAAAATGAAATTAAATAAATTGGTAAGCATTCAAAGTAATGAACTGAACAGAGAAAAAAAACTGAGATTTCATTTGAATTCCTGTCTCTCACCCTCTCTCTCATCTACAGCGTTTTCTCTTTCTATCTCTAGAAAACGACGGCAACCGGGAAAGGCAACAGCGACGACCCTCATGACTCCAGATCCACCTCTTTCAGACCAAATCTCCACCATCGGTGCTCAAGAAAACCATCGTCTTTGCTCAAGAATCCACTGTCACTCTTCACCAGTCACCGAAACATTGTTTGGCGGTCTATGTTGAATCTATATCTTTCTCTTCTTACGGTGGTCGACTGGCCGGAGATGGCGGCTTTCGCCGATAGAAGAAACGAAGTACCATTTTCTTGTAGGGTGGCTTTGATCTTCTTTATGTCGATGTCCACCTGGCAATGCGGAGCAGGCGCCGATGTTCACTTCTACATACATTACATTACATTTGGTTGTATGATTCTCTCATTTCTGCAATAAATATAAAACATTTGCAAAGTCTCCACGTAGCATAA
The DNA here is from genome assembly GCA_028751855.1 of Ambrosia trifida. Classification (NCBI taxonomy): domain Eukaryota; kingdom Viridiplantae; phylum Streptophyta; class Magnoliopsida; order Asterales; family Asteraceae; genus Ambrosia; species Ambrosia trifida. The sequence goes on from CM054129.1 coordinate 81,405,788, forward strand.
CTATGATACGTGGCTTACAATACCAAGAGTGTCATTGTTTCTTTTCTGACCATAATGCCACGCCTTAACACGTATCCTGTTACTCTTCAATCTTCATTCCAGTAAAGTAAAGGAAAGACACGTGCCTTAAACTTGAAAATTACAGAAATAACTTTGGTACTAAATTACATAAATAGCCTTGCTACTATTACCTTCGTTACTGTTCATGTTGAGTTTTAATTAATATATACTAGGAAAATTTCCCATTCCCCGCGTGTTGTGGCGGGAATTCGGTCGATATCAGTTCAGTTTATCATGATGTCAGTACAATATTGACATTCGGTATAGCACCCGTTAAAGAAAACTTAAAAATAAATGCCCAAAAGAATGTCAGGCATGTATTATACATTGATTATAAATCATAAAAATAAAAACGAATTAGTAACGATTACAATATCCGAATTAGTAACGATTACAATATCGTCTTGAGACCGCTATTGTAGCAACGGTATCAAGTCGTTTCATCACGGCACCAATTAGTGGTGAGCAAGGAAGGGGTCTTACATCGACCAGCATTGGTTTTATTGTTTTATGTTGCATGAAACTACATATATCATACCAAATAATTCAAAAAAAACAAAAATAAACGCCACGCCGAGGCTAAGTATTTGATATACTTGATTGATTTTGGAACAATCTTTAGGCAACTCATTCAAATAAACTAACTGTGGTTAAAAGAAGTCAAACATACATTATTCAACATTGACCTCATAAATCTGATTCCATGATATGTAAATTAAAAACTTGTGAAACCTCTATTTACCATGCACTTCAGAATTGACACCAAACTAAATCTGCAAGAAGCACTTCCATACTGATTAATAAAGAGTAATAAGCACTACAGAATTTAGACGACAACTCAATCTGCAAGAAGCAATTTCATACTAATTAACGAAGAGTAAAAGGTGTTTTAGATATGCCACATATAGCGCTATTGTGAAAAAAAATCACCTTGATATATCAATGGAGAACAAATCCCATATCTTTGATCATCTATCCAGGTGACAGTTAGCCCTCCTCTCCTTTAATGCAACAAATATGCATTGTTTTTTTTCCGTCAACATCGTAGGTAGAATCAAATGAATATGAATCGTTGTTGTTGATCCTTTATTAAGAGAAACAACACAAAATTGTTTTTTTGGTGTATAAAAAATATAAGTTACTGGTTTCTATTTTATAAATTGAGCATACTGGGTAGGGAACCAATAGATAGTTCAGTTACGTGTACCTAGTGCACATCTTTGAGTTTGTCGACACTCCAAAGTATGTGTTGTTAAACATGTTTTACAATTTGACTATGTTGCTCCTACTTCCGACTGCTAGTAGCATGCATCTTTAAGGCTCAATTAGTGATTCAGTTGAAGGTGCAAATACAAAACCACAACAAAAAGTTGATTACTTGTATAATCTAATGTGCATCTTTCATGTTCCATTGCAAATCCATAATTTATTAACCTGTACATAAACATCGTGAATCCTTAAAAATAATAATCTATAACATAGAATGTTTGGAAACAAAGAGAAAAGTCTCACCAGCCAACTCTCTGTAACCTCATAAAATTTCTTGATCGAGCCATTTGATGGCAATAGTAATCCCAATTATGGGCTTACCCACAGCAAAAGACTGCTCATTGATTTAACTCTTGAAAAACAACTCACAGCCGCCTTCACCCGATACGCTATGAGGACAAAATTTCTGGCGGACGTTTTACATTTAATAAGCTATAACTTCTCAAATTAGGTGGCTTCAAAATCTCACATTCATTATAAGGAGTTGGTGGCACAGATGACATTGTACTGCTATTTGAAAGCTAATCTCATTAACATCTGTAGCAAAACATGAAATCATTTACAAAAATTATCCATTTCAAATTTATTCACAAATAAGTAGACAAAATTGATTGCAAGTTCATGAAACCCCCAATTCACATCACATTTCATGTGCTCAATAAGAATGATATGTACAACTGAATTTCGTGTCATCAATTGCATTATTTTTAATCATTAGTAAGCCCAAGTACCTTTCAAAAAAGAAACCCACCTATCACGTATCATCATGCGGTTGGACGATGCTGCAAATTTAAACACAATAGCATATATAAAAGCATCATTAATGTCATTAACAACCGCATATAACAAAAAATTATAGGGCTACATTGTACAGTAGAGAAACACATCAACAATCAATGCCAAACTGGGGATAAATAGAGTTGCCGTGATGCTTACATTAATGACTGAAACAAAACTATGTAAATCGGTTCTGTAACCGGACGATAATCCAAAAGACAAAATGGATAACCTGCAAGGCACACTCAAACAACAAATGATAGATCGGTGTATGTAACAACCGGCAAAATTAAGGTAATCCCGTACTAATTAATTAAACGCAATTAACATAATTAACCGTAATTATGTGCTGATTATTTAATTGAGGCCTTAGAAAGATAGAAGTTCCCAAATAATGCATAGGAATGCATAAGTTTAATAGCAAAGCATGATAGGATCACGCGCAAGCAAAACTATCCGGTATGGACACTGGCGATTACCCGGTAAAACTTAAATAAGCGAAACGAACTCCGGACACCCGGAATATAAAATAAATAATATTTTCACAAAATATAATGAGTTTTGGAAACCCAAAGCCATACGTGAAAGCTTATTGTACAAATCTCCCGGTAACGAATAAAGTGCGCGTACCGCACCCGATACGCGCGTAGCACGTAATTTCACCCGGCAAAAGCCAAAATAAATCATCAGTAATTTAACTGGGCAAAATTTAAGGAATATTAATGGTATTTTAATATTCGGGTGACACACGGTTAAAAACTCATGAATGCCTGGACGGTACCCGAAAGGGATTAACTTAAACATAATGTGGGATAATATTTAGCAAAGTGGACCCCACCAAACACCCCATGGGGGCCGGCCTATGGCCCACTCAATGGGTAAAATCTTTTGATTATCTCCTTTAACTCTTCATATCCTTAATATCCAATAATTAGAAACTAATCATGTATATGCATGGGATTACATTGGCCAAGAAAAATCAACTAATCACCTCTCTTTCTCTCTCTAACTCACGGCCCAAACACCCTCTAATATCCCCCAAATATTTTCCATAATCTTGCATAATCTTCCTAAAGATATCATCCAATCTTGTAAAGATACAAGTGATCTTGGTGAGATTTGAAAGAGATTATATAGATACATACACACACACTTGAAGCAAAACACAAAAACTTCTTCTTTTTTCTTCCTTGTGGCCGTGGCATTACACCCCCACATCAACATTATTCTTACAATTTTTATACCTCTAAATCATCTCTAAATCATCATTATTCAAAACCCCTTTTGTGTGTTCAAGAGTTAGGAGCTTAACCCACTTGGAAGAACACATTAAACCTCACCCAAATCCAAGATCTTTGTCTTCCCTAGCCTTGAGCTAGTAGTAAGTGTTACATTGTTTTATTACTTGAATGTTCATGTTTTGTGCTATGAAAGCAAGTTGTACATTAATGGGTAATAAAATGGATTTTATAAAGATAATGGGTTTTGTTAGAATAAAAATGAAAGAATAATAATAACATTGATGAATCTTGGATTTATATTAATAGATGTAATGTTTGAAGAAAGGATGATGAAATACACATACACTTGAGAAAAATGGTGATTTGGGTATGATTAATGAAAAAGACTTGAATGTGATGAAAGATGGTTTTAATCATCATAAGATGACTAGTTAATGTCAAAAAGATATTAAAATGGGTTGGAAAGTCATAGGTGAAAAAGTTCTATCTTCAAAGTCCACTCACTTTGGATGAAAATATGGAATAAACATGTTAATGACATCTAGGATGGATTAGAAGATCATTAAAAGTGAAAAGAAGTAAAAACAACTAAGCATTAAGAAAATGGTTCTTCAAAGTCCACTAAAATGAAAGAAAAATATTAACTTTGAAAGTTAGAGTGAAAAATGCTACAAGTATAAGTTAAAGGACTAATATGGCAACTTTGGAAGTTGAGGGACTAAAATAAATATTTTGGGAAACTATTAGTCCAAAAACACAATAATGGAAAGTTTGGTGTCAAAAGTGTAAGTAATAATTTTACAAGGTTGAGTTGGTAAACACTAGTAACATACTTGGGCATTTTGCATAAAAGTTTACTTTTATAAAAATGGATGTTTATAAAAATAAAAGGAGTAACACGAGTATTTTATAAAATAAGATTTTATAAAATAAAGACTTGGGAAGACTTGTACAAAAATAGGATACTTTTATATAAATGGGAATATAAAAGTATCGGAAACATTTTTGGGTAACAAGTTAGACAAGTTGGGCTAAAACGTACAAAGTATATTTTTCCAAGAAATAAACGTTCGGAATCGGAAGTAGGAACAATATTTCCATGAGGACGCGCAATGGAAATAAATATGAAAAACGCTAACTAACGAACTTAGTTACACGAACTACCGTAAACGGACACATAAGAAAAATGCCATTACGACAAGATAAAAATATACATATATATTTTAAGGAAATAAAATATATATAACAAGGGTGAAACGTGCGAAACACTTTCCTAAGTGTAGAAGGAATATTCGTGGGAAAGGAAAAACACAACGTAACGAATTAAAAACGCTAAACGACACATGAACATAACAAGTAGTATCCACGCGATGATATATGTACATATGCTCGTTTTCGACGAAATTCTAGTATATCTATTTGAATGGGAAAATAGATATGAGAGAAGGAAAACCGAGACGAGTAGGTGAAATATATCTACAAACGTGTGAATACCGACAAGATCCTAGTACATTTATTTAAATGGGAAAAATAAATGTATGGTGTGATGAGTCTAGTCGGGCGTTAAGAATATGTTACCAAACGACAAGAACTTAGCATATTTATTTAAATGGGAAAATAAATGTGTGGCAAAGTGAGTCGGGTCGGATAATAAGGAATCACATTATATCGAGCGAAACGATCTTAAGTATAATTATTTAAATGGGAAAATAATTATACGTTGGGTAGAGTCGTGTCGAGTATAATATTGAACAAGTCATAAAGAATATTAATAAGAATAATATATGACTTGCAAGGAAAGGGTAATCCATCGCCATTGAACCTAGGATACGAAACTATTAAACGGGAATTGGGATAAAGACGTGGTCGGGAAGTTGGGTGTACAACTTGCCAAGGCACATACACCATAGGTGTAGTGACTTATACGCCTAGAACAATTGTAGGTGCGGGACCACAAACTTTACTATTTTCTTCTTTGAGCCGAGCACTGTTACAGGTGAGTCTCACGGCCCCATTTCTAAACTATTTAACGTTTTTACGGGGGAAAGATATGTTGGGATTGTATGACGGGTTGGATACTTGAGTAAAGATCGCCACTCGGGGTTGAGACCTCCCCACTATAATCATTAATTCAGGAAAGAGAAACCAAAGGAATATTTGGATAGTACTATTGGTGCCTGACAAGGCCCACCCCTAATCGATAGCGTCGATTATGCATCGGCGTATGCCTGGGGTGCACGTATTCTGAAAACAAGTCGTAGGAATACCGAGTAACGACTTGGGGCGGGGGCATTATTAATCGTCTTGGTTTGGTTATAGGCTCAAGTAAATTGTAGGACTTTGCAACTCCTATAAATGTCATAACAAGGATATTCCCACTTAATAAAGTTTTATTAAATCAAAACCTGTGAACTCACCAATATTTAAATATTGACGATTTTCAAACATATCTTTCAGGTAATTGAATGATGAAGGTTAGCATGGCGAGCAGGGTCGGGGGTATCTCCAAGTTGGGCGTTGGGAATGTCGTAAAAGGGTCTCATCTCTTTATTCCATGGACTTAGGGATAAAGGGAGAAGCCTCCTTATTAATTTCAAAAACAATTTATGATTATGTACGGATAATTTGACATGATTATTGGCGTTGAATAAATGCCCGTTTGTTTAATTACTATTGTGGTTTGCATTAATCTTGGCTTAATACTTTTGAACCGTCGCGCCACGTGTTTCCGCCATAGGCGTGGTGTGACAGTGTTTAAACCTAAAGAAATGAAAATCGGCAAATAGTATTTGAAACTAAACCTGGCGACCCCTCTTTTTCACAGGTGGCGCGATTTTGGTTACTGGATAGAAAACAAAGCGGCGTTTTTTCGGTTACTCGGTGGCTGCCGCCGTCGACATCACCAATTCCACCCGATTGGATTGGGTAATATCATAGCTTACCAACAGAACATGCAACTAAAGTTTTAAAAATATTAATAATTAGATATTTATAAATTATGATGATAAGTAGTATTATATATTCTCTTTTTAATGAAAATACAAATATAGTCATGCTTACCGCTTACCTTTGATTCTGTCATGTTTTACCCAAAACAGTTCATCTAAGGAAGCAACAAACCTAACTATTTAAACTTCCCATAGAACAATACGACATGTTTATCTTAACCGATAATTATCATCTATCATCATTATCCTTTATCTCTTAGAGTTGTATTCTATTTAAAATAGGTTTATCTTATATTTAGTAATGTTTATCGGTTCCTATTTTGATTGTAATCTATCCCTATATAAAGGGCTCCATGTAATCATATTATTCATTCAGAAATTCAATAATACAGAAACCTTTATGGTATCAGAGCTTCGGTTTTGATTACCTAAACCTTTTTCGTTCCCTTCTTTTTTTTCTGTTCAGCAGGCTTCGGCTGCTGCTTCAGCAGGCTTCGGCTGCTGATCAACCACCTACAACAGCAGAATCCGAACCACCTAAACATCCTAAACCCCAATCCCTTCACCCCGCCTATTCCGTAACCAACATAAACAGTAAAATCCATACCCTCGATGGCACCACGGTCACCTATACCTCATGAGTGAAGCTTTTTAAGCTTCACGCCATGGCGTATAAGGTCCTTGATCACATCGACACCACACCACCCCCTGACCCGACTGATCCTAAATATTCGGAATGGAAAGAAATAGACGCACTGGTTTCCCAGTGGATTTACAGCACTCTTGCTGATGGTCTTTTGCCAGACATCTTAGATACCGAAGCCTCGGCTCGAACTACATGGCTGAAACTCGAAAAGAAATACCTTAGCAACAAGCAGGTGAAAGCAGCAGCCCTAGAAACTCGTTTTGTTAACCTCAGCCTGGATCAATGCAGCTCCGTAGACGATTACTGTCAACAATTAAAAAGTTTAGCTGATCAATTGCGCGATGTCGACCAACCGGTACCCGAGTCACGACTCGTTCTTACCTTAGTCCGTGGTCTCCCTGCGGAATTCGATACTACCGCCACCCTAATCAACCAGCAGCAGGCTGACTGGGATTCGGCACGTACCATGCTTGCCGATGAGGTATTACGCCAGGAGGCTAGCAAACCAAAGACCTCGTCGGTCCTCGCCGCCGCTACCGGTAACCCTCCTCCACAAACTCAGCCTCGAGGTAGCACCACCGGCCACCGGTCTTCTTCAGGTGAGGCCGCTGATTCTCCTCAGCAGTACTACAGGGGTCGAGGTCGTGGGACTGGCTACAGAGGAAGAGGCCGCTCAGCTTCAGGGAGAGGACGTAGGTTTAGGCAGAATAATAGTTGGACTTTTCAACCCAACTCTTACCCCCAATGGGCCTGGTGGCAAACACCTCCATGCCCTTACCCCTCACAATCACCTTGGAGGCCCAATCAGTCAGCCCAACAACCCCACCCTTCGGCCCACTTTACTGGATACCCACCACAGTTTGGGTTCAGCCCCTACGGCCCAAATCAGCCACAGCAGGCACAGTACCAGTTTGATGCGTTAAACCCATCGGATCTCAGTGCTGCTTATCAAACATCTCAACTTGCTTACACGGATCCAAATCTCTACTTTGACACTGGAGCTGAACGGACCGTCTCAAACAATAAAGGTATAATTTCTCGCCCTGATTCTTTTCCTGTTTCCACTAAAATTTGGGTAGGCAATGGCAATGTTTTACCTGTTGAGGGTTCTGGCACGGGCTACCTCCCAATCCTCAACCGTACCTATATCCTACCTAATATACTTTTCAGTCCTAAAATCATTAAAACTTTATTATCTGTTAGACGTTTCACCCGTGAAAATAGTGTGTCTATTGAATTTGATCCGTTTGGTTTTTCTTTGAAGGATCTCAAAACGGGACGCCACCTGTCCCGCCACAATAGCACGGGGGAGCTTATCCAATTACACCACCAACACTTCCGCCTCAAGCTTGCTCTCTCACCATCTCCTCACTACCATGGCATGACAGACTTGGACATCCTGGCTCCCAAGTCTTAGATATTCTTAGTCGTAATTTTGGTTTTTCTTGTAATAAAAGGAAACTTTCTAGTTTTTGCAATTCATGTCATTTATCTAATAGTAAACATCTTCCTTTTTATGAATCTAACTCGTTTACTTTTTCACCTTTTGACATAATTCACTGTGATTTGTGGACCTCACCCATTCTAAGTAAATCCGGCTATAAGTATTATATGGTTTTAATTGATAATTTTTCTCACTTTATCTGGGTCTACCCGCTCAGATACAAGTCGGAAACGTTCCCCACGTTTGTCAAATTTCACCGCCTTATTGCCACCTAGTTTCAACGAAAAATTAAAACCTTTCAATGTGACTTAGGCGGAGAATTTGACAACAATGCCTTTAAGACCTTTGCCACTCAAAACGGTCTCCTTTTCCATTTTTCTTGCCCTCAAACCTCCTCACAAAATGGCAGAGCCGAACGGATGATTCGTCGTCTCAACGACATCATTCGCGCTCTACTCGTACATGCCCACTTACCCTCTTCCTTTTGGGTCGAAGCCCTACATACCGCCACCTACCTACACAATATTTTACCCACTAAACGCCTAAATTTCTACACACCCACCTTTGTTCTTTACCTTCGGCATCCCACATACGAACACCTTCGTGTGTTTGGATGTGCCTGCTACCCAAACCAATCCGCCACCCAACCCCATAAATTACATGCCCGATCCATTCGGTGCATTTTTCTTGGTTACCCCCCGGATTTTCGGGGTTACCGGTGCTTCGACCCTACCACTGGCAAGGTCCACATCTCTCGCCATGTCACTTTTGACGAGACCACTTTCCCTATTACCATCCCTATTACCCCTTCTTCTTATAACTTTCTAGACGAGACAACCCCCCCCCCCCCCCTCGGGTTTCTCATTTGTCCGTCCACCGCCCACCCTACCTATCCCTTCCCCTGTCCATCCTCACACTCACCCTACCGCTACCCCGTATCCCATCACTTATTCTCGTAGACCCCGACCAACACCGGCCCCACAATCTGCCACGGCAGCCCCCCCCCCCCCCCCGCAGCACCTACCCACGGCCCCACCACCACAGCCTACGGCCACACCACCCCAACCTCCATCCGCCCCTACCCTTAACTCACATCCCATGACCACTCGCTCAAAAGCGAAAATCCTACACACTACCACTATCTCTCCCATACCCAAGACCTATGCCAATGCCTTTGACCACCCTCATTGGTTGCATGCTATGCAGACCGAGTTTAGTGCGTTACAGGTTAATGAAACATGGGAGCTTGTGCCACGCCCGGTTGATCGCCCGGTTATTCGATGTATGTGGCTTTTCAGGCACAAGTTTAAATCCGATGGAACTCTTGAAAGGTATAAAGCACGGTTGGTTGTTAATGGGAAATCCCAAACCGTGGGAATTGATTGTGAGGACACCTTTAGCCCGGTTGTCAAGCCAGCCACCATCCGCACTGTTCTCTCTAATGCAGTTTCCCGCTCTTGGCCTATACATCAGTTGGATGTTAAGAACGCCTTCCTCCACGGGCACCTAAACGAGACAGTTTTTATACACCAACCGCCTAGATTTGTTGATAAGCGGTACCCCAATTTTGTTTGCCGGTTGAAGAAGTCACTGTATGGGCTTAAGCAGGCCCCTCGCGCTTGGTATATGCGTTTTGCCAACTACATTTTCGCTCATGGTTTTCGCAGCAGCACATGCGACAACTCGTTATTTATTTATAACAAGGGTGACCAGGTTGCTTATTTATTATTATATGTTGACGATATCGTCCTAACAACTTCTTCTGTTCCATTTTTGAATGAGATTATTTCTACACTCTCACGCGAACCATGTGCTACTCCAGTGGATCTCTCTGCGAAGCTTAGTGCTTCTGATGGGCCTTTATTTCATGACCCTACGTTATATCGTAGTCTGGCCGGTGCTCTCCAATGTCTTACTTTCACACGTCCAGATATTTCTTATGCCGTACAGCAGATTTGCTTATTCATGCACCAGCCACGAGAGCCTCACTATGCGTTTCTAAAACGGATTATTCGTTATATTCAGGGCACGTTGACTTATGGCATTCGCATCCTTAAGTCCACTACTCATTCGTTGGTTGCTTATTCTGATGCCGATTGGGGCGGCTGCCCAGATTCTCGACGGTCTACTAGTGGTTACTGCGTTTTCCTTGGTGACAACTTGGTTTCCTGGTCATCCAAACGTCAGCCAACGATTTCTCGATCCAGTGCAGAGGCTGAGTACCGTGGGGTTGCGAACGCCGTTGCTGAGGCCACCTGGCTTCGAAATCTGATGTTAGAGTTAAATCTTCCTCTTCGTCGTGCCTCAGTTATTTATTGTGATAATGTGTCTGCGGTCTATCTCTCGGATAATCCTGTCCAGCACCAGCGGACCAAACATATAGAGATAGACATCCATTTTGTTCGGAAGAAGGTGCGAGTTGGGGATATTCGTGTGTTACATGTGCCATCTTCATTACAGTATGCAGATATTTTTACAAAGGGGATTTCGCGACAATTGTTTGAAGCCTTTCGATCCAGTTTGAGCGTTTGTCCTACGCCCGCTCGAACTGCGGGGGAGTCTTAACCGATAATTATCATCTATCATCATTATCCTTTATCTCTTAGAGTTGTATTCTATTTAGAATAGGTTTATCTTATATTTAGTAATGTTTATCGGTTCCTATTTTGATTGTAATCTATCCCTATATAAAGGGCTCCATGTAATCATATTATTCATTCTAAAATTCAATAATACAGAAACCTTTAGTTTAGAATAATGCAATTGTTCAAACCTGCATATGTTTCAAAATTGAAGAGTAATCAGTTTGATATTAAAGAGTCAAAATTGTACCATTCACAATTACACCTCAAATAATTATGAACAATCTGTAGACGTAAATTACATCACGTTTAGCAAGCCTTCTTTCTCAGCCGATTCATATATGGCGATTGACATTTATAGCCTCTGGCGGGTCTTCTCTCGGGCCGGACGATGCCCCGGCCCGCCCAACATTTTCTCTTTATAGTGTATGTTTTACCGAAAATTTTCAAAAAAATTATATGTATTGAATTCGGCCCTACCAAAATGACTCCGGCCCTATCAGTTTTTCCATTCAAGATCCGCCAATGTTATATAGCCAACCTTGAAATGACAAAAGCAACCCGCGAGGAGCGAGGACACCTTATCAAATAAAAAACTTGCAAAAGCTGAATATTCAATTTACCACCGATCCAATAGTGCACATCCAAATGAACAATTCCAGTCGTTTTATCAAACCTAACATTGACAACGACGTATCATTTAAATCCAAATTTATTATAAGTTAATCCCACAAATCATCCAAGAAATTAAAACCATACCTTGATGGGTAGCACAACTAATGAAGGCATTGAAAAAATTCTGTACCAAAAAAAAATCCAAAAAAAATTGCTTAACATCGTCATCACCATCATCCATATTCAAATAATTTAATAGAAAGTGTACAAAAACATAAATAAGTAACAAAATATAAGTTGTTAGAGCTCAAGAAACATACTCAATTGCAAGCAAAGGTGGAAATATAAAAACAAACCAAACAATAGGTAGAAAAAGCAGCACCTCAACAAAGAGAAAGCAAAATAGGTGTCGGAACGTAGATCGTACTGCCGGTAAATCAAGTAGGTTAGTTTGCTCCTCTAGTTTCTGCAAGTGACCTCTGATTTGAACCTAGGGGTAGTTAATCATGTTTTTGGAGCCACCTGACTACCTCCACTAACGTTTGGAGAGGTAGTTAGGTTCGCTGTTGGGTTTCCGTCACTACCACTATTGGAACCGTCAACGTAGGGAAGATAGATGATGAGGCGATGCCATCATTACCATCGTCGCCGCCATGTGCTGCCGTACACCGGCCAGCGGACAACAGGGTTCTCCCATGTGTGTGAGTGTAAAATGGAAAAGGCAGAGGATGAAAACATGTGTACAAAAAGTCTGGGCAAAAGAAAACACAAAGACGTGGAAGGTAGGAGATGAAGGCATGTGTGAAAAAAACAAAAAACAAAGACGTGGAACAATGATGAAGTGCCAAGAAGAACAACCGACCACCTCTACAAATCAGAGGATGCCAGCAGAACTTCTACTATTCAACTTGAGTCTTCAATAATATATATATAACTCCGGATCATAAATTTATTGTCACTAAGGAAACCATGGTTAAGTACTTTGTATCCATCTAAACAATCTATTTTTTGGCCTAGTGGTAAAAGGGCTGGTTCTCTCTTTGGGGGTGTCGGGTTCAATTCCCACAGGAAGCATGTGATGGATACCCCCACCCTTGTGGTGGGGTAGGTGGTTGGGAAGTGATGGAGAGACCCTTGACCCTTGTGGTCATGGGTTCGACTCCTGATCCCTCCAGGTTTTACCGGTTCACTACCATCGTGCCTTCGGACGGATTTATGGGCCGGGTTTTCCCTGGAACTGGAGACGGGTGGGCCGAAGGGCTCTGTCCGTACGGACTAGAGGCCGTCTGGGCCCCTTTCGGCCATTGGGGGCCGCGTACAGAGTACCCGGCAATACTTTAGTTGATCGTTCAAAAAAAACAATCTATTTTTTTTTAAATTAAACTTCATTCAACACCAAAAACGCTCACTATTACCAAGATGAAAATAGCGAGGCGAAAACCAAACAATCCATTGATTTACATTACATCAAAAGCACGCCACCTCTCCCACTCGATAGTTTCATGTTTAAATGTACAATTGTACCACAAGAATCCCAATGTTTTATCATCCATTATAATGTCGGCGACACTAGAATTTTTACCTGCAAACAGCTTCTCATTTCTGGCCCTCCATATCCTCTAACTTGTGATAATAAAAATTCCTTGCAGCAACTTCTTTTTGTTAGCCGAAACTGCATATAAATGGTGCAGACCAATCAGATCTACAACACTGAAGATGAAGATTTAAGGAATACGACACCACACAGAAAAGGCATGCCATACTGCAGCCGAGATGCTGCACCCTGTGAATATGTGCTCAGTTATTTCCTCATTGTCCACGCACCACAAGCAAAGTCTATTTTCCACATTAATGTTCCTTCTAACCAAAGCCATCTTCGTCGGAAGCCGATCCAAAAATACCCGCCACATAAAAATATTGCACTTAGAAGGCACCCATTTGCTCCCATTAAAACTGAAATGGTCAGACCCTGTATCCCGCTGCACGCATCCACTTTTTTGTTCCTGAAACCGTGAACTCAAGACTGTTATTATTTTTACATTCCCATCTATCTTCACGCTCATCCATTAAACAACCATCCAACAAACTTTCCAGGTCAGTCTGTTCCGGCATCTCCACACCCGAACCCAAAGCATCTTCCAATTCCACATAATCTTCATTCCTTCTTCTGAAACTGAGCAGCGATCAGCCTCAAGACAAAGTTTTTTCTTTTCCTTTCAAAACAAATTCAGAAACCTATCCTTAAGTGCCTCTTCGCCTAACCAAACATCAATCCAAAAGCGTATTTGTACCCCATTACCCACCCTACCACGAATCATATTATTAATCCCAATCCCTTCTACCTTAAACTTGTTCCAAAAATTCACAAGTGTCTTCTATACTCCCGACGTATTGTTACAAACCGGAACCACACCCCACCTTCTAGTCGACCCATGTATCGAGTCAACAACCTTTCTCCAAAGTAACTTTTTTCCGTGCAATACCTCCAAAACCATTTTATTAACAACACATTATTATTCAACTTTAAGCTCGAGATTCCCAAACCGCCTTCCTTTACCAGTTTAGTGACCATCTCCCAAGAGACCCAACTCATTTTTCTCACCTCATCCGAACCACCCCACAGAAACCTTCTCATTAAACCTTCTAAAGTCTCAACTATCTTAATAGGCGGCTTGAACAATGAGAAGTAATAGGTAGGCAAACTATCTAACACTGACTTAATCAATGTCACCCTCCCTACAATAGATAATGAACTAGCCTTCCACTTCAATAACTGACACTTGAATACAGTCACCACGGGTTCCCAACTGGATACTCTATTCATATTTGCCCCCACCTTGATTCCTAAATACATAAAAGGAACATCGCGATATTTGCACCCCAAAGATTCGGCTTTCGAACTAACATCCACTTCGGGCACACCCACCCCATATAATATTGACTTATGTATGTTGATATTCAATCCAGAACACAAGAAGAACACCCGAAGAATTCTCTTCATATTTAAAATCTTAAAATCGGACCAATCCCCCGTCAACATTGCATCGTCTACGTACAACAAATGCGAGAGCGTAGGACCACCATTAGGTAACCAAACACCATCAAAAGCACCAATGTAGCAAGCTTTGTTGATTAAACCCGAAAAAGCCTCCATCACCAAAATAAACGAGAATGGCAAAATCGGATCGCCTTGACGAATCCTTTTCTCACAACCAAACTCGAAAGTGGGAGACTCATTCACCAGTACTAAACATCTGGCTGACAGCAACACACCCCGTATCCAATTATACCAAACTGTAGGAAACCCATCTGGTCAAAAACATCTAACAAGAATTCCTGTAACACCCCGACCGATGGCGGAATCATCGAGGTGCCACGTAGTGACGATTGTTCAATAGCTTATGGACTAAAAGTGTAAATATTGATACATTGATTAAGTAGTTTATTACATTGAAATGAAATACAACGATACAATGATTCTAAAAAACAACTAAAACTGATATACAATAAATATGAATTATAAGTCTAAATCCGAAAGCTTGAATAATGCATCTCAAAACAACTTGAAACATGTACAAAAATAGTATATGTCAATATAAAAATGTATTGGTGAGCATACCCTATTTGAATACATATAGTAGAAAAAGATTTTCGCAATTCATGTGTTGTATACTGTTTGCAATTATGTATTTAAGCAGTATCAGTCAAAACCAACCCTAAGATAGTGTGACATGAAATTTATATATAGTATGCACTATTGACAGTAATATGACATACATAACAATGACCAAGGTCTCTCAACAAAGTCAACAAGGGGTATATATCATAGTATTATTCATTAATATGACAGGCCCAAACAGTTAATGATTTTGACTAGTCATAGATACACACAACTAACATAAAGCAAACACACATGAGAATTGCATTTAGTGAAAGAATTTTATTTAGACATAGTGTACATGAGTAGCCCCAAAAGAGTACAATATGAAAAAGGGGAAAGATATACTCACTTTCGCTAAGCTGAATTATCCTCTAAGCGTTGTGAATGTATGTAAGGCGAATCCCAAAGACGCAACCTAAAGTTTCAAGTTTCCAACATAAGTGTCTAAGCTTAAAAGAGTCTAGGGTTCCTAATCTAAGGCATCTAGGATATATAGTCTAAATTTGGGGATTTTAAGTTTAATATAAGGATGAGGCGCAAAAACAATTAAATAGTTTATCAGAATCTCAATACACGAATCCATGAGGTAAATCGAGAGTATAACTTTGGTTCATATTACAAATATAACTAAGTTAAATAATAAGGGTCACGATGAAAGAAATAAATTTAATAATCTTAAATTATAATTATTCATATTTATTAAATTAAATATAAATAATTATATTGATTATTAATAAGATGTGAAAGATAATGAATCATAGTCAAAGTCAATGCTGAATTTTAGTTAGTCAAAGTCAATGCTTCTTGTACATAATTGTGTTTCCTTTGTATCCGATTGTATAATCCCTATATAATGGGCATTGTTATTCAATACAAAATCGTTCAGAAATCAAATACTTTTATGGTATCAGAGCTCCGGTTCTATAACTAAGCTCTCTACCCTATCTTTCTTCCCTGCCAGCCCTTGATTTTTTTTCTAATCTGGTCAAACTCATCCTAATTTCGATCAGTTTTCTGTTACAAACACACTCTTTCAGCCTATTCAATTGTCAACCATGACTAAAACTGCTTCGCCCCTATCACATGTCCCGGCCCATTTTGCTGCTTCGAGCCAATATTCCTCTCCTCAGTTTGGACCGCAACCTTATGAGTATGATGCTATAAGCCCATCCGAGTTAAGTGCCGCTTTTTCTAACATGCAGATGAATCCGAACAATTCCTGGACTAATGACATTATGGATACTGGGGCGGGCTCAAATTAGGCAAGAGATCCAGGTAAAATTTTAATTCCCAATCCTTATCCTGTAAATAGGTCAATTATGGTTGGTAATGGCACTTGTATTCCAATTAAAAGCACGGGCACTAGCTTTCACCCCTTTACCAAACCGAACATATATTTTACCAAATGTCCTTTACAGCCCTCAAATAATTCGAAACCTTATATATGTACGACGTTTTACTCGAGACAATAATGTGTCTATTGAATTTGACCCATTTGGATTCTCTTTGAAGGATCTCTTCACTAAACGGACACTTTCAAGACACAACAGTACCGGGGACCTCTATCCTTTCACACCACATGAACTACCTCTATAAGCATGTTTTCTTTCCACACCATCACTACCTTGGCACAAGCATCTCGGCCACCCCGGGAATCAAGTTTTAAGTTTATAACGTCGTACTTTTAATTTTCATTGTAATAAAGACACATTGTCTCATGTTTGCAACTCATGTCAGCTTTCAAATAGTAAACGTTTACCTTTCTCAATTTTTAATTCTTTTACTTTCACACCATTTGACATTATCCACTGTGATTTATGGACCTTCCCAGTCTCGAGCAAAACCGGTTATAAATATTACATGGTGCTCGTTGACAATTTCTCCCATTTTGTTTGGGTTTATCCACTAAAATTCAAATCTGAGGCCTTTCCCACTTTTGCTAAATTCCACAAACTAATCCTTACACAATTTCAATGAAAAATTAAAACCTTTCAATGTGACCTTGGCGGCGAATTCGATAACCATGCATTCTAAAGTTATGCCACTCACCATGGATTATTATTTCGCTTTTCATGCCCCCAAACATCCTTCCAAAACGGTCGGGCCGAGCGCATGATTCGTCGTCTCAACGACATCATACGCGCTCTCATAATCTATGCAAACCTACCACCTACATTTTGGGTCGAAGCCCTTCACACCGCCTCATACCTTCATAACATTTTACCCACCAAAGATTAAACTTTTATACCCCTACCTTTCCCCTTTACATGCGCCACCCCGATTACGACCGTTTGCGCGTTTTCAGATGTGCATGCTACCCAAATACATCCGTAACCCAACCCCATAAACTTCACCCTCGAGCCATCCGTTGCATTTTCCTCGGGTATCCTCCAGATTTCCGGGGTTACAGATGCTTCGACCCCACTATTGGAAAGGTCCACATTTCGCGTCATGTTACATTTGACGAACACACCTTTCCTTATACCATACCACAACCACCGTTTCCTTGATGACGCACCTCCTCTGGGCTTTACTTTCATCCCTCCTACCCCCACACGATCATCACCTACCACCCCTTACCATATAACCTACAGTCGACACCCTCTCCCTCCACCTGTTTCGACTGTCCCTGCATCTACGGCCTCGGCCCCACCCAACCACCTCATTCTACTGCCCCCTACCTGGCCCACATCCCACATATCCAAACCAAACTGGCCCCCACCCCCCATAACCACACAGTCCAAAGCCCGTTCTACACCCATCCATCTCACTCTCACCCGTTCCCAGGTCTTATGTCAAGGCCTTTGATGATTTTAATTGGTTGAAAGCTATGAGGACCGAATTTACTGCATTACAGGATAACTAAACTTAGGAATTAGTCCCCAGACCGATAGTCCACCCTGTTATACGTTGCATGTGGCTTTTCGACATAAGTTTCGGTCTGACGGCTCTTTGGAACGTTATAAAGCCTATTTGATTGTCAATGGGAATTCTCAGACTGTCAGGATTGATTGTGAGGACACGTTCAGTCCGGTTGTTAAATCGGCTACTATCAGGACTGTTTTATCTCTGGCAGTCACCAAGTCTTGGCCGATTCATCAACTAGATGTCAAAAATGCTTTCTTACACGGACATCTTAATGAGACGGTTTATATGCACCAGCCCCTGGGATTTGTTGATAAGCAGCATCCTCACTTTGTGTGTAGACTTAAAAAGTCTTTATACAGTCTAAAACAGGCACCACGAGCATGGTATACACGGTTTGCCACTTTTATCACGTCTCAGGGGTTTACTAGCAGCTCGTGTGATCAATCCCCATTCGTGTATTAGCGGGATCCTGCTAATATTGCTTATTTACTGGTTTATGTGGATGATATTGTGTTAACTGCCTCTAATGACCATTTGCTTTATGATATTATTCGCAAACTCTCACAAGAGTTTGCAATGACCGACTTGGGCCGTCTACATCATTTTCTTGGCATAAAGGTCGACCAACTTTCTACAGGTCTCTTTTTATCACAACATCAGTACGCTAAGGAAATCATTGCTCGTGCTAACATAACTGCTTGCAAGCCATGTAACACGCCTGTGGATCTATCATCCAAACTCAGTGCATCTGATGGTCCTCCTGTTTCGGATCCTACATTATACCGCAGTCTTGTAGGAGCGTTACACTACCTGACGTTTACTCGTCCAGATATATCGTATGTCGTGCAACACGTTTTTTGTTTATGCATGACCCGCGGGAGCCTCATTACGCTTTCCTGAAGCGGATTTTACGTTATATACAGGGAACTCTTGATTACGGGATTTGAATTGTTAAATCCCGATCTCATGATTTAGTGGCTTACTCAGACGCTGATTGGGGCGGTTGCCCTGACTGTAGACGATCCACAAGTGGGTACTGTGTATTTTTGGGTGATAATTTATTGTCTTGGTCTTCGAAGCGGAAACCTACTGTCTCACGTTCGAGTGCTGAAGCTGAGTACCGAGGAGTTGCTAATGCAGTTGCAAAGGCAACCTGGTTGCACAACCTATTATTAGAACTACATACTCCTCTGCGTAGAGCCTCCATTATATATTGTGATAACGTATCAGCTGTCCACCTCTCAGATAATCCAGAGCAACATCAACGCATGAACCATGTAGAGATCGACATCCACTTTGTTCGTGAGAAAGTCCGGATCGGTCACATTTGAGTATTACATGTTCCTTCAACTCTTTAATATGCTAATATATTCACCAAGGGTCTCTCTCGCCAACTATTTCAGTCTTTCCGATCCAGTTTGAGCGTTGGACCTTCCGGGAGTCTTAGTCAAAGTCAATGCTGAATTTTATTTAGTCAAAGTCAATGCTTCTTATACATAATTGTGTTTCCTTTCTATCCGATTGTATATTCCCTATATAATAGGCATTGTAATTCAATACAAAATCGTTCAAAATTCAAATACCTTTAATGAATACTTGAGTTTACAAAGTAGATATTTTCCAAGCTAAAAAATAACGAATATAACTCAGAAAATATCTCATAATTTATATAAAAGTCTGTGATGAAATTATATTCTTAAAATGTAATTTATTCCATAAAAATGATATATCATATAAAGACATTATAAAACAGAGAAAAACTGATGTGAACATGATTATAACATGATGAAATATTTTTACCCGAATTTTCATGTTAAAATAATTAAATTTCGATTTAATATGATTAAAACCACATAAATTCAAAATGAAATACAAAATTCTCTTAAAGATTAGAGTTTCTATGACAACTCAATTTATTGACTTAAAATGGCTCATAATAAATTTTATATAGTTTTTATGATAAAATTAATTTAACAAATAAAAATGAGATAACATACAAAACCGAATCAAAACAGAGGGAAAATGGCATGAAAACTATTCGAACATAATGAAACATGTTTCTACCAATTTTTATGTCAAAATACATTTTATACGATTTTATATGAATTAAATATGATTAAAGTATTATAAAATAATTAAAAAAAATACTAATCGGCTTCAATAAATCCCGAAATAATTTTAGAACTTCTAATTAGTTGTAGGAGCAGGTCTACCAAGTTTCATAATTTTTGGATAAGAAATGAGTGAGTTATGAATTTATAAGGTTCTACAAACTTTTAAATCAAAAATCCCCAAATCACCTAGAACACCTAAACCCTATATTATCCAATTGAATCCCTTAGAGACTATAATTGACAAACTAAACAAAGGGCTATTGATCTAGATATATGAATGAAATATCAGGCAAAAATAATTAGAAAAACTCACAACGTAGCTAGTCCAATTTCGAGAAATAAAAACCTAAAAGAAAGAATATCAAGCTTCCAATTCGCCAATTACAAGAGCTTATAATCAAAACTTCAATTGCATAATTAATAAACTATAGAAGAAATGTACGAGGGAGGGTTTAATCGAATTGAAACAATCGATTTAGAGGTGTAATGAGAATGGGTCACATATGTGGGTTTTTATACTAGTATTGGATTCCATTAGCCATTAAATTTGGTCAACACCATAAAGTATGGTTTTAAGATGAATTGACTGTTTGACAAGGACTTTTACTGTTTGACTGGGACTTTGACTAGGACTTTGAATGTTTGACTAGGAGTTTGACTATTTGATTGTCTCCACGGACTGCGAGAGTTAAAAAAAATCAATTTTTCTAATCTAATCCATATTAAGTGTCTGACCTATTTCCTTCGTTTTCTAAGTTGTTTTAGAACTGAAAGTTAAGGGTTTTTAGTATCAAGGTCTGAAACATACGTGCTCGGGTGTAGATGTGAGTATAAAACATGCATACTTTTACTTATAAAAATTATAAGTTTTATTAAATTGTGACGTTTGGTCCTATTAAATACGAGGGTTAAAAATGAAAATTTTGAAATAGTTGAGGGACCAATTATGCACATTTATGAAAAGTGAAGGGTGCAGGTTGTCACAATTCCTAGTTCACATTGTCATACGCTTTGCATCAAAGTCAATTTTTTAAACCGAAACAATATAGATGAGGCCGCATAGGCATCGGCTCTTTGAACTTGTCACGAAAAAACTTGATCACCTCTCGTTTAATCAGCGTAGGTTTTGTTTCCTAGTTTCCACTAACCATAAGACATGGAATATGATTTGCTGCTTTCCGTTTATTAATACACCCATGAAAAAAATCGTGTGTTATCATCCCCATACGTCACCTAATTATTTCTAGATTTCTGTTTGAGATCCCGCCACTACTAGAAAAATACCCTTTCTTGACATTTATTTTATGACATACACCTATTTAATGACATGCAAAAGTGTATGTCATAAAAAAATGTCATCTTTGATCAAAACTGATAAATTCTTGACGTTTTTTACTGTGTGTCAATAATTTTCCGTCATAGATAAAAAAGCATGACAGTAAATAACGCTGCGTGTCATAATTTTGTGTCACCAAACCAAAATTCCCTCCAAGTCCTCGCACGCCTCCCAATAACCACCTCTCTCTCATAATAAAACTTGAACTTTTTGTTCATCACTGATCACAAATTGTAAAAACCATCTCTCATCTCTCACTCTATAAACCTTTCACTGAAGATCCAAACGATGATATTGTTTAACCATCCATCTAACTCAAATGCACTGACTTGTTGCGATTCATGAAG
Source organism: Ambrosia trifida (assembly GCA_028751855.1). NCBI lineage: Eukaryota > Viridiplantae > Streptophyta > Magnoliopsida > Asterales > Asteraceae > Ambrosia > Ambrosia trifida. Next base: position 81,427,696 of record CM054129.1, read on the forward strand.
ATCGTGAACGTCACTCTCCCCCCCCCCCTCTCTCTCTCATTCTTCACAAAAACCCCTTTCACTGAAGATTGTGAACGTCAATCTGAAGTGCGTAACTGTTATCAATTTTTAGGGCTTTTACTTAGAGGGCTTTCATCGTTTAATCGATTTACGGTTCAGACCTGAACTCTTGTGCGAGGTAACTGTTATCGATTTTTAGGGTTATATTATGCTTTGAAAGCTATCTTGCTGCAAATATGTTATCAAGGTTTTTTAGATCTTTGGCTTAATGAATATGAATATTATAGTTACTTTATTGGTAAAATGATTCAGTAGGTTGGCTCCGATTTAGGACTATCCTAGACGGCCCGGATAATACACATGTTATTCATACTCAAGTGTCGTTATTAATCAGAGTATATATATTTAGCTTAGTTGGCTCCGATTTAGGCCTTTGGTTAAATGGCTCAATTTACACTTGCAAATGTTAATAATATGACTGTTGATTCAATTCTTAAACCTGTTAATTTATTGAATTACGTGTCTAATAGTTATCTCGATGTAAGTTGTTTTTTATTCAGTTCTTAAACCTGTTAATTTATTGAAGAATGTCACGATTAATGAGCAATTATGTGTCTAATGATGATCTCGATGTAATTTGTTTTTGATTAACCTCTTTCTTAAACTTGTTAATTTAGTGAAGAATTTAACGATTAACAATGAATTACGTGTCTAATAGTTATCTCGATGGAGTTTGTTTTTGATTCAGTTCTTAATTTTGTTAGTTTAGTGAAGAATTTAGCGATTTATGTAATGAGTAGTGTTCCGGATTGAATGATTCGTTAGGTAGTTAGGTTTAGTGAAGTTTAACGAATTACAATTATAATAATTTTCTGGATGTAATTTGTTGTTGATTCAGTGCTTAAACTTGTTTTAGTGTGAAGACTTTAGGGATTTGTGTAGTGAACAGTGCTCCGGTTTGAATTATTCGTTAGGTAGTTAGGTCTACTAAGAAATTAACGATTGACGGTGAATTACGTTTTTCAGTATGCCAAAATTGGTTAATCCTATGAGGTGTTATTGATTTTGTGTGGAATTTTGAATTTCGCTACTCATTATCGAGCATAAGGTGCCTATCAATGATCTAGCTGTAATTTGTTTTTTTTTTATTTTAATTTCAAGGAAGTTCCTGTAGCACCCTTTATTAAAATAAGTTTATTAAAATAAGTTTATCATGTGCTTTAACTATTGAAAGAGAAGTTTCCGAGGGAAAGCAAAGTATGATTCAAAGGTCTGACTCATACCAAGTTATCTATTCTTGAACAACTTATGCTATTATCATGTGCTTTAACTATTTGCTCGCCATCTTTATATTTCCAGGCCAAACAAGACTGGTTGACGGAGTATATAAAAAAGCTGAAAGTGTGTATAAAATGGTTTCAAAAGGGTTTACAAGAGCTTGCCGAGGAGAAGGATAAGATGCATGAGATGCTCGATTCATCCGAAAGGAAGTGCGTGGAAACAGAGTGCTGCCACCATTCCCAAAGAAGGATGTGCAGCACTGCACAAGTCCCTTAAAGAGGTGCGTAAAGAGTTATTTACAGCTTTACTTTTAACTTGTTAAATCTCACAAAGAAAAAAAAAACGGAACTCTTTTAGTTTTATTTACATCTTGTTGCATTGTTTGATCAAGCAGTTTAAGGAGGCACTTCTTGAGGGCAGTCACACATTGATGGATCATGTAGAATATTCTAGTAGAGGGATTACAGGGGATTTTGGAAAAAAAAGGATGATGAAATGACTATAGAGTCCCCAGTAAAAGATGTAGAGGAGAACACATTGACGGAAAAAAAAATATCAACACAAGTTAGAGCTGAGGGTGAGAACGATTGCAGATCTTGAGCCTCAAATCCAATGGTATTTATGGGCCATGACCTCTTTTGCTTTCACTGTTTGGAAGAATAACAATTGTTAATCTTTATTAAAATAAGTTTTATGGGTCAATACCAATTTCTGATTCATAATTGACCAATCTTTCTGGTATGTTTATTGTAGGCGCGCATCGAGCGCTCATAGAAAAACACTAGTTAATTATCAAGGTACGTATATTGATGGTCGGATGCGAACGGGTCGGAGGAAAAGAGTCAAGTTACCAAAGCTCCTATGGGCAAAGGTAAGTGATCTTCTTACACTATAATTACGGAGATACACAAACAGTAGTCTGCACCAAATTTGATCATCTTGTTGTTCAAATGATCAATTTCTATTACATTTTGCATTATTAATGATTTTCCACATTAGATATTGCGTAATTTTGCATTGAGAGATTTGATTGTGTGCTTTATATGGTCAATTTTAGATAATAAATTACACTGTTTGAGGATCATGTAAGCACTTGCAACAAATAAAATTTCACTAGTAAAATTAGTTTATGACTACAGAAACTAAGTTCACAAATTTTAGTTTGATTGGTCTAAAATGTATACTTGACTAGTAACCATAGTTATCAAATAAAATTTAGTTTTTGATTAGCATGTCACAATATTGGTTATTCTCTAATTAGGTTTAATATTTTTCTTAATTTTTTTAATGTGTAGTGTCCATGCTAGCCGGGAATCAGAGAATGTGGTTTTTACGTCATGAAATTCATGAAAGAGATAGTGAAAGGAGGAGTCGAAATATTGGGCAATGTAAGTTATGGCAAAATAAACGTAGCGATGCGTTATGATTTATGTAAAATAATTGGCCGGTCTCGATTAATGTATTAATTTTATTGTTGTCTCAGGTTGGGGGAGGAGCGGATCATTACGGGGATGAAGACATGGATGCCGTTCGCGAAGAATGGTCAGGCTACGCCGCAACATTTATTTTCAAATGATCCAAACTTGTTTGTTTGAAGGCAATGTAATGTCGATACAAGATTTTTGTAAATATTAAACGTCTCGGATTAGTTTGTAATTTGATAAATATGGCCGGATTATATAATGAAATGATGTTTTTGTTATTAGTTTGCTAATTATTTTGCATATAATAAAATGGTTATAAATCCAGGTGGGTAAATATGTAATTTTACAGGAATTTTTATTTTAGATTAATAAATTATGACACGCAAAAGAACGTTATAAAATTCTGTCATAAATTTCTGTCATAACGTGTCGAAAAAATGTCAACAAAAACTGTCATAAAAATGCTTGTCATTAAAAAGTGTCATAATGTGTGTCAATAAATGTTGTCATAAATGTGTGTCATAAACAGATGACACGCGAAAATATGTCATCTTAAATTTATGACACCGCCATCCTTGACGTTTTTTTTCTTGTCATCAGACCCTTTTCTTGACACGCAATGCGTGTCAAGAAAGGCCTTTTTTCTAGTAGTGCGCTGATGAAAATCTTCCAATTGTCTTATCCTCTTCTTCATTTCTTCCAACACCCACCTTTCTTCTTCTGAAAGATCTCTAACTTCCATAACCGCCTCGACTTCCTAAAGATCCTTAGCTAAAACCTTATTTTCTTCCAATTCTTTGTTTAATCTCTTCCGGTTCCAGTCACCAATCACTTCACGAAGCCACCTAAACTTTTGCATAAGTCTTTCGTCCGGATTACCAACAAACACCTTATCTTCCATCGCATCCTTCACTACACCATTAAAATCCTCCCTACCCATCCAAGAATTATAAAAACGAAAAGCCTTAGGACCAAAATTCCTTGAAACAATCTTCAAAACTAGCGGACAATGATCTGATTCCTCCCGAGCAAGAGCTAAGTATTCCGCATAAGGCCAATCCATAAAGAAATTCAAGTTAAAAAAAATTCTATCAATGCGACTCATCTTGTCCCCCCCCCACCACATACGTAAACCTCCTACCTTACAAAGAATATTCATGTAAATTGGCATCATCAAGGAAACTATTAAACTCCTGAGCCATAGACAAAGAAAATTTAGAGTTCCTTCTATCCGAATCCCATCTCACTGAATTAAAGTCCCCTGCAATAGTCCATAAACGATTTCCATCCCCTATAATACCAACAATATCGGCCCATAAAATTCTTTTTTCCACCTGACTATGGGGAGCATAAACGTTAAGAAAATTGCTCATAACCCCACTCCCCTTGATAGTTACCGACACGAACATACAACGAGCATACTTTTTGACTTTAACCAAATCAAAATCTGTCGGATCCCACATAGTCATAAATCCCCCCGATCTCCCTACAGAAGCCACCCAATTGAAGTTAAAAGTACCGCGACCCCAAAACCTCTCAAGACCAACACTATGCACACTAGAACTGAGCGTTTCTTGAAGCATAATCATACTAACCTCTTACTGAACACGAATCCTCTTAACCCAATCTGATTTAGCAGGAACTCCCAAACCTCGAATGTTCAGAGACAAGATTCATTGAACCACTTCTTGAAAGCCTTCATTCCTTATCACCGATTGTAATGTCGGGACAAATTGTTCGATATTATCGGCTCCTAGAGACCTACTCAACACCACAGTCTCAGAAACCTCATCCACCTTCTCGCCCGTCTCCACCTCCTTAACAAATAACCCACCCTCCCTACTATCATCTCCGACTTCTGATACATCTCCTACCCCCACTATTTTATTCAGGATTTGGAGTAAAAAACCCATCGATCCAGTGTTCTCCTCATCCGCACAAGCACTCTAAGAAGGACTACTAGATAAAATCGCAATCAACTTGGCAATCCTAAACCAATCATTATCCTCTCTTGGTCTCCTTTTAGGTCTCTCCTGAGCCTCGAAGAACCTGTCCTGCTTTTACCTCCACTTTTCTTTCGATACTTCTTCCTAACCGAGAGATTAACCTCATGATTACACCAAATCAAAAATTATGCATCATTTTTCACCCTACTAGCGCTTCCAGCACCAACATCATCAGAAGGTAATTCAGGCCCACGAATCTCTCCCATCTCCAAATCGGCATTCTCTTCGCATAACGGAGTGTCACCATCCACCAAATTTTCAGCATCGACCATCATATTTCGAACCCCATCCTAACCAGAAAAGTCTCAGCTCTCTTCATCAGTCTTAGAACTAAAATCTTCTATGCAATCCGGTATCCACTCGTACATGTCTTCATCAATCCACACATGAAAAGATACCCCCTCCACGCCAAATCCAACTGATCAACAATTATCGAACACGACTTAGTCAAAACACCGATGTAAACATTAGAGAAATTGTTATCGTCACTCGCCATCCTTGTCGGTTGGACCACCGTACCATACCTACCCCCGATCAAATAAAAAACCTGATCTAGTGGCAATTGCACCGGAACACCATGTACCTGCAACCACACAATATGACCATCCTCCAATTTGTTATTCCCGTTCCATACTTCTAAACTCATGAAGCAAACCTTCCACATTTCACCATCACCCCAAAATCTCTCACATTCCTCATTGTCCCTGAAAACTAACATCACATAGAGGCCCCTGACATATTTTATCGACACCGAACCCCAACCTTTATTCCTCAGCACTGACCTCAAGGAAGTTAATGAGTTGAAGTCGACTACCTTGTCAACAAAGAGATCCCATGCCAACCACTAAACGCTTCTAGATTATCATCAACCTTAATAGAATTAACCTTCTACATTTTCGGATGTCTATTCAACACAGAATCCAAAAAGAGTTCTACCCTCATCCACCTTATCGCTCCTAATAACAGGTTCATCCACACCAATATTTGATCCTCCCACATTAGGGTTTGCACGAAGTGCATGTTCCTTCTCCTTTCATTTACCCATATTATCGTTATTCTTTACCGAGACCTTCCCACCATCTACGAATTTAACCAAAACAATGAATAGTTTATATGAGCCCAACCACACATCACCCATGCCCCCTTCCATTCTTTTCACATCTTGGACATCACTAAATGACACAAATCCACACCGCTTACCCCCGCCTATCAAACTTACGAGCAATATAAGAACCTTTGTACTTACCAAAACTCCCTAAAACTGCCTTGAGATATCCCGGAAGAGCACATCAGTGGAAGATTAGAAACGAAGAATTTAATGATAACCATATCCTGATTTGCATTCCTTTGTTGTTGCCGTGATTGAACCTCGTACCATACGTTGACCTTTGGCCGCCCCGACATTGTCGAAGGATTAGGGTTATGTTTTTATAATTTGGCAATAAAGATTAATGCTAAGCCTTTACATATATTTGTGATATATGATTGGAAAAAGTAAACAATCTATTCCTAAATACGACTTATTGTCACTATGGAAAAATAAACCCAACATCGAAAATAATAAAAATATACCCTATATTTTACTTAACATCAAGATTAATAGTTTCAATTTTTTTTTAACAATCAAGCTTATCTTTTATTCACACCAACAACGCCTTTTCTAGAAGAGACTAGAAAAGAGCAACTCATACACCAAACAAGGAGAATCAAAACATATTTACATCAAATTTCATGACAATCTAAAGATATGTTATTTTGACCCGCTCTAATTTTCATAAATAATTATATACACAGTAGTTGTGTTGTTATGTAAATACAAACAAACTTATAGTTATGTGATCATTCGATTAAAAAAAAAGTGTATTATTGTAAATATTGTCAACTTATGTTAATATGTGTGGTGTGTATGTAATAAATATGTAGAACATATGAACTTGTAAACATTAGGATTATCATTGTAATAGTTAATCTAGGAGGATCAAGTGTGATACATGTTCGGACAACAATGCTACACAAGAAGAAAAGGCTGCAAAATTTAAGGGAAACACAAAAGGCGCGCATCAGGACCAAAAGAAGAAGGAAAAGATAGTTATGACCCATGCGGTTAGGAAGTTATTTGGCGCCAAAAATCAACCGTTGGGAACAAACTAACAAACTTATAAACTGCAACCAACATGCAGGTTCATAGTTGTATATATAAGAATCATTGTGTTCATAGTAGTATATATAGGAAAAAAAGTGTATTATTGTAAATATTGTCAGCTTATGTTAATATGTGTGGTGTGTATGTAATAAATATGTAGAACATACGAACTTGTAAACATTAGGATTATCATTATAATAGTTAATCTGGGAGGATCAAGTGTGATACATGTTCGGACAACAATGCTACACAAGAAGAAAAGGCTACAGCATCAAAAAGGAAACACAAAAGGCGCGCATCAGGACCAAAAGAAGAAGGAAAAGATAGTTATGGCCCAGGAGGTTAGGAAGTTATTTGGAACCAAAAATCAACCAGTGGGAACAAACTAACTAACTTATAACTGCAACCAACATGCAGGTTCATAGTGGTATATATAAGAATCATTGTGTTCATAGTAGTATATATAGGAAAAAAAGTGTATTATTGTAAATTTTGTCAACTTATGTTAATATGTGTGGTGTGTATGTAATAAATATGTAGAACATATGAACTTGTAAACATTAGGATTATCATTGTAATAGGTAATCTAGGAGGATCATGTGTGATACATGTTTGCACAACAATGCTACACAAGAAGAAAAGGTTGCAGGATCAAAAGGGAAATACAAAAGGCGCGTATTAGGACCAAAAGAAGAAGGAAAAGATAGTTATGACCCAGGCGGTTAGGAAGTTAATTGGCGCCAAAAACCAACCGGTAGGAACAAGCTAACTAACTTATAAATTGCAACCAACATGTAGGTTCATAGTAGTATATATAGGAATCATTGTGTTCATTTGTAATCACCAAGATTGTATCAATACTAGATCAATCCATATTTACTTTCTTTATGTCCCATTCTTCCTTTACCGAATTCTTTGTTCATAATATTCGTTTGTTTCAATCAAATTTATGGTTTGTTATCAAGTGTTGTTTGTTAATCCACTGCATAATCAATTTGTTTTGCCAACAAATTTGGTATCAGAGCCAGATACACAATTATCACTATAAAGATAAATCGCCGAACAAATCCGAAGAAGAAAAATGTGAAAACGGTTTATAACCGTTTCAAGATCGTTTCAATAGTTATAGCTTGGTTTTAGACGGAGATTGGAAACGAAACAGAAATAGATGAAAACCACGTCAACACAGATTCGTATTATCACATAAATGGTTACAGACACTGTCATCAGTAGGATAAACATCTATCTCGGGGCCAGGGGAGATCAGACATGATCTCCGCTAGTGAACTCTCAAAGCATAACTCTAAATCTTAATGAATTCCAAACATGAGGTTGCCTTACATAGACCACAAGCTGAACTCCTCATTCGTACCCTCGAAAGTATGAATGAGCAGCAAAGATTCTCATTCGACCTTACAAAGGTATGAATGAGAAACTCATTCGACTGGTCAACGTTATCAAATATGTCAGATCCATAAATGCCCTTATGGATCACCACAATCTCATGTATTACACTATATTCAGCAAAGACTCAACCCTAGTCTATTCGACAACGACGGCCACACACTAAGTGCATCAACAAAAAATGTCACAATCATCCAAGATTTCATACAACGTATCAAAGTCTCTAAACACAGACAAGTATAGGAAGAAAAGAGAAAGAAAGGCCGATGCAAACAAGAAAAGAATTGATACGAAACCATGCTATTATTGTCACAAACCTGGTCATCTAATTGGTGCTTGCAACATAAGGGAGAGAGAGGAAAGTGCACAATTAATCAAAGATGCCATTGACACCGCCATAAGTTATTATCCGAATGCAAGACTTGGAAGTTGAAAAGAATACATAATAGATGACACTTATAAAGAATCATGGCGCGTTATATGGAATGTAAGTCCCGATTTACAAAATCACATAACAGGAAATTTAGATTATTTTTTGAAAATGAAAACATCTTTTGGGGTAGAAAGTATAATCAAAGATGAATTTGTTTTCATAATTGATCAATCATTGATCATACCAAACGTTTTTTTACACTTCAGACATAAAAGAAAACATTCTAAGTCCCACTCAATTAAAACTACAAGGATTCATTGTGAAATTAGAGTGAATATGTATGTTATGTCCGAGATATGTTTAAGAACGAAAATATGCAATTTAAGAATATGATAGAAGATAGAGATTCCAAAGAGTCTATGATAATTGAACTAGGAGAAAATCATAAACATGAGAGGAAAAAGGAAGAATATTTGAACGAATACTTTGAAGAATTAACAATTGATGCCGAAAGAAAGATGAAGAAAATAGAGGACACGGTTTATAATATAAACATAGATTCGATTGACAAATGCATTAAATTCTTGGATATTATTGAAAATCTTGAATACACATTGGCACATAAAGAGATATTAAAAGATCCTTTCCTATGAATGGTGTCATGGTTCTTAAATTTCTATTTTAGAATACCAAACCGACCCATTCCACCAAGAGTAGAAAATGGAAAGAAAGTGGAGTTATACAACTTATACATACTAGTCAAGAAGAAAGGGGGTCACCAAAGGATTTCTAAGTATAATGTGTGGGTTGTAATAGAAAAGGAATTGGGATTGGAGTATGAGGACAAAGATATATCACAGGTTTTATATGCTCTATACCTTGATGTATTGGAATGGCAATATCAAGTTCGCAAAACGGCAATGAAGGCTTCAAATCTAGCAAGAAAATATAGAGTCGAATGTAGCAACATCAAAAGGATAGTAACAATACCAATAAGAATGCAAATGCTTAACAAAGATTAAACATTCTTGAAGAAGACTGTGCACTCTATATGAGGGGAGATTGGAATATGGCCAAACAATTATTCAAGAAAGAAAATTCGACTTCTCAGGGGCTGAAAAAGCACTGCAAGATGCAATGGAAACACTTCCAAGAAGTTCAATGAATCAAAGTTTGATTTAGGGGCAGGTGTTTTTATGTAAATACAAACTTATAGTTATATGTATTATTGTAAATATTCCCAACTTATGTTAATATGTGTGGTGTGTATGTAATAAATATGTAAAACATATGAACTTGTAAACATTAAGATTATCAATGTAATAGTTAATTAAAGAAAAAAACGAGTCTTGGTACTTACCTTAACCGAGGTGTTTATTGTGTTGAACTCGTGGTCGCTGCATGGTATAATACTTTTCTCACACTCAAGGATGGAACCATGACCTGAAAAGAGAGAATATAGTGGGCCATACGAAAGGAGGCGACTTTTAGGTAATCGTAAGATTCCAACGTACAAACACGAAAGTGGTGTTGGCTTGCTCGGTGCCATAATGAATGCCTATATAGGGCATGAGTGGACAAAACATCACTAACCCATAACCTCGACGATACATTTACACTATTATATTTAAAAAAAAATAAGAGCAAGAAAATAAAACAACAAAGAAAGGCCCGAGTTATGGGCATGCCTCCTTTCGGCCCAAGTAATAATGCCAAAGAGAGAGAAAAGGTGTACGACCCTACCAAATATCCAGGTGACATGACAGGAATGGCTGCATGCAGATCTTCTTCTGACAGCGTCAGTCTGTTCTTCTGAAAGACGGCTGATGTGATGTCTAACGCGAAGCTGATCAATGTAGTATGGTGGGAATAGGGGGCGTGTATCTCCACTGTTGGTGATCAAAGTTGTTGGGCAAGCTCTCCCACGCGCCTGCCTGTAATTGGTCTGCGCAGGACCACCGTAGTGACACGCGAGGAGGCTGTACAAATACTTTAGCTTGCGAAGATGCTTTTCTTCTGTGTGCTGGAGACTCTGCGGGGCTTTGTCACCTTTATCCTCTAAGTGCTGATAGATTATCCCGCAGACGTCTTATATTCTTGAACTATGTGGTGGGGTAGTGTTCTTATCCGCGCTAAGATTTAGGACCTTATCCCTTCTTTAATCTAGGAGGATCAAGTGTGATTCATGTTTAGACAACAATGCTACACAAGAAGAAAAGGTTGCAGGATCAAAAGGGAAATACAAAAGGCGCGCATCAGGACCAAAAGAAGAAGGAAAAGACAGTTATGACCCTAATAGTTAGAAAGTTATTTGGCACCAAAAACCAACCGGCGGGAACAAATTAACTAACTTTTAAACTGCAACCAATATGCAGGTTCAAAGTAATATATATAGAAATCATTGTGTTCATTTGTAATCACCAAGATTGTATAAATACTAAGTCAATCCATATTTACTTTGTATCTGTCCCATTCTTCCTTTACCGAATTCATTGTTCATAGTATTTGTTTGTTTCGATCAAATTTATTGTTTGTTATCAAGTGTTGTTTGTTTATCCACTGCATAATCAGTTTGTTTTGCTAATACATTGAACATAGATGAATGCTTCTTAAAATGATCAATTGGTTTAATGATGATTACAAAATTGCTTAGTTTACTTGTATATTATCATATGCAACAGGCGTTTGCAAAAAAATGTTCACTACATATGAATCGTAAGACACATGTCAACATATGATTAGCAAAAAAAGCATCTGGTGAACTCTTGGGTTTAAATGGTAAGGTAATTAAAGTTGAACGGATGTGTTGTAAGTTTTTAGGGGCATTTGTGTAACATGCAAAACTAACTTTTAAAGCCTTGCTTCTTGTGTTTGTACAATATGCTTAAAGAATTGCATTCATTGATGAGACACTATGAATAGTGAATTTCTTCAAAATTAAAACACCTAAGTTGGTGACGGTATATATTGCCATATAATTATTTCTTGTGATTTCAGTTTATTGGGAATGAAATGCAGACTTTCACATATATAAATATGGACACTGGAAAAAGATGAGATTATATAGCTAGCATGTTAGTATGCATTGCTAATATGTGATACAAAAATGCCCATGGATGCTTCTAAAATACACATCGAGCATATTAAAACACTACATGTCTAACAAGAAACAATGTTGAGAAGAGATACTCGATGCTGAATCAATCTCCTGAAGAAGCAATTTAGTCCATCCTCAAACCTTTCGATACTAACATCTAGAATTTGAAATTTCTTTAGGGTTATTTGTATATCAGAATCATTTATCTTATTGTTTTGTGCACTTATGTGTAGAGACATGATAGCCATGTCAACGGTATCTACCTCGTTGACAAGGTTACTTATTCCATGTGTAGATGAAACCTTAAAAACTAACTTTGATAGGAGTTGAACTCCGTTAGTAGGCTTGGACTTCGGAGACAAAAAGACTAGAATGATTTTGAATAGGGAGATTGTGAGGATAATAACTTCTCCAAGAACTTTACTCACCGTTGATACATGATGATCTACACCTCGAAATGGAATTAAAGTCATTTTATTTTCTAGACTCTTTAATGCCTCAAGGCTTTTGATGATGCTCTTCTTCATATTTTTTCTAAAGCGTAGATAAGATGCAATTTGATTAGAAAAAAGCAAATCACCAGCTCTTCTTCGTAAAGTTGATCGAAGGATTTGAGCATTTTCCTTCATTAGACTCATGAACTCCTTGAGGATGTTACACGCATCTAGCAGTACAATTGACCCCTCAAAGGATACTTTAACGAAAGTCCCTCTTTGGTGTCGTGAAAGAGCTTGTTGCATATGTGGTGATTGTAAAAGCTCATCCACACAATCATATAACTCCGCCAACCTAGCCAAACTATTTTGAATGGGTTGAGATGAACATACCAAGTCTCCCCATGCTTTCATCTTGTTTATTTTTGTTTCGATTGATATATGAGACGGATGCGTTAACCTAGCCGGTAGACTAGTAGATTTGAAATGAGATACTGAAGTAGATGTAGATGATGCGCCTTCCATCCATGTCAACTTTCTTGACAACAAATTCAAGAATCCGAAAATATATATGAAAGCTTGGTATGGAAATGTATTTTTGAGGGTATATTTATAGGGATATAAGAAACAATAAAGGTTGCGGGTAGAAGGGAAATTTTTGGCATTTATAGAATATTTTGAAGGATACATGAGCTGTGATGTTTTGGCTATCAAAAACATGATATCAAAACATAAAATACTTTTATTAATCCCAAACCAAAAGATTACACCCAAAACTGTATCAAGAACAAACAATACAAACTCAACTCTCTACCACAAACTCTCTGGACATTCGGACCACTGTCATCTATAAAGAAAGGATTAGCACTAAAAGATCTGGAAAAAGATGTTCAAAGAACTCAAACCCTAAAAGATGATCTGAGAGACACACGTAAACAATGAAAGAGAGAGAGCAAAAGTATCTGATAAAAAGAATAAAAGACTCAAAACTGGTTAAGGGATGTACGAATCCCTTTATATAGGACAACTATAATGAGTAGAGAAAACACATTTTGAATGGTTAGGATTGATTTGTGTTTTCTCAATGAACATCCCAGATTCTCCTCATATACACCCATGGATTGATGACATGGAACGAATACATATGCTAGGCCGGTGGAACACCAAGGCCCAGCCCTTCTTTAATTGTACTTGAATATAATTGGACTTGAATAACATGTAAAGCCCACAACGAATTAGATCACATCAAGCTGGTCTAGGAGAAACACTCGAACACCTCTCATCAGCTGCAATCCATATCAACAATCCATGTTAGCATCTTCTTTGTCCAAGTCATCAGTTCATGAAATTCCACGTCAGCTTTCATCTTAATCCTGCAAACCACTCTTATGCAATATATCAAAGTACAAATATAATAAACCTACAACATTTGGTTATAAATTGATTATTATTTCAACACCCCCTCCCCCACAATTTAATAACCAAATGGATTTTGCATATTCAAAAACTTACACAGTTGTTCATGAAAACTAACACCAAGACCTTTTGTCATAATATCAGCAATTTTCTTATCAGAACTACTCTTGGATGCATCAATAATCCCTTTTTATGATTAACTCTCTTAAGAAAAACAAGTCTAACTCAAAGTGTTTTGTTTTGTCAAAAAAACACAGGATTATTAGCAATAGATAAAGCTGCACTGTTATCACAAAGAAGTTTAAGAAGCAATTTTACCTCAATGTTCAATTCAGTCAAAAGATTTTTTAAACCATATCACCTCAAAAGCAGTTGAACACATTGCCCTAAACTCTGCTTCAGCATATGACCTAGCAACTGTAGACTGTTTTTTGTTTTTCCAGGATAAAAGAGATCCTCTTAGAAAAATGCAGAAGCCAGTCACTGATTTTCTGGTGTTGGTGCATTTAGCCTAATCAGAATCAGAGTAGGCTAAGAGGTTAAAGTCTAAACTTTTCTTATATGAAATTCCTTTTCCTGGAGCCAATTTTAGATACCTCAAAAGTCTTAATGCAATATTTAAGTGACCTTTTGTAGGGCTATGCATGAACTGGCTAAGATAATGAACAACATAAGAAATATCTGGTCTTGTATGAGACAGATATATAAGTTTTCCTACTAACTGTTGATAGCCAGTTATATTTGCAAGCTTAACAGATTTGTCATTGCATATATTAGTTAAGGTATGGTTTGGCTCTAAAGGATTATTGACAGGTTTGCATGCTAACATGCCATACTCTATTAATAGGTCTAGGCAGTATTTTCTTAGGGTCAAGCAAATGCCTTCTTTCAAAGAAACAACTTCTAGACCTAGAAAGTATTTTAACTCTCCAAGATCCTTTATCATGAATTTCTCTCTAAGACAAGCTTTAACCTCATTTATTTCTTTCACACTATCACCAGTTAAAACTATATCATCTACATAAACAAGTAACAAAACAACAGAAGACTTAGTGATCCTAAAAAATAAGGAGTAATAACATTTACTCTGATTAAAACCAAGAGCACATAAGACACCAACAGGCTTCTCATTCCACATCCTAGGAGCTTGTTTCAGTCCATACAGGGACTTATTTAACTTACATACTTTTGTTTCATTTTCAGAAATGAAGCCCTTAGGAAGTGTCATATAGACATCTTCATTTAGGTCTCCATAAAGAAATGCATTATTAATATCCAATAGAAACATCTTCCAGTTGTTTTAGACAGCAATAGCCATAACTGTTTTCACAGTTACAAACTTAAGAACTGGAGAGAATGTCTCATCAAAATCCACTCCCTCTTTCTGACTATATCCCTTAGCAACCAGCCTAGCTTTGAACCTCTCAATCTCTCCACTAGGCTTATACTTGACCTTATATATCCACTTGCTTCCTACAAGGCTTCTTCCTTTACGAAGATCTACTAAGGTTCAAGTATTGTTTCTATTCAAAGCCTCTATCTCATCATTCATTGCACTAACCCAATTTGGGCCAGTAGCAGCCTGTTTATAAGTTTTAGGCTCAAAACTCTTATTTAACATACTGGCAAACACTCTGAGTTCACAGGTCAGGTTTGAATAATTCACCACTCTTTCTACCCCATACTTAACCTTCCCTTCTACTATGAAATCATCAAGTCTCTTTATGGGAAGTCCCCCTCGTACCTCTTCTAACACTTTGTATAACAGAGTCAATGCCCTCAGAATTTGAAGTGTTCTCATTTCCAGTCATCACATTTTTAGCCATGTCATCTTCTTCACTGTTTCTAAGGTTTGTTGAATCAGAAGATTCATTACCCTAGTTGTCAGTAAAGAAGGACTGCTAATCATGTGTCCCTGAATCAACCTTACCTAAGCCCCTTCCCTCATCATTGGGCTCTTCAAGATTATTGGATGTTTGAGTTAGGTTTTCAGTTTCAAAGACATCAAAAAACTTTATGAATTAATTTCAGTAATGTTGTTATCATTAAATCTTTGAAAACAGTTTTATCTTTGAAAGGAAATATAGTTTCATAAAATTTTACATCTCTAGAGTAGGATCTAACTTTTGAATCTAAACTGTAAACTTTATATCCTTTCTTTTCATTAGAATACCCAATGAACACACACTTTTCAGCCTTTTCACTCAATTTATTAGACTCATTTAAAACTGTTGAAAAACACAAACATCCAAAAACCAATAAGTGTCCTTTGAAGGGTTCAAAACCAAACATGAGCTCATAGGGGGTCTTTCCATCCAACACAGAAGAAAGGGTCCTATTGATTAAGTATGCAGCAGTTAGAACACAATCAGACCAAAACCTAACAGGTAAATTTCTTTGATACAGAAAAGACCTAGTGACATTCAAAAGGTGCCTATGTTTCCTTTCCACTGTTCCATTCTGCTGAGGGTGTAAGCACAAGTAGTTTGATGAAAAATTCCTAAGTTTTTGCACAGGTTAGACATTTGACTGTTAACAAACTCCAATCCATTATCACTTCTAAAACATTTAATTGTTTTATTAAACTGAGTTTTTACAATGTTAACAAATTCTTGTATATTATCAAAAACTTCATTTTTGTGCTTCATTAGACACACCCAAACAGACCTAGAATAGTCATCAACTATAGTGAGAAAGTACCTAAAACCTTCCCTACTGGAAACCCTATAAGGGCCCCAAACATCAAGATGAATTAAATCACCTATACTCTCAGACTTATGATCACTCAAAGGGAATGGCTCCCTATGTTGTTTTGCCTTGTGACAGATTTCACAAGGCAAGTCAGAATCCTTAGAACCAATGTTCCCTATAATGGATTCCAACCTATGAATCACAACATTAGCAGGGTGACCTAACCTAGCATGCCAAAGTTAAAAATTCTTATTAGAAACACCCAACTTATTACTAACATATGATCAACCATAGAAATACAAACCCTGAAATTGACTACCAGTCACTAGGGTTTTCTTTGTTGATAAATCCTGAATATAGCAATTATGTTCATCAAAACCAACATATAGATGATTATCTTTAACAAGTTTATGAACAGAAATGAGATTCACACAGTATTCAGGAACAACAAAGACAACATTTAACACAACATTGTTACCAAGTTTTAAAGTTCCAATTTTAGTTACTAAAGCATTTGTACCATTAGGATGCCTAACTTGGATATTTAAATCAGACACATTAATGTAATCAGATAATTTATGTTCACTGGTAACCATGTGTTGGTTGGCCCCTAAGTCTATTATCCAGCCCACCCTAACCTTGTTCCCATTAACATTGAAACAAAAAATTGGTTTAACACATGCATTGGCACAAAAGGGATGATTGAACATACTACCTGACACATTATTACTCTGAGGAGGATCCATACTCTTATCAGAAATCAGACTTAAAAGTTTAGACATTTGCTCACTAGTCAAAGAAGAAAGCTGAACATCAGGTTTATCACAGCTTGCATTGTTAACATTTACCCTCCTATTTTGCATACCCCTGGCCTTAGCCCAAGGAGGGTACCCAATCAGCTGAAAACACTTGTCAGCTGAGTGCCCAGTCTTATTACAGTGTGTACATTTAGGTGTTTGTCCTACAGTTTTATCATTTCTTTTACTAGTGTCAGGAGACTGATTAGTTTTAGCAAAGAAACCAACAGTCTATCCTTTTTTAGAACTACCAATTGAATTCCTATGGGATTCCTCCATTGACACTATTGCAATAGCCTCTTTAACAGTAGGCAAAAATTCTTTAGTCAACAAACTTGTCCTAACAGGTTGGTACACACTGTCAAGTCCCATAAGAAACTGCATCAACTTGATCATACTACTAAAATTATTGAATTCTCTACAAGCATTACAAGTACAAGCAGGTAGTTGCAAGATCTGATCAAGTTTTTTCCACATAATGTTTAGTTTATGATAATATTTAGCCATAGTCATACCACTTTGATTAAATGAGTTTATCTTTTGATACAAATCACACACAACAGATCCATCAACTTTGTCATATGTCTCCTTAAGTTCAGTCCATACATCACAAGCTGACTTAGAAAACACATGACCCATATATAGATCCTCACTAATTAAATTGAGGATCCAAGTCAATGCTATTGAGTTACATCTGTCCCATTTTCTAGCAAGGACATTGTCAGTTTCAGATTTTATACAGGTTTTATCAATGAAACCCCATTTGTTCTTAACTTGTAAAGCAAGAGTTAAAGCATTTGCCCATACAGAGTAGTTCCATGAACCTTTAAGTTTAATGGTTATTATGGTCAAATTTCTAGAATCAGATGGATGTAAATACAATGGGTCGCTAGCATCAAGTTTACTTATAAGGGTCTCATTAGGGTTTACTATTGCACCCCCACCACCACCACTAGTAGGGTTATCCCCACCAATAGCAGCGTTGGGATCCACATTATCACCCATGTTAAGCAATGAAACACAGTAGCACCAAAAAACAACTAGCAATCCACACACCAGATTTACACACAGCAAAACAAGAACCAAGAACAACAATCAATCAAAAAACAAATAAATCAAATCAAACCAGACACACAGGCGAAGCCAAGCCAGTGATCCAGATTAGTGGTTCCTCTCAAGGGCCCCACCGCAGGTCATAACTTGGGAGCCTCTAAACCTAGACAGACTAACTCAATCAAGAACAAACAAATATTGAGCCAACTCTGGCCCCCTAACCCGGACAGTGCTCCTAGACACAAAACCAAAGAAAACAAGAGAATGGAACGATCTCACCGAGGGTTTTGCCCAAGTTAGGGTTCGCCAATAAATTAGTAATACTTAACCTTCACTTAGGGTTAAGTTTCAGAGAGCAAAGAAATCAGCAGTATCCAAGATCCAAGCTCTATCCAGATCCAAGACTTCTTGAATCAGCAATCACGGGTATATATCGGAAGATCAGACCAAGATCTATAACTAGATCGAGATACAACCCCAAATCAATCAGTAATCAGGACTCGATCTAAGACCTATTGCTCTGATACCATGTCAAAAACATGATATCAAAACATAAAATATGTTTATTAATCCGAAACTAAAAGATTACACCCAAAACTGTATCAAGAACAAACAATACAAACTCAAATCTCTACCACAAACTCTCTGGACATACAGACCACTGTCACCTATAAACAAAGGATTAACACTAAAAGATCTAGAACAAGATGTTCACAGAACTCAAACCCTAAAAGATGATCTGAGAGACATACGTAAACAATGAAAGAAAGAGCAAAAGTATCTGATAAAAAAGAATAAAAGACTCAAAACTGGTAAAGTGATGTACGGATCCCTTTATATAGGACAGCTCTAATGAGGAGAGAAAACACACTTTGAATGGTTAGGATTGATTTGTGTTTTCTTAATGAACGTCCCAGATTGCTCCTCATATACACCCACGGATTGATGACGTGGAACGAATACATATGCTGAGCTGGTGGAACACCAAGGCCCAGCCCTTATTTAATTGGACTTGAATAACATGTAAAGCTCACAACGAATTGATCACATCATGCTGGTCCAGGAGAAACTCTCGAACACCTCTCATCAGCTGCAATCCATATCAGCAATCCATGTCAATATCTTCTTTGTCCAATTCATCAGTTCATGAAATTCCACGTCAGCTTTCATCTTAATCCTGCAAACAACGCTTATGCAATATATCAAAGTACAAGTATAATAAACATACAACATTTGGTTATAAATTGATTATTTTTGTCAATGGCATTGCATGACCAATCCTTTATATTATCTATACATCTGATATTTATCCACGTTGCTGATGTTTCTTAGTTATATATCACAATTGGTATTGGTTATACCCATTGGTATATTTAATTCATTGAGAAACCCGTATATGAATATATAAATTCTCATATATAATTCTAATACTCAGTTCAATGACCCAACATCAAATTCTTAATTTAACTAATATATGGTGCATAACAACTTGTCTAGATACAGTAAAAACAATCCAGCCTGACCACGCAAATGTACGGAGTGGAAGCATCTTGAGTTATTTAAGTACTATGTATTTAATCACAACTCCATGATTAAATAAGTAAATTAGTCTTATAATTTTGTTTCCAGTCATTAATCTATAATAGTGGAACAAAGAGAAAATGATTCTTAAACTAATACTAGAACGTTAAAAAAATGATCATTAGAAAGGTATATTTGGTATTGATTGTAAATTGATTATTATGTAATTATTGTGCATTATCTCTATCCTAAAATAGAGGTTATTAATTGTATTATTTAAACTCATCTTATCAATGGAGAAGGGAAAGAATCCTATTCTTACATGGTATCAAGAGACCAGATCCTCTTCTCCCTCTAAGCCCATCCGCCAGCCCACAACAACACTTACTCTAATTGGACCGCACCACCATGCCCGACCCCACGTCAGTTCCCTCTCGGCCCAATAATCAGCAGTCTTCTTCACCTAGACTTCTCGGCCTACACCCGTCACAAGCCCATCATGCTTATAATCCAACGGATATTGAACAAGCACTTTACACAATGTCCTTGCAGCAACCAGACCCTACTCAGTACTTTGACACCAGTGCAACCACTGCCATTTCTCACGATCAAGGTGACTGTCATACTTTTTCTAATAATTGCATATCTAAACATATTATTGTAGGTAATGGCGAGACTATTCTATATTAGCACAGTGCTCCAAATACCTACCCAAACCATTCCCACTCTTTTTCCTTAAAAACGTCATCAATTACCCAAAAATTTTAAATAACCTTATCTATGTTCGTAGGTTCACTAGAGATAATTCTATTTTTATTGGATTTGAAAAATTTTGGTTTTCTTGTGAAGGACGTGTTGGATCAGTAATGCTCTTGATGTATTGCTTGCTAGTGAACACTTATGTGTTTAGCAAGTTCAATCAGATTTGCACAGCGGAATGACAAGTAAAGTTACACTATCAATAGGAGTTATTACTCCCCCTGGATGTTTGAAAACTAAAGACAAGTATTTAATGAGAATCTAAGTATCGAATGAGAATGAATACTTAAACAGATTCTCAGTAAATGAAATGGAAAGAACAATAAGAATAATAATAATAAGCTTTGATGGATTTCTGTATTAATCAAAATTAATATCTAAAACAGAGGGGATGAACCCATCTATTTATAGACTTTACATATACATGAACCTTGCTAAAAGTAAGTCAGAAACAAGTTGTATTCTTGGAACTTGTACAAAAGATAAAGTAATACTAAACTAATAAACTACTGAAACATAAGTCGGTTAAAAAGATTCTTGAACAAGAGCTGATGAATGACAAACTACTGATGAGTAGTTTGTCTTCAGTAGTTCTTCAGTGAACTGTCTGGTTAGACATCAGAAGTTCTGATACTTCTTCTTCAGTACTTGTTGAATCCTTCTTCAGTACTTTAGTCTTCTTTCTTCAGTAGTTCTATACTTAGGATATTTTGCAGAAGTGAATTAGACTAAGGTTTACAAAAGTGGTTTCACCGATCCTTTTTGTCCTAACAATCTCACCCTGGATTGATGAAGCCAAAACCTTTTCTAATTCTTCATTGTTTTCTTCTGTCATTCTCAATCTTCCATATCTCCTTGAACATGGAATTCGTTAATTGATTAAGTTGTTCATCAGTGAGAGAACCCCTTTGAGGTTCCAGATGTTGAATTGTAAGCAAGTCCTGAGTTGATAGTTTCTTCAGTTCATTAATTGACTTATAGGCCTTGCTTGTAAGATCTCTTCTTGTCACCAATACTGAGTTGTCATCAGTAAAGGACCATCTGATGATCTGCACTTTAGACTTGTCAACGTCTGAAGTATAGGGAACCATGCTGGATCCCTGGGATGTTCCTGAGTGTTGGATATTCTCTATTTCAGTGACTCTCATGTGGGATTCACTTCTATCTTCCTTTTGCATCACATCAGGTAGTTTGAAAGTGGGTAAATGATGTTCAGTAACCACCTTAGTGTGCAGTCTGTCTGTGATAGTCTTCTGGATTTGGTAAGAAAATGTTGAAGGATCCCTAAATTGAGTTATCAGAGGCTTCTCTTCAATATCAAAGTCTCCTTGAACAACTGTGTTGCCTTCCAGCAACACCATCTTGAAGTCGGTCTTTGTATTGTCCTCTGGTTTCTTCTTGGTAGCTGGTCTTTTAACACCAGAAGTTTTAACTACTGAAGTTGATACTTCAGAAGTTTTGAACTTCTCTGGATTAGCAGCCTTGGCAGCCTTGTACTTCTTGTATGTGTCTAGTAGTCTTTCTTCTTTCCATCTTGACACAGGGGCTTTTGAACCATAGTTATTTGCTACCAGTTCTTCAATCATCTCAGCTCTCTTGGCTTTTCCATCTTTATTTGTTGCAAGTTTGTCAGCAACAAGTTGAGCTCTTTTAGTCAGCTCATCCATTGAGAGCCCTTTGAGTGAATAGGCTTTTGTTTTGCTGTTCTTTGTTATAAAAGACATCAGTTGTTGTCTTTTGTCTTCTTCAGCAACTCTCTCTGTTTCAGCTTGCCTATTCAACTCTGCTTCATAAGCTTGAAGCTTTTCATTTAAGCTCAAATCATCCCTTGCTTCCAAGTTATTCCAGATCTCTTCTTCCTTAGCCTTTCTTTGGGCTACAATCAAACTCTTCTCAAGTAGTTCTTTGGACATTGATAGTGGAGAAGGGTTTAGCACAGTCATTGTGGTAGTTGTTGTAGGCCTTGGAAGAGGAGTTGGTTGTTGTTGTTTAGTTGTCTTGGAAGGCTCTTCTGTTGGTTGTATGTTGGAAGTGTTAACATCTGATGTGTTGACAGGAGTGTCAACTACTGAAGGATTGTCTTCAGTATTTTCTGAATCATCAGAAGTTTCATCAGAAGTTTCTTCAATATGGCCTTGGGAAGTTTCAGCTTCAACTTCAGTTCCAAAGATAAGCCTTTGTTGATCTTTTCTGGATTTCTCTTGGAGTTCTCTTTCTTTTAGAGCCACTCTTGCCTTTATTCTGGCTTCCAGTGACTCCCTTGGTTCCTTAATCTTCTCCCCCTTTTTGGCTTCATCCACTTCTGGAAGCTTAGAAGGTTGAGAAGTTGTACCAGTGAGCTTGGCAATCTATCTTGAGTTGTGGTCAATTTTGTTGGACAGATCATTCATCTTGGTTTAGATCACCTCAAGTTGCTTTTTGGTTAACAGCTCCAAAGCAGCTGTGAAAGTTTTGAGGTGATTGGCAATAAGGTTGTTCATCATCTGGTATAGGGGACCATCTGGGCTGCATAGTTGGTTCAGATCTATGCTTGTTGACCCAGGAAATTGTGTAGGCATATTTAGTGAGGGGTGTGTTTTGGGGTGATCTTCATGTTGTACAGAAGATTCCACTTTAGGGGAATCAGGGATCAAGTGGTCTTTAACCTGATCTGGTGTGACCAGCTCTTTGAGCTTAGAGATACCAGGTGCAGGTCGTTCACTAGCAGCCGTCAATTCAATTTTAGTGGAATGTGAATCATCATCCAAGTCAATGGAATCATCTGAATCCCTGCTTACTTCCTCAATGAGGACAGTATCAGTTACATCATGAGCTGAGCCCAACTCAGTTGTCTCATGTACCTCTTTTTCTTGGTTTAGAGGATTTCCTACCTCAGGCATTAAGCCTTCATCGGTAGTTGCCACAAGTGAGGTCTTAGCTATGTTACTTCTTTCCTCAAATCCACCACTGGGTGGTATATGAGTAGTAGCAGCCTCAAATGTACCTAGAGTTTCTAAGTTTGGGCTTAGAGACCCTGGTTCATCCTCATCTCTTGGGTTAGGGCTAGGGATATCCACATCCATGTCAAGTGCTGAAGGTATGTCCCCTGTTTGATGTGGTTGCTGGGGACTGACATGTTCTGATGGGATGGTCTCTTTTAGCCCAGAGAGAAGTTTGGCAATTTCAAGGGCTTCAGGTTCAGAAAGTTGTGGTACTGGTTCAGTAGTTTGGTCTATGGGTTCAGCAGTTTCAAAAGAAGAGTCTATGGGGATTGTTTTCTTAAATTTCATTCTTTTGAATAAAATGGTTACTGGTGCTCTTGTGGGGGTTTGAGATGGATGAGACTGAGAGGATGTTTCAGTCACATCTTTATCAAGTGCAGATTGCACATTAGCAAGTTCAGGCATCTCAGCCTCCTGAACTGCCTTTCTTTTCAGGCTGGTGGGTTTTTGTTTTTGCTGTTTTGGTTTCTTGGCCTTTTTGGGTGAAGGTTTGGAAGATGAGGGTTCCTTGGGGACTGTTGTGTGTTCCCCTTGGTCATCTTCTGGCCAGTTGGCCGTTTTATTGTGCCTAGAGTATGCTTATGAGGTTAAAGGGTTTAAAACAGTTGTTTGACCCACAAGCACCTCTTCTCTAAGTTCCTTTACTATGCATTGCATAATAAATCTTGGATACAACAAAAACTTCTTTTTAGAATTGAGATGATGTAACACCAACTCATTAAAGAAAAGTGCTGATGCCCTGAATTTTGTTTCATTCACAATGGAATGAAAAATTGGTTGAAAAGTAGAGGGCATCTGATCATAAGATCCAGTTTTTGGACTTAAACACATAATTATATAGTGAAACAAAAGTTTGTACTTAGGTTCAAAATATTTCTTAAAAATAGTAGCATGTGAGAGAGTACCTTGGTAACCACACTCTGTCATGGTTAAATGAATTTCAGAGTTTGGAAATTGATGTGGGGCATCCACATCATCCAGACCCAGTCTAATCCCCAAAGTTTCTGGTGTGATTGCCATTCTCCTCCCTTGGATAATTGAATTGAGGGAGATCACCTTATCATTTACTGTCACCGTCTCCGCATTTGCCCAGCACTCATTAAGAGTCTCAGTGTGGATTGGAGGATCAATGGTGAGGGCAGTAAAGTATTGGGATTTAACAACTAAATCAATGATTTCGTCGTATTGGGACCAGGCTTCATGTTTTTCGAAGTAGCCTCTTTGATTGTGTCCCTGTTTCAGAGTTAGATCCATGTGGTTTGTGTGTGTGTGGATCGAACAGTGTTTTTGCAAGTTCAGGGTTTGAGAGCTTTTTGAGAGCGAAGGAGGGAATTTTTGCTTTTTGAATGGATAAGTGTTGGAAAAGGTGTTTATCAGAAGTTTGTAACCGCCTTAGGTCAAACTTCTGAAGTGGGCAATGTCTGATTTGTCCTTAATGACAAAACTGTTGATGAAGAACAATTGTCATCAGTAGTTCCCATTTTCTCTTTAGTAGTTTGTAAACAACTGATGAGAATTTTTTAAACACTATATTCATAACTTCTGAAGATTATCTTATCAGAAGTTAATCATTTTTCAGAAAATATTCCCATACTGATGTTTTTGTTGATCAGTAGTTTCTCTCCTTTTGTTTTTCAGAAGTTTTTGTTTTAAAAACAGATGTAAGTGAAAAATAAAATATGTGCAGGAAAAGTAAAAGAACACTTACAAATTTAGCATCCCAGGCATGGATAGTAACTTCTGAAATGCTGATGTGTCAAGGGGTTTTCTTAATATGTCAGCTATCTGATTAGCTGTTGTGACATGCTTCACTTCAATCTTGCCTTTTTCATAGCAATCCCTGACAAAATGATACCTGATTTCAATATATTTAGTTTTTGAGAACTGAACAGGATTTTGAATGATGCTAATGGCAGATTTGCTGTCTACAAGCAATAGTGTCTTGGTTTCTTTGATTCCATAATCAAGAAGTTGATATTGGAGCCATTGTATCTGTGATGTACAACTTGCAGCTGCAATGTATTCAGCTTCAGCAGTTGAAGTTGTAACAGATGTTTGCTTCTTTGATTGCCAGAACACTAGACAGTTTCCCAAGAATTGACAACCACCAAATATTGATTTTCTTGACATTTTGCACCCTGCATAGTCACTATCTGAAAAAGCTGATAACTTGGTATTGCTAGAAGCAGGATATCAAATTCCAAGTGTAGGAGTTCCTTTCAGATATCTGAAGATTCTTTTGACTGCAATGAGGTGTGATTCCCTAGGAGCTGATTGATATCTAGCACAGACACATGTTGAAAACATAATATCTGGTCTAGAAGCAGTTAGATACAAAAGGGAACCTATCATACATCTATATATGGTTTGATCAACCTGTTTTCCTTGATCATCTGGTTCAACTTGTGTGGTGGGTGTCATGGGAGTGGAACATGATTTACAGTCTTGTAAAGAAAATTTGTTCAATAATTCTTTAACATATTTTGATTGATGTATAAAAGTTCCATTAGTTTGTTGTTTAATCTACAGTCCTAAAAAGTACTGCAGTTTTCCCATTGTACTCATCTCAAATTTTAATTGCATGAGTTTCTTAAATTCATCACACAATTTTGTGTTTGTTGAACCAAATATTATATCATCAACATAAATTTGAACAACTAAGAAATGATTTCCAACATTTTTAATGAAAAGAGTTTTATCAATGGAGCCTCTTGTGAAGTTATTTTTGAGTAAAAAGTTGGAAAGTGTTTCATACCAGGCTCTTGGAGCCTGTTTCAGCCCATAAAGAGCTTTGTCAAGTTTGTACACCCACTCAGGATGAGAAGGATCCTCAAACCCAGGTGGCTGACAAACATACACTTCCTCTTTAATCTTTCCATACAAAAATGCACTCTTGACATCCATTTGAAAAACTTATATTTTGTTGGAAATGCCATAGGCCAGAAATAACCTGATGGCCTCAATCCTTGCAACTGGAGCAAAGGTCTCATCATAATCAATTCCCTCTTCTTGAGAGTAACCTTGTACCACCAGTCTTGCCTTGTTCTTAATGATCATACCAGCTTCATCTTGTTTGTTCCTAAAAACCCATCTTGTGCCAATTGGTAGCTTGTTTGGTGGTAAGGGACAGATTTCCCAATCCTGTTGCTTCTTGAACTGAAGCAACTCATCTTACATAGCTTCCACCCAATTGTTGTCTTTGAGGGCTTCTTGGTACTTCTTAGGTTCCAACTGAGAAATGAATGCTGAGAAGAAGCAAAAGTTGGAGAGCTGGTTTCTTGTGAGAACACCTGATGCAATATCACCCATGATTTGTTCAAGTGGATGATCTTTGTGTTCAATCAATTGTTGTAAACCACTGACAGGTGTAGGTGACTCTTGTATTTCATCAAACAAACCACTGAGGTTAATAATATCTTGTTCAGCTGTTTGAACATCTTTAGTAGTTGTAGGAGCTGAAGCAGATGTTTGAGTTTGTACATCAGCAGTTGTTGAATCAGAAGTTTGTGAAACTTCTGAGGGTTTGAAAGTTGACTTAATGACTGTTTTAGGAGTTCATGATGCTGGATCCTCATCATCAAACCTTTGATCACCATAATAAGTAGGTTTAGATGAAGTAACAGTCTTTTCAGGTCCAAAGTGGAAGCTGTCAAGGTCAAAGAGTTCAGCAAGATGTGTTGGAATAAGAGTGTGTTTTGACTCATTGAACTTGACATTCAGTGTTTCTTCTACTATCTTGGTTTTTGAATTAAAAACCTTGTAGGCTTTTCTAGTGGAAGAATAACCAAGAAAGTAACCTGAATCAACTTTAGCAGCAAACTTTGTTTAGAATGAAACATTGACATCCAAAAGCCTTGAAAAAGGAGATAAGAGGCTTTATGCCATGAAGAACTTCATAGGCAGTCTTGGAGTGTCTCTTGTTGACAAGGACATAACATGCAGTGTTAACTGCTTCAGCCCAGAAATACAATGGTAGGCCTGAATCAGCTAACATGGTTCTTGCTGCTTCAATCAGTGTTTTGTTCTTCCTTTCTACCACGCCATTTTGTTCAGGAGTTCTGGGAACACTGAATTGTCTAATAATCCCTTTAGACAAACAGAATTCATCCAGAGTTTTATTCCTGAACTCTGTCCCATTATCACTTCTAATGGCTTTGACAGATAGAGAATATTGTTTCTCTACTTGTAGAATGAAGAACTTGATGATTTCAGCTGCCTCATCCTTGGAGAATAAGAAGAATACCCATGTGAATCTTGAATAGTCATCAATGATGACCAAGCAATACTTCTTCTTAAGACTTTATTTTTGGTTTTAAAGTTCACATGGCCAAGTCTCCTGTGCCAGAGATCAGTCTTTGAAGTTGATGCCTTTGAGAAGAAACAGGCAGTGTTGTTCAGTACTTTGTCCTTTTCAATGTCCACTGCATAGACATTGCCACATCTTTTGGCTATCAACAAAGTATGATCTTCAATGATCTTCTCTATCAACTTCTGGCCTTCTGGTGATATGATCTTGCATGCTGTCTTTGTGAAAAAGGAAGAATATCATTTATCACACATTTGAGACACACTTAGCAAGTTGTACTCAAGGTTTTCAACTAGATTGACCTTGTCAAACTGTATTTTGCTAGAGGAGACATTGCCATGTCCTAGCACATATCCCTTAGCATTGTTCCCAAAGGATACAGATCCTTCTCTTTGACTGATAAAATTGTTTATCAGGTATATGCATCCTGTCATGTGCATTGAGCCTCCACTGTCCACATACCAAATGCTATTTAAGCCTCTGGAGACCCTCTGCACAAAGTAGCAAATTAGTTAGATTTAGGAACCCAAGCCAGTTTGGCTTTGGGTTTGCTCTTGAGAACATTAACAGTTTGTTCTTGACCAGGTTGAGGAATCCATGTCTTTTTGGCAATGGATTTTTCATTAAGAGCAATGGTGGTATCCTTTTGAGGACCACCATCAACCCTGGTCATCAGTAGTTGTACCATGTTCATGAGATATTTTATCTCAACAGTTTGTGAAACTGCTGATGATGTAGGTCTAACTACTGAAAGAGAATTTTGAGAAAAAGACTTTTGTTGAGATTTCATCTTTTTCTGCGAAAAGGTGTTTACTGGTTGTTGTTTCCTGGGAGAAAAAGTTTCTTTAAAATCATTTTTGATTTGTTTTCCCATAACCAGTTGTGAAATTTTCTTGTTGTACTGAATTTCTTTTCTATATCTGCAAAATTCTGTCTTGTGGTTGAACAGACCACATGTAACATCGCAAAATTTTCCCCAAAATTTTAATACATAAAAAGCCCTTATATATATATATATATTTTTTTTATTAGACCTTTATCATTAATATTATACAAATGTGCCTAAGTCTTTATTTATCCTAACTCACAGCTTATATACATACATAAATGTATATAAATAATAATAATAATAATATGATTCTAAATTCTTTTTTTTTTCACATACAAGATTTTTTTTTTAAATAAAGCCTTGAGTCAAATAGTCAAAGTCCTAGTCAAAGTCTTAGTCAAATAGTCAAAGTCTTAGTCAAATAGTCAATTCTTCATAAAACCTTACTTTATGGTGTTGACCAATTTTAATGGCTAATTGACTCCAAAACTAGTATAAAAACCCACCTATGACCCATTATACTTTGCACCTCTAAATCGATTGTTTCAATCCGATTAAACTTTCCCTCATACCTTTCTTCTATAGTCTATTACTTCTACAATTGAAGCTTTGATTATAAGCTCTTGTAATTGGCGAATTGGAAGCTTGATATTCTTTCTTTTTCGTTTTCTTCAATTTGGACTAGCTACGTTGTTGAGTCTTTGGGATTCGCCTCGCATACATTCACAACACATTATTCTATTTTTTTTTACGAGACATAACATTTTGCTAAGGTGAGTTTACATAGCCCCTTTTCTTTATTTTCACTATTTTTGGGGTGAAACATGTTTAAACATTTTATACTATCATTTACTCATATTTACTTGTGATTCAAGTACATCATCATTATATCATTGACTGTAACAAAAAGACACAGTACAATCATTAACAATGATCAAGCCGCCTGTTTAGATTATAGCGCTATAGGTCTGACAAACCCATCCCCCGCATAAATTCAGGGATGATCGATAACAGTAACAACATTTAACTAACTTGCGAGTTAGTCAACAGTCGACACAAGGTTTGGTTGTACAAAGACGCATTGTTACATGTCTGCATCATACTCTATCATCATACAACTGGGAATGTTGTACAAACTATTATTATCAAGTATTTACAAATAAACCTATGTATTCTCACCAACTTTTGTTGACCCAAAATATTTTCAACTTAACATGTTTCAGGTTCTACTTGCTTGAAGATTTGAGTCATTGCTTGAAGATGTTTGTATAGTTTCATTTAATTTGATGTACAAATTCTTAGAACAATTGTATGTAACTTATTTAAATAAATTAATGAAATTTATTCACCATGAGCTACTGAACAATCATCAATACGTGACATCCCGATGTTTCCGCCATCGGTTGGGGTGTTACAGATTGGTATCAGAGCCATGGTTATAGGGAATTAGGTTATTAGAAAAATAATCTAGTCTATAACCATAGGATTTAACCAGTACATGCTTCTTTTACTTGCTATTCTCTATCTCCCTCCTACTTCTTATCCTACTTTCATCCTTACAAGAAGGTTGCTCTCCACCATTGGATCTACTCTTAGACTAATAGGACAAAATCCTCAGGTTTAGCCTGAACCACCTTGAGATCTCGTCGAAGTTCTAGATTTTAATAACGAACACGTGCAATCTGGAAGGGTGAACGCCTGTATTCTGAGTCTTCTGTCTAGGCTGGCATTGCGCATATATCCCAATCAGACGAGGGACCCGGATGCCTACCTAGGAATTCTCGGGATGAGTGTTCACTTATAGGCTAAAGCATGTCTTCATATGTTATTAGAATTTAGAATCTTTGATAAGTCAACGTTTTCGTTTATTCGTTTTAATTAAATGAATAAATGATTACATTCCTTATATTACCTCATTGTCCTTCATTCAACCCATATCTTATTGAACATTCATTACCCAAATCACTTCCGTAACCGATGCCCTAAACTAAACAGAGATCAAGATCCTCGAGCTACCTAACCGCAAGTCTCACCATTTGACTATTGGTTGCTTTTATTCTATGTATTGACGCTATTTGATTCTAGTAATAAAATATTTGTCTGAGAGTTGTTACATGGTGCATGATTGTTTGAATGTGAACTAATTATATAAATCTATACAACTACAACTCATATACTGTGCTTGTTATACTTGCTTGCATAAACATGCTATCAATTTGCAACCTATGTGTATAATAAATGCTGCACTTAATAGAGGTCATCATGCCTTTTCAACAGTCGGGAGAGGCCCTACAACCTGCTCCACGACTGGTGGAGGCTATCGAACCTACTCAACGATTGGTAGAGGTCATTATGCCTTTTCAACAGTCGGGAGAGGCCCTACAACCTACTCCACGACTGGTGGAGGCTATCGGACCTGCTCAACAATCGGTGGAGATATAGAAGGACGCAAAACTTTAATGTAAGGTAAATTGGTGATTGCGGTCCGGAACGTAATCATGAATTTACAGATACGTTAAGGTAGTGTGAAATTCTATCAAGGTTTTCAGTAAATAACCAATTATAAACTCTAGTTACCTGGTAGTTCATTTAGTCTTTCTATAGTCAATCAACTAATGCATTTCTTTTAGGAGTCCTAAAACTTAAGATTCTTATTCTCCTTGCTATTTCAGATGAACCTAATCCAACCCTTAAAACTCACACATATCAAAACTCTTACCCAAGTTATTCGAAACAGTTTATTCTGTTACCTATAAATTTATGTCATGCCTTAACTCGAAACTTCCCAAACCACCCTTGTCCTAATTTCTACCCAATCACCTTCAACCCTGTGTTTTCAATAAACTTCGGGACGAAGTTTCCAAAAGTAGGGGAGACTGTAACATCGCAAAATTTTCCCCAAAATTTTAATACATAAAAAGCCCTTATATATATATATATATTTTTTTTATTACACCTTTATCATTAATATTATACAAATGTGCCTAAGTCTTTATTTATCCTAACTCACAACTTATATACATACATAAATGTATATAAATAATAATAATAATAATATGATTCTAAATTCTTTTTTTTTTCACATACAAGATTTTTTTTTTAAATAAAGCCTTGAGTCAAATAGTCAAAGTCCTAGTCAAAGTCTTAGTCAAACAGTCAAAGTCTTAGTCAAATAGTCAATTCTTCATAAAACCTTACTTTATGGTGTTGACCAATTTTAATGGCTAATTGACTCCAAAACTAGTATAAAAACCCACCTATGACCCATTATACTTTGCACCTCTAAATCGATTGTTTCAATCCGATTAAACTTTCCCTCATACCTTTCTTCTATAGTCTATTACTTCTACAATTGAAGCTTTGATTATAAGCTCTTGTAATTGGCGAATTGGAAGCTTGATATTCTTTCTTTTTCGTTTTCTTCAATTTGGACTAGCTACGTTGTTGAGTCTTTGGGATTCGCCTCGCATACATTCACAACACATTATTCTATTTTTTTTTACGAGACATAACATTTTGCTAAGGTGAGTTTACATAGCCCCTTTTCTTTATTATCACTATTTTTGGGGTGAAACATGTTTAAACATTTTATACTATCATTTACTCATATTTACTTGTGATTCAAGTACATCATCATTATATCATTGACTGTAACAAAAAGACACAGTACAATCATTAACAATGATCAAGCCGCCTGTTTAGATTATAGCGCTATAGGTCTGACAAACCCATCCCCCGCATAAATTCAGGGATGATCGATAACAGTAACAACATTTAACTAACTTGCGAGTTAGTCAACAGTCGACACAAGGTTTGGTTGTACAAAGACGCATTGTTACATGTCTGCATCATACTCTATCATCATACAACTGGGAATGTTGTACAAACTATTATTATCAAGTATTTACAAATAAACCTATGTATTCTCACCAACTTTTGTTGACCCAAAATATTTTCAACTTAACATGTTTCAGGTTCTACTTGCTTGAAGATTTGAGTCATTGCTTGAAGATGTTTGTATAGTTTCATTTAATTTGATGTACAAATTCTTAGAACAATTGTATGTAACTTATTTAAATAAATTAATGAAATTTATTCACCATGAGCTACTGAACAATCATCAATACGTGACATCCCGATGTTTCCGCCATCGGTTGGGGTGTTACACCACAGATTTCACATTCTTTTGCCTTTTCTTTTTTATTTAAAGGCAAGTTTCTGACTGTCTTGATTGGTTTTAGGTCATTAGTAGTTTTCAGGTTCTTAATTCCTGATGTAGATGAAACTACTGATGGCTTAAAGTCAGATTTTATCAGTACATCTAAAGAGCTTTCTTTGAGAGTTTTTAGAAAGTTTTCATGGAATGATGTGCATTCTTTCTCTTCAGAAGTTTCACCTGAAACAATTTTTCTCCCATCTTCAGTAGTTTTGGGGGAGAAATCTGTTGGTGTTTCAGTGTGATTGTACCCTATGCCAAACCTAACATTTGATGCACTTTGTTTGTTTAGCAGCAGTTGGTACCCCTTACAAGATTCTACCCATTTTTCACAAGTGACCTTGGTGTCAGCAAGCTCTTTTCTGACATTTCCTAGGTCATCTATCATTATTTTAAGTTGTGCTTGGGTTTCAATAGCATTGTTAGTTAATTTAGAATTTTCTTTTATTTTTGCAGCAAGTTTTCTTTCCAAATCACATTTCATCTGAGTGAATTTTCTCTCAGAGTCATTTGCTTTGCCTTGTAAGTGCACATTGGTCTCTCTTATGAGAGCAAAAGATTCTTTACATGAAGTTGAACAAAGTTTTGTTAAAGATTCTTTTGATACCTGAGACAGGGCAGATTTTGAGGTGCAGCCCTCAAATGCCATTAAGGAAAAATTCTTTCTGCCATTGTCAGGTTCTCCCCAGTTGATGTCAAACATTTTGTTGTCTGCATCAGGATTACACTCTGTGGTGTCAAAAGGAAGACTGCTCCAATCAACATACCCTGAGGTGAACAAGCTTTGTTGTGAGGGTTGCTGAGTCTATGGAGTTTGTTGAGCAGCTGGCTGGAATGGGAGGGATTGATTGTTGGCTCTGCATCTGTTGAGCAGGCATCTGTACATATTGTACTTGTGGCACATATTGCATTTGTGGAGCTTGTTCCTGTACAAAATGTGCACTCCCCTGTGTTCCATTATTCCTATTATAACTAGGGTTATACAGATTTCCAGACTGAGATTGGTTGTAGCTAGAGCTTCTACACTCTCTAGCAAAGTGTCCCAACTTATGACACTTGTGACATCTAAGTTTAGATTTGTCAAAACCAATTTTTGTAGAACTGTTAAGTCCTGGAAATTTCCTTCCTGGCCTTTTGTAAAATTTGTTTGTTTTGATACTTAACATGGCCAGTTGTGTAAAATATCCATTTCTTCTAAGTCATCATTGCTGAAATTTTTTAAATCATCCATGATAAAACATATGTTATCAGCATTTTGACTATATTCCTCATTGTCATAACCTGGGAATGATCTTTCTGATGAGATCTCAGCAGTTATATCAATGTGGTCAAAAGATCCAAAACTATTTGAACAAGTAGGTGAATCTTGTCCCAATAGTGTTGTACTACCTGGTAGATAGTCATCAGCAGTTTTACCAGAACTTTGTAATTTCTTCTTTTGATCGATTTCTCTTTCAAAAGTTAATAATCTCGCATGTAATTTTGTAAGAGTGAGGGAGCTAAAGTCTGGTGAAGATCTTAAGACTATAGAATATGTTTCCCATTTTTCTGGTAAAGACCTTAAAAATCTATGAAGCGTAGATACAGTTGTATAAGTCTGACCATTTAATTTTAGCTCAGATATTAATGAGAAGAATCTTTCAAATTGTTGAGTTAAAGTTTCCCCATTAATGTGAGCAAAAGTTTCATATTGTTGAGCCAGGATTTCTCTGGTGTTGGCAATCACCTCTTCAGTTCCTCCAAACTATTCTTTGAGGCAGTCCCAAAGCTCTTTGGCACTATCACAATGTAATAGGCAGAGTAGATTTCATTTGGGAGTGCCATTGCCAACATAGAGAAAGCTTTAGTTTTCATTTTGGGTCTTTTATTATTTCTTCTTTAGTCTCAAGATTGATATTTACTGGTTTGTGAGAACCATATATCACAGATTTCCAGCAACCAGTGTTGGTCTGTGATAATGTATGTGCCATTCTCCTTTGCCAGATATTGTATTCATTTCTTACTAGCATAGCAGGTTTATTGGCAGAACTAATATTATGAGGATCCATTTTAAAGAGTATTGATTTGTCAAATATCTCTTAAAGTGATGGATGTTGATAAAAGTGAACTTTTTAATCTTTTATTGAATATCAATAAGAGCCTGTGTCTGATTCTCAATGTGTTAGATTGATATGTGATCAGATAAACCAGTTCTCTGATACCAATTGTTGGATCAGTAATGCTCTTGATGTATTGCTTGCTAGTGAACACTTATGTGTTTAGCAAGTTCAATCAGATTTGCACAGCGGAATGATAAGTAAAGTTACACTATCAACAGGAGTTATTACTCCCCCTGGATGTTTGAAAACTAAAGACAAGTATTTAATGAGAATCTAAGTATTGAATGAGAATGAATACTTAAACAGATTCTCAGTAAATGAAATGGAAAGAACAATAAGAATAATAATAAGCTTTGAAGGATTTCTGTATTAATCAAAATCAATATCTAAAACAGAGGGGATGAACCCATCTATTTATAGACTTTACATATACATGAACCTTGCTAAAATTAAGTCAGAAACAAGTTGCACTCTTGGAACTTGTACAAAAGATAAAGTAATACTAAACTAATAAACTACTGAAACATAAGTCGTTTAAAAAGATTCTTGAACAAGAGCTGATGAATGACAAACTACTGATGAGTAGTTTGTCTTCAGTAGTTCTTCAGTGAACTGTCTGGTTAGACTTTAGAACTTCTGATACTTCTTCTTCAGTACTTGTTGAATCCTTCTTCAGTACTTTAGTCTTCTTTCTTCAGTAGTTCTATACTTAGGATATTTTGCAGAAGTGAATTAGACTAAGGTTTACAAAAGTGGTTTCACCAATCCTTTTTGTCCTAACAGGACTACAAGACCAAGACCCCTCTATTTCGGTGCAACAACAGTGGTGATTGGTACCCCCTGGTACTTGGATCCGGTTCCCATACACCATCCGTCTTTGCTGCTCTTTCCTCATCACTCTGGCATCAACGTCTTGGACACACGGGACAACCCTCTTTGTAGGCTTTAAAAACATCTAGTTCTATTTCTTATAATAAACTCAATAATAATGTGTGCCAGTCATGTGTTTATGGAAAAAGTACTCATCCGCCTTTTGTTTCATCTGTTTCTTGTACTAAACAACCTTTTAACATTATTCATAGTGATATGTGGATGTCACCAGTCCTCAGTTCAAGGGGTCACAAATACTATGTTTTATCTTTGGATGACCACACCAACTTTCTTTGGACATACCCAATTACTCATAAATCTAACACGTTTACGCATATTCTCTCAATTTGCTAAACAAATTAAAACACAATTTGAACGTACCATTAAAACCTGTCAATGTGATAACGGTTGCGAGTATGTTAACGCATCATTCCATTCCTTCTTTGACACAAACGACATCCTTTACAGTCTTTCTTGCCCACACACATCACCACAAATTGGCAAAGCTGAAAGAAAAATTCGTACTATCAATAACATTGTCCGAGCACTCATAGCCCATGCCTATATCCCTAGCTTCTAGTGGCACCATGCCTTAGAAACTGCCACCTACCTCCTCAACATCTTACCAAACAAAATCATCAAAAACGAAACCCCCCACCGAATTTTTATACCTTCAAACTCCCACCTACGACCACCTAAGGGTGTTCGAATGCCAATGTTACCCACTAACACCTAGCACCACTATCCACACACTTGACCATCATTCCCACCATGTGTCTTTCTAGGCTATCCTCCCACTCATCAAGGATACAAGTGCCTCCACCTGCAAACCCGGCAAATCATCATCTCACACCACGTGACATTCGATGAAACTACGTTTCCATTCGCTAACACCCTTTCCCACACCAACTTACAATTTTCTAACCAATGATGTCCCACCACACATTTGGCCCACATCTGTAACCAATAAGCCCACGTTCCTTCCCCACCTTTGGGGGCTATCCAACCCGGCCACATTAGCCCTCACCTCACTACCCCATCAACACAACCTTCGGCCCACACTCCCTCCAATCCACAACATCCTAGCCCAATCCCAAACCAACTGTCCCACCTTGTTTGAACCAATCCGCACCGAGCCCTCCCCCTCAAACCGGACCAATAGTGACAACTTCCTCTCCTACCATTATCGAGCCCACAACACACTCATCCACTACCCATCCACCAACAAGAACTATACATACCCACTCTATGAGTGGAATATTCACACCAAAACAACACTTCAATATCACCACATCCGCCACCACTCAAACAATAGTTCCCATTCCCAAAAACCCTACCGATGCCTTTACTATACCGGAATGGCGCTCTACTATGACTACAGAGTTTCATGCACTTATTAGAAACGGTACTTGGGAGCTAGTTCCTTGACAACCCAGCATGAATGTCATTAGAAGCATGTGGCTCATTAAACATAAGTTAAGGTCTGATGGTACTCTGGAGCGCTATAAGGTGCGTTTGGTCTGTGATGGCCGCACACAACAGGTTGGGGTAGATTATGGTGAATCGTTTAGTCCGGTAGTCAAACCGACTACTACACGCATCGTTCTATCTATCGCCCTCTCTCAGGGATGGGCAATTCATCATTTGGGCGTTACCAACGCCTTCTTGCACAAAAACATAAATGAAACAGTTATATGTAACAACCCATGGGTTTTTGTGACAGGAACTTTCCATATTATGTCTATTCGCTTAAGAAATCTCTTTACGGGCTCAAGCAAGCACCCAGGGCATGGTACTAATGTTTCACCGACTATGTCCTCACACTGGATTCCCATCACATTCGCTTTGATGCTTCTCTCTTCACTCTTCATCGCGGAGATGACACATCCTACCTTCTTCTTTATGTAGTTGACATTCTACCGGTTACATCATCTACACAACTTTAGCAGCAACTCATGGCAAAACATTCTTCAGAATTCGCCATGAAAGACCTTGGTCCCCTCAATTATTTTCTCGGCATCTCTGTCACACGGACATGTAATACCATGTTCCTATCATAACAATCTTATGCTGCAGATATTATTTCTCGGGTGTAGGAATTCAGTCATGCAACCCGGTTGTGACCCCCGTTGATACATCCTTAAGCTCAGCGCAAAATCGGGTACACCTTTTGAGGACCCAACTCTCTACCACAATTTAGCAGGTGCACTTTAATACCTCACCTTTACAAGACCTGATATTACCTATGTCGTTCAGCAAGTCTGCATGCACATGCATGCTCCTCATACTTCTCACTGGCACGCCTTGAAGCAAATCATCATATATATTAAAGGCATATCCTCTTTTGGCCTCACTCTAGGCGACGCTTCCCCCCATCACTCGTTGCTTACACTGATGCAAAATGGGCGGGTTGTCTTGACACTCGCCATTCAACTATTTGCTACTGCATTTACTGTGGAAATAACCTCATATTTTGGTCCTCTAAGCGTCAGAGTATGATCTCCGGATCTAGTGTCGAAGCTGAATACCGTGGGGTAGCAAATGTGGTTCCTGAAATGTGCTGGCTTCGCAACCTACTTCTTGAACTGCATCATCCTCTGTCACGAGCTACACTTGTTTACTGTGAAAAGGTCAGTGCCATCAACTTGTCAGGAAATCTAGTTCAGCACCAACGTACGAAGCATATAGACCTTAACATTCACGTCATTCGCGAACAAGTTCAAAAAGTTCATGTCCACGTCTAAACGTCCCTTCACGATACCAGATTGCGGATATGTTCACTAAAGGGCTACCGCGTATTCTGTTTGAAGATATTCGAGCCAGTCTCAGCATCCGCTCTCCTCCTGCTTCGACTGTGAGGGTATATTAGATATGTGTACTTGGTATTGATTGTAAATTGATTATTATGTAATTATTGTGCATTATCTCTATCCTAAAATAGAGGATATGAATTGTATCGTTTAAACTCATCATAAACAATTGGAGAAGGGCATGGATCCTATTCTTACAAGACTAGCATACATAACTACAAATACAAACCGTTGCGATGAGTATATGTGACATTGCAGTGGCAGACATGCAAACACAGTATGGGAGTCGGCTGAGCCACATGATTTTTTGTTTCTAGTGTTATATATAGGATAAAATGTCCAATATCCATGCAGCCCCGACAAGTCAACTATGCTCAGCTCCTACTGTCCTACTGTCCTTCACCCAGTACTAGTACAAAGATTCTCTCAAATGTCAAAACACTGATCACCAGCAAACAACTTCAAAGTTCCAGAATAGCTAACAATCAAACGGTTATAACAGCAACGGAGTTTTCATGAAAGCAAGTGGTACCAAGGGTTCTGTAACCGTATACACGATCAATTAACACAAACCCTAACTAAAGATCATCCAAAAAAGCAATAGTTCACACGACTTTCCACTAACCTCTTTTTTCACTTATGTCGTCACCAACACACCTACAAATTCCATTTTCTCAAGGTTTTATCCATCAATAGTACCACATCTAAATGTCATTGACAAACTAACAAACCGAAACTTAAAACTGTCTTTAACATTTTGATTACAACCACAGTGTCTTTAGTCATAACAATAACAAATGAGAACAAATCGAAAACATTAAACATACACAACAATGGGAGGGACCTGAACTTGAAGGTTGTTCTACTGAACACTGTCAATCAAACCAATTTGCTCATACAACAACTTTTGTAGACAAATCAAAACACCCGAATGTTGAATTCACAAAACACATTGAAAGAATAATCAAGATTGATGAATGTCAAAACTCAAACTTAGAAAGTATATCCTACTTAGCCATCAACTCAAACTCGACCAACGACTGGATAAACTTAATTAGTGGCTCCAATCGAATTTGACAACATAACATCAGCCCCTTTCTTCTTGTAATCATCGATAAACCCAAAATAAATTTCTTGTTCAGCGCAACCAAGGGTGACCAAATGAAAAATACTTAAACTATTTTTTTCTTTGTTTGCGGCGGCGTTAAACAGAACTGTGGCTACGCACCCAAAGCTTTTATCACCAAAACTTTTGATTTTCACACTTCCCCATTTCTTTAAGAGAAAATTGCACATATTGTACTTTAGTTATTAGCAAAATTGCACTCTCTACTTTTTATGTTAATTTTTTACTTCTTTTGTCATTTTTGTTTTCTGAATTTGTTACACCCTCTATCCGTTAGGCTAACTTCCGTTAAAAACATGGTTAACTTTGAAACTAATTTACACTTATAGCCCTTATAAAATAATAACATGTCATTTTGGCTAGTTATAGTTTCTATTAAACTAGTTATTATTTTATAAGGGCTAAAAATGTAAATTAGTTATATGATAACACGTGGTTCGGTTTCCGTGCGGACTTACATCCATAGGCTACAACTAAGGTCTTCTCATTAAGCAAAAAAAAAAAAAACAAGTTTGCAAGTACATGACATAGGATATATATATATAATAATAAGATTAGAGCATATGTAATCGTAGCGTTATATGGCGTGAGGGAAAAAAAATAGCGCCCCCCACATCGTTACGGGGGGGGGGGGGGGGGGTGCTATTTTGCAAAAAGGGGGAGGTGTTAAGTATATAGCACAGGGTGACAATTCCACCAACCAATCACTCGAGGACACGTGGACGAGGGGATCTGGTTTTTTTTTTTTTTTTTCCTTCTAAATAGCGCCCCTCAATTTGTTTCCCCCACTACACCCCTTTTTCACTTCATTTCCCCATGCTAACTCAGCTGCCACGTGGACCAATCAGAATCAGAAGCGTTATAAATAACCCCCTCCACTACATATGGTCTTAAAACAACACAATTAGGAGCTTAACCGGGACACTAAATAAAATTGGACCAAAGCCATCACACCCAACACTGAACAGAGTGCAGAAGGTGGTGCACATCAATATCTCACCGTCAAAGAACCAAAGTTAAGTTTTTACTAAGATTAATTTTGTCATTCAAAAGGTGATTGTGACGTAGCTTGTTACATGTTTACCTATCTGTCATTCTATTGTAATTTCTTTAAAGAAAAAAAAATAGTACTAATTGAGTATATCTTAGCAATTATACCTGATTTAACTATAAAATACCCGTAAAAATATTCATCAAAAATTATATCCCACATATTTGATCTTTTTCTTTAACTTAAGATTAACATTTTTAATAAATAAGTAAAATGAAATTTTCGTCTCTGAGGTTTGGCCTAATTTGCTGCTTCAGTTCAAAAAAAAAAAAAAAAAAAAATTCAATGGAACCCCTGAGGTTTGGATTTTCTTGTTATTTTCGTCCTATTCGCTAACTCCATTTATTTTTAACGTTAGATTGAGGGCATTTTGGACTTTTACCATCTTGATTTTTTTTTCTTTTATTTTTCCATTTCTTTTTGTTTACTTTAAATAAAAGAAAATAAATACCACATCTCCATCTAACGTTGATTCAAATGATTCCCTAACCTAAACGATCGTCCAAACGATCCCTAACCCAAACGATTGTCCCAACACCCCCATCAACCATCCCCATTTCCATCCAATGTTTTAAAAACCGGTTTTTAAATCATACCGGAGTTGGCCTAAAAATGGTTCAACCGGTTGAACCGAGTTATGTCAGGTGGTTCAACCGGATTGGCTTGTTAACTCTAAGAATTCATAAATTACAACATGAACTCAAAATATAATGTAAAAGTTAATGATTACATATTAAAAGATAATCCAAAAGTTATTCCACATGAAAAATAATCAAAAAGTATTCTATTTTTTTAACAAAGTTCTTTTAAAAAAAGTGTACAATATATTTAAGCCATTGGAGTATTGAATATATCAAGTTCACAATTGCTTAAAACATGAAATTCACTACCATCGCCTTTCTCAAAATCTAGAGCATAGCCATTTTATTACCTAAGAAGTTTTAATAGAAATAACAATCATAATATACTTAAATTACGAAAAATAAGTAACATATATAACAAGTAACAGTATGTTTGAGGAACCGATTCGTGCTCTTCCTCACCAAACATGTTATCTAAATCATTATTATGAAGTTCTCCTTCTTGCTTTTCGTGAACCAAAAAAAAATCTTTAGTTCAAAATACAAAAATTTACCTTGTGCCGGTACCGGTATAAAGGTTCAAACCGTTATACTGTATTTTACCAGCGGTACGAACTTGATACCGTTTCGGGTTTATACCGGGGTGTTTCGTACCGGGCCCACCTCCAAAAAACGGTATTACCGGTATAACCGGCCGGTACGTACCGGTTTTTAAAACATTGTTTCCATCTACTTTCAACCTAATTGATTGCTCACACCAGAGGAAAATGTTCAACAATTAGGGTTAGGGCTTCCACCATACACCACCGTTCGATCAATTCTCAGTTTCTCACCACGAACCCACTTCCACCATACACCACCACCTACCTCCACCATACACCACCACCCAACTACCCCTACCATAA
Organism: Ambrosia trifida; assembly: GCA_028751855.1. Classification (NCBI taxonomy): domain Eukaryota; kingdom Viridiplantae; phylum Streptophyta; class Magnoliopsida; order Asterales; family Asteraceae; genus Ambrosia; species Ambrosia trifida. The sequence goes on from CM054129.1 coordinate 81,469,869, forward strand.
CTGGTCAAATTGTCTCCAAAAGACCGGTAACTTCACCACCTACAACGTCGCTACCACTACTGGTAACGACACCACCTGCAAGGTCGCCACTGCCATCGGTAATGTCGCCACCATTACTCTGTTCCGTTTTTTTCATAGATGGGTTCGGGTTTGGGGTGGGATTTGATTGAATGTTTGTGTGGGGAGGGGATGATGGAGATGTGGGGGGGGGGGGGGGGTTAGGAAGCTCTGTTGAAGGGATGCTCTGCTGGTGTGGAAAGGGGATTTTTTATTTGTTATTGAAATGTAATTTGTGCTTGGGTGAAAGAGAGTTGTATTGATGTTGGATGTTGGTCGGAAAGAGATTTTAATATTAGATTGAGGGTGTTGCAGGATAACTGGGATGATTGGATTTTTAGGGTTTAAAACCCTTTAAAAGGGGAAAGATGAGGAAGTATTTCTAATTAAAATAATTATAAACGTAATGCCCAAATTTACGCTCATTTAGCTAGGAAAAATGATAAAAACACCCCTGACTTAACGTTACTTTCTAACCCAGTTAGTGAAAAAGACGAAAATAACAAGAAAATCCTAATCTCAGGGGTTTCAATGAAAAAAAAAACACTTTTTTATACTTAAGTGAAAAACTGGATCAAACACCAGCATGAAATTGGCATTTAACTCTTAATAAATGCGAACCTCGGCTAGATAATTATTGATCTGTTCATGATATTTTTAACCGCCTAAACAAATGTTAGTCACTTTACACATTAAACATATAATATGAAATGAAGGAAACTTAGTTCAACAGATTGTGTGTAAATTCCTTCCTCGATATATTACGATTCGAACCCCCAACCCTTCCTATATATTATACATTTCTACACAAACTCACCTTGTATAATTTTTTAAAACTATAGTAAAATATTTGGGCCTTGGCTTATGACTGATCGCACACATGATCCATCCATGAACAAGAGGCCCAGAGTTCAAACCCATTTGGACCATAACGTGGTCTATCACTCTATCAAGTTTTTATATGGACATCAGTTTCAGATCATGTACTAAACTCTAGCAAGCCTATAATATTTTGGACCATTCGGCTTAACTGCTAGCTAGCCCATGAACTTCTAGGCCATGAATTTATGAACTAAGTTAATTAAAACAAAATTGTTAAATCTTATCATAGTTGTATTTTTATCATAGTTGTATTCTTAACTTCTAGGCCTAACATAGTAGTTTAATTATTATTTTTGTTTATTTCCAAAAGTAGGTAAATGACCATTAGTTAAGTGGTTAGCATTACATAATAATAATAATAATAAACCTTAGCATTTAAATAAGTAACTTTCACTTATGTCACTTTTTTTTGTTTTTTTTTGTTAACCTTATTTTTCCTTATTTTGACCACCAATTTTTTTTTAAGTATTTTTTCTCTCATTTTAGCCACACAAAGTTTTTTTACTTTTCGTTTAAATTTTTTTTCCCGTTTTGACTACCAACTTTTTTTATTAAGTTTTACTTTTTGTTTAAGTTTTTTTTTCCTGTTTTGGCCACCTACTTTTTTATTAAGTTTTTTTTTCCATTTTGGCCCTTGTCTCTTTTTGTTAACTTTTTTTTCTCGTTTTTACCACCAAATTTTTTGTTAAGTTTTTTTTCTCTCATTTTGGCCACACAATGTTTTTTTACTTTTTGTTTAAGTTTTTTTACCCAGCTTAGGCCACCAACTTTCTTATCAAGTTTTTTTCCCAGTTTTAACCCCGACATAATGCGTTTTTTACCCAATTTCGCACGTTTTGTTAACTTTTTTTTTTCTCATTTTAACCACTAGATTTTTTGTTAAGTTTTTCCCCTCATTTTAGTCACATGATGTTTTTTTTACTTTTTGTTTAAGTTTTTTTTTACCTGTCTTAGTCACCAACTTTTTTATTAAGTTTTTTTTCCCATTTTTCCTCCGACATAATGCGTTTTTTACCTAAACCTTAGCATTTAAATAGGTAACTTTCACTTATTTGATTTTTGCCACTTTTTTTTTTTTTTTTTTTTTTTTTGTTAACTTTTTTTTTTCCTCATTTTGACTACCAATTTTTTTGTTAAGTATTTTTCCCTCATTTTGGCCACATAAAGTTTTTTTACTTTTTGTTTAAGTTTTTTTTTTCGTTTTGACCACCAACTTTTTTATTAAGTTTTACTTTTTGTTTAATTTTTTTTTTCATTTTAGCCATCAACTTTTTTATTAAGTTTTTTTTTTTTCCATTTTGGCCCTTTTCTCTTTTTGTTAACTTTTTTTTTTCTCATTTTTACCACCAAATTTTTGGTTAAGTTTTTTTCCCTCATTTTGGCCACACAATATTTTTTTACTTTTTGTTTAAGTTTTGTTTACCCCGTTTTGGCCACCAACTTTCTTATCAAGTTTTTTTCGCCGTTTTGAACACGGCATAATGCGTTTTTTTACCCAATTTTGCACGTTTTGTTAACTTTTTTTTTCTCATTTTAACCACTAAATTTTTTGTTAAGTTTTTTCCCCTCATTCTGGTCACACAATGTTTTTTTTTACTTTTTGTTTAAGTTTTTTTTACCTGTTTTGATCACCAACTTTTTTATTAAGTTTTTTTCTCATTTTTGTCCCCGATATAATGCGTTTTTTACCTAAACCTTAGCATTTAAATAGGTAACTTTCACTTATTTGATTTTTGCCCGTTTTTTTTTTTTTTTTTTTTTTTTGTTAACTTTGTTTTTCCTCATTTTGACCATTAATTTTTTTGTTAAGTATTTTTTCCCTCATTTTGGCCACACAAAGTTTTTTTACTTTTTGTTTAAGTTTTTTTTCCCGTTTTGACCACCAACTTTTTTATTAAGTTTCACTTTTTGTTTAAGTTTTTTTTTCTGTTTTGGTCACCAACTTTTTTATTAAGTTTTTTTCCCATTTTTGCCCCCGACATAATGCGTTTTTTTTACCTAAACCTTAGCATTTAAATAGGTAACTTTCACTTATTTGATTTTTGTCAGTTTTTTTTTTGTTAACTTTATTTTTCCTCATTTTGACCATCAATTTTTTTGTTAAGTATTTTTTCCCTCATTTTGGCCACACAAAGTTTTTTTACTTTTTGTTTAACGTTTTTTTTCCCGTTTTGACCACCAACTTTTTTATTAAGTTTTACTTTTTGTTTAAGTTTTTTTTACTGTTTTGGCCACCAACTTTTTTATTAAGTTTTTTTTTTTCATTTTGGCCCTTTTCTCTTTTTGTTAACTTTTTTTTCTCATTTTTACCACCAAATTTTTTGTTAAGTTTTTTTCCCTCATTTTGGCCACACAATGTTTTTTTTACTTTTTTTTAAGTTTTTTTTTACCCCGTTTTGGCCACCAACTTTGTTATCAAGTTTTTTTCCCCGTTTTGACCCCGACATAATGCGTTTTTTTACCCAAATTCACACGTTTTGTTAACTTTTTTTCTTATTTTAACCACTAAATTTTTTGTTAAGTTTTTCCCCTCATTTTGGTCACACTATGTTTTTTTTTTACTTTTTGTTTAAGTTTTTTTTACCCGTTTTAGTCACCAACTTTTTTATTAAGTTTTTTCCCCATTTTTGCCCCCAACATAATGCGTTTTTTTACCAGATTTCGCACGGGTTTGGGTTTTGTTCGTTTATTATCTAAATATTTAACGACCACGAAATGAATAGTTGCTTCACTCTAACGTACGCAGCCGGCCACCGACCATATCTACCGTGTGCAATCTCCACCATGTGCCGCGGACCGCGGGAGATTACCGGTATTCTCCGCGTAGCTGTTGCCACTTTTGTATTTTATCATTGTCCAAGGTTAGTCTCTATGCCTTGGTCGATTACCAAAATCCCCATTAATACGTCATGTGAAAAACGCGCAACGCGCGTATTAATACACCTAGTTATATAAACATGTCTTGTTTAAATTAATTTAGTTCGTTACTAAGTTAATTAAAACAAAATTGTTAAATCTTATCATATTTGTATTTTTATCAATTTAAATTCATTGTAACATAATTGCTCAAATTTGTAAAAAATAAAAATAAAACAATTTAGTTCGTTACTAAGTTGAAATTTTGGTTATGAAACAGTAAATACTAAAATGCAATTTTTATATGTTCCGCTTATAAGATGTGGGAAGGATTCAGGATATCCTTCCGGCCTTTTCCCTTTTTTTAATATGTCATCTTATATGAGTTTATGCACACAATGCCTTGTTCGTGTTCGTTTGTTAAAAAAATTATATGCACGAACAGTTCATGAACACCTGCCGAACGAGATTTTATGTTTGTGTTCGTTTGTTAAGAAAACACTTGTGTTCGTGTCCGTTTGTGTTCGTTTGTTAATTTAGTTCATGAACGTACACGAATACAAACGAACATTAATGAACACAAACAAGTGTTCATGAACACAAATGAACACAAAAAAAGTGTTCATGAACGGAAACCAACATAAATAACATATGTTAACTTTCGAATAAGATCGAATTCACATACATTAAGAAATTAGCTAGATCCACTCAAAATATAACTTAGCTATCTAAACGTACTTAGTACTTAACAAATAAATAATATATGTGATGTAAATATATGACTATATGAAAAATTATAAAAACAACAAACCCTACTAAACTATCGAACATAAACGAACACGTTACCGAACGTTCACGAACATAAACGAACGAACGCAGCCTCTGTTCATGTTCGTTCGTTTAACTAAACGAACAAATTTTTTTTGTTCGTGTTCGTTCATTTATTAAACGAACGAACACAAACAAACTTCCCGTCAAACGGTTCATGAACTGTTCGCTGAAAGTTTAGTTCGTTTGCAGCCCTATGCACACACATCAAATCTTCCACATGAATTATAAGAAACAAACAACTCGGTCCAGTGGTAAGGCGGTTTGTCTTAACCAGGGTGGATGCCTAAACATCATAAAGTTCTAATGTCTAGATGAAGAAACTAAGCTCCATACATAAACTCAACATATGTATCTCTATAATTTGCTTCAAAAAATCACTTAAAAGTTATTTCAATTGTAAAAGCAGGGTAGAGCTTACAAAGTGAGCTTCCATCACTACCAATCACATAGAGATGAAGAAACAAAGCTCCAAACAAAAACTTATCCTTATTTCTAGAATTTGCTTCTCCTTCATGACTACACCAGTAATAAACTTGTACTCAAGTTTTGTGTTTTGTCCTAACGAAGGTATATCCAAAACTTTAAGGTTGTCTATTGGCAACTTACTCTTTTAAAACGATTTTTCATTTCATGACTGTCAAATTATACTAAAACAGGTAGACGGGCAACAAACTAAGTCGCAACACCTTTCTGAATCGCAAACCCCAATCTAATAAACACAAATCCCTGCCTCCCTGGAGTCGAAACATTGCTATGAATAACCCGTTGAACCCTTGTCAGGAAACAGATAGTTTCTGATACCAAGGAGCCAAAGATATCAAAAGCCCAGGGAACTCTCTCAAGTGATAACAAGTTCGATATTTGCCACCAAAAATAAATCTTTTCACTTTTAAGCAGGGGGTTGACATTTATTGACTTTTTCGCCCAAGAACTAATGAGCTTAAATTAGATTTGTATTGCTACAACAAGGAAAATGATTGGGATTAGGTTAGGAGATGTTTTAAGGTTATGGGTGTATTAAGTTTAGAGGGTCCTTGAGCAGCTGGATTGACCTGCACAATGAAACAAACACCGTTAGCCTTAACGCAGGAGGGGGCCTCCTGTGTTTGGACTCCGGCATGAGAATAAGTATGTATTCGTTTGGAGTTGGGTAAAAGTGAAGTAAAGAGTGTAAGGATGAAAGGAATAAGTATGAGTGAATGTATGTGGAATGACAACCTAAGAGTCTCGTTATATAGGCAGTGGATTTCTGCCCAGGAGCTCCCATAAGGTAGCTTTTCTACTATACCTAGTAAGGGTTGACTCTCCTTCTTAGTCCTTGCAAAGAAGCTTTGCCCATTTGGTATATTTTCAGCTTTTGCTACTTTTTAGGTTAGGATTGGAGCTGTGTGTTGTTTTTTACTTTTGACCATAGCAAGAGTTAATATACCCTTTTTTTCTTTCCAATGAAGTTACTATTCACTTTTCAATGCAGTGTTGCCGTATGGCAACTTAGGGTGCCCTGTGCTGCCCTACGTAGGTTGTTCAACTCCATTAAGTCAAGCATCTTTAACACTTTACATTGCATTAATTTTTTACAAGGGATTAAACGTCGGGATTTTAGGACCCACGTCATCAACTCCCCAGTCATAAGCATTTGTATGGAAGTTAGAAGTGCTTATGACTTATAATGTATCTGGCTCCTAGATAGCAACGTTAGCTTCCCTAGCTTTGGTACTGAGGAGCTATTAATCCAAGGCTTCCCTAAGGAAGGGTGACTTTCTCTAGTGTCCTTTAGCCAATTTTTTAAGCAAAAAATTGGTCTAGTGTTGCTAAACATGACCTTTCTTGCAGTAATGTAAAAGGCATCATTGCTTCTTAGAAGCAATATCCTGTCCCATTAACTGCCGCAGGCTACTGCTGATTTGATTGGAGCCTAGGCTGACGTCAGCCATAAAGTGGGACAACTGTATGGCGGTTACCCTTCTCGAAAACCGTCCTTTGCCATTAATTTGAATTTTAAACTTATAAATGGGGGGTTATCTCATTTTAATCTTCACACTCCTTCCCCTTTTAGTCAAAAATCTCTCTCTCTCCCAAGTTCCTTGTTCGTCGGCGCTACTCTTTTTCCTCCTTTATAACCGGTAAGTCGCTTCCTTTACTTATTATTTCTATTTTGATTATGGGGTCAAAAAGTGATTTTTCCTCCCACTTCGCTCGTCTTTCCAAGTCTGAAGCCAAACGGTTTTGCACTGAAATGGGCATTCCCTTGTCGTTTGAGCCTGTTGTCTCAAAGGGGATGACCCCAGTGAACACTGTTCCGGTAGTCAAGGTGGTTGTCTACACCCGGTAGTTTGATCAAGCTAACCTCCGATACCCCTTCTCTAATTTTTTTTTTCTCAATGTTCTTGAATATCATCAACTATCCCCAGGCCAATTGTCCCCTCCCGGTGTTGCTCGAATCATACATTTTGAGATTGTGTGTCAATGCCTTAGTTATGAGCCTACCTTGGCCATGTACCGTCGTTTCTTTAGGCTGGCAAAGATTGGGAACTAGTTCAACATTGAGAAAACTCAGTGTGAGCCTGCCCTAAATTCTAGCATCGTAGGTCTTGTGTCCACATGGAAAGACAAATTCTTTTTCCTGAATGACAATATTCTCCCTTTTAAGGCTCGATGGAGGGCTCCTGATGCACCTTTGAATGATAAGGAGCCTGATCCAAGTACTCTTGATCAAAAACTGCTGAAAATCTCGGGACTTTCCCCACTCGCCTTCATATCTTCCCCGAAGAGTTTTTGGTTATTATGTGTCTTAGAACCAAGTGGGATGATCCTGAGACTGAACTGGTAATCACTGTTTATGGGGAGGGTATGTATTATCGTAGCTTGTGTTCTTTTCCCTTTTTGTGTGGGCATATTTCCCTTATTGTGTGTTCTTCTTTTTATTGCAGATATGAGTACCTTGGATTTTCTCGCGCTGGATGACTTTTCTGATCAGTTTTGAGGCTCGTGCTGTTGCAGAAGGTAAGGAGAATGTTGTTGCGAGGACCGGCATATTAGGTTCCACGAGGAGTACACAAGTATTGTGACATCTATAGTAACTGCTGCTGAGCCTTCGGGGAAGAAGGGGGCAACTATTCGTCATTCCAGTAAATGGCTGAAGACGGCTTCCTCCTTTGCATCAAGGAAGCCATGTGGTGTTACCTTGGTTCTGGAAGATGAGGATAATAGCTCAACACTAATAGCTTCCGCCGTGGGTGATGCTCCTGCCTCAGGGAAGGGTAAGCTTACACTTTCTTCTCCGAAGAAGGATGATGTTGTTTTTAAGAAGCCTAAGGATGTTGATGTTTCTGTTTCCCGGGAAGAAGGTCAAAAGATATTGGCTTTGAAGGGTGAGGAGGGTGAAAGCTCCAAAGCCATTGTGAACGTTGCAGAGGGTCCTTCTGTGCAACAAGAACAGGGTAGTGGGCCTGATCAAGATGTTTTCGTGCCTAAGTGGAGTATAAAGAACAGTGATACCCTGAAGAAGGCTGCTTTGTGTCAAGAATTGATTGATCATTGTATTCCGGTGGCGGAGAGGAAAGCTCATGAAGAGTGGTTGGACCGTGATGTCATGAGGAAGATGTATTATCACTTTGGTCAGCTTCTTTCCTGGTTTCCTGATGGTATGGATAGGTGGGGTGAGTTTGTGAGTCGGCGTGAACAGGTTGAAACTTTTTTTCGAAGAACATGAAGCTGAGTTAGTGAAGGCTAAGGAAGAGTTGACACGTTATGCTGCTCGAGAGAAGGATCTCATCCATGAGTTGGCAGTCTCTCGGACTCAGATTGGGTTGGAGAAGGAAAGGTTTGACACCATGTTGAAAGGTTTGAATGAGAAGAATGCAAAGGTTGCGGAGGCAAGGGAGAACTTGGAAAAGGTCCGGGAGGCTGTTAAGCAGGAGCAGGTTGCTATAGAGAAGGTTGGAATTGAGCTAAGGGCCCTGGTTGACCGTTTAGCCGAGGAGAGAAACTGGCTGATCTCCAAAGGTGTTGCCCGTATTGTTAGTAACCTCCTGCACTCGCAATCGTTTAATGCTCCCCTTGCAGAGATTTATTCCAAGGCCATAGCTTTTGGCCGTCATAGGGGAATTCTGATTGGTTTTAAGGCAGCTGAGGCAGGTCAAAAACTCGAGGATTTGCCCTCCTTCAAGCCTTCTTCTGGTGCAGAATTTGTTGGCGCAGTGAAAGCAATGGAGCTGTCCACCTATCCTTATATCTTTGCCATTGGCAAGTCATTTGAGCAGCCACTTTCTTTCTTGCAAAATTTGGAATCTGGAGGATTGAAGAAGGAGGTGGCCGACGAGGTGTTTAGCTTTTATGTGTTGAAAAGGCCTTTGAAGATCATGCTTGAAGGGGGTGATTCTGGGGAGGGAAGTTCCAAGCATGCTAAGCTTGTGGAAACCATGTCTGAAGCTCTCCTATTGGAGCAGGTGCTTGAGAATCCCTCCCCTATTCAAGCCTTGTAGATTGAGTCCACCCCTCCCACTGTTGTGGATGATCCTTTCTTTGGTCTGGATACTGAAGGTCTGTATGATGATGTAGGTAACAAGATGGTTGCTTCCACCGGCGAGGGTGATTCCGCCAATGAAGCAGAAGATGTGGTTACCCCGTGATACTAGTGTTTCCTAGGAATGTTTTCTTTTTGATGTTAGCCATGTACTGTCAGTCTTTAAGGCTTTTTAACTTTTGAATGCTTATAATTAAGTTGCTCCCCCCTTATAGGTGATGCCTTTATGTTTAATGTTTGGTTGTTGTTCATGCTTTACTTGTCGTATATTGTGTTTGGAATGCCTTTAACCTTTCACTTTAAGTTGAATGATGACCAAAGTAATAATACATCTTCCTCATGACATCAAACATAAAATCGTTTCAAGTGTTTGTCACTCCAATGCCTCGGGACCATTTTGCAATTAGGGTCAGCAAGCTTATAGAACGCCCCTTTGTGGGCCTCCTTGAAGACATAGGAGCCTTCCCAATGGGGGCCCAACTTCCCAGTATTTTGCTGCTTGCTAGCTTCATTGCACCTCAAGACAAGGTCCCCTTGCTTGAAAACTTCTTTTCTGACCCTTGAATTATAGTAGGCTTCAAGCTTTCTTTTGTATCGAGCATCCCTGATGAAGTCATGATCCCTTTCCTCTTCCAGGAGGTCTAGGTTTAGTAACACTTCATCTTCGTTATATTGCGAATTCCTTTGAGCATTTCTTCTCGAGCTTACCCCTACTTTGGCAGGTATCATCGCTTTGCTTCCGTAGACAAGGCTGTAGGGTGCTCTTTGGTGCCTTGTTTTTTTCGTAGTTCTTATCGCCCATAAGACACTTGAGAGCTCATCTACCCAATTCCTGCCATACCTCCCCAGCCTGGCTTTGATGCCTTCTATGATGCTCCTGTTCATCTGTTCAACCTGCCTATTGGACTGTGGGTAAGCTACCGAGATGAATACCTGCTTGATCCTTAGTTCTAAGCACCATGCGCTGAATGGTTTATCTGCAAATTGTTTCCCATTGTCTGTAACAATTTCTCAAGGTAGCCCATATCTGCATATTATCTGCTCCCAAACGAAGTTGATCACGTGTTTTCTTGAAATGGAAGCGAATGGTTTGACTTATGGCCACTTTTTGAAATAATAAACGGCCACCAAGAGGAACTTTAGCTTCCCTAGGGCTTGTGGGAAGGGTCCCACAATGTCCATGCCCCATTTATAGAAAGGCCAGGGTGAAAGTATGGACACGTGGTCATGTTTAGGGTTGGTCTTGACTGGTGTTTGCAGCTGGCACAGTTCACACTTGAAAATTATTTCGGTCATATCCTTGTGAATGGTTGGCCAGTAATAGCCAAGATTCATCAGCTTTGATACCACAGCCCGAGGGCGAGCATGCATCCCACAGATCCCTTCATGCACCTCCCTGATGAGGTAGCTGCTCTGATTGGGGCTCACACACCTTAGTAGAGGTGCCAGGTAGCCCTTTCTGTAAAGCTTGTTGTCGTCAACCACGTACTGCCTTGCTTTAATTACCAACCTTTTGGCCTCTCCCTCATCTTCTGGAAGCTTTCATTCCCTAAGGTAAGCCATGATAGGGGTCATCCAAGTGGAATCCATTTCAGTGACCACGTCTTGCACTTCTTTAACGTTAATGGACGGTTCATGGAGTACCTTTACTAAGACCTTCTTGGTTAGGTGGGCAAATGTTAGGGAGGCCAACATGCTTAAGGCATCCGCCTGCTTGTTCTTGGTTCTCGACACCTATTATAGTGTGAAAGTTTCAAACTCTTTGATGAACTCATTGACCTTCGCCCTGTACTTGATCACTGAAGGCTTCTTAGCCGTGTAATCCCCATTAACTTGATTCACTACCAGATTCGAATCAACGAACACCATTAACTCCCTGACACCCATGCTTTTGGCTAGCCTTAGGCCAGCTAGTAGGGCCTCATGTTCAGCAACATTGTTGGTGCAAGAAAAGTTCAGACGAAGGGCATAAGTGTATTCGGTTCCGTGGGGGTCCTTGATGATGAGACCAGCCCTGGAACCTTCTACACTAGAGGCTCCGTCTGTGAAAAGACACCACTTCCCTTTGAGATCAGGTTGCTCTTCCTCGACCTCGTTCACTTCTTTCCCTATCTGCTGGCCGGGCAGCTCAGTAAGGAAGTCTGCAAATACCTGCCCCTTATAAGCCCTTCTTAGAACATACTCTATCTTGTGCTCTCCTAGGCCAACAGCCCACTTTGCCAACCTTCCTGAATCTTCAGGCTTCTCTAAAATAGAGCGTATAGATTGGTCGGTGATTACCTTCATTGGGTGAGCGTGGAAGTATCGCCTTAGCCTCTTACAGTGTGCACAAGAGCTAGTACCAGCTTCTCCATAGGGGCGTAATTAACTTCAGCGTCTTTGAGGGCTCGACTGACAAAATAGACAGGTATTTGTTCCTTCCCTCGGTCAACCAGGAGGACCGAGCTTACTGCCTCCAGACCTGCAGAGAAGTGAACTGTTATTACTTCCTCTTTTTTGGGTGCAGCCATTTCTGGCAAGGAAGCTATGTGTTTTTTAAGTTCAAGGAAGGCAGTTTTTGCCTCCATTGTCCAACAGAAATCCTTTTTGTCAACACATTTTTTGAGTGTTTTAAAGAAGGGCAAGGCTTTTTCTGCTGACTTGGGCAAGAAACGCTTTAGGGAAGTGATTTTACCGTTTAGGCTCTACAATTCCTTCTTTGTGGCAGGTGACTTCATGTTTAGGACAGCTTGAATTTTGCTAGGATTCGCCTTGATACTTTGTTTTCCAACTATATGGCCAAGAAACTTGCCCTCTTCAAATCCGAAGGAACACTTCACAGGATTGAGCTTCATGTTTATTCTTCGGAGGTTGTCGAAGTTTTCACGGATGTCCTTAATCATAGCCTCCCAGACTTGCTTTTAATGACCAAATCGTCTATGTAGGTTTCCATATTCTTGCCTATCTGTTGTAAGAAAGCTTAATCCACAAGCCGCTGATAGGTTGCCCCCGCATTCTTTAGGCCAAAGGGCATGTTCTTGTAACAAAAGATCCGCTTATCGGTGTGAAAGGCCATCTTTTCTCCATCTTCCCGCTTCATTTGTATTTTTGGTACCTTGTAGGCATCCAAAAAGCACTTGTATTCGAAACCCGTGAGGGAGTCTACCTTCCAACGATTTTGGGCAGGGGGTAACAGTCCTTGTGGCAGGCCTTGTTGAGGTCTTTGAAATCCACGCACATCCTCCAAGTTCCATCTTGCTTCGCCACCATGACTAGATTGGAAACCCAAGAGTGGTACCTGACTTCTCGCAGGATACCAGCTTCTACTAACTTCTCGACCTCTTGATAGGCAGCATGGCTCCTGGCTGGGGCCAGGCTCATTTTCTTCTGGACGAAAGGCTTGTATTAGGGAGCTATGTTCAACGAGTGTTCAGCCAGACTCCTTGGGACCCCAGTCATGTCACCTGAGCACCAAGCGAACACGTCTTTACTTTCCTGCAAAAGATCAATTAGTTCACACGTAACCTTATTTGGGAGCAGGTTTTTGTCTTTAATGGTCTGCTCTGGGTAAGCAGGGTTTATGCTGACTTCCCGGATAGGGTCACTGATCGGTGTTTTCGCTTTCCTATGGTCTTTAGTTTCTTCTACGGAGGCTATAAGCAAGGCTTCAGCTGAAGGTTTCAGTGTTGCAATCCCGTTTACGGCACCGAAGGTAGCGATGCCTAACCTCCCAATGAGGACATTTTAGCTAGAATGGTATCTGATTACCGAAAATGTCAGCTCCTCTGTTCTTGAAAGATCACCATCCCTGAAACAGACGCTGAGGGTGAACTTCCCTAGGGGATGTACACGCTCCCCGGAGAAACTTACCAGAGAAGCATCTGATGGTTTGAGCTTGGATCTTATCTCGGATCTTAGTGTTTCAAAACATTTTTCATAAATTACTTCCAATGAGTCACCACAATCCATGTATACCCTATTCACTGGGGAGCCATCCAGTTCTGCTTCCACTATTAGCGGGGTGCCGATCACCTCATCTGGGGCAGGAGGGAGGCATATGTACGGTTTGTTCCAGGGCTCGGTACGAGCATTCTTCAACCTCTTTGTCCTTCCTTCCGTCGTCCCTTTGATGTCCTTGATTAAGTGAGCTAGTTCACCGGACTTAACGACCTCCTCTATTTGATTTTTCAACGGGTAACAGTCGTTGGTGTGGTGCCCTGTATCATTATAGAAGGCACAATGCTTGCTGGCGTCCCTTTTACTGGCAGGCTTGGACAGGGGCCTTGGAGGACGGAAGGTATACTTGACCTCTTCTGTGGAAAGTATCTCCTGTGGTGTCTTGGTAAGGACGGTGAATACTTGCTTTTCTTTATCATGGTACCTCCCTGATCTGGGAGATCACCTTCGTTCCTCGTTTCTTCTGGAATCAAATGATCTACCAATCGTCTCTCGTTATAAGGCTGGAAACTTGGTCTTCGTGAGCTGGACGAGCTGTCTCTCCAGCTTCCTCTATCTCGTTTTTTGGAGTGTTGCCAGGTGAGAGCTTCTTCTCCCCCAAGGAAGGTTTCTGCTCTCTCAAAGGCTTCTTCCATGGTTTGAGGGACGTCCTCATGAAATCTTCTTAAGAGCTTTTTGGGACGAATGGCTCCCATAAAGCCTGACACTCTGATCTTCTCAGTGGCTCCACTATATTGCAAGCCTTCCCTCTTGTATCTTTCGATGAAGGTTTGAAGATCCTAATGTTCCCCCTGTTGGATCTGATGCAGTATGGCAACATCCTTGGTACACTTTCTCAAGGGGTTAAAGGTTGAAGTGAAACTTCTTCTTAGGTCATCAAAAGAAGAGATGCTCCGAGATGGGAGGCCACAGAACCATAGGCGAGCTGGTCCCACCAAGGTTTGCATAAAGATGTGGCAGCATTCGGCGTTTTTCCACTTTTCCACAGTTGCTTCCCCGAAGAAGACATTCAGGTGATCATCACGGTCTTCGGTCCCATCATACGTCTTCGCATTAGCCGGCATTTTGATCTTATTGGGGTAGTCAAAATGAGCTATATGCTCGGCAAAGCTTTTCAACGACTTGGGACGGTATGGATCCGAGGGAGTAGCTTCGACTCTTGGCTCCGCCACAGGGGTGAGGACAGGAGGTTGGGAGGTCCGAGGACCTTGCCCCCCAGGAAGAGACGTTCCTAGCGCATGGCTTAGTGGAGGTCAGACCTGCCATGGGTAGCCTCCTGGCCAACTAGGGAAGTATGACGACATATAAGGCAAATACTGAGGATGCGAATAACTGAGGTACACCACTCCTGGAGGAAAGATAGGGGCCCCGGTAGGGCAGCTAACTCCCATCAGGGAGGTGGCTACCGCACTTCTTGCTAGGTGTAAGGATCTTAGAGCTTCCTCATATGAGAGTGGTGTTGAAGATGGCAGGGAAGCCTGTGTGACTTCCAATAGCTGTTCTACCGTATACTCTTGGACCCCGGGGGAGAGCACGTAATGACTAGGGCCTCCTCCTGAAGAGATACCTCCCTAATCGTTCAGGTAAGGGTGAGGGTTTGCGTTAAGGCGCCTGGTGACCGGTGATGTGGTAGTTCCGTTCACTGGAGGACTGGGTGAGAGGGAAACAACAGGTTCTTCATCATAAGACAACCTAATCCTCACACCTCTGGATCTCTCCTCCCGCACATAGCCGTTCAGTTGGTCTCAGAGTTGCAAGAAATTCCTTCGTACTCCCTCTGGGGTGATATCCATACGTTCGATGGGTAACAACACATCGTCTCTAGGGGATGAGTTGACAACCGTTGAGGACTGTGGAGTCCGGAAGTCGGGCATGTCTCCTAGAGACGGTTCGACATAAGGTCCGTCTGTTCTAGGTGTCTCTCGGCCCACACCGTCACCGGAAGTGTGACTGGTTGCCGGAGTTTCAGGGGGACCCTCGTCTGGGTGGCTATCTCCACCGGTCATCACAAAAAATGGTTACTTAGGAACAAACGGGACTGTAGAAACTTCCAACTACTTTGTTCAATATAGCGACAACCCCACGGTGGACGCCACTTGTTACTACAACAAGGAAAATGACCGGGATTAGGTTAGGAGATGTTTAAGGTTATGGGTGTATTAAGTTTAGAGGGTCCTTGAGCTGCTGGATTGACCCGCACAATGAAACAAACACTGTTAGCCTTAACGCAGGAGGGGCCCTTCTGCGTTTGGACTCCGGCGTGAGAATAAGTATATATTCGTTTGGAGTTGGATAAAAGTGAAGTAGAGAATGTAAGGATTAAAAGGAATAAGTATGAGTGAATGTGTGTGGAATGACAACCTAAGAGTCTCCTTATATAGGCAGTGGATTTCTGCCCAGGAGCTCCTATAAGGTAGCCTTTCTACTATACCTGGTAAGGTTGACTCTCCTTCTTAGTCCTTGCAGAGAAGCTTTGCTCATTTGGTATATTTTCAGCTTTTGCTACTTTTTAGGTCAGACTTGGAGCTGTGTGTTGTTTTTTACTTTTGACCATAGCAAGAGTTAAAATACCTTTTATTTTTCCAATGAAGTTACTATTCACTTTTCAGTGCAGCGTTGCCGTATGGCAGCTTGGCGTGCCCTGTGCTGCACTACGTAGGCTGTTCAGCTCCATTAAGTCAGGCATCTTTAACACTTTACATTGCTTTATTTTTTAACAAGGGACTAAACGTCGAGAATTTAGAACCCACGTCATAAATTTGTAACAACACAATTTGAACGTGAATTCTTCACTAAACAAAATATTCTCAAGTGATGTATACATAATATAAAGACGTTACAAATGTAATAGTTTTCACGATGTGAGGTGGACGAGTCTAGTATTTCAATGATACACTTAACATATACCGATCAGCCTATGATCAAGACATTCTAGTCTATACAAGGTGGATGTGTATTTGACTTGATACAGTTAAAAAATTCAAGTATTCTCTTAAATGATTAATTAACCTCTGGTGATTCTGCCTCTAATAAACGTATTCATTTAGTTTCATTAAAAGAAAATTGATGATAGTCTAATCCAAATTAAGAGGGAAATCGGATGGCTAAATATAAGAGTTTGTTGTTCATAGTTAGAAGAGCTAACATGTTGTGAGTGAAGAAAACAAACTATTCATGACATATGAACAAACCTAGGACATATATTTTTAGTGGTTTTGAAAATCAAGAGCAACAAAAATATGTTGTATCATGTAAAATAATGATTTAGAAAAGTGAAGAGAGTCGTAATATACACTAATTAAATTACAATATATAATAATCAAATAAAAAGGACAAAACATCTAGATAAGAGATAAGGATAGCATCTAAAATCTAAAATACTAGATATATAAACATTATCACAATAATACTAGATATAAAAACCTTATCACAATGGTAAACATTATCAAACACTATCTGAATCGATTTCATGTTTGCTACTCTTATCTTATCTAAAAACTGATTTGTTTGCCTTTGACATTTACCTTTATTTTAACTATTAAAGTAACCTTACCATACATAATATACGAAGGAACAAGAGTATGAAATGTGTGCTTAGATCAAATTGGCAATCTCGTCACTTACATAATCATGCATATTTTAGATGATAACTATGCATGTTATAAAAAACCTAACAATATTTTTCTAAAGTATAGTGATGTGACATGCAAATTGAAAAGGGTAAAAAAACTTGTTTTTATGATATAGTTTTTTTTTTTTTTTTTTTTAATTAATGTAGCATGAAAAAGTTAGGAGCATTTATAAAATGGGGGATGGAGGTTGAAAAAAAAGTCAAAAATTGTATGCTATACCTATCTTACCCTTCGTAACTCATTTCTTCCTTTTGCCAGCATGACAGCAAGCACGGACTGGCAGCAAGGAGTCAACTGAATGACCAAAGCATCGGTTGCTTCCGCATGTGGCCTTCTTAGAGGCCTGAATCCTTTGGATAGTGGTCCAGAAGATACCTTTAACCCCTGAACACACTCCCCTTTTCATGCGTAAATTTCAATTCAAAACCATCTTTCAATCCCATCAATTGATTTCTTATATCAAAGGCTCGCATTCCTTCATATTATATTTTCTTTTGTTAAGTTCATTTGTATTTAAAGATTAGATGAAAATAACATGACTAACTTGTCCAACTCAAATGCATTATATAGTAAGTACACACATGCGAAAAACATACCATTTTTTGCTAACAAATATAACATCAATACTTTGCAACCCTCTAACAATCTGGTCGTTGGTCAAGAGCCCAAGGCAGAGGAAACTTATACCCCAGTGTTCACACTAGCCCCTAATAAGAACACACAACTACCTGCTAAGACTCATTGGTTGGATGAGGAATGATGGACAACCAATATGGATGATATAATAGAGATGTGCAAGCAGTAAGGCACAACCTAACGTTCACCATCATTAGCCCAAATGTCATTCTTCATTTTGGTGACTTCATTTAGAGTATTTAACTACTTTTTTTAGTGAATTCAGAAATTTTTTATTCTGCTTCAACTTTTCAATGTTCTCTTGCATCACTATATCTTTTCACATGCGCTTTCAATATCAAATGTCTTATTTAATATATATATATATATATATTATGTGCAGAAGTACTTCTTTTAATCATTATTCTTTACTTATTTAATGTCTTACTATACAATGTCTACACCTGTGCCCTACTAAAACTGTACATTATTCGATCATGCATTACACATTATCAATATGTTTATATAACGTACAACACCAACAACGTGATTGACCAAACTCAACTACCAAACACAATGCAGCCCCGCCGCAACGCGCGGGTTCCTGCTAGTTTGTATTTAAAACTTCATAAGGTGTGTGTGTGTATATATATACACTATATTAATATGCATATAGCAAGGGCAAGGTTGGTCATTTTACCATAACTCTTAAAATTTCAACAAGTACTACTCTTTGTGCAATTGTTACAATCCCATAAAGCTTTGAATACCAACACTAAATACATTTAATTAAGTGCTCCTTGCTTTCCGGTTACCAAAGTTATCCCGCCCAAATCCATCCTAAATATTCTATTCAAATTTTGAACTACCTAGATCTCAACTCTCTTCCAGTTTCTTATTATTATTCCTCCCATTTGTTACTACTATTTGCTTTTGCAGAGAGTAAGAAAAAAAGGGAGCAGTTGGCTCTCTTTTGGAAGAGACTTTAACCGGCAATGAAAACAGTGAAGGTAGCGGAATAACGACGACCTCAATAGGTGGCGATTGACCTAACTCTTCCTAATCAATATTACCAGCAAACCCAGGTAGAGAAACCAGAAATCAAAACTCTAAAGGTTTCAGCCTCTGAATCGCGCCTGTTTACTTAATCAAAGAACAAAAGGGACGAGAAGGTTGGTTAAAGAACTTTGCTAAAATGGTAAAACCTAATACTCACGTATCTCACTTTTCATTCAATAATAGCGTAAGTTTTCATTCCTCTTTGCAGAATCAACATACAAGTTTACTTTGTCCTCTCTTAAGCGAAACACAGGTTTGTTAATCTTCTGAATTTTTTCTTTCTGTTTGTAGAACGTTTGTTGAGTACGGATCTGGTTAACTTCTCAAAAAAATGATATTGTTTGTGAATTAAGTAATTAATAGAACAACATGTTATTAAAAAATGTATCATGAATTTATGTGACACCTGACAAACTCAGGTTAATACTTTTTACAAACATAAAAGTCTACCTTAGAAAAACATTTACTTAACATACATAACTGGTTTATTTGAGTCGGTTCGATGATTCAAGAAATCATCGGGAGTTGATTTACACTTACGTATTATCCAAGGTTCAGTGGTTCGGAGAATCATTGGGGAAAACACACATACACGAGTCTTGAGTCATGTTGTTAGTGAAATTACATAGTTGAATTAAGTTATCAAGTATTGGATGCCTTGCGCATGATGTACAACTTGTTAACGCATGTTTATGTGATAAGATGTGTTAACATATGTTAAAATGACCAAACAAGGAGTCTAGATTTCCATTCGACCCTATGGAGGGTGCGAATGAAAATCTGAAGGCACGGACCAAAATTGATAATTTTGCTTCGACACTGCGAGGGTGCGAACGGGAGCTGGGTATAAATACAACACTTTGTCACATTTTCATCATTTCACAATCCTAACTCGCCTCCAAGTGCTCTCTCTCTCAACCCCAAACCTGTAGAAAGGAGGTTTTGCCCTCATTTTTTAGATCCTAAAGCTAAAACACGTTCTATAAGCATTATCAAGGAATAGCTGAGCAATTTGTAGGGCAGTAAAATGATGGGATAGAGCCATGAAATGACCATACTTGGTCAACCTATCAACTAACACAAAGATTACTTCTTTACCTTGGGATTTGGGAAGCAGGTGACGAAATCCATGCTTATATCAAACCACACCTCAATTGGAATAGGTAGTGGCTGAATCAGTCCAGGATATGCAACAATGTCATATTTGGCCTGTTGACAGATTTTGCAAGACCTGATGAATTCTTTTATTTGTTTGATCTGCCCCTTCCAATAAAATAAGCTCTTTAGTTTTTGATGGGTAGCATGCACCCCACTATGCCCACCGAGGGAAAAAGCATGACAAAGCTCAATCAATCTTTTCCTTAATTCCAATCCCGCCCCTATGACCAATTTTTGTTTTCTTTTCAATAACCTACCATGCCAAGTGTATCTATGTACCTCTTGCCCTTGTGATAACTTCTGAATGATAGTTTGTAGTGATTGATCTTGTTCCTAGCTTGTCTTAATATCATTAATCAGTAATGAGTCAAAAGTAGAAATCACCATAGTAAAAATAGCAGAACTCTCCACCCTGGATAATGCACCTGTAACCACATTTTCCACCCCTTTTTGGTAATGAATTTCATAATTGTACCCCATGAATTTAGACAACCAAGAGTGTTGGTGTGGGTGTTAATGGGGAAAGTTTGACACAACAATTTGAAAGATTCACCTTGTTAATTTCTGAGTTAAAATTAAATGGTCAGACCTACACAAATGTATCTATGCTTCATAGATTTTTAAGGTCTTTACCAGAAAAATGGGAAACTTACTTTATAGTCCTCAGATCTTCACCAGATTGTAACTCCCTCACTCTTACAAAATTACATGGGAGATTGTTAACTTTTGAAAGAGAAATTGATCAAAAGAAAAAGTTGCAAAATTCTGGCAAAACATCTGATGACTATTTACTAGGTAGTACAGCACTTTTGGGACAAGACTCACCTTCTTGTCCAAATAAATTTGGATCTTTTGATCACATTGACATAACTGTTGGGATCTCATTAGAAAGATCATATCCAACTTATGAAAATGATGAAAATAGTCAAACTGTTGATAACATGTGTTTTATCATGGATGACTTGAAAAATTTTAGCAGTGATGACTTGGAAGAAATGGACATTTTACACCAACTGGCCATGTTAAGTATAAAAACTAACAAATTTTAAAAAATGTCAGGAAGGAAATTTCCAGGACTGAACAGTTCAACAAAAGTTGGTTTTGACAAATCTAAACTTAGATGTCACAAGTGTCAGAAGTTGGGACACTTTGCTAGAGAGTGTAGAAGCTCTAGCTATAACCAACCACAGTCTGGAAATCAGTTTAGCCCTAGTTATAATAGGAATAATGGAACACAGGGAAGTGCACATTTTGTACAGGCACAAGCTCCACAAATCCAATATGGGCCACAAATACAATATGTACAGATGCCTGCTCAATAAATGTAGAGCCAACAACCAATGCCTTCC
Organism: Ambrosia trifida; assembly: GCA_028751855.1. Classification (NCBI taxonomy): domain Eukaryota; kingdom Viridiplantae; phylum Streptophyta; class Magnoliopsida; order Asterales; family Asteraceae; genus Ambrosia; species Ambrosia trifida. Next base: position 81,490,769 of record CM054129.1, read on the forward strand.
ATTCCAGCTGCCCAGCAACCTCCACAAACTCAGCAACCCTCACAACAAAGTCTTTTTACTTCAGGGTATGTTGACTGGAGCAGTCTTCCTTTTGACACAACTGAGTGCAATCCTGATGCAGACAACAAAATGTTTGACATCAACTGGGGAGAACCTGACAATGGCAGAAAGAATTTTGCCTTGATGGCATTTGAGGGCTGCACCTCAAAATCTGCCTTATCTCAGGTATCAAAAGAATCTTTGAAAAAACTATGTTCAAACTCATGCAAAGAATCTTTTGCTCTCATAAGAAAGACCAATGTGCATTTACAAGGCAAAGCCAATGACTCAGAGAGAAAATATACTTAAATAAAATGTGATTTAGAAAGAAAACTTGCTGCAAAATCAAAGGAAAATTCTAAATTAACAAATAATGCTATTGAAACCCAAGCACAACTTAAAATCATGATAGAAGACCTAGGAAATGTCAGAAAAGAGCATGCTGACACGAAGGTTGAATGTGAGAAATGGGTTGACTCATGTAAAGGGTATCAACTGCTGCTTAACAAACAAAGTGCATCAAATGTTAGTGTCACACCACGCCTATGGCGGAAACACGTGGCGCGACGGTTCAAGAGGATTAAGCCAAGATTAATGCAAACCACAATATTAATTAAACAACGGGTATTTTTTCAACGTTGAAAATCATGTCAAATTATTCATACATAATCTAAAAATTGTTTTTGAAATAAATGGGGAGGCTCCTCCCTATATCCCGAAATCCTTGGGACAGAGAGACGAGTCCCCTTCATGATATCCAACGCCCGACTTGGAGATTCCCCCGACCCTGCTTGCCACGTTAACCTTCATCAGTCAATTACCTGAAAGATATGTTTAAAAATCGTCAATATATAAATATTGGTGAGTTCACAGGTTTTGATTTAATAAAACTTTATTAAGCGGGAATATCCTTGTTATGACATTTATAGGAGTTGCAAAGTCCTACAATTTACTTGAGCCTATAACCAAACCAAGACAATTAATAATGCCCCCGCCCCAAGTTGTTACTCGGTATTCCTACGACTTGATTTCAGAATACGTGCACCCCAGGCATACGCCGATGCATAATCGACGCTGTCGATTAGGGGTGGGCCTTGTCAGGAACCAATAGTACTATCCAAATATTCCTTCGGTTTCACTTTCCCGAATTAATGATTATAGTGGGGAGGTCTCAACCCCGAGTGGCGATCACAACTCAAGTGTCCAACCCGTCAAACAAGTCCCAACATATCTTTCCCCCGTAAAAACGTTAAATAGTTTAGAAATGGGGCCGTTAGACTCACCTGTAACTGTGCTCGGCTCAAAGAAGAAAATAGTAAAGTTTGTGATCCCGCACCTACAAATGTTTCTAGGCGTATAAGTCACTACACCTATAGTGTATGTGCCTTGGCAAGTTGTACACCCAACTTCCCGACCACGTCTTTATCCCAATTCCCGTTTAATAGTTTCGTATCCTAGGTTTAATGGCGATGGATTACCCTTTCCTTACAAGTCATATATTATTCTTATTAATATTCTTTGTGACTTGTACACTATTATACTCGACGCGACTCTACCCAACGTATAATTATTTTCCCATTTAAATAATTATACTTAGGATCGTTTCGCTCGATATAATGTGATTTCTTACTATCCGACCCGACTCACTTTGCCACATATTTATTTTCCCATTCAAATAAATATGCTAAGTTCTTGTCGTTCGGTAACATATTCTTAACGCCCGACTAGACTCACCATACCGTACATTTATTTTCCCATTTAAATAAATGTACTAGGATCTTGTCGGCCACTCACACGTTCGCAGGCATATTTCACCCACTCGTCTCGGTTTTCCTTCTCGCATATCTATTTTCCCATTCAAATAGATATACTAGAATTTCGTCGAAAACGAGCATATGTACATATACCATCGCGTGGATGCTACTTGTTAAGTTCATGTGTCGTTTAGCGTTTTTAATTCGTTACGTTGTGTTTTCCTTTCCCCACGAATATTCTTTCTACACTTAGGAAAGTGTTTCGCACGTTTCACCCTTGTTATATATATTTTATTTCCTTAAAATATATATGTATATCTTTATCTTGTCGTAATGGCATTTTTCTCATATGTCCGTTTACGTTAGCTCATGTAACTAAGTTCGTTAGTTAGCGTTTTTCATATGTGTTTCCATTGCACGTTCTTATGGAAGTATTATTCCTACTTCCGATTCCGAACGTTTATTTCTTGGAAAATATACTTTGTACGTTTAGCCCAACTTGTCCAACTTGTAACCCAAAAACGTTTCCGATACTTCTATATTCCCATTTATATAAAAGTATCCATTTTTGTACAAGTTTTTCCCAAGTCTTTACTAATATTTTATAAAATCTTATTTTTATAAAATCCTCGTGTTACCCTTTTATTTTTATAAAACTTCCATTTTTATAAAAATGCCTCTTTTAATTTATACACAAGTAAGTTTCTCATGTTTATCGAAAACTACACTTGGAAAAGTTATTATTTATGCTTTTGACACCGAACTCTTTGTTAGTGCATTCTTGGGCTAAATTTCTAAAATACATATTTTAGTCCCTCGACTTTTCAAGTTACAATATTAGTCCCTTAACTTATATTTGTTTGCATTTTTCCATCTCATCTTTCAAGGTTAGCATTTTCCTTCCATTTTAGTGGACTTTGAAGAACCATTTTCTTAGTGCTTGATTATTTTTACTTCATTCCACTTTTAATAATCTCATATTCCATCCTAGATGCTATTAACATGTTTGTTCCATATTTTTATCCAACATATCAACTTTTCACTTATTCAAGTGAGTGGACTTTGAATATGGAACTTTTACACCTATGATTCTCTAACCCATTTTAATGTATTTTTGGCATTAACTTATCACCTTATGATGATTAAAATCATCTTCCATCATATTCAAGTCCCTTTCATCAATCATGCTCAAATCATCCATTAACTCAAGTGTATGTTCTTTTTATCATATTTTCTTCAAATATTACATTTATTAACATAAATCCAAGATTTATTTATGTTATTATTATTCTTCCATTTTTAATCTAACAAAACACATTAACTTTATAAAATCCATTTTATTACCCATCAATGTATAACTTGCTTTCAAAAGCACAAAATATGAACATTAAGAATCAAACAAGGTAAAACTTACTACTAGCTCAAGGCTAGGGAAGACAACAACCTTGGATTTGGATGGGGTTTAGTGTGTTTTTCCAAAGGGGTTAAGCACCAAGCACTTGAACACACAAAAGGGGTTTTGATGGATGATGATTTAGAGATGATTTGTTAGTGTAAAAATTGCAAGAAAAGTGTTAATGTAGGGGTGTAAACCCACGGCCACAAGGAAGAAGAAAGAAGGAGTTTTTGTGATTTGTTTAAGTGTTCTCAAGTGGGTTATATGATCTTTCCTTCAAATCTTCCAAGATCACCAATATCTTGCTTGGATTGGATGGAGATCTTTGTATAAGATTATGGAAGATTTGAGACGATCTTGGAAATATTTGGGGTGTTTGGGCCGAGTTTATGAGAGAGAGGGAGAGTGATTAGTTAATTTTTTTTTTACCCAATGCAATTACATGCATTAATATTATTGTGTATCTTTCTAATCATTGGCTTTTTAAGGAGGTGAAAGGTTAAAGAAGATTATTAAGAGTTTTACCCTTTGGGTGGGCCCCCTAGGCCGGCCCCTTGGTGTCTTGGGTGGGGTCCACCTTGCAAAATATTACCCTATATTATGTTTAAGTCACTCTCTTTCGGGTACCGTCCGGGTATTCTTGGGTTTTTAACCGCGTGTCACCCGAATATTAAAATACCATTAATATTCCTTAAATTTAGTCCAGTTTAATTACTGATAATTTATTTCGGCTTTTGTCGGGTGAAATTACTGTTACGCGCGTATCGGGTGCGGTACGCGCACTTTATTCGTTACCGGGAGATTTGTACAATAAGCTTTCACGTATGGCTTTGGGTTTCCAAAACTCATTATATTTTGTGAAAATATCATTTATTATATATTCCGGGTGTCCGGGGTTCATTTCGCTTATTTAATTTTTACCTGGTATTCGCCAGTGTCCATACCGGAGAGATTTGCTTGCGCATGATCCTATCATACTTTGTCATTAAACTTATGCATTCCTATGCATTATTTGGGAATTGCTATCTTCCTAAGGCCTCAGTTAAACAATCAACACATAATTACGTTTAATTACGTTAATCACGTTTAATTTATTAGTACGGGATTACCTTAATTTTGCCGGTTGTTACATTCTCCCCCCGTTAAGAGAATTCCGTCCCGGAATTCACTTCGAGCTCTCCGGTATAGGGGTCTTCTCGAAAAGGGCGGGATATTTTTGCTTCATCCGGTCCAGCCTTTCCCACGTGAACTCCGGTCCACGCTTGGCGTTCCAACGCACTTTGACCAATCTGATCTTACTGCGTCTTAACTTTTGGACCTTCCAATCGGTCACTTCGATTGGTTCTTCGACGAAGTGTAACTTGTCGTCAATGTGGATTTCGTCTGCGGGGATGATGAGAGTTTCGTCGGATAAGCACTTCTTTAAGTTCGACACGTGAAACGTGTCATGTACACCGTTAAGCTCTTGTGGTAACTTGAGCTTGTATGCTACGGGGCCTACTCTGGACAGGATTTCAAATGGTCCAACATATCGTGGGTTTAGTTTTCCGCGCTTCCCAAAGCGCGCGACACCTTTCCAAGGTGACACCTTTAGTAGGACCCTGTCTCCGACTTGAAATTCCAAAGGCTTTCGCCTCATATCAGCGTAGCTTTTCTGCCGGTCACGTGCCGCTTTGAGACGTTCTCTTATCAGGAAGACCTTATCCGTTGTCTCTTGAACAATTTCGGGCCCGGTAAGTTGCTTTTCTCCAACTTCGGCCCAACATAGAGGCGATCTACACTTGCGTCCATATAGAGCTTCAAAAGGTGCAGCTTGAATGCTCGTGTGGTAACTGTTGTTATACGAAAACTCCACCAGTGGCAAGTGTGTATCCCAATTACCGCTGAAATCGATTGCGCATGCTCGCAACATATCTTCCAAGGTCTGGATGGTTCGTTCACTCTGACCATCGGTTTGTGGATGATATGCGGTACTCATGTCAAGGCGTGTACCGAGGGCTTCATTCAAACTTTTCCAAAATCTTGAGGTGAAACGACTATCTCGATCGGAGATGATGGAAATAGGTACACCATGCTTAGACACTACTTCCTTAATGTACAAACGGGTCAGTTTCTCCAACTTGTCCGTTTCGCGAATTGGGAGGAAGTGTGCAGATTTTGTCAATCGATCAACGATTACCCATATCATGTCATGGCCGCTTGTTGTCTTGGGTAACTTGGTAATGAAATCCATAGTAATTCGTTCCCATTTCCATTCTGGTATTTCCGGTTGTTGAAGCAAGCCGGATGGTCTTTGATGCTCGGCTTTGACCTTCGCGCTAGTCAAGCATCGCGCAACATATGCCGCTATATCTCTTTTGAAATTTGGCCACCAGTAGAATTCCTTCAAGTCGTGGAACATCTTGTCTGCTCCAGGGTGAACCGAATATCGTGAACTGTGAGCTTCGGCCAATACCAGTTCACGCAGTCCACCGTACACTGGTACCCAAATTCTATTCATGAAATACAGGGCTTGATCCGCCTTTGGCTCCAGTGAATCAACCATCTTCCGCAATCTTTCACCTTTGACATTCTCGGGTTTAAGAGCGTTAATTTGAGCTTCACGAATTCGGTCAGTCAGGTTCGTGTGGATGGTTAGACCCAAGGCTCGGACACGCAATGGCTTAACCCGTTCCTTGCGACTCAAGGCGTCGGCTACAACGTTCGCCTTCCCGGGATGGTACTTTATCTCACAATCGTAATCGTTCAATAATTCGACCCATCGCCGTTGTCTCATGTTCAATTCCTTTTGGTCAAAGATGTGCTGCAAACTTTTATGATCGGTGAAGATTGTACACTTGGTTCCATATAAATAATGTCTCCATATCTTGAGTGCGAATACCAAGGCTCCCAACTCCAAGTCGTGTGTGGTGTAATTCTTCTCGTGGAGCTTTAGTTGTCTGGAAGCATATGCTATGACCTTCTCTCGTTGCATCAATACACAACCCAATCCCTGATGAGAGGCGTCATTATAGACCCCAAAGTCTTCCGTACCATCGGGGAGTGATAGTATCGGGGCGCCACATAACTTATCCTTTAGCAATTGAAACGCCGCTTCTTGCTTTTCCGTCCATTCGAACTTCTTATCCTTTTGGGTTAGCATGGTTAAAGACTGTGCTATCTTAGAAAAGTTCTCGATGAACCTTCGGTAGTAACCCGCAAGGCCAAGAAATTGTCGTACTTCAGTAGGGGTTCTAGGGGCGTCCCAATTTTTGATTGCTTCGATCTTGGCGGGATCGACATGTATACCCTTTTCATTCACTACGTGGCCTAGGAAGTGAACCTCTCGAATCCAAAAGTCACATTTCGAGAACTTAGCATAGAGTTTCTCTTTGCGTAGTACCTCAAGGATTAACCGAAGGTGATCCTCATGTTCTTCCTTAGTGCATGAATAGATCAAGATGTCATCAATGAAGACAATGACAAATTTGTCCAAATATGGCTTACACACGCGATTCATCAAATCCATGAAAACAGCTGGTGCATTGGTTAAACCGAATGGCATTACCAAAAATTCATAGTGCCCATAACGAGTCCTGAATGCGGTTTTCGGTACATCCTCTTCTTGGATTCGCAACTGGTGATAGCCGGACCTTAGATCAATCTTGGAGTAGAAACTGGATCCTTGAAGTTGATCAAACAAATCATCGATACGGGGAAGAGGATAGCGATTCTTAATGGTTAACTTGTTCAGTTCTCGATAGTCAATGCACATTCGAAAAGTGCCATCCTTTTTCTTTACAAATAAGACGGGAGCTCCCCAGGGTGAGAAGCTTGGTCTTATGAAACCTTTGTCCAACAACTCTTGTAGTTGACCAGATAGTTCCTGCATCTCAGATGGAGCTAAGCGATATGGCGATCGCGCTACAGGTGCAGCTCCTGGAACAAGGTCGACGCGGAACTCGACTTGTCGGGGTGGTGGCAATCCCGACAAATCTTCTGGGAACACATCTGGAAAGTCTCTGGCTATCGGAATGTCGTCTAACTTTCGCTCGTCGGCCTTCTTATCTACCACGTATGCCAAGAATGCGACGAGACCTTTCCTTAGGCACTTTCGGGCCTTCATGCTGGTAATAATTCTTAACGGGGTCCCACGCCTTTCCCCTTGGATCGATAGGGTTTCACCGCTTGCGAGGGGAACTTGAATCACTTTGTCGTTGCAAACAACGACGGCGCGGTGTGCGGATAGCCAATCCATGCCAACAACTATGTCAAAGCTACCCAGCACGACTGGCAATAGATCAATGCCAAACTCGTGATCACAGAGATCCAACTTACAATCCTTCGCTACTTCTCGAGTTTCTATAGTCTTACCGTTAGCCAGTTCTATAGAGTATGGTGTGTCTAGTTTACTAGTTTTTAGTCCAAGTAATCTTTTAAATTCGACAGACACGAAGATAAAATCAGTGCCAGTATCAAACAATACTGAAGCATAATGACCATTTAGAGGGAACGTACCAGTGACCACATTAGGGTCTTGTCGTGCATCACCGGCACCAATCACGAATGCCCGCCTACGGGCTTGGTTGTTGAGTTTGGGACAATCCCTCTTCCAATGATCGAGCGATCCACATGCGAAGCAGGGCCTCGCTCCTCCGTTCTTTGGCGCTCCTGACCTGCAGTCTTCTGTCTTGTGCCCAGAACGGCGGCACTTACCGCAGATCACTTCGTTCTTGCCCTGGTAACCTTGCTTCCCATTGTTTCCACGCCCAGTGGCTACATACCCTTTCCCTTTCTTTCCTGAACCTCCCGATGATCCATCCTTTTTCCTCTCATCGCGCTTACGCTTTCCAAACCTCGGCTTATTTCCCTTTTCGCTTGACCCAACAGCTGAACTCGTACCCAGATTCTTACCCTCAACACTGCTGGACTCAGTAAGCTTCAACCCTGATACTTTTCGGATTAGGGTGCCCATTCGAATGGCGTCTTCAGTGAGGCTTAAGGCGAGGTCGATAGCTTCGCGCATGGTCGTAGGTTTGGAAGTAGTGACCATGCCGCGTATCTGTGGCGCCAATCCGAATAGGTACCTTTCCACCTTTTTGCTTTCCGGGGTAACCAAGCGAGGCACTAACCGGGAGAGATCATGAAATCTGGACGTGTACCCAGCTACGTCCGACCCAACCATGGTGAGGTTCCAGAACTCAGTCTCTAGCTTCTGCACTTCGCTTGCCGGGCAGTACTCGGCGATCATTAGTTACTTCAGCTCCAACCATGACAAGGAGTAAGCAGCATCGTCTCCCAGTGTTTGCACTTGGTTGTTCCACCATGTTAGTGCTTGGTCCAGAAACAGGTTAGTGGAGTACATGACAGCTTGTCGCGGGGTACAGCTGCTGATACGAATCACCGCTTCAGTTTTCTCGAACCACTTGACTAGTCCGACAGAGCCTTCAGTGCCACTGAAGTTGAGTGGTTTGCAGTCCAGAAAAGCTTTGAACGTGCAGCCACGCTCTCGCGAGGCCGTTTCTGCAATAATAAAATAGCGTGTTATTATGGGGTAGGAGTTTTACGAAAACTCCTATTGCTTACATTCCAAAACCCTCTTACCGGTAGGGGAGGTTTCTCGTCGGTCGCTCCCTGTTTGATCTCGCGATCTTTCAGTGCGCGTGGCATTGTGTTCTGCGAGAGCTTGGGCGATGCGCCCCGAAACTAGGGCTTCATGCTCCTCGGGTGTTGTGGGTAGTCTTTCGTTTCCACTGTTGCTTCGGGTGGCTGGTGCCATTTTTCTTCAATAATCATTATCAAAGGTTAATTTGGCGATCATTCATACAATATCGTCATACATTAGGTATAAATAACAACACAACACATGAACACAATAATCACCACAACATCATCACACAATCACAACATATACAGAAAAGGTAATAATAATCGGCTGACACTGGGGCGCACACATGCTAATGGTCATACTGGTCGCCATAATGCGATCGTACAAGAATTGGCGATGCGCAAAGTGTGCGTCGCCCGTAATCCCACAATGAGCGTCCATGCTCAGCAACTCCTCAGTATAATGTGCCATCGCATCTCTGGCATCGATGATCCTGGCCCATATGAGCTGGGCCTGCTGCTCCATCTGGTTCACGGTGCGCTGCACCGTGTCGGTGAGAGTCTGGAAGTCTCTCTCCAAGGAGATCACCGTGGACCATGCCGGTCCTGACAGTGGGGCCATCCCGTGGGGCTGCGACGGCCTAGGGATGTCGGTATATATCGGCTGGGATGGGCCGACTATATCAGGTATAGGTAGGGGGTGAAGGGTGGGGCAAAGCCCGGTAATCCGGTGAAGAAATGGGGTGGTACCTAGTATGGGTCTCCTGCACCTAGAGTATATGGTGCAAGTGGGGGTATCAGAAAAGGGGCTCCTGCATCCATAGTGAATGGTGCAGGTGGTGGTGTGGGGAGCATCTCGGGTAGGGGTGGTAGTAAGGGAAAGGTGGTGATAGGTAGCGTCATGGATACTGGTGAGGGGACTATAAGCTCGGCGAGTGGGACCATGAGGGGCTGTGTGACAGCGACTAACTCTGGAGCGGATATCACGGTGGTAGGGGTGGGACGGCTAGCAGTGGCGTGAGCTGCCAAACCTGCTCGGTGCAGCTCAGAGCTACGGGCTGAGCTGCCCTCAAGGATGTGCCCAGTAGAAGCTGGCCCATCCTGTGGTACGGGCTCGGGCATGGCGGGTAGGGCGGCCGGTGCAGTGGTGCCATGCCCTATCATCGGAGCGTCGTGCTCCTCCTGGTCTGCTGGTGGGATCGGCACAGCAATGTGCTCTACCGATGCGGTCGACTCATCATCGGAGTCATCCGAGATCCACCCGTTGTGTCCTCGGGAAACGGGCACGAGCCTCATGCCCGGGGGAACGGGGATAAGTGGGGTGGGTAAGGGCTCACGATCGACATGTGCATGTCGGTCGTATGGAGACTCAACGTTCTCCGACTGTGTGGGGACAGGCCTCGATGGACCTGCATAGCCTACAGGGAAGTCCCTGACGGCTCGGATGGGAAGTGCTGGCAGTGGTGCTGCCTGGAATGGCACTAGAGGCAAGTCAGCCTGTGGTGCCTCGGCCATCGGTAAATCGGCCACGACGGCCACGTCGCCTCCAGCGGGGAGCCCACGCTGGGTCCTCGCTCGGGTCAGTCTCGTCGGAGCCGTCTCCGTCTGCGCCCTCTGCGGCGGCGTCAACCTCCATATCGTCATCCTCAGGATCGAGTACCACAACCTCGATCGGCTCCGCTGGCGGTGCTGGGATGATGTGGATGCTACTGTCGTAGCTCGGTGCTACGCTCCCTGCGTCTGACATCCTCGCAAAAGAACCGTACTAATATTTAAGTATTATTCGTTAGATAGTTAAGGCACACATCTACAGTACTCTTCCTAACATCTAATACTAGAATAACACGTGTCCTTACTCATGGCTAGCTTGGTCGGAATCTCCTCATACCCAAATGGTCGTTGGAAAATTTATTGCGTTTCGCATTTATTATAAAAGCTTTGTCTTTTGAACCAAACCGGTTATAGTTTAGATTTTTAAAATGCTAATTCGCTATAACCTTGGCTCTGATACCACTTTCTGTCACACCACGCCTATGGCGGAAACACGTGGCGCGACGGTTCAAGAGGATTAAGCCAAGATTAATGCAAACCACAATATTAATTAAACAACGGGTATTTATTCAACGTTGAAAATCATGTCAAATTATTCATACATAATCTAAAAATTGTTTTTGAAATAAATGGGGAGGCTCCTCCCTATATCCCGAAATCCTTGGGACAGAGAGACGAGTCCCCTTCATGATATCCAACGCCCGACTTGGAGATTCCCCCGACCCTGCTTGCCACGTTAACCTTCATCAGTCAATTACCTGAAAGATATGTTTAAAAATCGTCAATATATAAATATTGGTGAGTTCACAGGTTTTGATTTAATAAAACTTTATTAAGCGGGAATATCCTTGTTATGACATTTATAGGAGTTGCAAAGTCCTACAATTTACTTGAGCCTATAACCAAACCAAGACAATTAATAATGCCCCCGCCCCAAGTCGTTACTCGGTATTCCTACAACTTGATTTCAGAATATGTGCACCCCAGGCATACGCCGATGCATAATCGACGCTATCGATTAGGGGTGGGCCTTGTCAGGAACCAATAGTACTATCCAAATATTCCTTCGGTTTCACTTTCCCGAATTAATGATTATAGTGGGGAGGTCTCAACCCCGAGTGGCGATCACAACTCAAGTGTCCAACCCGTCAAACAAGTCCCAACATATCTTTGCAGCGTAAAAACGTTAAATAGTTTAGAAATGGGGCCGTGAGACTCACCTGTAACTGTGCTCGGCTCAAAGAAGAAAATAGTAACGTTTGTGATCCCGCACCTACAAATGTTTCTAGGCGTATAAGTCACTACACCTATAGTGTATGTGCCTTGGCAAGTTGTACACCCAACTTCCCGACCACGTCTATATCCCAATTCCCGTTTAATAGTTTCGTATCCTAGGTTTAATGGCGATCGATTACCCTTTCCTTACAAGTCATATATTATTCTTATTAATATTCTTTGTGACTTGTACACTATTATACTCGACGCGACTCTACCCAACGTATAACTATTTTCCCATTTAAATAATTATACTTAGGATCGTTTCGCTCGATATAATGTGATTTCTTACTATCCGACCCGGCTCACTTTGCCACATATTTATTTTCCCATTCAAATAAATATGCTAAGTTCTTGTCGTTCGGTAACATATTCTTAACGCCCGACTAGACTCACCACATCGTACATTTATTTTCCATTTAAATAAATGTACTAGGATCTTGTCGGTCACTCACACGTTCGCATGCATTTTTCACCCACTCGTCTCGGTTTTCCTTCTCGCATATCTATTTTCCCATTCAAATAGATATACTAGAATTTCGTCGAAAACGAGCATATGTACATATACCATCGCGTGGATGCTACTTGTTAAGTTCATGTGTCGTTTAGCGTTTTTAATTCGTTACGTTGTGTTTTCGTTTCCCCACGAATATTCTTTCTACACTTAGGAAAGTGTTTCGCACGTTTCACCCTTGTTATATATATTTTATTTCCTTAAAATATATATGTATATCTTTATCTTGTCGTAATGGCATTTTTCTCATATGTCCGTTTACGTTAGCTCATGTAACTAAGTTCGTTAGTTAGCGTTTTTCATATGTGTTTCCATTGCGCGTTCTTATGGAAGTATTATTCCTACTTCCGATTCCGAACGTTTATTTCTTGGAAAATATACTTTGTACGTTTAGCCCAACTTGTCCAACTTGTAACCCAAAAACGTTTCCGATACTTCTATATTCCCATTTATATAAAAGTATCCATTTTTGTACAAGTTTTTCCCAAGTCTTTACTAATATTTTATAAAATCTTATTTTTATAAAATCCTCGTGTTACCCTTTTATTTTTATAAAACTTCCATTTTTATAAAAATGCCTCTTTTAATTTATACACAAGTAAGTTTCTCATGTTTATCGAAAACTACACTTGGAAAAGTTATTATTTATGCTTTTGACACCGAACTCTTTGTTAGTGCATTCTTGGACTAAAGTTTCTAAAATACATATTTTAGTCCCTCGACTTTTCAAGTTACAATATTAGTCCCTTAACTTATATTTGTTTGCATTTTTCCATCTCATCTTTCAAGGTTAGCATTTTCCTTCCATTTTAGTGGACTTTGAAGAACCATTTTCTTAGTGCTTGATTATTTTTACTTCATTCCACTTTTAATAATCTCATATTCCATCCTAGATGCTATTAACATGTTTGTTCCATATTTTTATCCAACATATCAACTTTTCACTTATTCAAGTGAGTGGACTTTGAATATGGAACTTTTTCAGCTATGATTCTCTAACCCATTTTAATGTATTTTTGGCATTAACTTATCACCTTATGATGATTAAAATCATCTTCCATCATATTCAAGTCCCTTTCATCAATCATGCTCAAATCATCCATTAACTCAAGTGTATGTTCTTTTTATCATATTTTCTTCAAATATTACATTTATTAACATAAATCCAAGATTTATTTATGTTATTATTATTCTTCCATTTTTAATCTAACAAAACACATTAACTTTATAAAATCCATTTTATTACCCATCAATGTATAACTTGCTTTCAAAAGCACAAAATATGAACATTAAGAATCAAACAAGGTAAAACTTACTACTAGCTCAAGGCTAGGGAAGACAACAACCTTGGATTTGGATGGGGTTTAGTGTGTTTTTCCAAAGGGGTTAAGCACCAAGCACTTGAACACACAAAAGGGGTTTTGATGGATGATGATTTAGAGATGATTTGTTAGTGTAAAAATTTCAAGAAAAGTGTTAATGTAGGGGTGTAAACCCACGGCCACAAGGAAGAAGAAAGAAGGAGTTTTTGTGATTTGTTTAAGTGTTCTCAAGTGGGTTATATGATCTTTCCTTCAAATCTTCCAAGATCACCAATATCTTGTTTGGATTGGATGGAGATCTTTGTATAAGATTATGGAAGATTTGAGATGATCTTGGTAATATTTGGGGTGTTAGGGCCGAGTTTATGAGAGAGAGGGAGAGTGATTAGTTAATTTTTTTTTTACCCAATGCAATTACATGCATTAATATTATTGTGTATCTTTCTAATCATTGGCTTTTTAAGGAGGTGAAAGGTTAAAGAAGATTATTAAGAGTTTTACCCTTTGGGTGGGCCCCCTAGGCCGGCCCCTTGGTGTCTTGGGTGGGGTCCACCTTGCTAAATATTACCTAATATTATGTTTAAGTCACTCTCTTTCGGGTACCGTCCGGGTATTCTTGGGTTTTTAACCGCGTGTCACCCGAATATTAAAATACCATTAATATTCCTTAAATTTAGTCCAGTTTAATTACTGATAATTTATTTCGGCTTTTGTCGGGTGAAATTACTGTTACGCGCGTATCGGGTGCGGTACGCGCACTTTATTCGTTACCGGGAGATTTGTACAATAAGCTTTCACGTATGGCTTTGGGTTTCCAAAACTCATTATATTTTGTGAAAATATCATTTATTATATATTCCGGGTGTCCGGGGTTCGTTTCGCTTATTTAATTTTTACCTGGTATTCGCCAGTGTCCATACCGGAGAGATTTGCTTGCGCATGATCCTATCATACTTTGTCATTAAACTTATGCATTCCTATGCATTATTTGGGAATTGCTATCTTCCTAAGGCCTCAGTTAAACAATCAACACATAATTACGTTTAATTCCGTTAATCACGTTTAATTTATTAGTACGGGATTACCTTAATTTTGCCGGTTGTTACATTCTCCCCCCGTTAAGAGAATTCCGTCCCGGAATTCACTTCGAGCTCTCCGGTATAGGGGTCTTCTCGAAAAGGGCGGGATATTTTTGCTTCATCCGGTCCAGCCTTTCCCACGTGAACTCCGGTCCACGCTTGGCGTTCCAACGCACTTTGACCAATCTGATCTTACTGCGTCTTAACTTTTGGACCTTCCAATCAGTCACTTCGATTGGTTCTTCGACGAAGTGTAACTTGTCGTCAATGTGGATTTCGTCTGCGGGGATGATGAGAGTTTCGTCGGATAAGCACTTCTTTAAGTTCGACACGTGAAACGTGTCATGTACACCGTTAAGCTCTTGTGGTAACTTGAGCTTGTATGCTACGGGGCCTACTCTGGATAGGATTTCAAATGGTCCAACATATCGTGGGTTTAGTTTTCCGCGCTTCCCAAAGCGCGCGACACCTTTCCAAGGTGACACCTTTAGTAGGACCCTGTCTCCGACTTGAAATTCCAAAGGCTTTCTCCTCATATCAGCGTAGCTTTTCTGCCGGTCACGTGCTGCTTTGAGACGTTCTCTTATCAGGAAGACCTTATCCGTTGTCTCTTGAACAATTTCGGGCCCGGTAAGTTGCTTTTCTCCAACTTCGGCCCAACATAGAGGCGATCTACACTTGCGTCCATATAGAGCTTCAAAAGGTGCAGCTTGAATGCTCGTGTGGTAACTGTTGTTATACGAAAACTCCACCAGTGGCAAGTGTGTATCCCAATTACCGCTGAAATCGATTGCGCATGCTCGCAACATATCTTCCAAGGTCTGGATGGTTCGTTCACTCTGACCATCGGTTTGTGGATGATATGCGGTACTCATGTCAAGGCGTGTACCGAGGGCTTCATTCAAACTTTCCCAAAATCTTGAGGTGAAACGACTATCTCGATCGGAGATGATGGTAATAGGTACACCATGCTTAGACACTACTTCCTTAATGTACAAACGGGTCAGTTTCTCCAACTTGTCCGTTTCGCGAATTGGGAGGAAGTGTGCAGATTTTGTCAATCGATCAACGATTACCCATATCATGTCATGGCCGCTTGTTGTCTTGGGTAACTTGGTAATAAAATCCATAGTAATTCGTTCCCATTTCCATTCTGGTATTTCCGGTTGTTGAAGCAAGCCGGATGGTCTTTGATGCTCGGCTTTGACCTTCGCGCAAGTCAAGCATCGCGCAACATATGCCGCTATATCTCTTTTGAAATTTGGCCACCAGTAGAATTCCTTCAAGTCGTGGAACATCTTGTCTGCTCCAGGGTGAACCGAATATCGTGAACTGTGAGCTTCGGCCAATACCAGTTCACGCAGTCCACCGTACACTGGTACCCAAATTCTATTCATGAAATACATGGCTTGATCCGCCTTTGGCTCCAGTGAATCAACCATCTTCCGCAATCTTTCACCTTTGACATTCTCGGGTTTAAGAGCGTTAATTTGAGCTTCACGAATTCGGTCAGTCAGGTTCGTGTGGATGGCTAGACCCAAGGCTCGGACACGCAATGGCTTAACCCGTTCCTTGCGACTCAAGGCGTCGGCTACAACGTTCGCCTTCCCGGGATGGTACTTTATCTCACAATCGTAATCGTTCAATAATTCGACCCATCGCCGTTGTCGCATGTTCAATTCCTTTTGGTCAAAGATGTGTTGCAAACTTTTATGATCGGTGAAGATTGTACACTTGGTTCCATATAAATAATGTCTCCATATCTTGAGTGCGAATACCACTGCTCCCAACTCCAAGTCGTGTGTGGTGTAATTCTTCTCGTGGAGCTTTAGTTGTCTGGAAGCATATGCTATGACCTTCTCTCGTTGCATCAATACACAACCCAATCCCTGATGAGAGGCGTCATAATAGACCACAAAGTCTTCCGTACCATCGGGGAGTGATAGTATCGGGGCGCCACATAACTTATCCTTTAGCAATTGAAACGCCGCTTCTTGCTTTTCCGTCCATTCGAACTTCTTATCCTTTTGGGTTAGCATGGTTAAAGACTGTGCTATCTTAGAAAAGTTCTCGATGAACCTTCGGTAGTAACCCGCAAGGCCAAGAAATTGTCGTACTTCAGTAGGGGTTCTAGGGGCGTCCCAATTTTTGATTGCTTCGATCTTGGCGGGATCGACATGTATACCCTTTTCATTCACTACGTGGCCTAGGAAGTGAACCTCTCGAATCCAAAAGTCACATTTCGAGAACTTAGCATAGAGTTTCTCTTTGCGTAGTACCTCAAGGATTAACCGAAGGTGATCCTCATGTTCTTCCTTAGTGCATGAATAGATCAAGATGTCATCAATGAAGACAATGACAAATTTGTCCAAATATGGCTTACACACGCGATTCATCAAATCCATGAAAACAGCTGGTGCATTGGTTAAACCGAATGGCATTACCAAAAATTCATAGTGCCCATAACGAGTCTTGAATGCGGTTTTCGGTACATCCTCTTCTTGGATTCGCAACTGGTGATAGCCGGACCTTAGATCAATCTTGGAGTAGAAACTGGATCCTTGAAGTTGATCAAATAAATCATCGATACGGGGAAGAGGATAGCGATTCTTAATGGTTAACTTGTTCAGTTCTCGGTAGTCAATGCACATTCGAAAAGTGCCATCCTTTTTCTTTACAAATAAGACGGGAGCTCCCCAGGGTGAGAAGCTTGGTCTTATGAAACCTTTGTCCAACAACTCTTGTAGTTGACCAGATAGTTCCTGCATCTCAGATGGAGCTAAGCGATATGGCGATCGCGCTACAGGTGCAGCTCCTGGAACAAGGTCGACGCGGAACTCGACTTGTCGGGGTGGTGGAAATCCCGGCAAATCTTCTGGGAACACATCTGGAAAGTCTCTGGCTATCGGAATGTCTTCTACCTTTCGCTCGTCGGCCTTCTTATCTACCACGTGTGCCAAGAATGCGACGAGACCTTTCCTTAGGCACTTTCGGGCCTTCATGCTGGTAATAATTCTTAACGCCGTCCCACGCCTTTCCCCTTGGATCGATAGGGTTTCACCGCTTGCGAGGGGAACTTGAATCACTTTGTCGTTGCAAACAACGACGGCGCGGTGTGCGGATAGCCAATCCATGCCAACAACTATGTCAAAGCTACCCAGCACGACTGGCAATAGATCAATGCCAAACTCGTGATCACAGAGATCCAACTTACAATCCTTCGCTACTTCTCGAGTTTCTATAATCTTACCGTTAGCCAGTTCTATAGAGTATGGTGTGTCTAGTTTACTAGTTTTTAGTCCAAGTAATCTTTTAAATTCGACAGACACGAAGATAAAATCAGCGCCAGTATCAAACAATACTGAAGCATAATGACCATTTAGAGGGAACGTACAGTGACCACATTAGGGTCTTGTCGTGCATCACCGGCACCAATCACGAATGCCCGCCTACGGGCTTGGTTGTTGAGTTTGGGACAATCCCTCTTCCAATGATCGAGCGATCCACATGCAAAGCAGTCTTCTGTCTTGTGCCCAGAACGGCGGCACTTACCGCAGATCACTTCGTTCTTGCCCTGGTAACCTTGCTTCCCATTGTTTCCACGCCCAGTGGCTACATACCCTTTCCCTTTCTTTCCTGAACCTCCCGATGATCCATCCTTTTTCCTCTCATCGCGCTTACGCTTTCCAAACCTCGGCTTATTTCCCTTTTCGCTTGACCCAACAGCTGAACTCGTACCCAGATTCTTACCCTCAACACTGCTGGACTCAGTAAGCTTCAACCCTGATACTTTTCGGATTAGGGTGCCCATTCGAATGGCGTCTTCAGTGAGGCTTAAGGCGAGGTCGATAGCTTCGCGCATGGTCGTAGGTTTGGAAGTAGTGACCATGCCGCGTATCTGTGGCGCCAATCCGAATAGGTACCTTTCCACCTTTTTGCTTTCCGGGGTAACCAAGCGAGGCACTAACCGGGAGAGATCATGAAATCTGGACGTGTACCCAGCTACGTCCGACCCAACCATGGTGAGGTTCCAGAACTCAGTCTCTAGCTTCTGCACTTCGCTTGCCGGGCAGTACTCGGCGATCATTAGTTACTTCAGCTCCAACCATGACAAGGAGTAAGCAGCATCGTCTCCCAGTGTTTGCACTTGGTTGTTCCACCATGTTAGTGCTTGGTCCAGAAACAGGTTAGTGGAGTACATGACAGCTTGTCGCGGGGTACAGCTGCTGATACGAATCACCGCTTCAGTTTTCTCGAACCACTTGACTAGTCCGACAGAGCCTTCAGTGCCACTGAAGTTGAGTGGTTTGCAGTCCAGAAAAGCTTTGAACGTGCAGCCACGCTCTCGCGAGGCCGTTTCTGCAATAATAAAATAGCGTGTTATTATGGGGTAGGAGTTTTACGAAAACTCCTATTGCTTACATTCCAAAACCCTCTTACCGGTAGGGGAGGTTTCTCGTCGGTCGCTCCCTGTTCGATCTCGCGATCTTTCAGTGCGCGTGGCATTGTGTTCTGCGAGAGCTTGGGCGATGCGTCCCGAAACTAGGGCTTCAAGCTCCTCGGGTGTTGTGGGTAGTCTTTCGTTTCCACTGTTGCTTCGGGTGGCTGGTGCCATTTTTCTTCAATAATCATTATCAAAGGTTAATTTGGCGATCATTCATACAATATCGTCATACATTAGGTATAAATAACAACACAACACATGAACACAATAATCACCACAACATCATCACACAATCACAACATATACAGAAAAGGTAATAATAATCGGCTGACACTGGGGCGCGCACATGCTAATGGTCATACTGGTCGCCATAATGCGATCGTACAAGAATTGGCGATGCGCAAAGTGTGCGTCGCCCGTAATCCCACAATGAGCGTCCATGCTCAGCAACTCCTCAGTATAATGTGCCATCGCATCTCTGGCATCGATGATCCTGGCCCATATGAGCTGGGCCTGCTGCTCCATCTGGTTCACGGTGCGCTGCACCGTGTCGGTGAGAGTCTGGAAGTCTCTCTCCAAGGAGATCACCGTGGACCATGCCGGTCCTGACAGTGGGGCCATCCCGTGGGGCTGCGACGGCCTAGGGATGTCGGTATATATCGGCTGGGATGGGCCGACTATATCAGGTATAGGTAGGGGGTGAAGGGTGGGGCAAAGCCCGGTAATCCGGTGAAGAAATGGGGTGGTACCTGGTATGGGTCTCCTGCACCTAGAGTATATGGTGCAAGTGGGGGTATCAGAAAAGGGGCTCCTGCATCCATAGTGAATGGTGCAGGTGGTGGTGTGGGGAGCTACTCGGGTAGGGGTGGTAGTAAGGGAAAGGTGGTGATAGGTAGCGTCATGGATACTGGTGAGGGGACTATAAGCTTGGCGAGTGGGACCATGAGGGGCTGTGTGACAGCGACTAACTCTTGAGCGGATATCACGGTGGTAGGGGTGGGACGGCTAGCAGTGGCGTGAGCTGCCAAACCTGCTCGGTGCAGCTCAGAGCTACGGGCTGAGCTGCCCTCAAGGATGTGCCCAGTAGAAGCTGGCCCATCCTGTGGTACGGGCTCGGGCATGGCGGGTAGGGCGGCCGGTGCAGTGGTGCCATGCCCTATCATCGGAGCGTCGTGCTCCTCCTGGTCTGCTGGTGGGATCGGCACAGCAATGTGCTCTACCGATGCGGTCGACTCATCATCGGAGTCATCCGAGATCCACCCGTTGTGTCCTCAGGAAACGGGCACGAGCCTCATGCCCGGGGGAACGGGGATAAGTGGGGTGGGTAAGGGCTCACGATCGACATGTGCATGTCGGTCGTATGGAGACTCAACGGTCTCCGACTGTGTGGGGACAGGCCTCGATGGACCTGCATAGCCTACAGGGAAGTCCCTGACGGCTCGGATGGGAAGTGCTGGCAGTGGTGCTGCCTGGAATGGCACTAGAGGCAAGTCAGCCTGTGGTGCCTCGGCCATCGGTAAATCGGCCACGGCGGCCACGTCGCCTCCAGCGGGGGCCCACGCTGGGTCCTCGCTCGGGTCAGTCTCGTCGGAGCCGTCTCCGTCTGCGCCCTCTGCGGCGGCGTCAACCTCCATATCGTCATCCTCAGGATCGAGTACCACAACCTCGATCGGCTCCGCTGGCGGTGCTGGGATGATGTGGATGCTACTGTCGTAGCTCGGTGCTACGCTCCCTACGTCTGACATCCTGGCAAAAGAACCGTACTAATATTTAAGTATTATTCGTTAGATAGTTAAGGCACACATCTACAGTACTCTTCCTAACATCTAATACTAGAATAACACGTGTCCTTACTCATGGCTAGCTTGGTCGAAATCTCCTCATACCCAAATGGTCGTTGGAAAATTTATTGCGTTTCGCATTTATTATAAAAGCTTTGTCTTTTTAACCAAACCGGTTATAGTTTAGATTTTTAAAATGCTAATTCGCTATAACCTTGGCTCTGATACCACTTTCTGTCACACCACGCCTATGGCGGAAATACGTGGCGCGACGGTTCAAGAGGATTAAGCCAAGATTAATGCAAACCACAATATTAATTAAACAACGGGTATTTATTCAACGTTGAAAATCATGTCAAATTATTCATACATAATCTAAAAATTGTTTTTGAAATAAATGGGGAGGCTCCTCCCTATATCCCGAAATCCTTGGGACAGAGAGACGAGTCCCCTTCATGATATCCAACGCCCGACTTGGAGATTCCCCCGACCCTGCTTGCTACGTTAACCTTCATCAGTCAATTACCTGAAAGATATGTTTAAAAATCGTCAATATATAAATATTGGTGAGTTCACAGGTTTTGATTTAATAAAACTTTATTAAGCGGGAATATCCTTGTTATGACATTTATAGGAGTTGCAAAGTCCTACAATTTACTTGAGCCTATAACCAAACCAAGACAATTAATAATGCCCCCGCCCCAAGTCGTTACTCGGTATCCCTACAACTTGATTTCAGAATACGTGCACCCCAGGCATACGTCGATGCATAATCGACGCTATCGATTAGGGGTGGGCCTTGTCAGGCACCAATAGTACTATCCAAATATTCCTTCGGTTTCACTTTCCCGAATTAATGATTATAGTGGGGAGGTCTCAACCCCGAGTGGCGATCACAACTCAAGTGTCCAACCCGTCAAACAAGTCCCAACATATCTTTGCAGCGTAAAAACGTTAAATAGTTTAGAAATGGGGCCGTGAGACTCACCTGTAACTGTGCTCGGCTCAAAGAAGAAAATAGTAACGTTTGTGATCCCGCACCTACAAATGTTTCTAGGCGTATAAGTCACTACACCTATAGTGTATGTGCCTTGGCAAGTTGTACACCCAACTTCCCGACCACGTCTATATCCCAATTCCCGTTTAATAGTTTCGTATCCTAGGTTTAATGGCGATCGATTACCCTTTCCTTACAAGTCATATATTATTCTTATTAATATTCTTTGTGACTTGTACACTATTATACTCGACGCGACTCTACCCAACGTATAACTATTTTCCCATTTAAATAATTATACTTAGGATCGTTTCGCTCGATATAATGTGATTTCTTACTATCCGACCCGGCTCACTTTGCCACATATTTATTTTCCCATTCAAATAAATATGCTAAGTTCTTGTCGTTCGGTAACATATTCTTAACGCCCGACTAGACTCACCACATCGTACATTTATTTTCCATTTAAATAAATGTACTAGGATCTTGTCGGTCACTCACACGTTCGCATGCATTTTTCACCCACTCGTCTCGGTTTTCCTTCTCGCATATCTATTTTCCCATTCAAATAGATATACTAGAATTTCGTCGAAAACGAGCATATGTACATATACCATCGCGTGGATGCTACTTGTTAAGTTCATGTGTCGTTTAGCGTTTTTAATTCGTTACGTTGTGTTTTCGTTTCCCCACGAATATTCTTTCTACACTTAGGAAAGTGTTTCGCACGTTTCACCCTTGTTATATATATTTTATTTCCTTAAAATATATATGTATATCTTTATCTTGTCGTAATGGCATTTTTCTCATATGTCCGTTTACGTTAGCTCATGTAACTAAGTTCGTTAGTTAGCGTTTTTCATATGTGTTTCCATTGCGCGTTCTTATGGAAGTATTATTCCTACTTCCGATTCCGAACGTTTATTTCTTGGAAAATATACTTTGTACGTTTAGCCCAACTTGTCCAACTTGTAACCCAAAAACGTTTCCGATACATCTATATTCCCATTTATATAAAAGTATCCATTTTTGTACAAGTTTTTCCCAAGTCTTTACTAATATTTTATAAAATCTTATTTTTATAAAATCCTCGTGTTACCCTTTTATTTTTATAAAACTTCCATTTTTATAAAAATGCCTCTTTTAATTTATACACAAGTAAGTTTCTCATGTTTATCGAAAACTACACTTGGAAAAGTTATTATTTATGCTTTTGACACCGAACTCTTTGTTAGTGCATTCTTGGACTAAAGTTTCTAAAATACATATTTTAGTCCCTCGACTTTTCAAGTTACAATATTAGTCCCTTAACTTATATTTGTTTGCATTTTTCCATCTCATCTTTCAAGGTTAGCATTTTCCTTCCATTTTAGTGGACTTTGAAGAACCATTTTCTTAGTGCTTGATTATTTTTACTTCATTCCACTTTTAATAATCTCATATTCCATCCTAGATGCTATTAACATGTTTGTTCCATATTTTTATCCAACATATCAACTTTTCACTTATTCAAGTGAGTGGACTTTGAATATGGAACTTTTACACCTATGATTCTCTAACCCATTTTAATGTATTTTTGGCATTAACTTATCACCTTATGATGATTAAAATCATCTTCCATCATATTCAAGTCCCTTTCATCAATCATGCTCAAATCATCCATTAACTCAAGTGTATGTTCTTTTTATCATATTTTCTTCAAATATTACATTTATTAACATAAATCCAAGATTTATTTATGTTATTATTATTCTTCCATTTTTAATCTAACAAAACACATTAACTTTATAAAATCCATTTTATTACCCATCAATGTACAACTTGCTTTCAAAAGCACAAAATATGAACATTAAGAATCAAACAAGGTAAAACTTACTACTAGCTCAAGGCTAGGGAAGACAACAACCTTGGATTTGGATGGGGTTTAGTGTGTTTTTCCAAAGGGGTTAAGCTCCAAGCTCTTGAACACACAAAAGGGGTATTGATGGATGATGATTTAGAGATGATTTGTTAGTGTAAAAATTGCAAGAAAAGTGTTAATGTAGGGGTGTAAACCCACGGCCACAAGGAAGAAGAAAGAAGGAGTTTTTGTGATTTGTTTAAGTGTTCTCAAGTGGGTTATATGATCTTTCCTTCAAATCTTCCAAGATCACCAATATCTTGCTTGGATTGGATGGAGATCTTTGTATAAGATTATGGAAGATTTGAGATGATCTTGGGAATATTTGGGGTCTTTGGGCCGAGTTTATGAGAGAGAGGGAGAGTGATTAGTTAATTTTTTTTTACCCAATGCAATTACATGCATTAATATTATTGTGTATCTTTCTAATCATTGGGTTTTTAAGGAGGTGAAAGGTTAAAGAAGATTATTAAGAGTTTTACCCTTTGGGTGGGCCCCCTAGGCCGGCCCCTTGGTGTCTTGGGTGGGGTCCACCTTGCTAAATATTACCCAATATTATGTTTAAGTCACTCTCTTTCGGGTACCGTCCGGGTATTCTTAGGTTTTTAACCGCGTGTCACCCGAATATTAAAATACCATTAATATTCCTTAAATTTAGTCCAGTTTAATTACTGATAATTTATTTCGGCTTTTGTCGGGTGAAATTACGTGTTACGCGCGTATCGGGTGCGGTACGCGCACTTTATTCGTGACCGGGAGATTTGTACAATAAGCTTTCACGTATGGCTTTGGGTTTCCAAAACTCATTATATTTTGTGAAAATATCATTTATTATATATTCCGGGTGTCCGGGGTTCATTTCACTTATTTAATTTTTACCGGGTATTCGCCAGTGTCCATACCGGATAGATTTGCTTGCGTATGATCCTATCATACTTTGTCATTAAACTTATGCATTCCTATGCATTATTTGGGAATTGCTATCTTCCTAAGGCCTCAGTTAAACAATCAACACATAATTACGTTTAATTAAGTTAATCGCGTTTAATTAATTAGTACGGGATTACCTTAATTTTGCCGGTTGTTATAGTTAGGTTTGGCATAGGGTACAATCACACTGAAACACCAACTGATTTTACTCCCAAAACTACTGATGATGGGAGTAGAATAATTCAAAATCAAACTTCTAAAGAGAGAGAATGCACATCTTTTCATGAAAACGTTCTAAAAATTGAAAAAGAAAGTTCTTCAGAAGTACAGAACAAATCTGACTTTAAGCCATCAGTAGTTTCATCTACATTAGGAGTTGAGAACCTGAAAACTTCTGAAGACCTAAATCATATCAAAACTGTCAGAAATTTGCCTTCAACGTCTCAAAATGAAAAAGAGAAGGCAACACAATGTGAAATTTGTGGCTTGTTTAACCACAAGACGGAATTTTGTAGATATAGAAAAGGAAATCAGTATAACAAGAAGATTTCATAACTGGTTGTGGGAAAACAACTCAAAAATAATTTTGAAGAACCTTTCTTTCCCAACAAACAACAACCAAGCAACACCTTTTCCCAGAAAAAGATGAAATCTCAACAAAAGTCTTTTTTCTCAAATTCCTCGTTCAGTAGTTAAACCTAAATCATCAGCAGTTTCACAAACTGCTGAGATTAAAGATCTCATGAATATGATAAAAATATGGTAAAACTACTAATGACAAAAGTTGATGGTGGTCCTCAAAAGGATACCACCATTGCTCTTAATGAAAAATCCATTGCCAAAAAGACATGGATTCCTCAAGCTGGTTAAGCATAAGCTGTTAATGTTCTCAAGAGCAAACCCAAAGCCAAATTGGCTTGGGTTCCCAAATCTAACTAATTAGCTACTTTGTGTAAAGGGTCTCCAGGGGCTTAAATAGCATTTGGTATGTTGACAGTGGAGGCTCAATGCACATGACAGGATGCAGATACCTGATAAACAATTTTACCAGTCAAAGAGAAGGATATGTATCCTTTGGGAACAATTCCAAGGGATATGTGCTAGGACATGGCAATGTCTCTTCTGGAAAAATACAGTTTGACAAGGTCAATCTGGTTGAAAACCTTGAGTACAATTTGCTAAGTGTGTCACAAATGTGTGATAAAGGATATTCTTCCTTTTTCACAAAGACAGCATATAAGATCATATCACCATAAGGCTAGAAGTTGATAGAGAAGATCATTGAAGATCATACTTAATTTATAGCCAAATAATGTGGCAATGTCTATGCAGTGGACATTGAGAAGGACAAAGTACTGAACAACACTACTTGTTTCTTATCAAGGGCATAAAGTTCAGAGACTGATCTTTGGCACAGGAGACTTGGCCATGTGATCTTTAAAACCATAAATAAAGTCACAAAAATGGGCTTGGTCAGAGGTCTACCCTTGAAAGTATACTAGTGTCAAGAACACTATGTATCCTGTCTAAAGGGAAAACAGCATAAGTCCTCCTATAAGTCTATTAAAGAATCTAAAACAACTGCATGTCTTCAACTACTCCATATGGACTTATTTAGGCCAGTCAAAATCATGAACCTTGGTAAGAAGAAGTACTGCTTAGTCATCATTGATGACTATTCAAGATTCACATGGGTCTTCTTCTTATTTTCCAAGGATGAGGCAGCTGAAATCATCAAGTTCTTCATTCTACAAGTAGAGAAACAATATTCTCTCTCTGTCAAAACCATTAGAAGTGACAATGGGACAGAGTTCAGGAACAAAACTCTAGATGAATTCTGCTTGTCTAAAGAGATTATTATACAATTCAGTGTTCCCAGACATCCTAAACAAAATGGTGTGGTAGAAAGGAAGTACAGAATACTAATTGAAGTAGCAAGAACCATGTTAGTTGACTCAGGCCTACCATTGTATTTCTAGGCTGAAGCAGTCAACACTGCATGTTATGTTCAGAATAGAGTCCTTGTCAACAAGAGACACTCCAAAACTGCCTATGAAGTTCTTCATGGCATTAAGCCCCTTATCCCCTTTTTCAGGGCTTTTGGATGTCACTGTTTAATTCTAAACATTAAAGACTTTATTTCAAAGTTTGCTGCAAAAGTTGATTCAAGTTATTTTCTTGGTTATTCTTCCACTAGAAAAGCCTACAAGGTTTTTAACTCAAGAACCAAGATAGTAGAAGAAACACTGAATGTCAAGTTCAATGAGTCAAAACACACTCTCATTCCAGCACATCCTGCTGAACTCTTTGACCTAGACACTTTCCATTTCGGACCTGAAAAGACTGTCATTTCATCTAAACCTATTTATTATGGTGATCAAAGGTTTTATGATGAGGATCCTGCACCATGGACTCCTAATATAGTCATTAAGTCAACTTTTAAACCATCAGAAGTTTCACAAAATTCTAATTCAACAACTGTTGATGTACAAACTCAAACATCTGTTTCAGCTCCTACAACTACTGATGATGTTCAAACAGCTGAACCAGATATTATAAACCTCAATGGTTTGTTTGAAGAAGTACAAGAGCCACCTACACCTGTCAGTGGTTTACAACAACTAATTGAACACAAGGATCATCCATTGGATCAAATCATGGATGATATTGCATCAGGGGTTCTCACAAGAAACCAGCTTTCCAACTTTTGCTTCTTCTCAACATTCATTTCACAGTTGGAACCTAAGAAATATCAAGAAGCCCTCAAAGACAACAATTGGTTCAAGCTATGCAAGAAGAGTTGCTCCAATTCAGGAAGCAACAGGTCGGGGAAATTTGTCCCATTCCACCAAACAAGCTCCCAATTGGCATAAGATGGGTTTTTAGAAATAAACAGGATGAAGCTGGTATGATTATCAAGAACAAGGCAAGACTGGTGATACAAGGTTATTTTCAAGAAGAGGGAATTGACTATGATGAAACCTTTGCTCCAGTTGCAAGACTTGAAGCCATTAGGTTATTTTTGGCTTATGCAATTTCCAACAAAATTAAAGTTTTTCAAATGGATGTTAATAGTGCATTTTTGTATGGAAAAATTAAAGAGGAAGTGTATGTCTGTTAGCCACCTGGGTTTGAGGATCCTTCTCATCCTGAGTGGGTGTACAAACTTGACAAGGCTCTTTATTGGCTAAAACAAGCTCCTAGAGCTTGGTATGAAACACTTTCAAACTTTTTACTCAAAAATAACTTTACAAGAGGCTCCATTGATAAAACTCTTTTCATAAAACATGTTGGAAATCATGTCTTACTTGTTCAAATTTATGTTGTTGATATCATATTTGGTTCAACTAACACAAATTTGTGTGATGAATTCAAGAAACTCATGCAATCAAAATTTGAGATGAGTACAATGGGAGAACTGCAGTACGTTTTGGGACTGCATATTAAACAACAATCAAATGGAACTTTTATACATCAATCTAAATATGTTAAAGAATTATTGAACAAATTTTCTTTACAAGACTGTAAATCATGTTGCACTCCATGACACCAACCACACAAGTTGAACCAGATGATCAAGGAAAACAGGTTGGTCAAACCATGTATAAATGTATGATAGGTTCCCTTCTATGTCTAACTGCTTCTAGACTAGGTATTATGTTTTCAACATGTGTTTGTGCTAGATATCAATCAGCTCCTAGGGAATCACACCTCATTGCAATCAAAAGAATTTCAGATATCTGAAAGGAACTCCTACTCTTGGAATTTGGTATCCTGCTTCTAGAAATACCAAGTTAATAGCTTTTTCAGATAGCGACTATGCAGGGTGCAAAATGTTAAGAAAATCAACATCTAGTGGTTGTCAATTCTTGGGAAATTGTCTAGTGTCCTGGAAATCAAAGAAGCAAACATTTGTTGCAAATTCCACTGCTGAAGCTGAATACATTGCAGCTGCAAGTTGTACATCACAGATACAATGGCTCCAATATCAACTTCTTGATTATGGAATTAAAGAGACCAAGACACCATTGCTTGTAGACAGTAAATCTGCCATTAGCATCATTCAAAATCATGTTCAGTTTTCAAAAACTAAACATATTGAAGAAATCAGGTATCATTTCATAAGGGATTGCTATGAAAAGGGCAAGATTGAAGTGAAGCATGTGACAACAGTGTCACACCCTCAAAATCCACTTGCGGAGTTTTACCGCGAGGCGCATGACAAACCAGGATCCAAACCAACGATCACAATAAACAAGTCTAAATGAATATAAATGCAACTTCAAAACATAGTTTAAAAATCCCGTTTACAGCGGAAGCTTATTCAAAACAGTATCTCAACAATGAAATGATAGTTCAACGTTCAAAAGACCATGCAACCCTAGTTAGACGCCGTGCAGACGCGTGCGCCCTAGTCCAGTCGTGCTACCTTAGCGACCTGAGAAAACATGTAAAAGTTTACGTCAGCACAAAAATGCTGGTGAGTTTACAGGTTTTGTATCCAAATACCAAGTCCACCTGTCCATACTATAATAATCGAAAACCAGTATACGCTAGCTAGGCGTACGTTTTGTTACTACCACGATTGGAAAACCATTACTAACGCGAATACCAAAAGTATGCCCGATGTAGTTCCTGTTGTTCCTGTTGTTCCTGTTTGAGACAATATACACCCGCCGACCCTCCAAGTCGACGAGCGGGGTTGGTCACTCCCAATAGCGCTATTCATATTTCCCCGTTGTGCAAACCCGCACATTCATGGTTCCCCCCGGGACTTCCAAAGATCGTGTAGTATACAATAGAAACCCATAGTATGACAGTAGTTACCAAATAATCGTTTTAACACATGTTTTCTCCCCCGAAAGTACGAAACCAGTTTAAAAGAGGGGCCGTAAACTCACCTTAAGTTGCGTTACTCCTTAACCCGAGTAAACCCAGCTGCTATGCTAGTCCCGTAAGCGGCGACCTAACATACGACAGTTACAAGTACTTAGACTAATAACCCGCAGGCTAATTAGTCCCTAGATGTCCAGACCATAACCAAGTTCGTTTGAAAACACCGTGACTGTTTAACCGACCCAAAGTACAAGACTCGACATCCCATTGGTGACCCGAGACTCCCCGTGTTATGTTTACGCTCCAAAACATACAATAACGCAAGTACACTTAACATACGTTAACGCACAACAAGTTATAGCACATAGTTCACGTATCACCGGAATACATCCAAATATATGTTACCAAGTTATTAGACATGTTACGGGGTTCCTAGCATGTTACTACATGTTAAATCGGGTCTCGGAATGCTAATTTACACTTACAGCAGCAGTACACGCGATTAGGAAAAGTCAACTAGCAATTAGGTTGGTCAACTAGCAATTAGAAATCCTACTCGCCTCTATTATAGGCGATTAGGAGCTACTCGCATGAACTTACTAGCAATTAGGGCTATTCACATGAACTTATAGGCAATTAGGGCTATTCACATGAACTTATAGGCAATTAGGGCTAATCACCTGAACTTATAGGCAATTAGGGCTAATCACCTGATCTTACACAAGAGTAGGCCTCTACTCGCCTATATTATGGGCGATTAGCACCCTACTCGCCTATAACATAGGCGATTAGGAATGCTACTCGCCTGTAACCTTGCTGTTCCGGTTTTTCGCGCGTTTAACGCTCCAAATCAGATCCAGAACGTGTGTAACCACCCAATATCATCCCAAACACTATCCTAAACATGTTTAACCCAAAATCCTTTGTTTAACCTCGTATAATCAGTCCTGCATGCAACCAAGGAATCCAAACACCATTCACATAGCATGCAACATCATACTAACACGCGTAATCATAACCCTAATATCCAATTACTGAGATTCCTATTATCATAATATCAATATCAATACTGATCTATCATAATAACATATCAAATCATCATCATGAATCATAAAAACCCTAGCTTTCTAATCATACACACTCATAATGCATGCATATTAGTTATAATCCGATTAACAATCCTTATTGACGATTTTCAGAAAGCTTTTTCGTTTAAGAACAGGTCTGGACCATTAGGGATTGATTAAAAACGTTTATAAAGAGTTATGGATGAAAATCAAACCTTAGGATTATGAAAATATGATGATTCAAGCTTGAAACCTTGAGTTTTGATCAAAAATCGCCTTCCAGAGGTTGTTTATGTGTTGGGGCGGGTTATGGGACGACTAGGGTTGGTATAATGAAGTTTAGGAGGTTAAGTATGGTATTTATAGTCGTTTTTAGTCGTCCAGCCCGTTACTAGCGAGTATGCAGCAGTTTCAGGCGATTAGGGCTCCTAATCGCCTGAATGTTCATGTGATTGGGCCTACTCGCCATTACCTATACACGAGTAGGACCCTAATCGCCCCTAGGGTCTCCTACTCGCCTCCCCTATAGGTGATTAGGCCTCCTACTCGCCTATAGGGGTTGGTTTTGTGCGTTTTGCGCGTTAAACCCCGTTTTAACATATGTTAATACATATTCACGTACCGACAAGTCATATAATGATTGTAAACACATAACACAAGTAAATACACATATTTACACTCGTTCACCAATTCCCGGGACTCGAGACTCGTACGTTCCGTATGTCCTGACGATCCTACAAATCGTCACCGTTTGTACACTTGGTTAAGGACTGACATCTAACGAACCTCTAGACCAACATCCAATGATCTTCTAGACTAACCAATAGTTCCCGAACCATAGCCCGACTTAACTAACCCAGTTAAGTACAATATACGCGTGACTCGCTAAGGTAGACTTTCATCTAGACAACGTTGTTAACCAGAATTTGCCGGGTGTCACATCATCCCCACGTTAAAAGAATTTTCGTCCCGAAAATTGCACAAGTACCAAAAGAACAAAAGAAATAACGAAGGAAACAAGCAAAAGATAGAAACCAAAAGAGAGATTTACCCGAGTTGTCACATCATCCCCACGTTAAAAGGAATCTCGCCCCGAGATTCATTGAGCTGCAGAAGAGACATATCTCGACTCGAATGCTTCCTTAGGAAAGAGATGAGGATACTTAGACTTCATCTGATCCTCCCGTTCCCACGTATACTCCGGTCCCCGGTTCGAGTTCCACCGAACCTTAACGATACGAATCTTGCTGTGACGCAGGCTACGAATCCTGTAATCAAGGATCTCCATAGGTTCTTCCACAATCCGAAGACGATCATCAACCTTGATCTCTTCTAGTGGAACGATGAGAGACTCGTCAGCCAGACACTTCTTCAAGTTTGACACGTGAAAGACGTTATGTACGTTACCGAGCTCCGTCGGTAGATCAAGTCGATATGCCACCGGCCCAATCCGTTCCAGGATCGTAAATGGGCCGACATATCGCGGATTGAGTTTGCCACGCTTCCCAAAGCGTATGACGCCCTTCCACGGTGAGACTTTTAGAAGTACCTTGTCATTGACTTGGAATTCCAGTGGTTTGCGATGCTGATCAGCATAACTCTTTTGCCGGTCCCGTGCCGCCGCCAACCGATTACGAATCTGTACGATCTTTTCCGAAGTTTCGTACACTAGTTCAGGCCCAGTGAGTTGACTCTCACCCACTTCAGCCCAACAAAGAGGAGAACGGCATTTCCGTCTGTACAGTGCTTCGAACGGAGCAGCCTTGATGCTCGTGTGATAACTGTTATTGTACGAGAATTCTACTAACGGCAGATGAGCTTCCCAACCCTTTCCAAAATCGATCACACATGCCCGCAGCATGTCTTCTAAAGTTTGAATCGTGCGCTCACTCTGTCCGTCAGTCTGTGGATGATAAGCCGTACTCATGTCTAGTTGGGTACCCAAAGCCTTGTGCAAAGACTTCCAGAAGTGAGAAGTAAAATGGGAGTCACGATCCGAAATAATAGAAACTGGTACCCCGTGCTTAGAAACAACTTCTTTCAAGTAAAGACGAGCCAAACGATCCATGGTGTCGGTCTCCTTAATAGCAAGAAAATGAGCTGATTTCGTCAACCGATCGACAATCACCCATATCTTGTCGTTCCCGCTTGGTGATTTAGGAAGTTGTGTGACAAAATCCATAGTAATCCGTTCCCATTTCCATTCCGGAATTTCAGGTTGTTGTAGGAGACCCGACGGTTTCTGGTATTCCACCTTGACCTTAGCACAGGTCAAGCATTTGCTCACGTATGAGGCTATGTCTGACCTCATGTTTGGCCACCAGTAAAGCACCTTCAGATCTTGGTACATCTTATCCGAACCAGGATGAATAGAATACCGGGACTTATGAGCCTCATCAAGGACAAGCTCCCGTAGTCCCCCGAACAAAGGAACCCATATACGTTCTGCGAAATAGTGCAGGCCATCAGGCCTTCGCTCTAGGTGCTTGTCGGCACCATGCATAGTTTCAGCTTTAAGGTTTTCCTCCTTCAAAGCCTCTAACTGAGCAGAACGGAGTTGATCAGGTAAGGATGAATGAATAGTGAGCTGCAACGCCCGAACGCGACGAGGTTTAGTAGATTCCTTCCTGCTCAAGGCGTCTGCTACAACATTCGCCTTGCCAGGATGGTACTTAATAGCACAATCATAGTCGTTCAAAAGTTCGATCCAACGACGCTGCCGTATGTTCAAATGTTGTTGGTCGAAAATGTGTTGGAGACTCTTGTGATCGGTGTAGATGGTGCATTTGGTACCGTACAAGTAATGTCTCCAAATTTTCAACGCGAATACCACGGCACCCAACTCCAAGTCATGAGTTGTGTAGTTCTTCTCGTGCACTTTGAGTTGACGAGAAGCATACGCAATCACTTTCTCGCGTTGCATCAACACGCAACCGAACCATGAATGGAAGCATCACAGTAAACAACAAAATCATCAGGGCCCTCAGGTAAAGACAAAATAGGAGAAGAACACAGTTTAGACTTCAGTTCTTCAAACGCTGACTCTTGTGGTTCACCCCAGTCGAACTTCCTATCCTTCTGAGTGAGAGTGGTGAGGGGTTGAGCAATCTTCGAGAACCCCTGAATGAAACGACGATAGTAGCCCGCAAGGCCTAGGAATTGCCGCACCTCAGTTGGCGTCTTAGGTGCTCCCCAGTCCTTGATTGCTTCGATCTTAGCTGGGTCGACATGAATTCCTAGTTCATTAACCACATGTCCTAGGAATTGAACTTCGCGTAACCAAAAGTCACACTTTGAGAACTTGGCGTAAAGTTGTTCCCGTCGCAAGAGTTCCAAAACTAACCGCAGATGTTCCCCGTGTTCGGTCTCGTTCTTGGAGTAGATCAGAATGTCATCAATAAATACAATGACGAATTTGTCCAAATATGGTTTACAGACGCGGTTCATCAAGTCCATGAAAACCGCCGGTGCGTTCGTGAGACCGAAAGGCATGACCAAGAATTCGAAATGGCCATAACGTGTTCGAAAAGCAGTCTTTGCAACGTCAGCCTCCCTGACGCGCAACTGGTGATAACCGGACCTCAAGTCGATCTTGGAATAATAACTAGAACCCTGAAGCTGGTCGAATAGATCATCAATACATGGAAGAGGATAACGGTTCTTGACGGTCAATTTGTTCAGTTCTCTGTAGTCTACACACAATCGGAAACTCCCATCCTTCTTCTTAACAAATAAAATCGGGGCTCCCCAAGGGGAAGAACTTGGCCGGATGAAACCCTTGTCCAAGAGTTCCTGTAACTGATTAGGAAAAGTCAACTAGCAATTAGGTTGGTCAACTAGCAATTAGAAATCCTACTCGCCTCTATTATAGGCGATTAGGAGCTACTCGCATGAAATTACTAGCAATTAGGGCTATTCACATGAACTTATAGGCAATTAGGGCTATTCACATGAACTTATAGGCAATTAGGGCTAATCACCTGAACTTATAGGCAATTAGGGCTAATCACCTGATCTTACACAAGAGTAGGCCTCTACTCGCCTATATTATGGGCGATTAGCACCCTACTCGCCTATAACATAGGCGATTAGGAATGCTACTCGCCTGTAACCTTGCTGTTCCGGTTTTTCGCGCGTTTAACGCTCCAAATCAGATCCAGAACGTGTGTAACCACCCAATATCATCCCAAACACTATCCTAAACATGTTTAACCCAAAATCCTTCGTTTAACCTCGTATAATCAGTCCTGCATGCAACCAAGTAATCCAAACACCATTCACATAGCATGCAACATTATACTAACACGCGTAATCATAACCCTAATATCCAATTACTGAGATTCCTATTATCATAATATCAATATCAATACTGATCTATCATAATAACATATCAAATCATCATCATGAATCATAAAAACCCTAGCTTTCTAATCATACACACTCATAATGCATGCATATTAGTTATAATCCGATTAACAATCCTTATTGACGATTTTCAGAAAGCTTTTTCGTTTAAGAACAGGTCTGGACCATTAGGGATTGATTAAAAACGTTTATAAAGAGTTATGGATGAAAATCAAACCTTAGGATTATGAAAATATGATGATTCAAGCTTGAAACCTTGAGTTTTGATCAAAAATCGCCTTCCAGAGGTTGTTTATGTGTTGGGGCGGGTTATGGGACGACTAGGGTTGGTATAATGAAGTTTAGGAGGTTAAGTATGGTATTTATAGTCGTTTTTAGTCGTCCAGCCCGTTACTAGCGAGTATGCAGCAGTTTCAGGCGATTAGGGCTCCTAATCGCCTGAATGTTCATGTGATTGGGCCTACTCGCCATTACCTATACACGAGTAGGACCCTAATCGCCCCTAGGGTCTCCTACTCGCCTCCCCTATAGGTGATTAGGCCTCCTACTCGCCTATAGGGGTTGGTTTTGTGCGTTTTGCGCGTTAAACCCCGTTTTAACATATGTTAATACATATTCACGTACCGACAAGTCATATAATGATTGTAAACACATAACACAAGTAAATACACATATTTACACTCGTTCACCAATTCCCGGGACTCGAGACTCGTACGTTCCGTATGTCCTGACGATCCTACAAATCGTCACCGTTTGTACACTTGGTTAAGGACTGACATCTAACGAACCTCTAGACCAACATCCAATGATCTTCTAGACTAACCAATAGTTCCCGAACCATAGCCCGACTTAACTAACCCAGTTAAGTACAATATACGCGTGACTCGCTAAGGTAGACTTTCATCTAGACAACGTTGTTAACCAGAATTTGCCGGGTGTCACAAACAGCTAATCAAATAGCTGAAATATTCACCAAACCCCTTGACACATCAACATTTCAGAAGTTAGTATCCCTGCTTGGGATGCTAAATTTGTAAGTGTTTCTTTTATTTTCCTGCACATATTTTTACTTTCACTTACATTGACTTTCATAAAACTTCTGAAAAACAAAAAGAGAGAAACTACTGATATACAAAACATCAGTATGGGGATATTTTCTAAAAAAGGATTAACTTCTAATAAAATTAACTTTAGAAGTTATGAATAATGTGTTTATAAACATTCTCATCAGTAGTTAATAAACTACTGAAGAGAATATGGGAACTACTGATGAAAGTTGTTCCTCATCAGCAATTTTGTCAATAAGGGTAAATCAGACATTTCCCACTTCAGAAGTTTGACCTAGGGCGGTTATAAACTTCTGATAAACACCTTTTTCCATCACTTATCCTTTCAAAAAGCAAAATTCCCTCCTTCTCTCTCAAAAACAGTCTCAAACCCTCCCCTGCAAACAAACAAAAACACTATTCGATCCACACACACACAAACCACATGGCTCTCATACTGAAACAGGGACACAATCAAAGAGGCTATTTTGAGAAACATGAAGCCTGTTCCCAATACGACGAAATCATTGATTTAGTCGTCAAATCCCAATACTTCACTGCCTTCACCATTGATCCTTCACTTCACACTGAAACTCTTAATGAGTTATGGGCAAACGCCGAGACGGTGACAGTGAATGGCCAAATTATTTCCCTAAAATCAACCATCCAAGGGAAAGTAATGGCAATCACACCGGCTACATTGGGGATAAGACTGGGTCTGGATGATAGGGATGCACCAGATCATTTTCCCAACTCTGGAATCCATTTAACCATGACAGAGTGTGGTTACCAAGGTACTCTCTCACATGCAACAATTTTTAAGAAATTCTTTGAACCAAAATATAAACTTTTGTTTCAATACATAATCATATGCTTGAGTCCAAAAACTGGATCTTATGATCAGATGCCCTCTACTTTTCAACCTATTTTTCATTCCATTGTGAATGAAACAAAATTCAGGGCATCAGCACTTTTCTTTAATGAGTTGGTGTTGCATAACCAAAATTCTAAAAAGAAGTTTTTGTTGTATCCAAGGTTCATAATGCAATGCATAATTAAAGAACTTGGAGATGAGGTGCTTGTGGGAAAAATAACTATTTTAAATCCATTAACCTTACAAGCATACTCAAGGCATAACAAACCGGCTGCCTGGCCAGAAGATGACCAAGGGGAACAATAAACAGTCCCCATGGAACCACAATCTTTCAAACCATCACCCAAAAAGGCCAAGAAAACCAAACAACAAAAGCCTTAACCCACCAACCCTAAAAGAAAGGCAGTTCAGGAAATTGAGATGCATGAAACTACTGGTGTGCAATCTGCACTTGTCAAAGATGTGACTAAAACATCCTCTCAGTCTCATCCATCTCAAACTCCCCAAAAGAGCACCCATTACCATTCTTTTCAAAAGGAAAAAATTTAAAATGACCATAACTACTGATCCTTCATTTGAAACTGCTAAACATTTACCCCAAACTACTGAACAAGAAACATCTCACACAACCATTGAAATTGCCAAACTTCTCTCTTGGCTAAAAGAGACAATCCCATCAGAACATGTCATTCCCCAAGAACCACATCAAACAGGGGAAATACCATCAGAACTTGACATGGATGTGGATGTCATTAGTCCTATCCCAAGAGATGAGGATGAACCAAGGTTTCTAAGCCTAAACTTAGAGACTTTAGGTACATTTGAGGTTGCTACTACTCATTTACCACCCAGTGGTGGATCTGAGGACAGAAGTAACATTGCTAAGACCTCATTTGTGGCAACTACTGATGAAGGCTTTATGCCTTAGGTAGGAAATCCTCAGAACCAAGAAACAGAGGTTCATGAGACAACTGGGTTGGGCCCAGATCATGATACAGCTGATAATGTCCTCATTGAAGATGTCATCAGGGATTCAGATGATTCCATTGATTTGGATGATGATTCACACTCTACAAAACATGAATTGACGGCTACTAGTGAAGGTCCTGAATCTGATGTCTCCAAGCTCAAAGAGCTGGTCACAACAGATCAAGTTAAAGACCACTTGAACCTTGATTCCCCTAAAGTGGATCTTCAGTACACTCTGAAGATCACCCAAAAACACCCCCTCCACTAAAAATGCCTACCCAATTCCCTGGGTCATCTAGAATAGACTTGAACCACCTATGTAGCCCAGATGGTCCCCTATACCAGATGATAAACACCCTCATATCCAATCACCTCAAATCTTTCACAACTTCTTGGGAGTTGAAGACAAAAACTCAATTTGAGGTGATCAACAACAAACTAAGTGAGCTGTCCAACAAAATTGACAATAATACAAAACAGCTTGCAAGGTTATCTGGTAGAACTTCTCTACCTACTAGGCTTCCAGAAGTGGATGAAGCCAAAAAGGGGGAGAAGATTGAGGAAAAAAGGGAGTCATTGGAAGCCAGGATAAAGGCAAAAGTGGCTCTACAACAACAACAAGAGGAAGAGGAAGCCTAAAAAGAATTAGAAGATCAAGATAGGCTCCTTTCTGGAACTGAAGTTGAAGCTGAAACTTCCCAAGGCCTCAATGAAGAAACTTCTGAAGACTCTGAAAGTACTGAAGACAATCCTTCAGTAGTTGATACTTCTATCAACCCTTCAGCAGTTAACACTTCCATTATTTCAACTGAAGAGCCTTCTATGGCAACTGAAGACATTCCAACTCCCATTCCATGGCCTGCAATCACTCAAATGCCTGTACTAAACCCTTCTCCCATTTAAATGTCAAAAGAATTACTGGAGAAGAGTCTACTTGCAGCACAAAAGAAAGCTAAGGAAGATGAGATACGGAACAACCTAGAAGCAAGGGAAGATTTGAGCTACACTGACAAACATAAAGCATATGAAGAATAGTTGAATAAAAAAGCTGCACTTGAAAGAGTTGCTGAGGAAGACAAAAGACAACAACTGATGTCTTACATTACCAAGAACAACAAACCTAAATCTTATTCACTCAAAGGGCTCTCCATGGATGAGCTTACAAGAAGAGCTCAACTTGTTGCTGCAAGATTGCCATTGAAAAAGACAGAAGGGCAAAGAGAGCTGAAATAATAGATGAACAGGTAGCCAATGATTTTGGTTCAAAAGCCTCAGTGTCAAAATGGAGAGAAGATAAACTATTTGACACATACAAAAGATTCAAGGCTGATAAGGTTACAAATCCAGAGAAGTACAAAACTTTTGAAGTATCAACTTCAGTAGTTAGAACTTCTGGTACTAAAAGTCAAAGCCTGCTACCAAGAAGAATCAAGAGAAGATCACAAAGACTGATTTCAAGATGGTATTGCTTGAAGTCAATAAAGTAGTACAAGGAGACTTTGTGATTGAAGAAAAGCCTCTGCTGACACAATTCAGGGATCCTTCAACATTTGCTTACCAAATACAGAAGACTATAACTGATAAACTGCACATAAAGGTAATCATTGAACATCATTTACCTACCTTTGATATACCTAATGTGGTACAAACAGAAGAAGGAAGAGAATCCCACCTGAGGGTCACTGAAGTAGAAAACATCCCTCACTCAGGAACATCCTAGGGATCCAGCATGGTCCCTTACACTTTAGACTTTGACTAATCTAAAGTTCTGATAATGAAATGGTTATTTACTGATTCCAACTCAGTATTGGTCACAAGGAGAGATCGTTCAAGAAAGGCCTTCAAATCTATGAAAGAACTGAAAAAGCTATCTACACAAGACTTGCTCACAATTCAACATCATGAACCTAAACAAGGATCCCTCACCAATGAACAACTGAAGCAACTCAAGTCTTCCATGTTCAGAGAAATCTAGAAGATACTTGAAGACAGTAAAGAATTAGATAAGGTTTTGGCTTCATCGATCCAGGGGGAGATTGTAAGGACAAAAAGGATTGAAGAAACCTCTTTTGCTAACCTTAGTCTAATTCCTATTTCTGCCAAAACATTCTAAGTATGGAACTACTGAAAAAAGAAGGCAAAAGTACTGAAGAGTAAAGATCAGAAGTTCTGAAGTCAAACCAGACAAGTCAACTGAAGAACTGCTGAAGACAAACTACTCATCAGTAGTTTGTCACTCATTAGCATTTGTAATAGAATCTTTCCACCGCCCTTATGTTTTAGTAGTTTATTAGTTTATTATTACTTTATCTTTTGTACAAGTTCCAAGACTACAGCCTGTTGCACTCTTGTTTTTGTAACAGGGTTCATGTATATGTTTGTCTATATACAGATGGGTTAATCCCACTATTTTAGACATTGATTTTAATTGAAACTGAAATCCTTCAGAGCTTTTACTTGAAATACCATTTCATATTCTGAGAATCTCTTTGCATATTTATTATCATATACATTCAATTGCTTAGATTCTCATTAACTGTCTTTAGTTTACAAACATCAGCAAGACACTTCTTGAGATTCGAAACATGAAACATGTCGTGAACACCACTGAGTTCCTAGGGCAGCTTGAGCTTGTAAGCATCTGGTCTGATTCGTGCAAGAATATCAAATGGACCTATATATCTGGGATTAAGCTTACCTCGCTTCCCAAACCCGGGTACTCCTTTCCATGGAGATACCTTGAGTAGAACTCTGTCGCCCACCTGGAACTCTAAGGGTTTACGCCTTCTGTCAGCATAACCCTTCTTCCTGTCCCTGATAGCTTTCAGTAATTCCCTGATTTGGAAGATCTTGTTGGTTGTCTCCTGAATGAGCTCAAAACCTGTCACTTGCTTGTCCCCTACTTCAGCCCAACACACGGGCGATCGGCACTTGCGTCCATACAATGCTTCGAAAGGTGCAGCTTTGATGCTAGTGTGGTAACTGTTATTGTAAGAAAATTCGATTAAAGGCAAACGTGTGTCCCAATTTCCTCCAAAATCAATTACACATGCACGAAGTATGTCTTCCAGTGTCTGAATGCTTCGTTCACTCTGTACATCTGTCTGAGGATGGTAAGCGGTGCTCATGCCTAAGCGAGAACCAAGGGCTTCTTGCAACGACTACCAAAACCTCGAAGTGAAACGACTGTCACAGTCAGAGATTATGGAGATAGGCATACCATGACTTGTCACAATCTCCTTGATGTATAATTTGGACAATTTCTCCATCTTGTCTGTTTCTTTAATCGGCAAGAAATGTGCAGACTTTGTTAGACGGTCGACAACTACCCAAATCGCCTCATGGCCACGAGGTGTCTTTGGTAACTTGGTGATGAAGTCCATAGAGATCTGTTCCTATTTTCAAACGGGAATCTCTTGCTGGTGTAACATGCCTGAAGGTATCTGGTATTCGGCCTTGACCTTTGAACACGTTAGGCAACGTTTGAAATAGGCCGTAATAGAACCCTTAATGTTAGACCAATAGAACTCTTTGAGGTCCTTGTACATTTTGTCTGCACCAGGTGTATCGAGTACTTGGACTTTTGTGCTTGATCTAAAGCCAAATCACGCAATCCCCCATACAAAGGAATCCATATTCTATTCAAGAAATACATGGTCCCGTCAGGCTTTGTCTCCAGCTGAATAACCTAACTGTATAGAGCTTCTCTCCCAATGTTACTGTCCTTAAGAGCTTCCCGCTGAGCTTCGCGAATACGAGAAGTGAGATCGGCATGAATAGTCATGCCTAATGAGCGAACTCGTAACATCTTGACACGTTCCTTTCGGCTTAATGCATCAGCCACAACATTCGCTTTCCCTGGATGGTACTTGATCTCACAGTTGTAATCATTGAGCAGTTCATCCCATCGTCTCTGATGCATGTTCACATCCTTCTGGTCAAAGATATACTATAAGCTTTTATGATTGGTAAAGACAGTACACTTGGTCCCGTACAGGTAGTGTCTCCAAATCTTGAGCGGGAACACTACTGCAGCAAATTCCAAATCATGGGTAGTGTAGTTCTGTTCGTGCACCTTGAGTTGATGAGAGGCATAGGCAATGACCTTGTCTCTCTGTATCAAGACAAAACCGAGGCCTTGGTGGGATGCATCGCAATAGACCACAAAATCGTCAGTTCCCATCTGGCAATGAGAGAATCGGTGCGCTACATAGCTTGTGCTTCAAAAGCTGAAAAGCTGATTCTTGTTGATCTCTCCATTCCAATTTCTTGAGTTTTTGGGTCAAGACTGTTACGGACTGAGCTATCTTTGAAAAATTCTCAATGAATCGTCGGTAATAGCTAGCTAATCCTAGAAATTGCCGAACTTCTGTTGGGGCACTAGACCTAGCCTAATTTTTATTGCTTCTATCTTGGTTAGATCAACATGTATACCCTTCTCGTTCACCACGTGACCGAGGAAGTGAACATCAAAAATCTAGAATTTGCATTTGGATAATTTGGCATACAATTTCTCAACCTTGAGTAGATTCAGAGTCACTCTCAAATGTTGCTCATGTTCCTTTTGAGTTCGTGAATAGATCGGAATATTTTCAATGAACACGATCACGAACTTATCGAGGTAAGGCTTACACACCCTGTTCATCAAATCCATGAACACCGCCGACACATTTGTCAAGCCAAATGGCATAGTTAGAAACTTATAGTGGCCATACCGCGTCCTGAAGGCGGTCATGGGAATGTCCTCCTCGTGAATACGCAACTGGTGATAACCAGACCTCAAATCAATCTTTGAGTAGAAACTAGAGCCCTGCAACTGGTCGAACAGATCATCAATTCTGGGAAGTGGGTAATGGTTCTTCACAGTAAGCTTGTTCAACTCTCTGTAGTCAATGCACAAACGAAACGATCCATCCTTTTTCTTGACAAAAAGTATTGGAGCTTCCCAGGGTTTAGAGCTTGGTCGAATGAATCCTTTGTCGAGCAACTCTTGCAGCTAGTTGGACAGTTCTTGCATCTCCGACGGAGATAAGCGATAAGGCGAACGGGCTATGAGTTGTAGTAGGGCCTTCCGGCACTCCCCCTGTATGGACAGAACCTCACCGTTAGATAGTGGAACTCGAACTACCTTCTCAAAGAAGATAACCTTGGTGCGATTATTCGATGACCAATCCATACCCACGACAATGTCGAAACTCCCAAGTTCGATTGGTAGAAGGTCGATATAGAACTCATGATCTCCCAGTTTCAACGTACAACCCTTAACTACTTCTTCGAACTTAATTGTCTTACCATTGGCCAATTCTATCGAGTAGTGTGTGTGGAACTTATATGACTCTAATCCGAGGGTCCGTTTAAAGTCGATTGACACAAAGTTTAGATTAGCGCCAGTATCAAAAAGTACAGAAGCAGTATGATTGTTAACGAGGAACATACCAATGACTATGCCGGGATCCTCGCGTGAATCTTCCACACCCATGACAAAGCCCTGCCACGAGGTTGACCCTTTATCTTGGAGCAGTCTTTCTTGAAATGTTCGGTAGCTCCACAGTCAAAACATCCTGGTTTACCATCAGAATTCTCAACCGTTTTAGCCCGGCATTGCACTGTTAGATGCCCCTTCCTCTTGCACTTGTCGCACTTGATACTGTCACATGTCCCCACATGATGGTACTTGCATTTGTTTCAGAGTGGGTGGGTCCCATTGTATGGCTTGCAAGTTTCAGTAGCGGTGGAAACAAAGGCTTTGACGGTTTCGGGCTTCTTGTTGGTATGACTCTCTATTCTCTTCCCCTTCTTGAAGTTGGACCACTTGCGCTTGTTTCCAGAGCTTTCACCCTTGTCTAATTCTTTCTGTGTCAGTGAAGCCATGCATACCGCATCATCGATAAGGCTCTGAGAAAGGGTGACAACATGCTGAATGGAAGATGGAGCGGCAGTGGTGACCATGCTACGGATCTTAGGAGAAAGTCCCTAGATGTATCTTTCTACCCTCTTATACTCGAGGGTAACCATGTGTGGAACCAATCGAGAAAGTTCATGAAATCAGGTGGTATAGGCAGTGATATCCACCCCGTTCATGGACAGATTCAAGAACTCGGTCTCCAACTTTTGAAGCTCACTACGTGGCCAATACTTGTCCATCACCATTGCCTTCAACTCAGTCCATGAGAGATTGTAGGCAGCTTCACGACCTAAGGTCTAAACTTGTAAGTTCCACCATGTCAATGCCTCATCTTTGAAAGTACAAGTACGTACTTGATCTTCTGATCTTCCTAGCAACAATGGATATCGAGCACTAACTCAGTTTTCTCAATCCAACTGACAATACCAATTGCTCCTTCTGAACCACGGCAATTCCGGGGCTTGCATGCC
Source organism: Ambrosia trifida (assembly GCA_028751855.1). NCBI lineage: Eukaryota > Viridiplantae > Streptophyta > Magnoliopsida > Asterales > Asteraceae > Ambrosia > Ambrosia trifida. The sequence goes on from CM054129.1 coordinate 81,534,869, forward strand.
ATGAAAGTCTTTTAGGAACACCCATGCACGGTGTGTTCTACTTCTACGGTGTCAGAAAGAATGGATTATTAACGAGAGGATCGATGTAAGATCAAGATCAAGTAGGAATAGGCAAAAGCTTTAACAGTCTTGGGATCCTAGATTCTGCGTCGGCCTGCTGGCCCGAACCAACACAAACGACAAAACAAGATCACAAATGCACGACACAAACACCACAACAATATAGGAAAATCAAAATATCGAACTTTTCATAGAAAGTTTAACATACTTGATTTTGTTTCTGCATACAAAATAAAATGGCATACCGCCTTACAAGTTTTTAAACTACTACATCAAAGTAAAACATATGATATACTATGGTGATGGGGGTGGAAAAGCAGCAGACAAGGTTGCAGTCATCCTCGCCTCAAGATCATCTACTCTAGCCTCGAGCTCTGCAACACGCTCCTCCACTGTGGCGCGTCCCTGCTCCGCCTCATACACGCGTGAACCCAACTCGGCCATTTGTTAAAGTACCGGATCCCTAGTCTTACCTGTCAAGTACATGTCATCTTCGGTTTCCTGAACCCTCCCACGCAACACCCCTATCTTTGTGTCGTGATTCCCAATGATGTCCCGTACAGAGTAGTGGGAGTGGCGTATTGGTTCCGTCTCAAAGCCAGTGCGTAGCAGAGTGTCAGAGGGTTCCTGGGATGGCCCACCGATCTCGAAAGTAAAAGGGGCCTCGCCGTCGATATCCTCGTCATAATAGGCTAAGAATCCATCAACAGTCGGCAGATACATCCTCCTGTGGGCTTGGGATCTCCGAAGTAGCTTCTTCCTGGGTGGCTCTGGTGCCTCTGGAGCTGGGGCTGGGGATCGTCTGGTGCTGGAGGCTCAGGATCGATGTGGGCAGGAGCCTCAGCTAGAGCGATAGGAGCCGGTGGAGGGAGCACACGTTTCCGAGGGGTGTACATTATACGTACCCCACCCAGACACGGGTAATATGGATGGAAAGATGGCACCCGTGGCTCTGGCTGCGGTGGGGGTGCATCCTCCTCCTCATTTGCCTTACCAGCATGCACAACATCCTCGTCATCAGAGACGACATGATTAACCTACATGTGATCCTCCTCAATGTCTAAGTCATTGGAGTCAGGCTCGTAACCCTGCTGAATGTCGTCTGCTAGTGGACTCTCTAGTATATACTCATCCTCAAAATCCGAGATGATAATGAGGTCATCGTTGTGTGCCATGATCCTGGAAATCAATAGCACACGTGTGTGTGTCAGTAATCATGTGGTATACTTAATATGTCTACAAGTGTGTGAAATATGTATCTGGCATGGAACTTAAGTAGCACGTAGGGATAAGTTTTGTATTTCTTTTTTTGGAAAACATTTCGAAAACAATTTTTGTTTAGATTATAGTTTGACTCAAAAGATTCTCAGTTTGCTATAACCTCGTGCTATGATAACAATCTGTCACACCCCTCCTAGGCAGAAACACAGGATGCAACTCGAATGATTTCCAAGCACAAAAGGTCACGCAAGCATTGATTTATTTTAAAGAGGGACTTCCATAAGAAAACATCGTATTACAAAACATTAAGTTAAATTATCTCAAATAAAACCATTGTATGAAATTGTTAATGACTAAAACAATACAACAACGGTCCAAAAGATGGTATCCCATGATGCTCACACGCGACCCCCAAAGTTCCATGCTCCATGCTAGTTACCTAAAAAACATCCATGTAAAAATAAAAATATAAGGCAACACAAAGTTGGTGAGTTCATGGGTTTTAAGTGAATGGACATGTAATCCAAAACTGACTAAATTACTGCTTAGCTAGGGAAATAATTAATATGTGATCTGACATAAGCCCATAACCAAACCTTGACATATTGTGCCTGGCCCATTGTACATGCAAGACAATGAATAATTGTGAAATACAAGCACTCTTTTGATATCTATCTTCCGGTCAGAGCGACTGGCCAAGAGTGGGTGTCAACCCAATAGATATATTACGGTTTTTCATGGCTAAGTCCATAGATAATGTTTATGGTGTGATGTATGATACGAGGGCTTAATGGATCCTGAACCTTAATGTCTCATGTTCATATAGTGGTCATGATTGTAACTGAAAACTGTATGCATGTTTTTCCGCTGGAAAATGTAAAACAATAAAAGGGGTCGTGTAAACTCACCTTATAGGTTTGTCTGGAAATAAACTAATTAGTCTGGAGCTAGAGAAATCGACCTACGTGTCCTATGTAAAAAGGGACATTTTAGGCCTATGTTACTTGTACTGTCTATAAGTTGTTCTTTTGCTATGTTTGTCCTTGTAACTTAACTCTTTAAGTTAGATGTGTCTTTGGTGTAGGGATTTGTGTATTCAACACTTTGTTTCCAAAAGTTACAATGTTTACCTTGAAAATGTTCAATGTTAAGGTTTCTAGGTGTAACTTTATCCAAAATTAGAACCTCATGTTTTGTGTGGCAAGATCCACCATCTTTATGTGAACTAGTGACTTTGGTAAAAAGGTAGCATTATCTTTTGTGAAAACATCACTTTTACTTGTAAAAACTTGTATTTTTATACACTTTGGATGGTGTATGTGTTCATGTGTTGTACAATCTTTAACTTATCACTTTCATATGTCTAGTAACCTTGTGAAAGTAAAAATGTCCCTATCAAAATTTAACTTTTTCATGAAAACATAAGCAATTTTTGTAAGCCTTGTTATGGATCTAACATGTCACATGACATATAATTATCTCCATTATGTCTTATGTTAGTGAGCTTGGAAAACATTCACATTTTTCTTATAAAACCTTCGGTCCATAGTATGTGTAAGGACATGCATTCTCCAACTAACATAATATATTTTAAGTCATGAGTATACTTATTTACTTGGTTTTAGTTACAAGAGTAAACATACTAATGAAAAACTTGGTGTAAGAAAGAAAATGTAGTAATAAAACATAAGTTTTAACAAAACAAGATTATACCTCCTAGTGCCTAAGAAATGAAGGCGTTATGGGCCTTGAACACCTTGGCTATGCTCCTTGTACCCTAAAAGTCCCTTGAAAGATGATGGTTATTATTATTGGTTTGGGTGATGGTGATGGTGTTCGGTGGTGGTGTGGCCTAGAGGTGGTGGTGGCTCGGCGGTGGGAGGCGGTTTAGTGGTGGTGTGAGCCGAAAGGGAGGGGAGAGAGATGTGGGTGAGTTGGTTGTTTTTATGGTGCACTTAAGTCTCAACACCTTGGTCCTTTAATACTAGATGTTTTGGCATGGTTGGATCCTCTCACCAAAGTCTATGGAAGGCATCTTTCCATTTTGGTGTAAGATCTCATAAAGGTGATTTTGGCTAGATTATAGGTGGATTATGGACTTGATAGGTGCATGGTTTTCATGGGGAATGGGGGCCGGAATTTGGGAGGTGTGAGGGAGGTTTAGGATAAGTCAACTCAAATAGATTTGATGTAAGATAATCATGGTTCTTGTTCGATTAGGGAAATCCTAGGATTGATGTGGTAAGATCTTGTTCTTGGTGTATGGAATGTATTGGATAACAAAGGTGGTAAGTCAATGGTTCTAGGATGATGTGGTGACAAGGTTAATCACCATTTTGATGAAAAATCTAGTAATATGATGGAATGACTAGTGCATGAGTGAAAGATCCAAACACTACATACATGTATGAATGTGTGTCGTGTATATATGTGTATGTATGTGTAGGATAGTTATTTTTGGTAAGTCAACTATTATGGGATGGATAAGTAGTAAAGTGTTTAGCTAATTAAGATGGAACCTAGGTGATTTGATGTGATGGTTCATTAATGTGTAAGGGTATAATCTTTGAAAACCAAAATGACACACACACATATGTATGTATGTATGTATATATATATTGAACATTTTAATACACATCTTGTACAAATGTATGGTTATATATTATATTTTGGTGTTAAGAATAGTCTTTGTACAAGTCTATGTGATAAAAAATAATATATAATTGTGTGCTCATTATATACATTTTAACTAGTTGTATTACTAGTCGTTTATGGACATTGTGTTCGGATGATCCTTGTGTATGAACATTGTTTGTTTTTGTTCTTGATTGGATCACAATTGTAGTGTTATGTTCAATTGTGTGAATTCCCAAACTAGGGCTTTAGGAGAGATCTCTCTATAGCTCATGATAAACTATCTGACTAGTTATGAAATTGTATCAACTAGTGTGCCTAATGCTAGTCTAAAGCATCGGGACTGACTTGTTGGAACCCTGTATGGCCCAATTGTAATGAAACACTCAAAATGATATGTCATCACAATGTATACGTGTAGCTAAGTGTACGGATATGACCTGTGACTTCGACGGGTGTCACACTACAACATTCGGACACCACTACCGTATGATAACCACCCTCTGCCTCTGCCTTCACCACCAGAGACCGCCGTCGTCTACACTTTCTTACCAAAACCCAATCGGAATCCAACCCGGCCCCAGACACCACCTCCATAACTGTTCTGCTCGTCTTCCTCCACCAGTCACCAATCGAACCCCACAAACCTGACCCATACCCAACCTCCAACTCACGATCATTGTTTGTTTGTTTTGTCTCTTGGATTGTGTGTGTGCAGATCTTAGAGAGAGAGAAAGAGTGAAGTGAAAAAGAAGTATAGAGGGAGAGAGACTCGAGGAGACATAGAAAAGTATAATAATAATAATAATAATAATAATAATAATAATAATAATAATAATAATAACAATAATAATAATAATAGTGTGTGTGTGTGTGTATCTGTAAAGAAAGAGAGGGAATTTAAAAGTTTTTTGGAAATATAAAGTGAAAAAGAAGTGGAAGTGGAAGACATCTTGAGGTTTATAATAATAATAATAATAATAATAATAATAATAATAATAATAATAATAATAATAATAATAATAATAATAATAGTGGTATCGCTTGAGGTTTACAAGTTCATGTTGGTGCATTCGATTTTGCTGCAAACATCCTGATATGGCGATTTACAGTTGACCAGTTTTTTACGAATTGACTTGTTGACTACGGTTAGACGTCCTGTTCTCGGTCTGGACGTTTTTCTTCACGTCTAGATTTTTGGTGGATCACGTTTCAAGAAAAATTCAAGATGTCTCGGGGAATCTGTGACACCCGGCAAATTCTGGTTAACAACATGGTCTAGATTAAAGTCTACCTTAGCGAGTCACGCGTATATGATACTTAACGAGGGTTATCTAGATAGCTAGATAGGACATACGAGCATTATCTCGGGTTATGAGATGCTTTGACTCCTTGTGTGGGTCGGGTTTTGACTCCTTGTGTGAGTTAACGTGTAATTGCATGATTAGTGAACCTCGGACGTTGGTGAATAATAAACTTAGGTGTCTCGGTGATACCTGACAACTTATGTGAAAACCATACGTGATTATGTGAACCTAACCCGAACACGTTAATAAAAATTATTAAAAGTGGAGCGTGAGGTTGATTAGGGTCTTAACGCATGGGGTTACACTTGTTACGGTCCGTAACAACGAAAACGTCGAAGGATAACGCGTCGGGAGGCGAAACGAGGCAAAAGCGCGCCACCCGGAGCTGTGAGCGGCCGCTCACAGGCTCCGAGCGGCCGCTCGAAGGACACTGACGGGTTTAAACCGCCTCAAACTCGTATTTAAACATCCTTAACTCCCATGCAGCCCTCATACTCAACCCTAATCGCCCCCTTACTGCCCCACACGAATATTTCACTCCAAAAACACCTGCTAAGGCTTAAGATCATCAATTGGGAGGCTCCAAGGCGCGCGATTGATTGATTTGAAGAGCTAAGGGTATAACTCATGATTTCTTATGCTTTTTACTTTATGTTTTATTGTAAAAATCCTATAACAAGTTTGTCCAGGTCTGATTGGATTTAATAAACATTAAAACATGAGTCTTTTTGAAGATTAAACGGATTAAACCTATTAATAAACGCGTAGTAACATCATAGGATGCTTGTTGCGCAAGTTATTGGTGTTTTGATCTTAAAAGCTTTGATCTTGACATGTTTGATAATAGGATCTGATGGGAATAGGTATTAGGAAAGTTGTATGATGATTATTAGGTATTATTGATTGATAATATGCAACTAGGGTTTGATATAATTGATGATATTGTACGATCAGAATCTGGACAGATTCTGAAAGTCAACTTGTAGGGTCTGTTTCGTGGCTTGAAAACAATTGATTTGATCGATTCTTTGCATGATTGTAACGTACAATGTCTTAGCTTTTCATAATGGGCAAAACCATCGAATTTGGACGTCGTTTGAGTCGTTTTTGGAATTTTAATTGATTAGGGGTCATATCAGATTTTCGGATTTGTAAATTGGGTTAACTTTAAATGGTCATAACTTGAGATTTACAAGGAATTAGATTATGAAATTTTTACAGTAGGTCAATACTGGAAAAATAGAGCTTTTCCAAGTGGATTCATCTCGTTTGGATGAATACACAATTTTTAAGAATTTTCCTACTAAACTGACCTGTTGAGGAGATTTTCTGGACCTAGCTGTGTTGTACGAATTTTCATAATTTTTGTGTTTGGAATTGAGACAAAACAAAAATAGGTATTGTCGAGTGAATCCCAAAGTAAATTCAGTAAAAATTTGGGAGGTTAACTCACTGGTTTGCTATTTTAAATAAATTAGTTTTGATGGCGCACAATCTGTCCTGAAAACACAGATTGTGTATTATGTGCTCATGTGCTTAATTGAGGTCTTAGGTGGTATGGAATTGATATGTAACTGAAGTACACTTGTCTGAGACACATACGGAATGTAGAAACTAATTGTAACCAACGTATTCACCAACGGGTCCGTAGGGTTTACTATTGCATGTAGAATCACTAGGCGTCGTATACACACTTTTGAACATTTAAAACGCCTTGGACAAACGAGTTATATGGGTAATGATATTACGCCTATACTCACTGAGCGACACTGTTATTAGGGTGTCGGTAGCATATATTGCTTGCTGTTCGGATTCTTTGCTTGCACGTTAAGGTGAGTTTACGGCCCCTCTTTTAAACTGGTTTTATACTTTCGGGGGAGAAAACATGTGTTAAAACGATTATTTGGTAACTACTGTCATACTATGGGTTTCTATTGTGTACTACACGATCTTTGGAAGTCCCGGGGGGAACCATGAATGTGCGGGTTTGCACAACGGGGAAATGTGAATAGCGCTATTGGGAGTGACCAACCCCGCTCGTCGACTTGGAGGGTCGGCGGGTGCATATTGTCTCAAACAGGAACAACAGGAACAACAGGAACTTACATCGGGCATACTTTTGGTATTCGAGTTAGTAATGGTTTTCCAATCGTGGTAGTAACAAAACGTACGCCTAGCTAGCGTATACTGGTTTTCGATTATTATAGTATGGACAGGTGGACTTGGAACTTGGATACAAAACCTGTAAACTCACCAGCATTTTTGTGCTGACGTAAACTTTTACATGTTTTCTCAGGTCGCTAAGGTAGCAAAGTGGAACTAGGGCGCACGCGTCTGCACGGCGTCTAGTTAGAGTCGCATGGTTTTCATATGTTGAACAATTGGTTTACTTTTTAGATACTGTTTTGAATAAGCTTCCGCTGTAAACGGGGATTTTAAACATTGTTTTGAAATTGCATTATGTTCATGTTAGACTTGTTTATTGTGATCGTTGGTTTGGATCCTGGTTTGTCATGCGCCTCGCGGTAAAACTCCGCAAGTGGATTTTGAGGGTGTGACAGAATCACAGTTCATAAATCAAAAATGCCTTCTCAAAGTTGTTTCTATGGTGCAATGTGCCCATCCGCTCTTGTTGATCCTGTCGTATCTGCTGCTCCTGCTACTCCCGCTGCTCATGCTGCTCAAGCTTTCGTATCACAAATGGATGATGAACACATGCCATCCGCATCTGAGGTATATGCTGAAATTCTTGCTGAATCATGTTGTACTGAATGATGCAGGTTAAAAATTAAGGGGTTTAGAGAAGAAACTCACTCCGTATACAAGCAACTTGAATACGAGAAAATGGCCAGTTGGGACATTAAAAGGAAATTTAATTCATATAAAGAAATGGTTAAAAAACAAAAACTAGATATCAATCGCTTGCATCAGGAGGTGAGTGATCATAAGTGTAGATACTTGCACTTCAAGAGACTCCCTGATACCTTAACTGCAAAATTAATCAGCTCAAAAGATAAATTTGAAAATGCTGACTTTCACTTTAAAAAATTTGATTGTTCATGTGAAAAAGCTGAAAAATGATCAATTGTCAGTTAAAGTTCAGAGGAAAGGAAATGAGGAACAAATGATTGGGGTTTGTAGAAATTCCACCTCCTTTTAATGAAAACTACTCCTCTATTCCCATGTCCGATAAAGAATTGTTGGCTCTGCCTGCTAAGGTATATGGTCCTTTGATTGAAGAGCCAATCAACAGAGCTGAGTTGGCGCCCATTAAAATCTTTAAACCTAATAAGAAATCATCCAAACAACAAGAGTAGGCCCAATCAAAAACTTTTGTCAAATCTCACGATGCTTCAAAGCAGTCTGAGACATTAAATTATGAGAAGAACAAAGAAATTAACATAGTTTTTGAAGTTAAAAGCTATGAGGTTCCAGTTTTAAATGACGCAACTAAATTGAATGATGTATTAAAAGAAACTGTTTTTGAAACTGAACCGAAAACTGGGCCAACTGAACCGACCGGTCAATCAGACTCAAATGTTCCCGTTGAGTTTGATTTCATGAATAAATTCAAAAAGCTTTGTGAAAAGTACAGGGCACATCAGACAGTTGAATCGGCTGCCCCACCAACTTTTGAGAATGACTCCATATGTGAATCACCTGAAGCAACTGAATCTTAGATCAGTATTAGTTAAATCTAGTGAATCCAGTTGTGACTCTTCTAGAAAAACTGAGTCAACAGGGTATTCAGTAGATCCACCACAAGTCTCTGAATCAAGTGGCTTGAATGAATCAAATATCATACCCTTGACTAAGCCAGAATATGAAGAATTTGTATGCTCAAGGCCAGTCGAGATTGAACCAGAATGTGAGGATCCCTCATTCAAGAATGTTGGGACAGGTGTGATAAAGCCAATAGTCCCTGATTTTAAATGTATGAACATTACTGATGCTTCTACCTCATGTGCAGATGAAGTTAAGGTAAAGGATTTGGTTGAGGGGGATGATATTGTTTTCTTTGAAACTGCTGATGTTTGTTCGAAAACATCAAACATATCTGCTAATGTTATACCATATGTGAAAAAGGTTATTTCTAATCTGTCTATAAATGGCATGACTGATAAATATGTGCCACCAAATAGAAAAAAATACATGTGCTAACTCTCATGAACAGGTTCTTAAAGTTAATCAGAAAGCTCAACAACAATCTTGTTCACATGGGTGTTCAAGATCTTCTAAGCAGAGTAGAAACTTGAATAAATCGGTAAACAAACTATCCAGCGGATCTCATCGCTCTCATTCAACAACGGGATCGAACAGACTGGGATCTGCTCCTTATGCAAAGAAGCAGACATGCCACAACTGTTGAAAACTGAGTTACAATGAAAAGAAACTACATATCATCCTTATGTGCCCTATTATTGACAAAATCAGAGGGTTGCACCAAGGGATAACTGCTATTCCAAGCCAACAAAGGTTAAAAAGCCTAAGGCAATGAATAATAAGTGTCCCAAACTTAAACCTTTTGATGATGACTGGAATGTTCCCAAGAGCAAACGATGGGTTGTTCAACCACAGATGCTTCAGGTAGCAGCAACACCATGTCTAAATGAAAATAAGGACATGTGTTTGAGGGAAGTGTCTTACATATATGCTTCAGAGTACCCAGGACCGCTATGGCCTGGGTACCAGTGTTTAATTAATCTCATTTCTTAGTGAAGGGACATCCAAGGAGGATTGTCAACGACCATTTGTATGTTGATAACGGTTGTTCTAAGCACATGACAGATGATATCTCTTTGTTATACATTTATTTTAAATTCTCAAACAATGAGTATGTTTCCTTTAAAGGAGATAATGGAGGTGAAATCAGCAAGTGAGGTACATTTAAAACCTGATGCATTAAATTCTGAACGTAATTGTCCTTCAATTCGAGAATGGTTTTAGAAAACACAAAAATATTTTTTGTATTTTAGTTTGTAAATTTGTTCTTTAAATTTTCAATTAAGCACAAATTTAGGGGGATGTATCTACAGAACCCTAAGAAAATACAAAAACAAAAAAATTCAGAAAATGAGATTTCATGGTGCGAAAAAGAAGAAATGTTAGTACCTCAGTTGTTGATTTGTCACACTTTAAAATCCAAATGAAAATTAAATCAAGTGTGATTGCAGCTCCATTATATGAGGTACCGATAAGTAAACTGTACAACGTACTCAGTCCAAAATTCAGGCTAAAGATAAAGGAATGTGTAACAAATGGGTAACACATCATTTGCGTATGATTTTATGGTCTTAAATCTTGCATAGATAGATTTCCAAAGTCTGAGATTTCAGGTCTTTAAATTCTTGATACATCCAGGGATGTCCTGACTGCCCATCTGCTGCATCCAGATATATACTGACCTAGGCATAGTCACGGGGACTTAAAAGGGCAATATGGAAATGCCAAAACCCAAATTCTCAAAGAGAATTCAAGCTAAAGGCACAAATCAAAAGCCTAAAGCAATGATCATACCAAAAATCTGGTATTTGCCCTAACCCTGTTCGAGAATCCATTAGTCTCTCTGTTGCATCCAGATATATGCAGACCTGATCACCGATGATCTTGACCATGCAAAGCATACAGATGTCAACACTACACTCACCTGTTACAAAGAAGCTTTGTGCATACCTTGATCACGAGGGTATGTCATGATGTGGGACACACTGTTATTTCAGTATAATACGCGTTAAAAAATCAGAAAAATAAAGGAATTGAAGACATGTGTGTATGTTTGTTTAAGTGGATAAACAATGTTGGAAATCGTCTTAGGCTGCCTTCTAACACATTAATAAGTTAATCAGAACAAATATACTAACGGTGTGTTACAGTTTGACAAAGCTGATATGATATTCTTACACATGATTCTCACAAAAAGATGCATTGTAAATAGTTTGAGGTTTATTTTTAATTTGTTTTCTTTTATAAAGATGCATTGTAAATAGTTTGAGATTTATTTTTAATTTGTTTTCTTTTATAAAAATTGACCATTCTTGAAGATTTTTCTTTTTCTCGAAAGAAATTCATGTTTTGAAAATTAAAAATGGAAGTACACGGATGTACTTGGTGTTCATGTGTATACTAGACCCTCTGTTGCATAAATTGTTCATAAAATTATGAGAATCTGAAGAAACAGGGGGCTAACAAGCATGAAACACCTCAATGACAAGATGTACCAGAGTCAGAAGAAGCTGAAGTGAACCATCTTTTGACAATGAAAGTACAACTAAAGAAGTATCTGAAAAATTGCTTGAAAGAGAAGATTAACAAAGAAAAGAGCTACGAGAACCCTCATTTCACATTCTCTTTCAGCAAGATGTCCAATCAAAAGCTGATGATGATCAAAATGCAAGTATACCTCCGACAGAAGAACAATGAACCCAAGATTGGAAGATCAAGAACTGAATTTTCTTCATACTAAGCCATGATAAAGACAACATAAACCTATGGGGATTTTGTAAAGCCAATAAATAGTGTAGGTTTACACTTGTCCTTATCAAGCATGTTTATTATTATTTGGGCTTTAGTTTAGTCTATTGGGCATTAGGCCAAGTGGGCCACTTAGTTAATGGACCCTATATAATGTTTCTGTTAGTTCACTTTAGGGTTAAGGACCTTATTTGTAACTTTCAAGCCACCATCTTGTACTAGACAATCCTAGAGATTGTGTGTAAGGTGAAGCAGCAATAATATTGTGTTCATCGATTTTATCTTTTGTTATCACCATTCAATCGATACTCTGCATCCTTTGAGTGGATTAAGTGATATCTAGACAGATTCTGGACTTACAGGATCCAAGTTAACGGTCACAACAAACGACACTATATGAAGTAAAAATGGCATAAAACAACCACCTAGTTTAAAAGTGTTAATCGAATACAGCGAAAGAAAAATGATGTTTACAATCCCATAATAGTAAAAGTCATAAGTTTGAAACGTGTTCAGAAGACATGCAAGTGAGACAAAGACGTCGTGCGACTCCATGCGCCTAATCCAAGATTTGCTAACTTAGCGACCTAAGAAAACATGCTAAAAATGTCATTAATGATGCTGGTGAGTTCACAGGTTTTCCTAAACCAAGTTTCGTAAGTATGAAAGATCAAATCCGTTTTACTATTTTATCGAACGTTAGCTAGATGTTACATATGTTACTACTGTGATTGAAACCATTGCTGACTGTGTTTTTACTCAATAATGAGTGTACCCTTCGGACTACCGTCATCCCCGGTAGGCCCAATGTGTTTGAGAAAATATGCACCCATCCAACCTCTAGTTGACCCAGGTGGGGTTTGTTAGGCCCAATACATCGATCCACATTTCCCCGCTTTATACCCATATTAGTGGTTTCCTTGGGATTTAGATGAGTTGCATAGTAAGAAAATGATAACAATAGTAATAATCATCTTTAAGCAAACAAGTGTGTAGCATGTTTCTCACCCATGAGAAACTGTGTAAGTATTGGGGCTGTGACCTCACCTTAGGTTGCGTTCTTTTACACCAACAAACCGACTGTGTGATGATAGTCCCTAATACCGGCGTCCTATCATGAAATGTTTATAAGTGTGTCGACCAATAACCCGTAGGTTAACTAGCCCTTGATTGTCCAGACCATGACTATGTACGTTTGAAACGTGTTTGACTGTTTGACACGACCACACAAGACCCGACATCCCGTTGGTGACCAGATAGGCTCATGTATTAGACAAATTCAAGTAAACAGGCAATCATATGTAGACACGCACCTTATATAAATATTAGTTCATAAAACATAACATATGGTTCACATAATGCACGTATACGTAATAATACGTGTTACGAGGTTTTTAGACATGCCACATATGGTTCACATAACGCACGTATAGGTCATAATACGTGTTACGAGGTTTCTAGACATGCCACGTGGTTTACGATATGTTACTAGGTGTCAAAACATGTTACGGAATTTAAAAACGCACTCCCGGTATCAAAATACACGACTGGCGACTAAAACACACGACTATGATCAAAACAGGCAAGTATGAAGGCAACTCGCCCCTGACCAGGCGACTATGATTCATAGTCGCCTACTTTGCATGCTGGCAGCCATTTTGCATGTGAAACCCTCCAAATCAGATCTCAATCATGTCGTAACATCCCCAATCAACCCCCAATCATCAAACAACCCAACTCTATCAATAATCCCCCAATCATTATCGGCTTATCATACTAATTGCAAGTATTTCCCAAAATGGAATAATATTATGGGTAAATCACATAATTGCATTAAAATGTTACCCTAAATGGCAAATAAATAGATTTCATCATATTATCACATTCCAAACATCCTCATCATGTTGTACAATCAATCCAACACAAATCCTAACAAGTCTCAATCATCAAATCATCATATCTCATCCTAGATCCTCCTAAGATCCTCAAATGGGTCAAAACTCATAATATCCGTATAACACATCAAACAATCATCAAAACCTCAGATAATCATCCTAACAACTACATTAAATCATCCACATAACAAACACACAAGAATCCCCATGTTTTAAATCATCAAAAACCATTTCAACCTTGTATTTTTATCAAAACTCATGTGAATGTTTAGATCTACTTTAAAAACTATTTTTCAAAGATGGGAACACAATAAAACTAGGTTTGGACTTTTAGGGTTGAAAATAACGACTTAGTAAAGGATTAGGATGAATAACACACCTTAGATCTTGCTTGAAAATGATGTTTAAGCTTAGAAATGATGAATTTAGGGGAAAAACGAGTTTCAGAGGCTAAGGATGGTGAGAGCACTTTGGAGTGAGTTAGGGTTGCACAAATGATGTTTTACAAGTCAAGTATGGCATTTATAGACGTTACTAGTCGTACCAGACATTCTAGGCGAGTATGGGTTGCAGTAGGCGAGTATGGTTCATACTCGCCCCTAAACCAGGCGAGTATGAGTCATAGTCGCCCCTATCAGGCGACTATGCTTCCATAGCCCCCTACCAGGGCAGTTTGGTTTTTCGACGCGCTATTCGCTAATTTAACATATTAGTTACGCATCCACATATCAACAAGTTATATAATGATTGTAAAACATTTATTATTCGAAAACTAACGGTTTACGTTAATTCACCAAGTTCCGGAATTCAAGACTCGTGTGTGTGTGTGTCTTTACGCGGTGATCCTCGAAATCACTAACCCTTGGACATATGTGTGTAAACCGACTCCCAATGATCCCCCGGATCATCAAACTGACTCACGATGATTCCCCGAATCATCGAAAGACTCAACTAAACCAGTTAAGTATGTTTTATGCACGTTTTGCTAAGGTAGACTTATATATTTGTAGAAAGTATTAACCTGAGTTTGTTAGGGTGTCACATCATCCCTCTGTTGAAGGAATTTTTGTGCAGAATATTGCTCAAAGTTGAAAGCAAAGAAGAAAAAAATTTGGTTGTTACATAACCCAGTCATCTCACCCCCCCCTGTCGGTCTCTCTCTCTCTCTCTCTCTCTCTCTCATACACACACTCAGTTTAATCCAAACATCCCACCGTTCTCTTTAACACATCCACATTCTCCATCCTTTATCTCTCTCCAACACATTCACCTTTCTATTTAGCTTATGGGTGTTGTACGGTGGTGGTTGAACGTCGTCGTTCGATATGGTGCTGAACTATGATGATGGGTGAACAGTAATACGTGGTGGTTGAACTGTACATATGGTGGTCAAGAGGAATTTTGGCGGTGGTTGACCTGAGGGGCGGTGAATTTGTTGGTGGGGGTTAGGGGAGGAAGGGCGGCGGTGTAGCACTCAAATACCAATTATGTTTCGGTGTTAAAGTTTGCAGAAGGGTCTCCAATACAGCACCTAAATTCTGATTCAGATCTAGCTTTTGTAGTTGAGTTGGGTGAGGTTAAGGGTGTGGAGATGGGAGTGGTTCGGAGGTTAGGGGCGTGGTAGCCAGACGCCATTACAGGCGTTGGTCAGGTGGTGGTTGTCCATAAGATGAAGGTGGTCAGTGACCGTGAGTTTGTGGTGGTGGTAGGGGCCTCTATGAGTTCTGGTCGTGGTGGGGGCATCACTCATTTTCGGATCTGTTTAGGGTCCGAGTTCAAGACGACATCAGGGGTTCGAAAGTTCAAGAACAAGGTGACACAGGAGACAAAGATACGGGTAAGTTTAATAGGAATTTATAAGTTATTTTTTATTGTTCAAAAGATCTATGGTTTTAGTTTGATTACACCTGTGTAAATAAATCAATTTTATAAGTGTAAGATTTTTTATTTTATTTTTTTTTTTTTTACTTTTTTCCAAATTTCAATTAGAATTCTCAATGGAGGTTAAGTATGCGTTGTTTTTTTTTTTTTTTTTTTTTTGTGTGCTTACAGGTGTAGACCATGATGTTGCAACCATGATGGCTTTTGGGGGTTTTGATTCATCCAAAAAGTAAAAGAAAAATATATTGTTTATTTGTTTTAATTGTATGATTAGTGATGTAAGCTCTAAATACTACTCATCTTATTCTATGTTTTCTATGTGATAAAATTGGTTTTTGAGTTGTTGGCATTTGGTATTATTTAACCATCTTGGTGTATAAGAATCCCAAAGGTATGTTACACGTATCGAATAGCATATTACAAAGATGTAATTACCCATTTTATGTATGTATGTATTGTATGAAGTTTCATTACATTTATATAGCGAGGTTAAAATTGATGCAAATTACATCTAATTTGTTATTTTATTTACACAATGTTATTTACATTTATGTAATGACATGTTACACAGATGTAACGATATCTAATTTCTTATTTCATTTACACAATGTTATTTATACTTATCTAACGACATATTACACAAATGTGACGGCATCTTACACAAATGTAGCGGCATATTACACATTCGTTAATACCCATCCTTTTTTATAAAATATAAAGGCATTCTGACATCATACTGAATAGTTATTACACGCATATAACATGAATAGTTACATAACTGTGAATGTGATTATTGCGTGTTTTTATTAAATATGTATATTTATAAAAATTTCATTTTCTTTATAAAAGACGTTATTACAATCGAAAACATAATACTGTTATAATATATAATATCTCATTTTCTAAAACCTAGATTTATTTGGAAATCTTTTCTTTGTGTTAAAAAAATAAAAGAACTTAAAATAAATGGGTTAAAGACATTGTAAAATGATAATTAATTGAATAAAAATTAATAACATATTATATTACTTTTTATCTCTCATGGTATTTTTGCCTAAATACCCCTCATTTATTTTGTACTATTATTTCTCGCTCATCTTATAATTTTTTTTTGTGTTTTAATCACATCCAAACATTTCTTTAATAATTAATAAAACTTGTTGTTAAAAATGGAGTTCCTATGGTTTTCTCAACTTAACGTAGTTCTCATTTTATCTTATCCCAAGTTTTTTAAGTGTTAACTCTAATTACAATTTTATACTTTAAATTCAATGTTTTATATATTTTAAATTATGACCTACGTTTACAAAATATATTAGTTTATTCTGGGTAACTAACCTAGTAAATATATAAAGAAAGCACAAATCTTACGATTTATTATGTATGCTTGCTTTTTTAGGAGATAATGTGAGACAATCCACCCTCCCTTAACTTCATCATTTAGACTATAGAGAGGGGAGGAAAAAGAGGGAGGTGAAGCATCATGTGGAGGAGGGAATTGTGGGGAGTGGAATGAGGGGAAGTGACATGTTGCATTTAATTTAATTTTTTAATTTAAATTCACTTAATTAAAAACAAAATTAAAATTCATAATAATTAATAATAAAATTAAATAAAAACCTAGAAAAAAACATAAAAATTAAACATAAAAAAACCGGAAAAAAATAAAAACCTAGAAAATAGAAAAAATACATATTATATTTTTCCATAAGCTCGCGCTTCAGTTTTAGGGTCATCTCTAACTCTTGACCGCTAAGATGATCGTTGTTCATGGCGATGAATTTCATATCTTCGCGTTTTTCGCACTGTTCTTTCAAACTCATTTTTTTTTCAAAGGCTTCGCAAATGGATTTTTTCTCCTCGAGCCTTTGTTATTGAATCGTGTTGAATTGGATGATGTTGGCATTTAAGTTGGACAAATCACCACTGTAAGCACCTTTGCCCAATCCCGAGCCCGGACCCGAAGTAGAGGACCTTTAAGTCGTCATCATCCAAGTTAACTGCATCCAAGTCTTCATGTTCACCCGAACGGTTATGAGATGAATTTGGTTTTGTACTTTTTGACGAATTGGAAGCAGATGGCACGTCCGCCCATTTTGAATGATTTTTCGCGATCTTCCAACAATTCAAAAACTTGAAGTCCATGCCTGTGACACCCGACAAACTCAGGTTAGTAACAGTGACTATACTAGTAAGTCTACCTTAGCGAGTCGTGCATATTATGTACTTAACGGGGTCAGTCGAGTCGGTACGATGATTCTGGGAATCATCGGGAGTTGTTACGATGATCCACGGGATCATCGGGAGTCGGTCCATGACCATGTGTACAAGGATCGGTGAATCGTGGAATCGCCGGGTTTAACGCACACACGCAAGTCTCGAGTCTCGGGAATTGGTGAACGGATGTAAACGTGTTAGTTATCGTGCATTATGTGTTTGTAATCATTATGTGACTTGTCGGTATGTGAATACGTGTTTATATGTGTTAAAATAGTGTTTAACGCGCCAAAAATCAGTTCCAGGACCTCATAGGCGATTAGGAGGCTGGGAAGCTCCTAATCGCCACTCCCTGATGCGAGTAGGGAGAGCCTGATGGTGAATAGGGCCCTACTCGCCAGTATATAGGCGAGTAGGAGCCCTACTCGCCTGAATCACTCTCCTACTCGCATATACTGCTGTGCACGAGTCAAAACACCTATAAATAGAACCCTTGACTCCCCAAACACCATTTGTGCAACCCTAACCGATCATAAGCCTCCCACACACCTTGAAACACCTCTGGAACTTGTTTTGCCTCAAAACACACCATCTCCAAGCTTATACACCTTTCTTTGATAAAATCCAAGGTGTGTTCTTCATCCTACACCTTTGTAATGTTATTGTCTTGGTTCCCCAAAAGTCCAGACCTTATTTTGATAATAATGAGTCTTTATAAACCTTGGAAAGGAGTTCTAAAACAAATCTACACCATAATATTTGCTATATGTGAAGTATTGATGCATATGATGATTTTTGGTGATTATAACATGAATGTTTCCATGAATTTGATGTACTTCTGATGTGTAGGTGTTGTTAGGATGATTATCTATGAGTTTAAGCTCTTGTTATAGTGTTTAGGTGCAAGTATGCATTTTGACCCTTTTGGGTGATTCTTGAAGAAATAGGATGTTATGATATGATTCATTGCTTGTTTATGGTTAGAAATCATGCTAGGATGATGCTATAACATAGAGATGATGAATTGCAAGTTGTAGGAGGTGTAATCTGATCTTTACTACTTAAGGAAATATTTCATAGTTAATGAAACCTAGTGTTTTGCCATTTTTGGAAATTATCGCATCGAGCCCGTTAGGGCAGAGATAAATTGGGGGTTTTGCTTGGAAAGGGTTGGCTAATAGTTTAGTTATGATATTGGGTGTTTTTACATGTTTCGGATCTGATTTGGAGGGTTTAACGCGCGAAAACGCGCATCAGCAGGCTTGGGGCGAATAGGAGCCTACTCGCCTGAATCATCAGGCGAGTACAGCCTACTCGCCTGATACTTCATGCAAATAGGAGCCCTACTCGCCTAATTCCCCTCCTAATCACTAGTTGACTTTTCCTAATCGCATGAAAGTTTCCTAATCGCGTGTACTGCTGTCATAAACGCATTTTGACATCCCGGAACATGATTTGACGCCTAGGAACATGATAGGAACCCCGGGATACACCCAATGACTTAGTAACACATGTTCGGACCTGTTCATGCGTTAATTGGACATTATGCTAGACTAGGTGAACTATTGCGCGTATTGAATGTTTAATTGCATGTGATGCATGATGTCTTGTATTTACCTAACACGTGGGATGTCGGGTCACCAATGGAATGTCGGGTCTTGTCTGGCACGGTCGATTTAACAGTCAAAGGTGTTTTCAAACGTTTATGGTCATGGTCTGTGTAACATCGCAAAATTTCCCCAAATTTTTATGCGTGAAAGCCTTATTTTATCATTAATTATTCCTAACTCACAACTTATATATATATATATATATATATGTGTGTGTGTGTGTGTGTGTATAAATAATAATAATAATAATAATAATAATAATAATAATAATAATAATAATAATAATAATGTTACAAAAAAAAAAAGATGGAACAAAACTTATGCATAGCCCACTCAATGTTTTGTTTTTTTTTAAAAGAAATCCGGAGCCCAAGTGCACAGCCCAGAAGAAAAGGCCCAAGAAACAAACCGGCCCATTAGTCTTTCCCCTCCCCTTTGCTACTTTTAAAATAAATAAAAAAAAAGAGATGCTCCAGCCGGGTTTCGAACCGGAGCCGAGCCAAACCCAAACACAACCACCAAACCAACTGGGCCACACCAATTCTTTGTTTCTATACTAACATATTAAATATTTAAAACAACACTGGTTTGTGTCTGCTTCTTCTTATCAGCTCTGTGCAGGAGCCGAACCAAGTCAAGATCTTTCCTTGACTTTAGATTGAAAATAAATCTGGAAATAATTGAATAATTGGTGCGTGTTATGGAATTGACAAAGTAATACACGCAAATTATCCTTAATTATTGCCAATTTTAGCCAATTAAACGCGTGTGTATTCAAACCAAGGTCAACATACCAATTCGAGGATCCAGACAAAACCACTATAAATTGGACATCACATCACCTCCTAAACTCGCCGATTACCCTCTCTCAAACCTCATTTTCTGTTAATTATCCAACAATTGACGCATACGTTCTCATTTTGACCTTTCTGCGTTGACCTATCGTTTGCATTCAAATCGTATTTGTAAGTTATATTTTTCGTATGGGTTTTAATCTTCGACATCCACACATCAATAGCCCTAAGGTTAATTGGGTTATTGATTTGTGAATTGATCAATTGGAAAAGCTAGGGTTCGTAAACATGAATTGGGGAAGAACACGAAATTCATATATTATTTATTTTTAATTAAACAGAAATCAACACAACCACTGGTCTGGACCAAGTGGTTGCGTCTGGTGCCCACCATCAGAGCCACGCGGGTTCGAGTCTCGGCTGTGGCACATCCTTTATTTTTATTTTGTTTTTAATCAAATAAATCAAATTAATTATATATAATACTTATAATTTTATAAATTCGTTTTAGAATATTAAAACTCTTTTATTAATTCTAAAAAAATTATTTTAAGTTAATCTAATGAAAAAGTTTAACTTACAATTTTTAGTTTTCAAAAATTTACTTATTTAATATATTTAATAAATAAATCAATTTTATTCTATTATATTTATAAAATTCCATTAAAATATCAAAACAATTTTATAAATTTCCACAAAAATTATCCTGAGTTTATATGACAATAAACTTTTCTGAAATGATTTTTATTCTGAAAAATCATTTATTTAATATTTTTAATCAATTTTTGTTATTTTTAATCATAATTAAATCATAATAAATCCAATTTTTAATATTTTTGCACCAAAATTTTATACAAATTATTTCTGATTATTTAGAACAGAAATATAAATTTTAAACTAATAATTCTTTAATTTTAGTATTTTTAAATATTAAAGTTAAGTTTTGATTATTTGTTATAAATATAATTAATATTCTATTTTAAAGTAAATAATTTTGTAAAAATTATTTTTATACTTTAAACACATTTTTGTGACCATCTTAAATTTAAATTTTATAAAAAGATTTTTGTCTATTTAATTACTAAATTTCTCTCAATTATCAACATTTTTATTATTAATCAAACGAGTATTTATCCCCAATTCGAAGCCCTAGAACATATACATTTGTAGACTAGATAAACTTAGACATATTTATTACCTGCTTATAGGGTGATACTTGACACATTTGGGCAACACCACTATTCAATTTTTTCAACAGAAATAACATTTTGCTAAGGTGAGTTTACATAGCCCCTTTTTCTCTTTTACATTTTTGGGTGAAACATGTTTAAACATTTTATACACTATCATTTACTCATTCTTACTTGTGATTCAATTACACTATCATTTACTCATTCTATCCTTTGACTGTAACAAAAAGACACAGTACAATCATTAACATTGATCAAGCCGCCTGTTTAGATTATAGCGCTATAGGTCTGACAAACCCATCCCCCCGCATAAATTCAGGGATGATCGAAAACAGTAACAACATTAGACTAACTTGCGAGTTAGGCCGCAGTCGACACAAGGTTTGGTTGTACAAAGACGCATTGTTACATGTCGGTATCATACTCTATCATCATACAACTGTGAATGTTGTACAAACTATTGTTATCAAGTATTTACAAAAAAACCTATGTATTCTCACCAACTTTTGTTGACCCAAAATATTTTCCACTTAACATGTTTCAGGTTCTACTTGCTTGATGATTTGAGTTAATGCTTGAAGATGTGTGCATAGTATTAGTCATTTTGATGTACGAATTCTTGTAGAAAAATAGTATGTAATTTATTTAAATCATTTAATGAAATTTATTATACACCATGAGCTACTGAACAATCATCACTACGTGACATCCTGATGTTTCCGCCATCGATTGGGGTGTTACAGTCTGGACATTCGTGGACTAATTAACCCACGGGTTATTAGTCCGGATACTTATACACATCTTATGATAGGTCGCCGCTATTTGGGGCTATCATAGCATAATTACTTAACTGTTTCCAAGTAACGCAAACCGAGGTGAGTGTCACAGCCCCACTTTTACCGTTTTGCTTTCGAGGGAGAAACATGCTACTTATTTCAATTACTCATCATAGATCATGTTATACTATGGTTACTTCACGTACTATGCGGCTTTTACGGAAAGTCCCAGGGGGAACCATGAATGTGCGGGGATGCACAACGGGGGAAATGTGGATAGATCTATTGGGCCTTACAAACCCCACCCGACGGCTGGGAGCCGGGCGGGTGCATATTGTCTCTAACACTTTGGGGGTTACCGAGGCATCGGTAATCCCGTCCGTCTGGGCTGGCTTCAACACTTATACCGGTTTAGTAATGGATTCCCAACCGCAGTAGTAGCAACACTTAACGTCTAGCTATAGTTCTCATAACATAGTAGTAACGGATATGATCTTACCGAACTTATAACAACACTTTATAAAAGAAAACCTGTGAACTCACCAGCATTATATGTTGACATTTTTGGCATGTTTTCTCAGGTCGCTAAGGTAGCAGTCAATGGGCTAGGCGCACGGATTCATGCACAGCGTCTAATATTTTGAAGCATATTAAACAATGTTTTGTAAACAATGATATGTCTTTTGGTTGTAAACAAGAAATGCTTCCGCTGCTGGTTTACGGCTCAAAGCATGATATTTTGGTTTTAAAAATATATATGAATGCATGTTTGTTGTATGTTTATTGTGATCGTTGACTGAGATCCTGGTGTGTCACGCGCCTCGCGGTAAAACCCCGCACATGGAATTTGAGGGTGTGACAGATTAGTATCAGAGCCAACGGTTATAGTGAACTAGGACTGCATGTTGAGTCCAGTCTATAACTGAGTCGCATACACTAGACGGTCACAGATAGTCGAGTCTTAACATGTGGGTAACAATATGACTTGTCAGGGGTGTCGGTGTCATCATCTTCTACGTTACATCATCTGTTTACTCTTTACCATTCTATCTCTTGACTCATCCTTACTATGATTCGATGGTGAACGATATACTATTGAACCTTCTTGACGGCGGTATACATTGGGGTAGCTCCGGCGTACTCTTGAGATCTGTCCAGGGATTCGGACATCTCCCTTCTATGCCCTAATGGACACGCTCGTCCTTATGCATACTATCTTGTGCTTATACTTATGATAATACCATGATTGGGCGCTAGTGTTCGGTGACTTGAACTTCGAACTTAAAGCACGCCTGGAGGACCATGTAGAGCAGTTTATCATGTCGGGTGCACACGAGATTATAAATTGTGATGCATGGGATCCCTAGCGGACTTTGTGTTTGAACGGATGGACCCGAACTGGGCTCGGTCTAGTTCCTTAATATTCCTAATGGGTTATACCACGGGCAAGCCTAAATCTTTTGTTTCATGTTGTGACAGAAGATGTCGGGAGCTCGTGGAGGTCGCAGAGGCGGCCGTGCTGGCGGTCGTGCTGGCGGCCGTGGTGGCGGCGGTGGCCGTGGGAACGTTAATATGACCCAAGCGGAGTTGGATAACCTTATGCAGCAGCACGTGAACATTGCTTTGGCTGCATTCCAAGCCGCTCATAATGCTATGGGTGGTACGTCAATTCTCACCTATCCTATCTTGCTCTAGGGTACTGTACCTTTTCTTGATTTTCGTCTGTGTGCCTATTCCAGGTGGTGCTGTCAATCCCCCTCCACCCCAGTGTTCTTACAAGAAGTTTATGGATTGCAAGCCCCACAACTTTAGTGGAACTGAAGGGGCAGTGGGACTGCTCCGCTGGTTGGAGAAAATTGAGTCGGTTTTCTCGATGTGCAGCTGCCCGGAAGGCGACCAGGTGAAGTATGCTTCTGCGACCCTGGAGGGTCAAGCTCTGACTTGGTGGAACTCCACCACCCAGACCATGGGTATTGGGGAAGCTCACGCTATGCCCTGGAGAGAGTTCATTCAGTTGTTGAAAAATGAGTATTGCCCAAGGGATGAAATCTAGAAGCTTGAACACGAGGTCTGGAATCATAAGATGGTTGGGTCTGAGGTCGAAGCTTACACTGCTAGGCACAATGAGTTGGCGGTGTTGTGCCCTGATTTGCACACACCAGAATACCGAAGGATTGAACACTATGTTGTTGGGTTGGTGCCGGAGATTGCGGGGTTGGTAGCTGCGGGTAATCTCACTGTTTATTCTGAGGTGGTTTGGTCGGCTCACAGGCTGACCAATATGAAGGTGGCTGAAGGGGTCTTGCCTCCTCGAGGCGCTACTGTGAAGGCTCCTGAGAGTAACAAGCGGAAGTGGGAAGTTGTGGGTAAAGGCTCGAGTTCGGCTCAGCCTCAGCAGGTGAAGAGGCCTGATGTTGGGGGGATCGTCGTCTGAGCGACAACCGGGGGTTTATGCTGGGAAGTTGCCGAAGTGTGATCGGTGTAACTATCATAATACCGGTCCTTGCGATGATAAGGACTGTTGCCGTCGGTGCCATAAGATTGGGCATCAAGCCAAGGATTGTAGGTCCAACCCTCTGGGGAACCGAAACCCGCCGGTCACACCAGCCCCAGTCCCTCAGGTTGCTGCTCCCCAGGGAAACCAGGGAAAACAAGGGTGTTATAACTGTGGTGAGCTTGGTCACTACAAACGTAGCTGCCCAAAGTTGAAGCAGGGCGAAGCTGGGAAGAACGGAGCGGGTAATGGGAACAACGGGGGCGGAGGCAGGAATGCTCGAGCCTTTGTGATTGGTTCGAGCGGGGCTTGACAGGATCCTGACACTGTTACTGGTACGTTTCTTCTCGATAATCGCTATGCTACGGTTTTATTCGATTCCAGTGCCGATAAGAGTTTTATATCTTTGGGTTTAGTCAATTGCTTGATAGGGTACCTACACCTTTAGAGGCTAAGTACTTGATAGAATTGGATGATGGTAAGAAAGTCGAAGCGACGCACGTCCTTAGGGAGTGTCGCCTTGAGTTGTCGGGTTATTCCTTTCCTATTGACCTTATGCCGGTGTCCTTGGGTAGTTTCAATGTTGTCGTGGGTATGGATTGGTTGTCCTTGTATCATGCTGAGATCGTTTGTTTTGATAAAGTCATTCGACTTCCCCTCCCTGATAGAGATATTCTGTTGGTGCACGGTGAGAAGAGTGGGGTCCCTTTGAGTATCATTTCATGTATGAAAGCTTATAAGTATCTTCGGAAGGGGTATTCTGCCATTCTGGCACTTGTTTCGGTTTCGTCAGAGGAAGAGAAGAAGATTGAAGATATTCCCGTCGTTCGTGATTTTCCCGATGTATTTTCTGAGGATTTACCTGGCCTCCCGCCTTATCGTCAGGTTGAATTCGGTATAGAACTTGCTCCAGGTGCGGCCCCTATTGCCCGAGCCCCATATCGTCTTGCACCTCCCGAGATGCAGGAGTTATCTAATCAGTAGCAGGAGCTGCTAGAAAAGGGTTTCATCCGACCTAGTTCGTCCCCGTGGGGAGCCCCTATTCTGTTTGTCAAGAAGAAGGACGGAAACCTGCAAATGTGTATTGACTACCGTGAGTTGAACAAGGTTACTATCAAGAATCGTTATCCTCTTCCTCGCATCGATAACTTATTCGACCAACTTCAGGGTTCTAGTTTCTATTCGAAGATCGATTTGAGATCGGGGTACCATCAGTTGAGGGTCCAAGAAGCTGACATTCCGAAGACCGCCTTTCGAACTCGCTATGGCCATTTCGAATTCTTGGTCATGCCTTTTGGTCTCACCAACGCACCCGCCATCTTTATGGATTTGATGAACCGTGTTTGTAAGCCCTATCTTGATAAATTCGTGATTGTCTTCATTGATGATATTCTAGTCTATTCCAAGAACGAAGTGGACCACCAGGAACACTTGCGTCTTGTTTTGGAACTCCTGAGGCGGGAACAGTTGTACGCCAAGTTTTCTAAGTGTAGCTTCTGGTTGCGTGAAGTCCAGTTCCTTGGTCATGTAGTTAATGAGAAAGGGATTCACGTTGACCCAGCTAAGATTGAAGCCATCAAAGACTGGGAAGCACCAAAGACGCCATCTGAGGTACGGCAATTCCTGGGTCTTGCAGGTTATTACCGTCGTTTTATCGAGGGATTTTCGAAGATCGCTCAACCCCTCACCTCGCTTACCCAGAAGGATAAGAAGTTCGACTGGGGTGATTCGCAGGAGTCGGCCTTCCAGATGTTAAAGGCTAAACACTGTTCTGCTCCTATCTTATCTTTGCCTGAAGGCACGAACGATTTTGTGGTTTATTGTGACGCTTCTATCCGGGGTCTCGGTTGTGTGCTAATGCAGCGCGAGAAGGTCATTGCCTATGCTTCACGTCAGCTCAAAGTTCATGAGAAAAACTACCCCACCCACGATCTGGAATTGGGTGCTGTAGTCTTTTCTTTAAAGATATGGAGGCATTACTTGTACGGTACCAAGTGCACTATTTACACCGATCACAAGAGCCTCCCGCATATCTTTGATCAGAAGGTGTTGAATATAAGACAGTGTCGCTGGGTTGAGCTTCTTAATGATTATGAGTGCGCTATTAAATACCATCCTGGCAAGGCGAATGTGGTCGCAGACGCCTTGAGCAGGAAGGAAACCGCTAAACCTCGTCGTGTTCGAGCTCTTCAGCTCACCATCCATTCCCGCTTACCTGACCGAATCCGTTCGGCACAGCAAGAAGCTTTGAAGGAGGAAAACCTTAAAGCTGAAACCATGCACGGTGCTGATAGCCACCTTGAGCTCAGGTCCGATGGCCTACACTATTTCGCTGAACGTATTTGGGTCCCTTTATTTGGGGGCTTGCGGGAGCTCGTTCTTGATGAAGCTCACAAGTCCCGGTACTCTATTCACCCTGGCTCCGATAAGATGTATCAAGACTTAAAGATACTTTATTGGTGGCCAAACATGAAGGCGGATGTGGCTTCGTACGTGAGCAAGTGCTTGACCTGTGCCAAGGTCAAGGTTGAATATCAAAAGCCGTCCGGCCTTCTGCAACAGCCTGAAATCCCCGAGTGGAAATGGGAGCGGATTAAGATGGACTTTGTGACCAAACTCCCGAAATCGCCCAGTGGTTGTGACATGATCTGGGTGATTGTTGATAGGTTGACAAAGTCTGCGCACTTCCTCGCTATCAAAGAAACCGATGGCCTCGAGCGTCTGGCACGTTTATATCTTAAGGAAGTGGTTTCTCGGCACGAGGTGCCTGTCTCTATTATTTCTGATCGTGATTCTCAGTTCGCCTCTAACTTCTGGAAATCCTTGCATAAGGCTCTGGGCACTCAGTTAGACATGAGCACAGCTTATCATCCGCAAACGGACGGTCAAAGTGAGCGGACAATTCAAACACTAGAAGACATGCTCCGGGCATGTGTGATCGATTTTGGCAAAGGGTGGGAGAGTCATCTACCGTTGGTGGAATTCTCCTACAACAATAGTTACCATTCTAGCATCAAGGCAGCTCCGTTCGAGGCTCTTTACGGGCGGAAATGCCGGTCTCCTCTCTGTTGGGCCGAGGTGGGTGAGAGCCAACTCACCGGCCCGGAACTTGTGTACGAGACTTCCGAGAAGATCGTACAAATCCGTAACCGCATGGCAGCAGCTCGGGATCGTCAAAAGAGCTATGCCGATCGTCGTCTCAAGTCTCTAGAGTTCAAGGTTGGCGACAGGGTTTTATTGAAGGTATCTCCGTGGAAGGGCGTTATACGTTTTGGGAAGCGGGGCAAATTGAATCCTCGGTATGTGGGACCGTTCGCAATTCTGGAACGGATTGGACCGGTAGCATACAGGCTTGATCTGCCAACTGAACTCAGTAATGTTCATAATGTCTTCCACGTCTCCAATCTCAAGAAGTGTCTGGCGGATGAATCTTTGGTTGTTCCTCTCGAGGAGATCAAGGTGGATGATCGTCTGTGTATTGTGGAAGAACCGGTTGAAATTCTTGATTATAAGAACCGTAGCCTTCGTCGGAGTAAAATCCGCATTCTTAAAGTCCGTTGGAACTCAAATCGTGGACCGGAGTTCACGTGGGAACGGGAAGATCAGATGAAGGCTAAGTATCCCCATTTATTTCCTAAGCGCGCGTTCGAATCAAGGCATGTCTCTGCTGAAGCTAAATGAATCTCGGGTCGAGATTCCTTTCAACAGGGGGATGATGTGGCAACCGGAAAATTTTTCTTCTCTTTCATCTCTTCCTTTTTGGCCTTGAGCAATTTTCGGGACGAAAATTCTTTCAATAGGGGGATGATGTGACACCCGGCAAACTCAGGTTAGTAACAGTGACTAAACTAGTAAGTCTACCATAGCGAGTCGTGCATATTACGTACTTAACGGGGTCAGTCGAGTAGGTACGATGATTCTGGGAATCATCGGGAGTCGTTACGATGATCCGCGGGATCATCGGGAGTCGGTCCATGACCATGTGTACAAGGATCGGTGATTCGTGGAATCGCCGGGTTTAACGCACACACGCAAGTCTCGAGTCCCGGGAATTGGTGAACGGATGTAAACGTGTTAGTTATCGTGCATTATGTTTTTGTAATCATTATGTGACTTGTCGGTATGTGAATACGTGTTTATATGTGTTAAAATAGTGTTTAACGCGCCAAAAATCAGTTCCAGGACCTCATAGGCGATTAGGAGGCTGGGAAGCTCCTAATCGCCACTCCCTGATGCGAGTAGGGAGAGCCTGATGGTGACTAGGGCCCTACTCGCCAGTATATAGGCGAGTAGGAGCCCTACTCGCCTGAATCACTCTCCTACTCGCATATACTGCTGTGCACGAGTCAAAACACCTATAAATAGAACCCTTGACTCCCCAAACACCATTTGTGCAACCCTAACTGATCCTAAGCCTCCCACACACCTTGAAACACCTCTGGAACTTGTTTTGCCTCAAAACACACCATCTCCAAGCTTATACACCTTTCTTTGATAAAATCCAAGGTGTGTTCTTCATCCTACACCTTTGTAATGTTATTGTCTTGGTTCCCCAAAAGTCCAGACCTTATTTTGATAATAATGAGTCTTTAAAAACCTTGGAAAGGAGTTCTAAAACAAGTCTACACCATAATACTTGCTATATGTGAAGTATTGATGCAGATGGTGATTTTTGGTGATTATAACATGAATGTTTCCATGAATTTGATGTACTTCTGATGTGTAGGTGTTGTTAGGATGATTATCTATGAGTTTAAGCTCTTGTTATAGTGTTTAGGTGTAAGTATGCATTTTCACCCATTTGGGTGATTCTTGAAGAAATAGGATGTTATGATATGATTCATTACTTGTTTATGGTTAGAAATCATGCTAGGATGATGCTATAACATAGAGATGATGAATTGCAAGTTGTAGCAGGTGTAATCTGATCATTACTACTTAAGGAAAGATTTCATAGTTAATGAAACCTAGTATTTTGCCATTTTTGGAAATTATCGCACCGAGCCCGTTATGGCAGAGATAAATTGGGGGTTTTTTCTTGGAAAGGGTTGGCTTATAGTTTAGTTATGATTTGGGTGTTTTTACATGTTTCGGATCTGATTTGGAGGGTTTAACGCGCGAAAACGCGCATCAGCAGGCTTGGGGCGAATAGGAGCCTACTCGCCTGAAGCATCAGGCGAGTACAGCCTACTCGCCTGATACTTCATGCGAATAGGAGCCCTACTCGCCTAATTCCCCTCCTAATCACTAGTTGACTTTTCCTAATCGCATGAAAGTTTCCTAATCGCGTGTACTGCTGTCATAAACGCATTTTGACATCCCGGAACATGATTTGATGCCTAGGAACATGATAGGAACCCCGGGATACACCCAATGACTTAGTAACACGTGTTCGGACCTGTTCATGCGTTAATTGGACATTATGCTAGACTAGGTGAACTATTGCGCGTATTGAATGTTTAATTGCATGTGATGCATGATGTCTTGTATTTACCTAACACGTGGGATGTCGGGTCACCAATGCGATGTCGGGTCTTGTCTCGCACGGTTGGTTTAATAGTCAAAGGTGTTTTCAAACGTTTATGGTCATGGTCTGGACATTCGGGGACTAGTTAACCCACGGGTTATTAGTCCGGATACTTATACACATCTTATGATAGGTCGCCGCTATTTGGGGCTATCATAGCATAATTACTTAACTGTTTTCAAGTAACGCAAACCGAGGTGAGTGTCACAGCCCCACTTTTACCGTTTTGCTTTCGGGGGAGAAACATGCTACTTATTTCAATTACTCATCATAGATCATGTTATACTATGGTTACTTCACGTACTATGCGGCTTTTACGGAAAGTCCCAGGGGGGAACCATGAATGTGCGGGGATGCACAACGGGTTAAATGTGGATAGATCTATTGGGCCTTACAAACCACACCCGACGGCTGGGAGCTGGGCGGGTGCATATTGTCTCTAACACTTTGGGGGTTACCGAGGCATCGGTAATCCCGTCCGTCTGGGCTGGCTTCAACACCTATACCGGTTTAGTAATGGATTCCCAACCGCAGTAGTAGCAACACTTAACGTCTAGCTAACGTTCTCATAACATAGTAGTAACGGATATGATCTTACTGAACTTATAACAACACTTTATAAAAGAAAACCTGTGAACTCACCAGCATTATATGTTGACATTTTTTGCATGTTTTCTCAGGTCGCTAAGGTAGCAGTCAATGGGCTAGACACACGGAGTCATGCACAGCGTCTAATATTTTGAATCATATTAAACAATGTTTTGTAAACAATGATATGTCTTTTGGTTGTAAACAAGAAATGCTTCCGCTGCTGGTTTACGGCTCAAATCATGATATTTTGGTTTTAAAAATATATATGAATGCATGTTTGTTGTATGTTTATTGTGATCGTTGACTGAGATCCTGGTGTGTCACGCGCCTCGCGGTAAAACCCCGCATGTGGAATTTGAGGGTGTGACAATGCCCTTCTCTTCGCGAAAAGCTTTTAGCGCATTGGCTATGTAGTCGCCGTCCGTTTCACCGCTTCTTGGATAATTTCTAGCGTGATAATAATGGCCCTTGAAGGCATTCATCGCCCTGTTTATCTCCGTCCACTTGGACGAGAGACTATCGTTATATCGATAGACCTCTCGATCCATCAACTTATGAAACGCGTTGTTTATGTCGTCCCAATAGTCGGCTTTGTGGCGATTATTTCCTACACAAAAAGAAAACAAAAAATACGTTAGTCATATAAAATGTTTAAAAAAAATATATAATGTCTTAAAAAATATATAATGTGTAAAAAAATATATAATGTTCAAAAAATTATTACAAATACCTTGAATCGAGTTTTCCTACTCGCTTATCCAAGCTTGCGTAATGGCAACGTCTTCGGCCGTTTTCCACTTTTGAGGTTGGCGGTTGGCGGCGTTCAACACTTTCTTCGCCGCCGTCTTTTTTTTATGAGTTCTTTTATCGGTTTGTTTTTTACCGAACGATGAACCCACAACATTTTCTTCTTGTGTTTAGGATAAATCTGCCTAGTAAGATAACCCGCGTAGTCGGGACAAGGTGATGGAATGGGTGGACGGGTTGTTACTGGACGAACAGGTGGCGTATTAGTGTTCGGGATGTAGTTGTATGGGTTGTTCGGGTCAAAGCCTCTGTTGTATGGGTTCATTTTTTAAAAAAATGTATGAAGAAATGTATATAATTTGGTGAATAAGTGTATGAAATTTAAGAAAATGAGAGGTTGTTGTGAAGTATAGTGGGTGATTTTTTAATAAAATGGGGCTATATATATAAAAAAAAAAAATTTAACCATTAAAAGCAACAGATAGTTTTTTAATTTTTTTTCTAACGGTCAACAATTAAATACCCAATCCCACATTGCCACGTGTCCTTCCCCCCTCCCTCACGCCAAGCTTCTTCCTCCCGCCTTCCTCTTCCGCCCGTAGGAGGCGGTGTTCCCACCGGAGGAGTGACTTCCCGCCCTCCACTCTCGGCCCACTCACTCTACTCTTAGACCATGCGTAGTGGGGGGCTTTATTTATAAAGCCCCCCTTCCTGATTGGTCCACGTGGCTGCTGAGTCAGCATTGAGAGAGAAACTGAAAAATGGGTGTAGTGGTAGGGGCTTTATTTATAAGGCTTTATTTATAAAGCCCCTATTAATATTTTATTATATCTTTTTAATTAAAAAATAATAAAATAATAAAAGAGAGAGAGTGTGTCTGATGTGACAAATTCTGATTGGAGGGGGCATATCAATTCAGGCGCTATATATATGGAGCCCATAGCTGATTTTGGTTGATGGAGCCCCCCTGTAATGATGTATAGGGGTGCTATTTTTTTTTCCCATAAAAACGCCCCACTACCAGGGTCTTACACTATTCTAAATAGAAGTGTCAGTGGGGTATTGTCACCGAAAACTTCAAACTTTAATTTTATTATTTGTCTTTAGCCCCTTTACTTTGAAAAAATATTTTTTTTCATGTTCCAGCCCCCAACTTTGCGATTTGTCAATTTACCTACTTTATGTAAATTTTTATATATGTATCGGTATAAATACGAATTCGTCTACGGTTCGTTTTAAACTTTTTTTCCCTTATGCAAAATTTTAAGTTTAACTCTTTCCGTACCTTTAGTTAGAAAATAAAAATCTATTTTTTACATGTGAATGTTTATATATGTGTCGGTATAAAACGAGTAGGTCTACATGTCGACTTAAACTTCTTTATTTCTTCTGAAAAAGTGTGAGTTTGCACATTTCCGTACCATTACTTGAAAAAATCCTAGTTTTTTACGTGCTAATTTTTATATATGTATCGGTATAAGAGAAAATTGCAGTTTTCGTCCTTGTGGTTTGCCTAAACTAACAGCTTCAGCCCAGGCTTAACACCCTGAGTACCTGTGGTTTCTTTCCCTAACACTTTACGTCCCTGAGACTAACATCGTTAATTGTTCCGTTAGTTTTTGGGTGAAATAACTCTTATACCCTCCCATCTTCTTCTCCAACCCACCCACCCACCACCACCACCACCACCACCTGCAACACCACCACCACCCTCCCCCTCACTCCACCTGCAACACATAATCCATCAAATCCATCAATCTTTCATAACCACTGCAATTTGTGAAATCAAATCTGCAGCTTGCTGTCTTACTTTTGCAAACACAATCTATAAAACCCCTGTATGTTTAATACAACTCCTGTATGTTTATTGACAGGTGCTCTGCTGGACCAACCACCCAAATTAGGTTTAATACTCATGGTTCAACGAAGGGATTTTATGTAAAAAAAGCATAAAGTAACATCCTACATCTGATCTTCGATCTTTCCTTTTTAGCCTTGGATAGCTTTTCTTTTTTCTTTAAAAAAAAACAGAAAAAGAGCCATTATTTACCATTATCTCACTAAAGCTAAAAGATATGGGTAGGATTGGGTTTAATTTACTCCCATCAATCGCAAACATATGAGGAGGGTTTAATGGATTGGGTGTTGCAGGTGGAGTGGAGATGGTGGAGGAGATAGGAGATGGTGAAGAGAGGGAGGGTGGTGGTGAAGATGGTGGTGGTGGAGATGGTGGTGGTGATGGTGGTGGTGGGTGGGTGGGTGGGTGGGTTGGAGAAGAAGATGGAAGGGTATAAGAGTCATTTCACCCAAAAAATTAAGGGTATATTAGTCAATTTACGCAAAAACTAACGGAACAACTAACGACGTTACTCTCGGGGACGTAAAGTGTTAGAAAATGAAACCTCAGGTACTTAGGGTGTTACGCCTGGGCTGAACCTGTTAGTTTAGGCAAACCACATGGACTAAAACTGCAATTTTCTCATCGGTATAAATATGATTTGTCTACGTTTCGACGTAAACTTTTTTTAAACCAATAATGTCAAATATAATATGTTTTCGTACTTATTTTATGTGCACTTCTAGTTGGTCCACGTTCCGACGTAGAATTTGTTACAAACCAAGCTAAAAGTATTGTGCTTTATACTTTTTAGTAATTGTTTTTTACGGATTGTGTTTTACAAATTATTTGTAACGAATTGCGTCTAATGCTTTGTGTTTACCAATTTGGAAATGTTGATGGGTTTCCCACCAACAATCCCCCCCTTCCCTCCCTCAATTTTACCATTTGTCAATTTTAACCCTTTTACTTGGATAGAAAATAAACTATTTTTTTACGTGTGACTTTTTATATATGTGTCGATATTAATACGATTTGGTCTACATATCAACGTTAACTTATTTTTTTATTTTGAAAATTTGAGTTTACCCCTTTTTATCTTTACTTAGAAAACACTATTTTTTACATGCATATTTTTATTTATATATCGGTAGAAATTACGAGTTGGTCTACATTTTAACTTAAACTTTTTTCTTTTGCAAAACGACTAATGTCAAACACAATACGTTTTCGTACTTATTTAATTTAGGTGTGCTTCCAGTTGGTCCACTTTTTGATGTAGATTTTGTTCCGAACCGAGTTAAAAGCATTGTATTTTACACTTTTTATTAATTTTCTTTTACACATTGTGTTTTACAAATTATGTGTAGTGTACGGTGTCTTATGCATTGTGTTTTTCACTTTGTGTGTCACTGCATGGTTCAACTCATCTCACACCCACGTGGCAGGCAGTATACTCGTTTTACACCATAAAAATTTGACGCGTTATAGCCGTCCATGATCCAATAAGGATATAATTTTTTAATTAAAATAAAATAAGCAAGTCATTTCTTACGTGTTTTTCCTTTATTTTTTATTGAAACCGTGTGACCCATACTAGAAGTAAACGACTTTGTGTATAAAAAAGAGGTTATAATCAAAGAATTTTTAATATCTATACTTACTATAACAGGAGAGTCATGAGTGATACAAGAAAGTCTTAAAAAAGCTGACATGTCAACACTTTAGATAAGCCTACAATGCCTTGTTGATGATAAATGTGATGTCATTAATCAGCTTAAAAATATAATTAAATAATGCCACTTGGCTAAACAACGGTTCATAAATTAATTAAATATTGTCACTTGCTTTAACAGATGTTCATACAACTGTTGCTCCAAATTTGAGCTCCAAATTCAAATTCAAATTTCAAACTCAAAACCTCATTACACAACTATATAAAGGTATCATATCTCTGTCTCCCTCTCTCTCAAATAATTTACTGCTTTCTCTTAAATTATTAAATCATAACAAATGTTTCTCTCACACTCACGTTCAGATCGAATGATTCAAGTATCAAGTAACCAAATTCTAATCCATCATAACAATAAGAATAATACTTATCCGTTTGTTTTCTAATAACATTCAATCTTTTGTCTGTTCCACTAGCAACCAGAGTATCCAGGTTGAAAAAAGGTGTTGATTTTGGAAGATTCTTACAATTAAAGAAAAATAATAGCTGACAATTAACAACGGTTCAACAATCGTAGCATCAAACTCAAGATAGGTATGTCTTTGGTTTTTTTAAATTCATTTATGTGTTTTTTTAATGCGTCTTAGTTTTTGTGTGTGCAACTTGTATGCTTCATTAATTTAAGTCATGGTTGATGTAGTATTTTTTGAATATTTTACGGTTACCAGATAGAGGCGTTAGCTCAAGCCATTAATGAGAACACTATAGTGTTTTTCTAGATGGGTAAAGGCAAGACATCGATTGCGATTATGCTTTTACGTCACTATGCTTATCTTTTGAGAAAAATGTTCCCATTTACTACTGTGTTTTCTATTCCCGCTATTGTAGATGTCAATAGGTATGTTTGTTGAATTTGTTATTTCTTGAGTTTGTTTTCCAAGGTTTGTAGTTGAAGCCTAACCGTGAAAGTTTTTGTCTGTTCCATTAGCAAGCAAAATATGTGAGGAAGCACCTTAAGTATGTTGATCTTTTGAAGATTCTTAAAGCCAAAGAAAAATATTATTTGTATCATTAACAACGGTTCAACAGTTGCGGTTTTTTCAAACACTATTTCTTGAAGACTGATGACACACCCTCAAATTCCACGTGCGGGGTTTTACCGCGAGGCACGTGACACACCAGGATCCAAGTCAACGGTCACAATAAACGACATCTATATGATATGAAAACAACGTAAAATGCCCATTAAGTTTCCAAAAATTCAACCATCGCTTGCGGAAGCATAAAACTTTATTACAACTCAAAAGTAAAACATGAAAGTCTGATAATACGCAAAATGAAATGCAAATGGATCCTAGACGTCGTGAGACTCCGTGCGCCTAAACTCAATGCTGCTACCTTAGCGACCTGAGAAAACATGCCAAAAAGACGTCAACATATAATGCTTGTGAGTTCACAGGTTTTAAGTTCACAAAGTGTTTCAAGCGTAAAGAGTTTCATCTCAAAAGTACCAAGTATGCAAAACCTTTAAGTACATAACAACGTTTCCTTACTACTACGACTGTGTTGCCGAAACCATTACTGACAAGCGTTGCGTGTGTTGCCGCCCGTGTTTGAGTTGCCGAAAATAGAGACAATATGCACCCGCCGGCTCCCAGCCGTCGGGTGGGGTTCATCAAGCCCAATAGATCTATCCACATTTCCCCCGTTGTGCCCCGCACATTCATGGTTTCCCAGGGACTTAGCGTTGCGTTTCGTCGTATAGTAATTTAAAACAAGCTTTGCGTTTCATAAGCGTTGCGTTTCAAAAGTGTTGCATTTCATAAGCGTTGCATTTCAAAAGTGTTGCGTTTCATAAGCGTTGCGTTTCAAAAGTGTTGCGTTTCATAAGCGTTGCGTTTCAAAAGTGTTGCGTTTCATAAGCGTTGCGTTTCAAAAAGTGCTGCGTTTCATAAACGTTGTGTTTCAAAACATAAACGTTGTATTTGTTAAAACGTGTGGCATGCTTCTCCCCCAAGAAAAAGTGTATAAAAGAGGGGCCATGAAACTCACCTTAGAGTGCGTCCTCAGTAAATTAGAAATCCGAAACGTGTGTAGTAGTCCCTACTAGTGGCGACCTATCAATGAGTTTACATAAGTGTGATGACTACTAACCCGAAGGCTAATCAGTCCCCACGTTGTCCAGACCGTGACCGTGTATGTTGAAAACATGTTTAAACGTTAAACCGACCAAACCAAACAAAACCCGACATCCCATTGGTGACCCGACATCCCACGTGTTAGCCACATACAAGATATCATGCAGCATATGCAATTAAACACTTAGCATGCACAAACATTCATCCTATCTAGCATAACGCCCAATTAACGCGTAAACAGGTCCAAACACGTGTTACCAAGTTATTAGACATGTTACGGGGTTCCTAACATGTTCCTAGGTGTCAAACCGTGTTTCGGGGTGTTAGAATATACATATAGCAGCAGTATACGCGATTAGAAATCAAACATACAATTAGGAAAAGTCAACTGGTGATTAGGAGAGTCAAACTAGTGAGTAGCATTGTAATTGCCAGACAAAATGGCGATTGGGCTCCCAATCGCCTATAGTTCATGCGATTGGGGGCCAATCGCCTTTAATACAGGCGATTAGAAACCCCTATTCGCCCTTACTGTTTTGTTCCGCCGTTTTGCGCGTTTAACTCTCCAAACCAGATCCGAAACATGTGGAAACACCCAATATCAAACCCAAAACATTAATCCAACTATTTCAAGCAAAAACCCCTAATTTATCATCACCCTTGCCATCCCGAATGCATGTGTTTTCCCAAAATAGCATACTTATCATGTAAACATCACATCCTCATGCAAAACTTACCCTAAATAGCATATATCCAGATTTCATCACATAATGACGTTGTCCAACAATATCCTACTGTTCTAGCATCATCGTAGAGTAAACCATAACCTCAAACAATGAACAAAACACAACATATCATCATCAATCCTCCATAATCATTCAAACGGGTCAAAACGCCTAATATCAATATTACACATCTATGAACCTTCAAAATCCTAGGTTATCATCATATTAACTCATTTAGATCAGAAACATAATAATAATACAAGAACAATCATGTTTAAACGATAAAAATCATATCTTGCATGAATACATCACATATAACAAGTATAGAGGTTTGGGTTTGTTTAGAAACTGATTTTAATGAGTTTTCAAAGACACAAATGTTTAGAAATCAGGTCTGGACCTTTAGGGATCAAAACAATATCATTACAAAGGTTTGGGATGAAGAACACACCTTGAAATTGTGAGATTATGATGTGTAAAGCTTGGAAATGTGATTTCTTGCTCAAAAACGTGTTGCAGGGGTTGGATAAGGTGTGGGGTGGCTTTGGGGTGTATTAGGGTTTCACAAATGATGTTTTAAAACATAAGGGTGGTATTTATAGGCGTTTTTAGTCGTCACCTGCAGAACAGGCGAGTACTCTGCAGCTATTGGCGATTAGGATTCTAATCGCCTATAGTACTGGCGATTAGGATTCTAATCGCCTATACTATTGGCAATTAGGATTCTAATCGCCTATACTATAGGCGATTACAATCCTAATTGCCTATACTATTGGTGATTACAATCCTAATTGCCTATACTATTGGTGATTACAATCCTAATTGCCTATACTATTGGTGATTACGCGTAATCACCTATAATGTCATGCAATTACGCGAAATCACTATTTTAACACATATAAACACGTATTTACATACCGGCAAGTCATATAATGATTGTAAGCACATAATGCATGATAACTAATATGTTCCCATTCTTCACTAATTTCCGGGACTCGAGATTTACGTGTGTGCGTTAAACCTGGCGATTCTACAAATCACCCCATCCGTGTTCATGTAACGACTCCCGATGATTCCCGAATCATCGACACGACTCAACCGACCTAGTTAAGTATGTTTGAAAACGTTTTTCGCTAAGGTAGACTTATGTGTTTTATAAAGTGTTAACCTAAACGTGCCGGGTGTCACATCATCCCCCTGTTGAAAGAATTTTCGTCCCGAAAATTTCCCGAAGTCAAAGAGAACGAAGCGAGAAAAAGAAAAATTTTCCCGGTCGTCACATCATCCCCCTGTTGAGAGGAATCTCGCCCCGAGATTCACTCTTTGACAGTGATGAGTGTCGACCTAACCCAAGTAACGTTTCCCAGAACGCAAACGAAATGATAATCACGAACGAAAGATGATATCAACAGATACTCTATGCCGGTGAACCGCCCTCCCCAAAGTGAATACAAAACAATTAATCCTCCTGATCGAAGGCCTACTAGAGACTACTGTGATCGGTATAAATGATACACCGGTATCGTCCAAGTAACATCTCTAGAGGACCCACATCAAACCCATGAATGCAAAACGATGACCAAATATCAAACTGAATGCACACAAAGAATACGAATCGCCAAACAATGTGAATGAGAATGAATACAAGTATAACGAGAATCAAGAAAAGAATACTCACCAGTAACAGTATCAGGATCCTCCTGGTTTTCCCTAGCGTCGATGACAAAAAAATGACCCGGAGCAGCTCGACCGCCACCCTCGTTGTTCCCAGCACCACCTGCAGTCCTTGCTTCAACTTAGGACAATCCCGCCTAAAGTGTCCAGTCTCTCCACAGTTAAAACACCCATGGTTTCCCCGAGGAGCAGGAGCGGGGACGAGCACTTGAGTCTGTTTTGGCTGAAGATTGGCCCTACAATCCTTGGCCAAGTGACCGACTCGCTGACAACGTCTACAGCGAAACTCATCGCAGCCTCAACATGGTGATACCCACACGTGTTACACTTCAGACTCTTACCAACATAACCCCCAGTGTTCTGCTCAGATGACGCTCCCACAACGTCCTGCCTCTTAACCTGCTGTTGAGACGACCCAATGTTCTTCCCAGCACTCTCCTACTTCCTCTTGTTGTCCGCAGGGGCTTTCACAGCAGCACCCCTCGGAGGTAGAACGCCCTCAGCTACCTTCATGTTGGTCAGCTTGTGAGCTGCCCGAATAGTGGCCAACATAGTAGTGTGATCAGCAGCGGCAATAAGCCCAGCAATCTCCGGCACTAACCCAGCAACGTAGTGCTCAATCCTCCGGTACTCCGGTGTAGCCAAACCGGGGTACATCACAGCCAACTCGTTGTGCCTAGCAGTAAACTCCTCGATCTCCGACCCAACCATCTTCATATTCCAAAACTCATGCTCCAACTTCACAATCTCATCCCTCGGGCAATACTCCGCTCGCAACATCTGAACAAACTCGGACCACGGCATAGCATTGGCCTCACCCAGACCAAGATTCGCAGTGGTGGAGTTCCACCAAGTCAAAGCTTGTCCCTCAAGAGTAGTAGAAGCATACTTGACACGATCAGCGTCGGGACAGTTACACATAGCAAACACCGATTCGATCTTCTCCATCCACCTAAGTAGTCCCACTGCCCCTTCAGTCCCATTGAAGTAATGGGGCTTACTGCCCATGAACTTCTTGTAGGTGCACCCAAACTGCACCTGATTAGTATTTCCCAGGGTCTGCTGAGCAGCCTGGAAAGCAGCCAACACAACGTTTAACTGCTGCTGCAACAAGTGCTCCAACTCTGCTTGAGTCATGGTGATGTTCCCACCACTTCGTCCACCGCCCGTGCGGCCCCCGCCGTCTCCACGGCGTCCCCTAGTACGTCCACCAGCACGACCAGACATGTTCTGCCAAAACACAAACAAGATACTCAGCATCACTACTAGATCAAACTACTAGTGACCAAACGAATTTCAAACAGGGTTTCCAGCATGATCAGCTGTCCGAACTCGAAGTCCACCAAGATTTTCATGCATTTCGATTTATGATTTCATGTGCACCCGAAATAACAAATCGCTCTACATGGTCCTCTAGGCGTGCTTCTAGCTAGAACTTCCAATCACCCGACACCCACATTCTTAAAAGGAACCGTTATCGCACGAGGATCCCAAAGTGAACAATCACTCAGGGGGTACTATGACAAGTACTAGTGCAGGATAGTGTGTATGTAGGCAAGTATGTACATTAGAGCATAGAGGGGAGATATCCAAATCAAGGAAAAATCTCAAAAATGCGCCGAAGCCACTCCAATGTACACTACTACCAAGTATAAGCGATAAGTCCCTTCATCTTCAAACCCGAAGAAGAAGATAGAATAAGTGTAGAAATAATCCAAGGATAAATAATACGATACTGTGTGACGAGGACACCGACACCCCAACAAGGTTAGTATGTTTACTAAATGACACGACTCGTAACTATGTGTGACAGTCTAACGTGTGTGATACTCGGCTATAGACTAGACTCTACATGCAGTCCTAGTTCACTATAACCATTGGCTCTGATACCAATCTGTCACACCCTCAAATTCCACATGCGGGGTTTTACCGCGAGGCGCGTGACACACCAGGATCCAAGTCAACGGTCACAATAAACGACATCTATATGATATGAAAACAACGTAAATTGCCCATTAAGTTTCCAAAAATTCAACCATCGCTTGCGGAAGCGTAAAACTTTATTACAACTCAAAAGTAAAACATGAAAGTATGATAATACTCAAAATGAAATGCAAATGGATCCTAGACGCCGTGAGACTCTGTGCGCCTAAACTTAATGCTGCTACCTTAGCGACCTGAGAAAACATGCCAAAAAGACGTCAACATATAATGCTGGTGATTTCACAGGTTTTAAGTTCACAAAGTGTTTCAAGCGTAAAGAGTTTCATCTCAAAAGTACCAACTATGCAAGACCTTTATGTACATAACAAACGTTTCCTTACTACTACGACTGTGTTGCCAAAACCATTACTGACAAGCGTTGCGTGTGTTGCCGCCCGTGTTTGAGTTGCCGAAAATAGAGACAATATGCACCCGCCCGGCTCCCAGCCGTCGGGTGGGGTTCGTCAAGCCCAATAGATCTATCCACATTTCCCCCGTTGTGCCCCGCACATTCATGGTTTCCCAGGGACTTAGCGTTGCGTTTCGTCGTATAGTAATTTAAAACAAGCTTTGCGTTTCATAAGCGTTGCGTTTCAAAAGTGTTGCATTTCATAAGCGTTGCATTTCAAAAGTGTTGCGTTTCATAAGCGTTGCGTTTCAAAAGTGTTGCGTTTCATAAGCGTTGCGTTTCAAAAGTGTTGCGTTTCATAAGCGTTGCGTTTCAAAAAGTGCTGCGTTTCATAAACGTTGTGTTTCAAAACATAAACGTTGTATTTGTTAAAACGTGTGGCATGCTTCTCCCCCAAGAAAAAGTGTATAAAAGAGGGGCCATGAAACTCACCTTAGAGTGCGTCCTCAGTAAATTAGAAATCCGAAACGTATGTAGTAGTCCCTACTAGTGGCGACCTATCAATGAGTTTACATAAGTGTGATGACTACTAACCCGAAGGCTAATCAGTCCCCACGTTGTCCAGACCGTGACCGTGTATGTTGAAAACATGTTTAAACGTTAAACTGACCAAACCAGACAAAACCTGACATCCCATTGGTGGCCCGACATCCCACGTGTTAGCCACATACAATATATCATGCAACATATGCAATTAAACACTTAGCATGCGCAAACATTCACCCTATCTAGCATAATGCCCAATTAACGTGTAAACAGGTCCAAACACGTGTTACCAAGTTATTAGACATGTTATGGGGATCCTAACATGTTCCTAGGTGTCAAACCGTATTTCGAGGTGTTAGAATATACATATAGCAGCAGTATACGCGATTAGAAATCAAACATACAATTAGGAAAAGTCAACTGGTGATTAGGAGAGTCAAACTAGTGAGTAGCATTGTAATTGCCAGACAAAATGGCGATTGGGCTCCCAATCGCCTATAGTTCATGCGATTGGGGGCCAACCGCCTTTTTGCGCGTTTAACCCTCCAAATCAGATCCGAAACATGTGGAAACACCCAATATCAAACCCAAAACATTAATCCAACTATTTCAAGCAAAAACCCCTAATTTATCATCACCCTAGCCATCCCGAATGCATGTGTTTTCCCCAAATAGCATAATTATCATGTAAATATCACATCCTCATGCAAAACTTACCCTAAATAGCATATATCCAGATTTCATCACATAATGACGTTGTCCAACAATATCCTACTGTTCTAGCATCATCCTAGAGTAAACCCTAACCTCAAACAATGAACAAAACACAACATATCATTATCAATCCTCCATAATCATTTAAACGGGTCAAAACGCCTAATATCAATATTACACATCTATGAACCTTCAAACTCCTAGGTTATCATCATATTAACTCATTTAGATCAGAAACATAATAATAATACAAG
Source organism: Ambrosia trifida (assembly GCA_028751855.1). NCBI lineage: Eukaryota > Viridiplantae > Streptophyta > Magnoliopsida > Asterales > Asteraceae > Ambrosia > Ambrosia trifida. Next base: position 81,578,176 of record CM054129.1, read on the forward strand.
AACAATCATGTTTAAACGATAAAAATCCTATCTTGCATGAATACATCACATATAAAAAGTATAGATGTTTGGGTTTGTTTAGAAACTGATTTTAATGAGTTTTCAAAGACACAAATGTTTAGAAATCAGGCCTGGACCTTAAGGGATCAAAACAATATTATTACAAAGGTTTGGGATGAAGAACACACCTTGAAATTGTGAGATTATGATGTGTAAAGCTTGGAAATGTGATTTCTTGCTCAAAAACGTGTTACAGGGGTTGGATAAGGTGTGGGGTGGCTTTGGGGTGTATTAGGGTTTCACAAATGATGTTTTAAAACATAAGGGTGGTATTTATTGGCGTTTTTAGTCGTCACCTGCAGAACAGGCGAGTACGCAGCAGCTATTGGCGATTAGGATTCTAATCGCCTATAGTACTGGCGATTAGGATTCTAATCGCCTATACTATTGGCGATTAGGATCCTAATTGCCTATGCTATTGGTGATTACAATCCTAATTGCCTATACTATTGGTGATTATAATCCTAATTGCCTATACTATTGGTGATTACGCGTAATCACCTATAATGTCATGTAATTACGCGAAATCACTATTTTAACACATATAAACACGTATTTACATACCGGCAAGTCATATAATGATTGTTAGCACATAATGCATGATAACTAACACGTTCCCATTCGTTCACTAATTCCCGGGACTCGAGATTTACGTGTGTGCGTTAAACCCGACGATTCTACAAATCACCCCATCCGTGTTCACATGGTTATGGACCGACACCCAATAATCCCTCGGACCATTGTAACGACTCCCGATGATTCCCGAATCATCGACGCGACTCAACCGACCTAGTTAAGTATGTTTGAAAACGTTTTTCGCTAAGGTAGACTTATGTGACTATAAAGTTTTAACCTAAACGTGCCGGGTGTCACAACTGATGGGTGTATAAAGAAACAAATATGTCTCTGTCTATTCAAGAGTGGTAGACAAGATTATCTCCATGTAATCAATGAAAGTTGATTTGTATGTATTAGCAAGATTAGTTGCAAGCTTTACGCAAGATTAGTTGGCGTTAATTCACCTTTGTATCGATATCGCAGTTGTTCATCTTTATGGAAATTCAACAATTGTTTTCATTGTTAGTTGTTTTTTGCAATGTCTGTTGCGATTCAACACATGTTTCTAAATAGTCTAAAGAGTAAACTGAAGTTTTATTGGATAACAGTTGTTTTGAGAACAGCTGTTGACAAGTCAACAGATGTTGTAAAACAGAGGCTTGAAGTCCAAAATTAATAATTTCGATTTTGAAACTTACTTAATTTCCATCAGAGATGGCAATTTATAATTTGAAAGTTATATTGGATGACAGTTGATTCATTACATCTGTTGACTTGCCAACAGTTCTTTTAAAAGAGATATTCTCATTTATAAGTAGCAGAATCCTCTTCACTCTGTTAGTAGTTTTTTGTAACGTCTGGTGACAGTCAATACATGTTTCAAAATAGTCTATAGTATAAACTGAAGTTGTATTGGATGACTGTTGTGTTGAGAAGATCTTGTGACAAGTCAACAGATGTTGTTCAGATTTAATTATTATGAATTTGAACATTAACAGGGTTGAGTGGCAAATAATAAGGGTTTTGAGTGCAAATATTATTATTATTAATTAATTGATTTATTTACGTTCCACATGATAATTTCTAATTGAAAATTGTATTGTATAACAGTTGTTTTGAGAACAACTGTTGACAAGTCAACGATACTTGTAAAATAGATGTTGTGATTATAAGTAAAATAACCCTCTTCAAAAATCAGTTTTTTTATTTTGTACAGTTTTTGTCCGTATCATCATTTCATCTACATAAATAAATAATTATAATAAAATTTTTAAAAGCATCTTTAAATAAGTCTCTAACTTTTGAACTTTTAAGAGGGACAGTTTTAAATTAGCATAGGCAAGCTTGATTACGTTTTTGAACATTAACAGGGTTGAGTGGCAAATAATAAGATTTTTGAGTGCAAATATTATTATTATTATTAATTAATTGATTTATTTACGTTACACATGGTAATTTCTAAGTGAAAATTGTATTGGATGACAGTTGTTTTCATAAGATCTGTTGACAAGTCAACAGTTGTTGTAAAACAGATTTTCCGATTAATAAATAATACAAATCTCTATAAAATCACTTTTGAAATTTCTAATTGGTTGTCTGTACGATCAATACTGTAGTGTTGATGAAATAGAAACGCAAAAGTCCAAATTTAATTATTACGATTTTCAAACTTAGTTTATTTCGGTAAGAATGGTAAATTGAAATTGAAAAATTTTATTGTATGAGTTCCGCCTAAGGTTTGAACTTTTAACAGGGAAAGTTTTAAATTAACATAGGAAAGCGTGGTTACAGTTTTGAACATTAACAGGTTAAGTGGCAAAAATATGAGTATGACAGTTGTTTTGAAAACAACTGTTTACAAGTCAACAGAAGTTGTACAATAGATGTCGTGATTTTAAAGTAATAAAACCCACTTTAAAATAAGTTTTTATTTTTACAGCGTTTGACGTACCATCATTTCTTCTACATAAATAATAATAATAATAATAATAATAATAATTTTTTGAAAACCATCTTTAAATAAGCCCTAACTTCTAAACTTTTAAGAGGGAATGTTTTAAATTAGCATAGGGAAGTGTGTTTACAGGTTTGAACACTAACAGGGTTGAGTGGAAAATAATAAGAGTTTTGAGTTCAAATATTATTATTATTATTATTATTAATTAATTAATTAATTAATTAATTAATTGATTTATTTAAGTTCCAAATGTTAATTTCTAATTGAAAATTTTATTGTATGACAATTGTTTTGAGAACAACTGTTGACAAGTCAACAATAGTTGTAAAATAGATGTTGTGATTATAAGTAAAAGAACCCTCTTCAAAAATCAGTTTTTTATTTTGTATAGTTATTGTCCGTATCTTCATTTCATCTACATAAATAAATAATAATAATAATAAATTTTTTAAAAGCATCTTTAAATAAATCTCTAACTTTTGAAATTTTAAGAGGAAAAGTTTTAAATTAGCAAAGGCAAGCTTGATTACAATTTTGAACATTAACAGAGTACAGTGGCAAATAATAAGAGTTTTAAGTGCAAATATTATTGTTAATAATTAATTGATTTATTTACGTGGCACATGGTAATTTCTAAATGAAAATTGTATTGGATGACAGTTGTTTTCATAAGATCTGTTGACAAGTCAACAGTTGTTGTAAAACAGATTTTCCGATTAATAAATAATACAAATCTCTATAAAATCACTTTTTATATTTCTAATTGGTTGTCTGTACGATCAATACTGTAGTGTTGATTAAATAGAAACGCAAAAGTCCAAATTTAATTATTACGATTTTCAAACTTAGTTTATTTCGGTAAGAATGGTAAATTGAAATTGAAAAATTTTATTGTATGAGTTCCGCCTAAGGTTTGAACTTTTAACAGGGAAAGTTTTAAATTAACATAAGAAAGCGTGGTTACAGTTTTGAACATTAACAGGTTAAGTGGCAAAAATAAGACTATGACAGTTGTTTTCAACAGAAGTTGTAAGATAGATGTTATGATTTAAAAGTAATAGAACCCACTTTAAAATCAGTTTTTATTTTCTACAGAGTTTGTCCGTACCATCATTTCTTCTACATGAATAAATAATAATAATAAATTTTTGAAAACCATCTTTAAATAAGCCCTAACTTCTGAAATTTTAAGAGGGAAAGTTTTAAATTAGCATAGGGAAGCGAGTTTACGGTTCTAAACATTAACAGAGTTGAGTGAAAAATAATAAGAGTTTTGAGTTCAATTATTACTATTATTATTATTATTATTAATTGATTTATTTACGTTCCACATAGTAATTTCTAATTGAAAATTGTATTGTATGACAGTTGTTTTAAGAACAACTGTTGACAAGTCAACAAAAGTTGTAAAATAGATGTTGTAATTATAAGTAAAAGAACCCTCTTCAAAAATCAGTTTTTTATTTTGTACAATTTTTGTCCATATCATCATTTCATCTACATAAATAAATAATTATAATAAATTTTTTAAAAGCATCTTAAAAGAAGTCTCTAATGTTTGAACTTTTATGAGGGAAAGTTTTAAATTAGCATAGGCAAGCTTGATTAAAATTTTGAAGATTAACAGGATTGAATGGCAAATATTAAGAGTTTTGAGTGAAAATATTGTTATTATTATTAATTAATTAATTGATTTATTTACGTGGCACATACTAATTTCTATGTGAAAATTGTATTGGATGATAGTTGTTTCAATACATCTGAAGTTGTTTTGGATGACAGTTATTATTATTATCATTATTAATTAATTAATTTATTTATTTATTTAGAGTTTGTCTGTACCTTCCATACTGTAGTCATGGTTAAATAGAGGCCCAAAAGTCCAAGATTAATGATTAAGATTTTGAAATTTAGTTTATTTACGTTTCACTTGGTAATTTGAAAATTGTATTGGATGACGGTTGTTTCAGAACATCTGTTGACAAGCCAATAGATGTTGTAAAACAGATGTTGTGATTTATAACTATACCATCATGTATAAAATCAGTTGTTAAATTTCTATAGAGTTTGTCCGTAGCATCATTTTGTCTAGATATATAAATATAATAAAATTTTGAGTTAAATGCCAATTTCGTCCCCGAGGTTTGGTCTAGTTTGCTGCTTCAGTCCAAAAAAGTTTTTTTTTTTGCAATGGAACCCTTAATGTTTGGATTTTGGTGCTATTTCCATCCATTTCACTAACTCAATTAAAAACTGATGTTAAGTCAGGGACAGTTTTGTCCTTTTGCGTGCAATTTAATATTTTAATAAAAAAATTATAAAAACCCTCCACTTTCTGTCTCTTCTCTACCTCATCTCTCTCTCTCTCTCCCTCTCTCTCTCTCTCTCTCTCACACACACACACACATGTTCAGCAACACATCCCTGAAACCCATCTCCTTCACCACCGTACCTCAACCCTCCACCACCACTGCCTCTCACATCTTAACCGCCTCTATCCCTGAAACCGTCACCTTCTTCCCTATAATAATAATAATTTTTAATACTGATTTAAGTATTTAACCAGTCCATGAGTAGAGCGGCAGATTCAATCAATAGTCTGGTTTCGACATTTTAGTTCTACCTCAAACATGTCGAATCTAAAAAGTTAAGGATAAAAACATGGGTCAAACAGGTCGAACAAATTAAAACAGATCGGAAGCAATTTTATTTGTATGCTTAGCTATATCCATTTCAACATGTTCAATCATTTAAGCGTATCAACCTGATACATTTTCAATCTTTTGACTAAGTTCCCAACTCTACTCTTAAGCCACAAGGAATGCGGGTGCAGCATCAACGGCCAGGCCTTTTAACTGTATGAGAAACTAAAAAACATATACAAAAAAACATACCTAGTTACACATAAAACAGAGCCTTAAATTTGCTTCAATTGGCTTTGCATTAATCAAGAGTTGAACAGCTATCCAATACAGAGAGGGGGGGGTAGAGATGTGTGGATTTAATAATTAGGTTTCATTTTAAAGGGGAAAAATAATAATAGATGAAAGGTCCAAATTGCCCCTCATTTAACTAGGCAAAATGGCAAGGCTACCCCTGACTTAACGTCAGTTTTTAACTAAGTTAGTGAAAGGGACGGAAATAGCACCAAAATCCAAACCTAAGGGGTTCCATTGCAAAAAAAAAAAAAAAAAAAAAAAAAAAAAAAAAAAAAAAAAAAAAAAAACTTTTTTGGACTGACGTAGCAAACTGAACCAAGCCTCAGGGACGAAATTGGCATTTAACTCTAAAATTTTAAAAGCATGTGTTAAGCTCCCAACTTTTGAACTTTTAAGAGGAAAATTTTTAAATTAATATAGTGGAGTGTGGTTCATTAAGTATGCTGCAGTGGTAATCATAGCAATAAGTTTCCTTTATAAATATAACCTCATAATCACATAACTATACAAACCTTTAAATTTCTACAGTGATTCTGCTAACCCTTCTGTTATCCTGATAAATAAATAAATATTTTTAAAGCATGTCAATGGAAGCTGTGAACAATAGTCTTAGTTTAATTTGTGATCTGAACCCAGCGAAAGATATGTGGAATATGAAGGGACGAGTTATACGCAAATGGAATCAAAATTTTTAGATGGAACTCATATTGATCGATGAGAAGGTAAGGTCATGAATATGATTGTTTATGTTTATATATTTTGTTTTAGGTTAATGTTGTTATCTTATCCTCATCTCAACCATATACTTATATCTCTAAGTTAAAAAAGTTTTTGTGTTTGATGTTGATCTTTTGTTTATGCTTATTTTCAGGGTGATAAGATTCAAGCTTCTATTAAAGGTCACTTAGTGAAAGTTTTTAACAGTAAAGTTAACTAGGATGATGTTGTTGTTCTCTCCAAATTCGGGGTTGGTGAAAACAAGGACCCCTACACTGTTGTTGCGCATGATTGAAAAATCATTTTTTATCATTGTACTACTATGAGGCATGATGTTGGATGGGAAGGTCTTGAGTATGGGTTCAGGTTCATTCCATTTAAAGATATTCTGAATGGAGAAGCAAATAAACTATTGACTGTTGGTTTGTCTATTCTCATTCTTTATGTTACTAAAGTTTTTGATGGTTTAATTTGTATAGATTATTGATATTTGTATTTTATATTTTTGCTGCAGATGTTGCTGGTAGTTTGATTTGGTTTGGTGATTTCGATGTGTTTGGACAAGCTCAAAAATTAACCCAATGGATGAACTTTGATCTTCAAGATTTGGAGTAAGCATTTCTTTGTATTGTTATAGATTTTGTGTGTTCTTATGTTTTGAAAACTTAATATATATATAATCATTTATTTAATAAAATGGCAAGAATTAATGAAATGGTGTAATAAATGTAATCAATAATATACTCCTAAATTAATGGAGTTCTACCTCGCTTAGTGATGTCATAAAATGTTGTATATCAAATCTAGACTTCCTTTTTTTATATGTATTTACAAGCTTAAAATTATTGTTTGCATATAGAGGTACCATTTTACGATGTACCATGTGGAATGATTACGCAGTACTGTTTAAGAACCTCATTTCTAATAACACGGCTATTGAACATGTGATGGCTGTTATACAGCATGGGAATGTTAAGAACTGGAAAGGTAACTTTGTGTTAGACTTGATGTTTATAAAAGAATTGTTAATGTCAAATGAAGTCACTAAGTATATGTATATTGTTATATATAGAACAAATTACCGTACAAAGTGACAAGTATGGAACTCGACTGTTTCTGAATGAAGAAATTAATGAATTTAATCAATTAAAGAGGAGTTACAATATTTAGAACAATTTTATACAGATAGGGACAATGTTTTAAACTTATATTTGTCATTTTTAGCCTTATAGGTCATTTTGCATATTAATTCTTTTTAATGTTTTTTAGTCTTCTTAAGAAGCAAGCCCAAGAATCTAGTTCTACTTTTCAAACACTACGATCCTCCTAGTCTGTTTACTCATTGCATCAAGAATTCGTTGTTGCAACTCCAAAGAAAGATGTTGACGATCTTAGCGAGATAGACACGGTTTCAATATTTTGTTAATAGCTATCATATTTCTTTATTTACATTGTTATATCTAATTTGTTATTTATATCTGAATGAAAACAGTGTTCAATATATTGTTGTATTGCAGGCAATGTCTTGTGTCGTGGTTGCAAGTATAAAAATTCTGCAAGAAGGGTTTGGTTGGTTTTATGTTGCTTGTAGGAAATGTTTCAGAAATGTGCAAACTAAATTAGAGTATTTACAAACTGCTGCCAAAGTTTCTGAAGAAATTTTCAATTTGCCTGTTATAGCTTTAGTTTGTCCCAAATATGATTGTAAATAAAGTTTTTATTTTACACTTTGTTCAAGTTTCCTATGATTACATTTAACATATTGTAAGTTATTTATTTCAGGTTTAAGGTACAAGTTAGGGTTCAGGATGAGAGTGGTATTGTGTCGTTTGTGTTGTTTGATATAGATGTGTCCAATATTGTTGGTTCATCTGCAAGTGATATAAGGGAAAGACAGTTGAAGCTTGAGGATAGTGAAGGTTTGCCTCAAGAATTACTCAAGAATTATTTCGATTGGTAGATAAGTTTCTGGCTTTCAATATTGAAGTTTCTGAATACAATCTTAAAAATGACTACTGTGTGTACACTGTTCAGAAGATATGTGAAGATCTTGCAATAATTGCTAAGTTGGTTATGGGCAATGATTTTAAAAATGATAATGCTGGAGAGGTATTTAATTACTTTTGAGTTGTGTTGTAAAATTTGATAAACAAAGACTTTGAAGTTGACTGCTAGTTTTTTTTTTGTTTTTTTTTTTTTTTTTTTTTTTTTTTTTTTTTGTATGAGCACTTCTTAGGTCAGTCGAGGTGATGGTGAATACAAGTGTGCTAACCTTGATGAATCTTCTCAGGGTGCTATCCAAGTTTTGTCAAAGGTGAGTATGTATTTTTTTTTCAAGTGCTTTAAGCTATTGACAGAGTTTATTTTCTTCAATTTAACAGTTCATTAGTTTTTTTTTTATGATTTGTTTCAAGGATGTTGTGTCTGTTACTGCCGACTCTTCCGTTATTGAAGCTTTATGGATTTTGGTACAAGCCCCAATGGAAAAATAAGTCTTGAAAATGTTGATGTTTTAAATATTGGTGATCTATCCTCTACTGGCAAAAGAACCCAGAAGAGATTATCTAAGATGAAAAGTTAGGTGGTTATGGAGTAACATGTTGTATGAAACTTTAGTAGAAAGTTTAATTTTTGGGAATGTTTAAAATTGAAACATGTGTATGCGGTTTTAGGAGAAAATATTAACATTTTGTAAGATGGTAATTAATTTCAAGTCATCACTTTTGGACTTGAAGTTTATTACTATGAATATTATCATTAGTTTTCATCTAATTTAGTTTTTTGTTTTTAAATAGTTAATTAAAGTAAATATTAATCCCCACTTGCAGTGCAGTTGGGAAAGGCTCATCCTTTCATAAGGGAGGTGTGGGTTCGATCCTCTCTGCCCGCATTTGGGGAAGACCCTGTGATGGAGAGTTCCTACCGAGGCATGGTTCGATCCGGAGGGCAACCCGGTTTTACCGAGCTGTTACCCCAGCGAGTTTCTCGTGTGGGGGCAGTATGGTTTCCGGGCGAAGGTCAGTTTGCGCGGCGACCGGGGCCCGATAGAACATCGCGTTCGCGGGCGGAGTTGACGGGTAACGTCTTAGACGAAACCCGGTGACCAATTCGGTCCAGTACATAGAAAGTCACCCTTCAAACAAAAAAATTAAAGTAAATATTGTCAGATTAATTAGAGTCTAGATGTTTTAACATTGATATTTTATCAAGTACATTACATCTGTTAGAAACTCCCAAAATACTCTTGAGAAACAACTGTTAGTAAAACTTCTATTTATACAAAAGGTTGAAATTAAATCTATGATAATAATTTATATTGAAAGCTCTGCTATTCCATTCAGTACGACAACTTTTTACTCAAAGTGTAAGTTTGATATAATGATATATCATCAGAACTATAACATCTATTATTTTAAAAAGTGTTCTACTAGAAACAACAATTTTTTTTTATCAAATCAGTTCTTTAGTCCTCAACAGAATTTTATTCTCATCTGCTAAATCAATCTTCAGTCTTCAGCTTTTTGGTTTGTTTGATGGTATCTCAGGTAAGATTTTTTGCTGATGACCTACGTTCCTGTGGAATGGTCTGTTGAGGAGCTTGCCCTTCATCAGGATAAATTGGCTTTCGAGGAAGAGTTGGATCCTTTTCTCTGTTTATCTCCGGTAGTTTGTAGGTTTCAACCAAAACTAATTCAGACTATCTAGCAACAGATTACATCTGACCATATTTTGCTGCAACTAAGTCTTGCCTCATTCTCTTAAACTTTAAAGCTTTTTTAGACTCACTTTCTTTCTCCTTTTTCGACTCAAATCCAGTTATTTGAGCCCTGAGATCTTCAGAAGTCCAACCAACAAATTATCTTTCAGTGACGTTGTAAACTTTGAGGTTTAAGTTATGATCTATGAATTCTTTTCTTACATCACTCTCCAATTCAGAAATTGGATTTTTCAGACATTTTCTGGCTCAAATATGTTACAAACTGTTGTATTTTACCAAGCTTTTCAAGTTGTTTTTGCATTATTCCACGAGCAGTAGTCTCATCTTTGTCTTCGCATTGTTCTTTGATACTCATTTCAGTCTGTATGACTTTTATGTCGAGATACTGATTAACATTCATAGGTTTTTTGAAACCTTCAACAGATATGAAAGACAGTGATGATGGATCGTCTGTTAAGTAGAAAGATTCTATCTATGGATGTATTACTAATATTTCAAGAGGAAATTTAGCAGTCAATGGTTCTAAGTTGTATGATTGTGGAAACGATGAGATACGTGTAGTTGGAATGGGTATAGTTGTTGCTGTAACATCTGTTGGTCCTTGAAAGGGTATAAGGGCAGTTGTGCTTGGAACATTCATTGGTGTGGTTTCAGGAGCAACAGATGTTATTTGGATTGGTGATTGATGTGGTAATGTTGTGGTTTGTGTAAAGGGATTTGTAGTTGCGATGACCGATGTTTTTGCGGATTCAGTGGGTAGTGTACAAAATACAACACTTGGTTTTATTGCGGTGGTGTCATCGAAAGTTGATGTTTTCATTGTTGTTTGCTGTTTTTGTCAAGTTGTTGAGAAATTTCTAAGGACAGTTGTGCTTGTAACGTTTGTTTGTATATTTTCACTCCCAACAGATGTTGTGGTTTCAGTGGTTTTGACAGAAGAAACAATAGTGAATTGTTTTGGTTCATGTTCAGGAATGGTTAAAACTGTATTAGAAACTCGGTTATCAGATGTTTGCATATCAGATGTTTGATCTTTGTTCCACTTTTTGGTTTCATGAACATAAACATCTGTTTCAAAAACAAAACACAGGGCAGGCCTAGTTTTCCTTAACATATGATCTTTAATTTCTTTCATATCAACTTTTGTATCCTTGTATAAAGCTTCCACTTTCATATTTACCAACTCCATCTCAGAATTGTGTTTGATTTCTACTAATTTTTGTTGAGCCTAGATTATTGGGTCAACTGATTTCCAGAGTTCATTTATAACCTCAGTCATTTTCTCTAGAAACTTTTCTTTTATTCCATCAAATGCTTTAAATAAGGCTTCAAGTTTAGTTACCCTTTCCGCCAAATTCTGATATTGTGACACCCGGCATATTCAACTTAACATTTGCAAACTTATAAGTCTACCTTAGTGAAAAACATTTATTAACATACTTAACTAGGTCAGTTGAGTCAGGATTACTTTACGTATTGTCCAGGGTTCAATGATTTGGAGGATCATTGGGGTTATTTTGCGTACACACGAGTCTTGAGTCCCGTTGTTAGAAAATTACATGAATTGAATTAAGTGACATACATAGATTGATCCATATATGTTATATAATGTGCAAATACGTGTTTGCATATGATTAACATGTGTTAGGATTGCATGTTCATGTGTTAGGATGTGTTAAAACGCATTTAAATGACAAAACTGGAGAACCTGAAACTTGGTTCGACCTTGAGGGGGTTCGAACCAAGCTCCAGGATTTCATTCGACCCTCCAGTCATCCCATTCGACCCATGCAAGGGTCGAACCAACAATTACTATAAATACCACACTTTGCAATTTTTCATCATTTCATAAACCCTAGTCGCCTCTAAGCACTCTCTCTCGACCTTAATCACTGAGGAAGGTGTTTTTGACCTTGTTTTTCATAATCTAACCTACAAACATTTTCCATATCATAAACAAGAGAAGGTCTAAGGTGTGTTCTTGATCTAAAACCCTTTTTAAGCATTTTTTGATTCGTTTTATTAAACCCCAAAGGTTTAGATCTGTTCTAAGGTGGTTTCATGATTAAAAACATTTCTAACATCTTTCTAAACAAAACCTTATCATTAAACATGAGTTTTCATGCAAATAAACATGTGTTAATGGTGTTTTATGTTGTGTTATGTGTTGTTTAATGATTGAATGTTGTTTAGATGATAGAATCATGATCTAGGGCTGCTATTGGTAATGGTTTATGATTGTCTTAGGTTACAATTGGATGGATGATAAAGTTTTGTCTATTTATGGGATTTTTGTTAGATCTAGGGTTTGATGCATGTTGTTAATGTTAATATAATGATTGGGGGTTTTCATATACACATTAAACTGAGCATTTTGAGATGATTATGAAAGGATTTCAACAAGTTTCCAAATTGGGTAATGTTTACATACATAATGTGACATTTCCATAATTTTGCAATTTCGGGTAAGTTATAAAATGGACTGATTTTGGAGTAAAGTTAGTAGGGTTTTGTAGGGATATGTTATTCATGTTGGATTGTTGTTGTAGATGCACATTATGTGGACGTCACTGTCGAATAGACTAGGGTTGAGTCTTATATTGTATTACATGAGATTATGGTGATCCATAAGGGCATTTTATGGATCTGTTGCATTTATTAATATAGATCAATATATAAAGTCTTGGTTCCACCCATCGAAGGGGCGAACCTGCATGTTCGACCTCCTACAAGGGGCGAAGGTAGCTTTATGTGTTGGACTATAAATAGCAATCTCATGTGTTGGTTTTCATTTAAGATTTTGAGTTTGTGCTTTGAATGCTCTCAAGGGGGAGGTCATGCCCGACCTCCCCTGGCCCCGAGATAGATGTTTATCCTACTGATGACAGTGTCTGTAATCGTTTCTGATGTAATACGAATCTGTGATGACTTTGTTATCGTATATTTCTGTCTCGTCTCGAATCTTCCATCTGAAACCAAGTTGTTTTTGCGTAATCGATCCGTGAATTCGGTTTTTAACCGGATTCTCAACTGGTATCAGAGCCGTGGTACCGATTTGAACGATCTAATAGTCGTTTGAATCAATCACAGTTCGATTTCAAGATGTCAGACGTTAAAAATCAATTTTTGATTGAAAGGTTGAAACCCTAGAAACCCTAGATTCTTAATTGAACCCAAAATCATGTGATTTTTCCATGTTTCTGTTAATTCGAGGGTTAGGTTTTCATTTCCGCACCTTTCTGTACAAGTTTCATCATCAAATTCGAACAATTAGAGTATTTATGGGCTGATTTGCAGAAAATATTGAAGAAGAACACGTTTTTCTGCAAAAGATCGAATGTGCAGTAGATTCGACATACGAGAGGTCGAACGTGGGTTGTAAATGGTCGAATGTAGGTTTTGGAGGTCGAATCTGCTAATCTGGGGTGATAACAGAGGTTGAACCTGGAAGTTTTCCACATTCGACCTCACGACTGGTCGAATGTGGAATCTCAATTTTAGTCAGGCTTAAATGAACTTGGTTCGACCCAATTATGGTATTTCCACTTTCGCCCCCCCCCCCCCTGACATAGAGAATGAAAAATAGGTATTTTGGGAGAATGGTGATGATGTTTACAAAAATTGTTGAAGAAATGATGATAATGATGAAACGTTTTATTGTGGGGTAGTCATGAGAATCAATAGTATGATAATCAGATTCAAATGACTATTATGAACCTAAATCAGATATATTTTTATTCCGCAAGTTGAGAATAGTCAACCCAGTTCCAGTGTGATTGAAGGAACTTGTTCAAACAAAGTTGTTATTTACAAGCGAATCAAGACTGAGATTTCAATGTCCCAAAAGTAATGAGGGATCTCAGTAGGAGTCATGTGGCACGTAGACTCAACGAAAGTTTCAAGATTACACTCCTGAAGAATTTCAAGAGCTATTGGTGGTTATTGTTAGGCCCCGTCGAAAACTTCAGTCTCTGAAGCATTTCAAGTCCTCAATGGTACTGGTAGTTCCCGCTGAAAACTTATGATTGCTTGATCCACTCGTCTACGGCTAGTATTCTGTCGAACAGATGAAGTTACTCAAGAACATGTTGATTTATCATTATCTTACGGGATCTCAGAGAAACTTTGATGAAGCTGCATCAGTCAAGGGGGAGATTGTTGATGAAATACTGATACTTCAACAATACTGACTGAAGATGCAAGAGATTTGTGGATTCGCCAGCAACGTCCAAGGGGGAGATTGTAGATGCACTTTATGTGCACGTCACTGTCGAATAGACTAGGGTTGAGTCTTATATTGTATTACATGAGATTGTGGTGATCCATAAGGGCATTTTATGGATCTGTTGCATTTGTTAATATAGATCAATACATAAAGTCTTGGTTCGACCCATCGAAGGGGCGAACCTGTAGGTTCGACCTCCTTCAAGGAGCGAAGGTGGCTTTATGTGTTGGACTATAAATAGCAATCTCATGTGTTGGTTTTCATTTAAGATTTTGAGTTTGTGCTTTGAATGCTCTCAAGGGGGAGGTCATGCCCGACCTCCCCCGGCCCCGAGATAGATGTTTATCCTACTAATGACAGTGTCTATAATCGTTTCTGATGTAATACGAATCTGTGGTGACTTTGTTATCGTATATTTATGTCTCGTCTCGAATCTTCCGTCTAAAACCGAGTTGTTTTTGCGTAATCGATCCGTGAATTCAGTTTTTAACCTGATTCTCAGTTGTGATTCATGATGTTTCGTGATGATTTCGGACTGTTTAGATGCGATTTGATGCGTTTTAGGATGTTTGCAGCATACAGGGTCGAACCAGAGACCCATTTGACCCATCGTGGGGTTGAATGAGGATATTCTGGCTCGAACCAACATTGAAATGGGGTGAATGAACTTCAATTTGGTCGAATGAAAAAGATTTAGGTCGAATTAACACGTGTTAGGATCGAATTAACATGTGTTAGATTGTATGAACTTATGTATAGGGCGAATGAAGTTTATGAGGGTCGAACCAAGGCTTCTGGGGTCGAACCAACTTCCATTTTATACTAATTCGACCTTAAAACTTCATATATGCGATTCATGATGCAAACTAAGTGTTTTATGCTTGAACCTTATGTATAATCTATGTGTACTTGATTAGTTTATGTAATGTCTCACCAACGGGATGTCGGGCCAGTCTGGTGTGTCAGTTTAACAGTCAAACACGTTTTTAAACATACTTGGTCATAATCTGGACAATCGGGGACTAGATAACCTTTGGGTTATTAGTCAAAACACTTACATGAACTTTTGTGATAGATTCCCGGTAATAGGAAGTATAAGGACTTGTTGGTAACACTTTTATTTGGAAGACGCAACTTAAGGTGAGTTTCACAACCCCAATTTTACTAGCTTTACTTTCGGGGGAGAAAACATGCGCTGAACTTATGTTTTGGAACTTGTGTCATACTATGGGTTACTATTCAGCGTGACCAGCCCCACTTGTCGACTGGAGGTCAGACGGGTGTATGTTGTCTCGACATATGCTAAACTTGATAAACGTTATTCAGGCGGCTTAAACATATGCTAAACTTGCTAAACTTGCTAAACTTGCTAAACGTGTCCAGTAATGGTTTTCCAATCGTAGTACTAGCAAAACTTACGCCTAGCTAGCGTACTATTGGCTTACACTTCACATAGTATTGACAGGCTTGAACTTGGTACACTTTGGTAGCACTTAGTAACATTTTATGAAAACCTGTGAACTCACCAGCATTATGTGTTGACATCTCTTTGGCATCTTTTCTCTGGTCGCTAAGGTAGCATCACATGGAATAGGCACACGAGTCTTGCATGGCGTCTAGGGCTTTTAGTACATGTTTTTGAATAAATAATTTTGAGACTACGTTGTCTATTGGGCATTTAAACTTGATTATGCTTCCGCTACTGTTTTGAGTTATTAAAGTTTTATGTTTTGGGTCTGCGTATCGTTCATATAGTTATTGTTTATTGTGATCGTTGACTTGGATCCTGGTTTGTCACGCGCCTCGCGGTAAAACCCCGCATGTGGAATATTAGGGTGTGACATCTCCCATCTCCTTCATTTAACACAAGAGCAAGATGGTAAGATTACCTATCTCGTTGACTGAGCATAAAAGATCTTTTGTACATGCTAACACAAAAGTTCTTTTTTTGAGAACATCACTCTCACCTCTTCATATCTTTATTTTAAATTTAATGCATCTTTCTCTCTCTCTCATGTCTCTCAACCCAGATCCACAATTAACCTCATACCCATATGTTTTTTAAGATCTACATGAACTCCTTATACCCATATGTTTTTTTATATCAAAGCCGATTTACCTTTGGCCCACTTTTAAAGTATAGAATAGATTATTGTGCATTGGCTGCAATAATAGCAACAGAATCTGAAGGAGTCACAAAAACGTTATTACCAAGAAACATATTTCTATCGGCATCTTCTGTGAAAAAAATTGCAATGAAAAATTACAGGATTAAGTTTGAGCTGAAATTGTTATTAATATAAGGTTTATCAGTGCAAGCACAGTAACCGTCACTTGCAGCTCCAAAATCAGGTCCGTTATCACTATACGTATATATAATACAGATCTATCCTATCGAAGGTGGAGAACGAAGACGTGTACGATGGTCATGGCTATGGTGGTGGTGGTTACTAAAAGTTGTACGACGGTGGTGCTTGCAAAGAGACTCACGAAGACTTAATACTCGACCCGACCGATACCCGACAACCTATAAATTTGGAACCGAAATCAAGACCGTTAAGACAGGTCGGTCTTCGATCATTGTCCATGCGGTCCCTCTGGTTGCAACATCAAAAACCCGAACCAAAATCAAGACTGTGAAGACGGGTCGGTCTTCGGTCTGCCACCACCAAACATCCTGTTGAGGTTTGTGTGTGTAACCTGGATTTGTTGTAAACTTTTACATATTTATTAAATGAAAATTCCAAATCTCTTTTGTGCTCTTGTTGTTATTTGTGTAAATGTGCACATTAGAAAAATTTACTAAACCCCTCACTACTCTTGTGATCGGGTAAATACCAAAGCTAAATAAATTATTGAAGCATTTTTTGTTTGTTTTCCTTTTATCGAAAGGGTAAATACCAATAATATGCATCTAGTGTGATCGGGTTGTTGTTTAGGTCTCATGTAATCGGGTTGTTGGGCGTTTCTGTGTGACTTTTGTGCAGAAATAAAGAAATCAATATCATAGGAGTCTAAGTTTAAATTAACCTCAACTATGTAACATAATGTAGATGCATTATTATGCGACTAATGCTTTGGATTACAATAAACATATGTTAATGGTGATTGTCGAACGGGCGAAGGAGTTTGAATGTGAGCGAATGAAGAATTTACTGGGTGCGAAGGAGAAGAAACATACGAAGTAGAGACAAGGAGTGCGAATGTAGATTTATTGTTATGAAGTGCTTGGTTCGCACGAAGTGTTTGGGCGAACCTGCACATTCGACCATTCAATATGGGCGAATGTGTAGGCCTATAAATAGGTTAAGCCATTTTTGAAAGTTAGTTGTTGATCATTTTATTTCTCTCCTGTTTTGTGTCTCTCCCTAATGTTTTGTCAACTTATTTTCACGTCATATCTGATTGTTATCTTTATTAAAACGTGTAATTTGAGTTGATTATTAATGAGAAAAATCTTTGAAATGATGATTTCTGTGTTTTGATTGCTTGATTATCATAATTGTGATTGATTCGGGGATTCCGCACCTGAATCAAACTTGTTTGATCAATCTCTTTGTAGATTTGACGATCCTAAGCGCGTACAAAGTGGTATCAGAGCCATTATGGATCAAACACCCATAATTTGATAATTTTACAGCAGATTTGGACCCTATTTTGATCAAAAACTTTCTGTTTTCATTGATAACATTGAATTGGTGATAAATTGATTGATTAGATCTTGTTTTCATGGTTAAAATGCATAATTCTCTTTGATAAACTTGTTCCAAATCAAATCCGAATCAAAACCTGATTAATATCATCAAATTCTTTCAACTTTTGAATAATTTGATCAAAATCAACTGATTTTCAAAGAATAACCGTTTTTGAAAAGTTCAGGGTCGAACCTAGGGAGATATGGGCGAACGTGTGTGTTAATTGGTCGAACCAAAGGATTTTTGGTCGAAGGTGGTGTTTTCAGTGGTCGAACCAAGAGTTTTTTAGTGTATTGATGTTCATTCGACCATACTTGTTTCATTCGACCATTCGGACGGTCGAAGGAGATTTGTGTTTGTTATATCTTTCATTCGTATCTTTGAAACGGTCGAAGGAGAAGATTTTCTCTCATACGACCATTCGACTCATACGAAGGAGTAAACTGTTTTAAACTTTTCTAATCTTTTCGTGTTTAAACTTTTTCAGATCAAGATGTGGAACTTTCCGACTACACCACGACCCAACACGACACCACAACAGCAAACAACCATGGATCCTTGGTCGGTTGCTGCCCAAAAGACTAGTCAACCATCACAACCTATCAACTATATGGCTATGACTAGTTCTATTCCTCAACATGTTGCGCAACCACAACCACAACCGATTGGAGACTATTGGGGAGTAGCAGCAGCAGCGGTTCACACACAGACGACCAATGCTATATCAACGCTTATTCAAGACTTGTCATCTAGAAGTGGAAACCGACCACCTAAGCTAATGGAGATGGTCGACTACAACACGTGGAAGACTAAATTCAAGATCCATTTGGAGGGTATGGGTTTAGAGGGTACTGAGGCATGGCAAATGATTGCGAAAGGCTATGTTACTCCGATCTTGGAGAACACTGGAGAGCCTATTCCTTTGGAGAATCTAGCAGACGATGAGAAGAAAAAGTTTGCTATTGAGAAAAAGGCGTTTTCTCAATTATCCCAAGCTATCAACACAGATTTGCTGCATCAGTTTGGTTCGTGCAGTGCACAACTTCTAAGCAGCTATGGGACATGTTGAGAAACAGACATGATGGGAATGAGAAGACTAGGAAGCTAAGGATGGAGGAGCTTCGCAAAGAGTTTGAGAATTTTAGTTACATGGGTAACGAAACTTTGAAAGAATTGGTTCCAAGGTATTGCCACTTACTCACAGAGCTGACATGCTATGAGATTAGCATACCTATGTCCGAACTGGTGGACAAGTTTGTCGATGCGTTGCCACCGTATTGGAACCAGCATATTGAAGTGTTGAAAGAAAAGGATGCGTACCAGTATTGGACGATCAATGAGATTATACAGAAACTGGAGAACAAAGAAATGGAGGAGAAGAGGAAAGCAAAGAGGGCTCAGATTCCTCAGAATCCGGAACTTTATCTTGGTGGTACATCTTCTTCTCATACTACTTCCAGTTCTACTACCAACGTTGCTCCACACATTGCGTGCGTATCCAACATCGTTGAACCACCCAAACAACCAATCAACTACCTTGCTCAAACATCTTGATATACCTCACCAACATATCCTACAACAACTTCCTATATCCAACCATTTTCACCCATGCAACAAGTAGCGTGTTACTCTGCTAGCCAACCTCAACAACAACAACCTTATAACCCTCAAATGAACCAAATTCAACTTAACCAAAGCCAACCGAACCAAAGCCCGATTGTGTTGGAAACTTCAAATCTGAATAATGTTACTGTTGAGATTGCACAACAGCATGTACCATTAGTTTCAGCGATGGTAGCATCATACAATGGTCTGGTTGCAAGTCAAATTGGGAACAACAATTTGACCAATGAGAACTATGCACAGATCGACAAGGAAGAGATGGAATTGATGGATATACAGTGGGCTTTTGCTAGCATCATGAGAAGAGCCACTGATTTTATTCAGAAGACCGGGAGAACGGATCTTTCAACTTCTCCTAACACCACTTATGGCTTCAACAAAGCCAAAGTAACTTGTTTCAACTGTGGTGAAAAAGGTCATTTTAAAAGAGAGTGCACACAGCCAGCATAACAAGGTAATTGAAATCCATTCAACTCTTCATACCAAAACCGTCAAACTCCAAACCAAAACCAAGTATCATACCAAAGTTCCAACAATATCTCAAGCTTTCAACCTCACAACAACTATCAAAACCGCCAAAATAACCAACAAAATAACAATGCTAGACCATCCACATCACAAAACCAAAACCAAACACAACAGAACTCAAACCGAACAATCATTCCCATATCTACACCAAACACACAAACCCAAACTGAAAACCCAAACCAAGCTTTGGTGACACAGAAGGATGAGGGTTTTGATTGGACTGGTATGCAGTTAGGTGTGGAAGAAATTACAGCTGGGAATGTGGCTTGTGTGGCACAGAAGATGAACTTGGATTAACCGGTGGAGGTTGAAGAAGAGGTTGTGTCTGAGAAGTTGAGTAAGTTAAAGATTGAAGAGGTAAATGATGAGATGAATGTTGATGTTGATTGTGCTGAGAAGAAGACTGGAATGGTAATGGATACTGTTGCTGATATTCCAGAACAGTTTGATTCCACTTATTCTGATGAGGAAAGTGATTCTGACTCTGAATCTAGTGTTAATTCACTGGATGACGACATTGACCTGCTACTTGCTGAAGCTGATTTCTTGATGACTCGGAAGTCATGCATGGTGGATGATGCTTGCACCAGAATTGACTACTCCAAGTTTTTCGCTGGGAAGGAAGCTCATTTTGCTCTAATGGCCATGACAGAACCTCCTAAGCAGGTAAGTACTGAATCTACTGTTAATTCTACTTGTGTTAAAAATTGCAAATCTTGTGATAAATTGACAGATGAAAACAAGCAACTCAAGGTTCAACTTGAGAGTGCAAAAATTAACTGTCAATTATATCAAAAGGAATCAAAAGAATTCAACAGAGTACTTGATGGGTATAAGAAAGATATTTCTGAATTGAAAAAGACATTGTCTTTAAAGCAAATGGCCATAAACAATTATATAAACGATTTAGAAAACACAAAATTGGAAATGGTCACCATCAAATGCTTTGCCGAGAAAGTGAACAAAAAGCTTGAAAGCTATAAGCACATTGCTTATGTAGTTGACCACATCATAGAAGAACCTTCACAGTCGAGTAGTGCAAACTACAAAGCTGTCCCATCTCCGGTGTTGTTCGAAAACCATAATTTGCATGCGATAGCACCGGAGAGCTTAGTCAAATCTGACTCTACATCAGATAACGAGTCCAACACATCCAGTGTCGGAGACCCGTATTTTGATGTTAGACCTGTTCTAGGAAACAATGAAGGTGTGGTAGCTGCTGATGATTCTGATGAAGAGGATGAACAGTCTGAGACGGTTGTTGAAAAAGTGAGTGATATTCCTGATGAAAATCACATCATCACTACTAAACTGGTCTCACCATCTCAGATTGTCCATCCCATGGCTAATGCACACAGAAAGAATCAATCAGCAAAGAATGTTGCTAAGAAAGTTGAGAAGTCTGTTGATAAGAATGTTGAAAAGAAAGTGGTTAAGAATGTTGTTAAATCTGTTGAAAAGAAAATAGAAAATAAAACTGAAAAGTCAAATGAAGTGAAAAACGAATCGTGTGATAAACCTGTGAAAGTTTTCTATCAGATGCAAGGCTCCGATAAGATTAGGTCTGATGAAGAATATCCGATTCAATTTGCAAACTATTCTAAAATTGAAAAGATCTGGCAGGAAAGTATAATTTGGTTCCCAAAACATGAACAAACCAATGATATTCCTCCAGCCATTTTAAAGAAAATTCATTCGGATAATTCTAAAGACCCAAAGGTCAATGTCACACAATTCGTTAAACCAACAGACAAGTCAAATAGTTTTATTGAGCCGGCTTACTCAAAGGACCCAGCTCCTAAGAGTTTAAGAAGACAGTGTATGGTTGATCAATATCCCATTGCTAGTTATTCTAAGTCGAAAATCAAGGAAAACTATGAAGAGTACCGTGCGTGTTTTAAGTGCGGGGAAAAGGGGCATTTACTTGCCAACTGCCCGTATGTACGACACAAGAGGCACGAGGTGGAGATGAAGCAAAGATATGACTGTCCCGTTGATAATTACAGTTATCCACAGAGACGGTTTTTCCCTCAACAAGCACCTTATTATAACCAAAACAATTATTTCAAAAGGAGGGAAAATCGTCCGATGACTTATGATAAACGCAACCGAATAGCCACTGAGAAACCATTGAAGAAACCATTGGTGAACACAACTGCTGAAAACAAAAAGGTTCCTACTAAACCTAATGTCAAACCAGCAGTTGGACCTGTCTCTGTTAAATCAGAGAAGGTAACCAAGAAGGTATCGTTCAAGGAAGAAGTAAAGAAACCGGCTGAGACCTCAAAATCTCAGATCCAGATCTTGAAACGGACTGGACAGTCTTGGTCATCAAAGGGATCTGAGGGTGCTTCAACTTCACAAAATGTGAAATCTGAGAAAGAAAAAGTTTTGTATGAAAAGAAAGAGGTTGTTCAAACCCAAGATGTTTGTGAAATAATTGATTCTTTGAAACAATCTGTTCAAAGACCCAAGACCAAACAGGCTTGGGTCCCCCAAAAAATCTAACTTTTCTACTTAATATGTGCAGGGAGCTTCAGCTGGCCCTGTTAGCAGTCTTTGGATTGTTGATAGTGGAGCTTCTGGCCATATGATTGGGGATCTATCGCTACTGTTCGATATTCGAAATATTAATGGAGGCTATGTAGCGTTTGCCGGGAACAAAGGAGGATACATTACCATGGAGGGTAGTGTGAGTAATGGGATTGTGAGCTTCGAGAGAATATCTTATGTGAAGCAGATAGATTACAACCTGTTGAGTGTCAGTCAGATATGCGACAAGCAATTTTCTGTGTACTTTGACGACAAATCTTGCTACATTCTCAAGCCGGGGTTTGAATTACCAAAAGAGTGGGTGATGCTAAAGGCACCGAGAGTGAACAACCTATACATTCTCGATATGTCAAAGGCAATGACCACCCAAGGCCAAGTCACGTGTTTCCTCTCCAAGGCTACAGAAAAAGAATCCATTATGTGGCACAGGAGGATGGGACACATTCACCTCAGAAAGATGAATCAATTGGTGAAGAATGAACTTGTCACAGGCGTAAACGTCAAACATTTTCACCTAAATGACAAGTGTGTGAGTTGCAAAAAGGGAAAGCAGCACAAACAATCCCATAGACGAAAGAAAGTTAATTCCGTTGAACTGCCGCTTGAACGTTTGCACATGGATCTGTTTGGACCGGTCAAGCGTAAGAGTCATGCTGGGGAGTTATACTGTCTTGTGGTGACTGATGATTATTCAAGATTTTCATGGGTGATGTGCTTACACAGGAAGAGCGACACATTTAACAACTTGAAAGTTCTGTTCACTCATCTGGAGAATATCTATTGTCTAAAGATCAAGAGGATTAGGAGTGACAATGGGACGGAGTTTAAAAATGCACAGATAGACGATCTTTGTGAAAACAAAGGAATTCATCATGAATATAGTGCTTCGTATACCCCACAACAGAACGGTGTCGCGGACAATGCTTGCGGACTCAAATCTTCCAGTAATCTTCTGGAATGAAGCAATTTACGCAGCATGTTATACTCTCAATCGTGTTTTAACGGTGAAGAATTTTGGCAAAACTTCTTATGAGCTGTTGAATCATCGCAAGCCAAATTTAGAGTATCTAGAACCGTTTGGAGCTCCATGTACCATGCTTAATCCATCTGAGAAGTTCGCACCAAAAGCCGAGGAAGGATACTTTGTTGGATATGCAACCCCGCTCAAACGGGTATTCAACAAAAGAACTCGTCAGGTCGAGGAGTGGGCTAACGTTGAAGTGCAACGGTACACTTAGAATTTACAGGGAAGCGGTCCAGACTGGATGTTTGATTACAAAGATTTCTTTGAATCATTCAATCTAGATAGCTTGGTTGAAGAGGCTGTACTACGTTAATATTACGAGGTCGAAAACGCAGTGACTTCACCGTTAGTGCGTCCGATTACCGTGAATCCTCAAGCAGCTTCTAATGATACCAATGTTCCTGTCGTTGACGAAGAAGTATTTCAAGAAGCTTCCACAACGTTGAATTCATCAGAATCAGAAGATGATGACGATGATGTTACTAGTGAAGCTATCTTAGATCATGCTACAGTGACACCACCAGTGAACCCAACTACAAATGGTGCTTCAACATCGAATGTGGGTAATGATCTGGTTTCTACAGAAAACTTAACTACTCAGACGGGAGTCCAAGTACCCAATTATCCAGAATCTCGGATACATCGAATTCACCCAATCGAGCAAGTTATTGGTGATCCTGGTAGTAGTGTGATGACAAGAGGACAATTGAGGAATGCAAACTCACCAGAAAACCTTGGCAATCTTGCTCTATATGCCAAAAGACAAAAATCTGGTTTTCAGAATGACTGGTCTTTTGCTTGTTATGTTTCGCAGGTGGAGCCGCGAACATACAAGGATGCTCTTTTGGACGACGCTTGGGTAGAAGCAATGCAAGAGGAGTTGTTGCAGTTTCAGAAACTTGGCGTCTGGACACTGACAGATCTGCCCCCAGGAAGAAAGAAGATTGGAACGAAGTGGGTGTTTAAGTGCAAAAAGGATGATAGAGGAGTGATCGTATGGAACAAAGCTCGTTTGGTTGTACAAGAATTTCATCAGGTTGAGGGAATCGATTACAACGAAATCTATGCACCAGTTGCACGCCTAGAGGCAATTCGAATGTTTCTGGCGTTTGCATCATACAAGAAATTTAAGGTGTATCAGATGGATGTCAAGAGCGCATTTCTTTACGGTGTGGTCAAAGAGGAAGTATATGTAGGTCAACCACCATGCTTTGAAGACCCTATTCACCGGGATAAGGTCTACGTACTAAACAAAGCTCTCTACGGGTTGCACCAAGCTCCAAGACAATGGTATGAGGAGCTGAGCACGTATCTTCTCTCAAAAGGATTCAAGCGAGGTTTGGTAGACTGCACACTGCTCACTAAATGAACAGGAGATGACTTGCTTCTAGTGCAGATTTATGTTGACAATATTATATTTGGGTCTACTAACGAACTTCTGTGCAGAGAATTTGAACGTGTTATGCAGGAAAAGTTCGAGATGAGTGCAATGGGAGAGATGCAGTTTTTCCTAGGCTTGCAGGTGGAACAAAGAACAACGGGGATCTTTATTCACCAGACGAAATATGTTTCTGAAGTCTTGAGCCGATTCCAGATGGATGATTCAAAGCCGATGGACACCCAATACAACCTAATCACGGGATTCGTGTTGATTCTAAGGGGGAGCTAACTGATCCATTTACATACAGAGCAATCGTCGGATCTCTGATGTATCTCACTGCCTCCAGACCTGATATAATGTTTGCCACATGTCTCTGTGCACGTTATCAATCGAAGCCGAAACAGAGTCATCTTGCAGCTGTCAAACGTATCCTTAGATATCTGAAGGGTGTCCGTCGAGAGGACTATGGTACCCTAATGATGATAATTTTGACCTAATCGCTTTTAGTGATGCAGATTGGGGCGGATGTGACAAAGACAGCAAATCC
Source organism: Ambrosia trifida (assembly GCA_028751855.1). Lineage (NCBI taxonomy): Eukaryota > Viridiplantae > Streptophyta > Magnoliopsida > Asterales > Asteraceae > Ambrosia > Ambrosia trifida. Next base: position 81,603,701 of record CM054129.1, read on the forward strand.
ACAACGGCTGGATGCCAGTTTATGGGGAGCAGGCTCGTGACCTGGCAATGCAAGAAACAGACCGTAGTTGCACTATTCACATGTGAAGCAGAATACGTTTCAGCATCGAGTTGCTGCTCACAGGTTCTTTGGATCCAATAACAAATGGTGGACTACGGTTTGCAATTTCTTAAAACCCCTATTTACTGTGATAATGAAGCCGCAATCGCATTAACAAAAGACTTAGTAAATCACTCAAAGGCTAAACATATCCGGATTAAATATCATTTTATCCGCGATTGTTATGCTAAAGAGTTGATCGATATGGTCAAAATCCACACTGATTACCAACGCGCAGACCTTTTTACCAAATCTTTTGATAAATCGAGATTTGAATATCTTTTGAAAGCTAATGGTATTAAAGAAAAACAAGACTGATCACCACCTCAGTTTATCGCTTTTTAGTTTAATTTTTACTGTTTTTCAGAAAAATTTCGAAAATCCAAAAACATTGAAAAAGTTCAAAATCCATAAAAAAATTAGAAAATTTCTTTGCTGACTGCTATATCTTCTTCCCTTAGATTAATGCCGTCAGATTTCTGTGAACAAACGATATCTGGGCAGTCACATATTTGAAATGCTCCAGCTTATCCTTGGGAACAGTAAATTCAAAAATTTATAAAAATCAGAAAAACTTAAAATGATTTCCTGGAGAAAAAGGGGAAATGATAGTACATCAGTGGGGATCTGACACATTCTAAGAAATGTAATGCAATATAGGGCGTGTGTTTGAGTCTGTGCGATGTGCTGATAGGCTTCGTAGACCTAATACTGCGTGCTTGATACATACATATCAAACGAATTGTTGTGTGGATGAACTCCTCATTGGCATATGGTCTTAGTACCGTAATTTCGTTTGATAGGGTATTTGTACAAAACTCGGAGGTTTAGGGTCGTTATGTTATTAGTTGTCTGGGGATAGCCTCTCTGATCTTCTGCTGTAAGTCATTACGGACCTAGATCAGATAGGATGTCTTTATAAAAGAGCTTTATGCCAAATCCTAAAGTTACCGAATTGAGGAACTTTCCATGTTTTATGATGATCAAAGATTATCTATTACATCGTATTAATCACTGATGCAAATCATGATTAATATTAGTCCTCAACCTGGTAGAGTGCACATGTTACTTTGCTGCATTAATTTGCTGACCTGTATACCTCTGTGCATTATACCTTGTAAATTACAGGCGACGAAAGCATAATCACGCTTTACAATGGGTCTTTGTGTATTTACTTCTTGATACGGGAGTATGTCGTGTGCGTGGGAACCACAGACAATTATGTTTCTACTATACATAATAGTATCAGTCTAAAGCACTGCACAAAAGTCTGCATGAGAGTTTATGTGGATCACAATATCAGCAGTTGCCAGATCACACATTGTCTTTAATGATAATAATCAAAAGATCAACGGTGTGATCAGATTTCTCAATAACTAATATGACCCCTTTACCGGAAATCCCAAAACATTTACTGTTTTCTATTTACATTTCTGCATTTTATTTTCTCGTCAATAATTACAAAACTCAAAAAGATTTTAGGTGTGTTTTAACATAAACTTTAGAAAATCCAAAAAGATTTTACATTTCAATCTTATTTTTTATAGCTGATGGTGGTTGATGACGATTTTCTAAACCTTGATGATCCATTTGAGCTTTGTCATCTTTAATTGAGAAAATATGATTGTCGGATGCTTAAAAGTTGAAAAATATTTTGAATGGGACTCGATTTTGAGATTTGGTAAAATTTTCAAATTTCTGATTCACCTTCGCCCATTCGATTGGGTCGAAGGAGGAATTTCCTTTTCATTCGTACGTTTCATTTTGGGCGAATGTGAGAGTTCTTTAGTTATTTTTCTCTTTCGAACCCTTATATCTCATTCGTACCTTTCATTAGGGGCGAAGGAGACATAAGCTTCACATTCGACCGAGATAAATGGGCGAATGAGAAGCCTATATATATCTTGTCTGCTCATTCAAACCCTTACAAAAATTTTTCAAATTTTCTGATTTAAAGTCCACTTATTGCTCGTGCTTTTTAGACCATCTCATTGTGTTCGTCTGTTGATTATCATTAGTTTCCATTCATTTTTACAGGTTAATATCCATTATTGAAGGATTAATCAGTGATTTAGTGTTCGAGCCCTAACCACCATTGAAAAGGGTCTTACACCTGATAATTGGACTTGAATGTGATAGGGATTCATTGTTTAAGTGTTTTAGGGGGAGATTATCCAAAAACATAGGTTTAAACACTATCAGTTAGGGTAATCGATTGTTTAAACACATAGAACCCTAGTTTTTGATTGAAAACACTTAATCAATGTTTAACTGTTTAAATTGGTTGTTAGGAAAGGTTAATCGGAAGTTTTAGATGGTTATTGAATCAAAATAACAAGTTGAAATCAACTGATGTTCAAAATTGATAATTTGAAATGAAGAACTGTCCCTTCGCACGTTTCGAACGGTCGAACGTACAAAAACGGGCGAAGGAATGGGTTTTGTCTGGGGAATGAACATATTTGGGCGAATGAAACTTTGTGTCAAAAATTTTACATTCGCACCTATAAATTCACATTCGTACCCCCAGAAACTCTCATTCGCACCTCCGTTTGGGCGAATGAAGAGTTCAATTACCAAATTTTCAAACTTTGATTATTTTGTCGATTTTTAACATGTTTACTTGTTTTATTTTGCAGTTTAAACCATGTCTAAACAGGAGAAATCTACTGAACAAGCTGGATCATCTTCACAAGCTGCCAAGAAAGGAAATGAAGAGCTTTTACCGTTCGAGAATGCGCATAATTGTTGTGCATATCTTGGGGACGTTAAGAAGCACACTGAATTCACGGAGATTATAGAGTTTCTAAAGAGAAGTTGGGTGATAGACACAATTGCTACACCTGCTATTATCTACCGAGACATGATACAAGAGTTTTGGACGGAAGCGAAAATGGATTTCTGGGAGTGTGAATCGTCTCTGGTAAGCAAGATTCAAGGAAAACTAGTTATAGTTTCAGAGAAGGATATTAGGGAAGCTTTGAATCTTCAAGATGAAAAGACTGATCCCAGAGAGCTTAGCTTTCTGGAACAGAGAAAGTGCTTTCTAAGGATGAAATATAACGGGCCGATTACTGATGGCTCGTTACACAAGGGAAAGATGTGTCCACAATTCAAGTATTTGGTGCATGTGATGATTCATGTATTCGGTTCAGCTGCTGTAGGTTATGATCTGATGAGAAAGAGTATTAGCTCAATGATGGTTGCACTGATATTGAACAAACCGTTCAATGTATCAGGGATGCTTATGGAACATCTGTTGGAACCTGTCAGAGGCACAAGGAATTTGAAGTTCTTGTTGTACCCTCGATTCCTTCAGATGATATTTGATCACAAATATAAAGAGTTGAAGAAGGATCCGAAACAGATCGTAGTTCAAGAACATATGTCCATCAATACACTGGCAAGAATGAAAGCTTATAAAGGGTTGTCGTTGAATGAACGTCCACCTGTTAGACGTTTATTTGGACATTTGGCGAGGATTGACTATGAGGATCCGGGTAAAGGTGAAGTAAGGCATGCTAATAGTGATTCAGACGAAGACAATCCATTACATCCTGTTGATCCAGATGCAAAGCGAAAGCGACAGGTTGTGAATGTGGGAGCTAAAAGTGGGAAAGGGAAAGAGAAAGAGATAAGGATAGATGTTGTTCCTGAGCCTGCTAAGAAAAAGAGTGCACCAAGAAGGCATAAGAGCATGGCGAAGAAAGGGTTACATCTAGTTGATGAGGCGTCGGTTGATTCTGAAGAGACGCAGGAAGATGAACACTGGGATTCAGATGCTGAAACGATAAAGACTACCACGCCCAAGGCCACTGTGGCTGGTGAGTCTGCCAGTTTGAATAGATCTGTGGAGGAACAGAGAATGAATAGCCCTATTCGATTGGATGAAGAGGATGAGGGTTTAGGTCTGGGAGCAGGAGACTTTCCTGGTTCGCTAGTTCAGGGGGAGAAACCAAAGAAACCCCAATTCAAAAAGAAAGAAAAGGTGGTAAAGCCCGCAGAGAAAAGAGCTAGAGAGATTGAAACGTTGATAGCAGGAAAGAAGTTGCCACCTGCTTGTAGCTCGAAATCACCAGTTGCTGCTCCAGGCTCAAAGAAGCAGAAAACCACAACTACTTCAAGTACTGAACAGGGAGCTGATATACCTGTTGATGCCTTTAATGAAGCATTAGATAACGTACTGAAGAAGATGAAGAAGGGTAAACTGCCAGAGGTTGCTAAAGTTTCCACTCGAAAGGTTACAGTGGATAGTGATGTGATGAACACTGTTAACCGGAAACTTGCTGAAATGATGAATATCATAAACAAGCAGCAGACAGAGATTGACCAACTGAGAAAGAATGACTCAAAGATGTTGGATGTAGTGGCTATATCAAATGAGAATAATGAAGAGCTGAAAAAGAAGATTAAACGGTTGCAGAAGGATAATCAGAAGCTGTTGAAACATGAGTAAAGGAACACTAGACGGATTATAGCTTTGAAGCGAGAGAATAAGAAGCTGAAAGAGAGTAATAAAAACATGGATAATCTAATCAAAGATTTATACTCTCGAGCTCCTCAGTTGAAAGAAGGTGAAGAGGATAAAGAGCTAGATGAGGAGCAAGTTGATTTTGAACTGTCTAATGATGATGAGGAGGATGATGAAGATCTTGATGAAGATGTTGGTAAAGCTCCTAAAAAGAAAAAGGATGATGGTTCGAATGATGGTTCTAGTGATGATAGCGGCTCTGCATTTGATGATGATGATGATGATGATGACAATGATGATGACAATACAGACAAATATAACTATGAGAAGAGTGCATCTGGAAAAGGAGGAGAATCTAGTTCAAAAGCCCCTGGAGGATCTGTGGATGATGATATGATCTTCTGGAATGAAAAGCTGAAGTCTATGTCTGAAGATAATAAACAGATGTATCGCCAGATGCTTACTGATCGAGTCTGGACGATTGACATGGCCAGCAGATTTTCTGAGATCTTTGAATCTTGTGATAGGGTGTTTGAATTAGAATATAATGATCCAGATTTGGAAGATGGTTGGTACATAGCATGTAATGTTTGCTCTTAAGCGAAATTATATATTTGCCATATAAAATAGGGTGAGTATCAATAGATATTTTGGAATTGATTAAAGGATACGCATATCCTAACATGATACCATTTAGTATTTAAAATCGATGCATCATCTAAATGGTTATCAAGTTTGCAACCTGAAGTTTGCTTGATTTATGGCTTAGCTAATAAGATAACAAGCATATTATTCTAGATTGGCATATTTAATCAATTCCTAAAATATTAATGATCATTGGAATAAGTGTTGAACTTCATATAGCTTATGTTCATAAAAATATTGCTTTCATTGAGATGATCACTAAAACATCTACTATTGATTGCAATGTCAATGATCATGAAAGCAAAAGTTCATGTTTACATTTGATTTTACATACAGTAACATTTATTCACAACAAGTCAATACATGGTAATAGTTTCTCCCCATTATAGTTGGTTTTTGGTCAGGAACCAAAAATTGCCCATCTAAGATTTTTGTTGTGCGACATATATTGAAATTGATCGACCACGACGCACGGAGATGGGACCTTAAAAGGTGATTGGGAATATATGATGATTTATAGAGCCTTCAACAAGAGATTTATTTACATCTTAGTTAATTGATATCCATCTCAATGGATTAACATTCCCAACATCAGGGGGAGATAAAAGGCAGTTGGAAATAGAAATGAGTTCGAATGAAATATCATTGATCCTCGTACTAAACAATGTGAATCAAAAATTCAAAGGATAATTTATTCACAGAGATTAGCGAATTAATTACCAGACGCATTAACTGGCCTAAATATGATGAATAGCTAATCAAGTCACATATACCAACTGCTAATGCTCTATTTAAGATGAGTGTCCAGGAAGGACAATCGTATATTGGCAATAAGCCTACTGCACACCTAAAGCGTGGTAGACTAGTCGATTCCAAAGAATAATAAAAATCCTCGAGAAATTGGAGCAAGTAATAAAGATGGTCAAGTCGAGGTTATAGTAAAAAGGTCTCCTGAGGAGACATTAGACATGATGGTTCCAGAAGAACCTCAGGAACCTGAAAATAAAGATATCTCGTTATATAGTATCATGTCTACGAAATGTATGGAATCGAAATAAAATCGACGTCGTTATAAATTTGTATATAGTGTAGCGTTTAAAATGAGGATCAGGATTGAAGATCTGCCTATGAATGAATACAAAGAAATGATTGGCCAAAATGGAAAGACGCAAATAACCCAGAGTTGAATTCTCTATTGAAAAGAAAAGTTTTGGACCAGTAATCCATATAACAAAAGTTGTAAAACATATGAACACGAAAAGGTCTTTTGTGTGAATCGACATTTGAAAAGAAAATGATATAAGGTAAAATTGGTGGCACAAAAATTTCGCAAATACCCATAATTGATTATGAAGAGACGCATTCTCTAGTAGTGGATACAATGATTTTTCATTATGTTATTAGTCTGGTAATGCAAAGAGAGAATTGAAATGCGTCTAATAAATATCATGATTTACTTGACACTAAAAGTTTACATGAAAATACCTGATGAAGGATTTAATGTGTCAAAATCTTGTAGCGTAAGTTCTCGAGAACGTTATGATCGGAATAAATAAATTCAGTTCTGAATACATTATGTTTTGTTATATGATTGAATTGAATATAAGTGGAACTCCTTATGAGTATCCTAAAGCAACTGAGTGCTTAAAAGGTAATATGAAACATCGTAGAATGTAATTATTGTGCACCAATACACCACAGGTGATAAACTGAACCTGGTGATTATGATACTTTAATGTATAAGAATGGGATAATACATATTTAAGAAATAGATGTTATTGTTTTTCCAGTTGAAGAGTTAATGCACTTGCATAATTGGTCAAGATGGAAAATTCCATGATGGATTGATGATGCCTGCAGCATTGATATCAATACCTTAAGAAGTACTATGTAAAGGTAATATAATATGTATGGACTAAAATAAGGGGGTTGAGAGTTGTAAAACTCATGAGATATCCTGATAAAGAGCAACATAAGTTTGATAGTATTATCCAGCTTTTATCAAAAGTTCTCTCTTAAAAGTTCATTCGCAGTTTACAGTGATGATGTCTAAGCATTATCGAGAGACCCTGTAGAACTTTTAAAGGGGGGATTTTTTGAAAGTCCTTGACATAGTGAACTTGTTGCTTGACCTACAATTCTAGTATATGTGATATGATATGTTTACCAATCCATCGAGTATATCTTGAAAAGATAGTGGGACATTTTACAATGAACATAGCACATACTTAAAGTGCATTAAAGGTTGTCCAATTACTTGATTTGAAAAATTATTCATTTCATCTCCTACCAAAGTAGAGATTTTCACTCTAGAAGTACCATAGTTATATATATATATATATATATAGTGGAGAGTTCAAATGATTGTAATATCTTTCACCTAAACTTATCGCCACGATATAGCCTACGACAAGCAAGCAGACATTGGAATGAATCAAAACAAATATTACAGGTATGAATGATGTTTGATTTTATTTTTCTAACCCATGGAAACAAGTTTGGTTAGTCTTCTAGATGTTGGGAATGTAACATAACAATAGTGGATCATATGATATTTATTTTCGAGAGGAGGTACCAGAAAATCTCATATGAAGATTATACACTATTGCTCAACATAAAGGATTGTACTTCAAGGGATCGCGCGACATTTCATTGGCTACGAAGCTTTAAGCAACTTTCAAGGAAGATTGACACATGTTACTCAAAGACTACATATTCAAATGAGGGAGAGTATGATACAAGTTGCACTCTTTTTTCCTTAACTAAGTTTTGTCCCATTGGGTTTTCTTAGTAAGGTTTTTAATGAGACAACATACCTGATCCAGAAGTATCAGGAAGAGTAATACGCCCTGCACTCTTTTTCCCTTAGCAGAGGTTTTGTCCTACTGGGTTTTCCTGACAAGGTTTTTAATGAGGCAACATCACCAAGCGTATACTGCATTATTTTCTTTTATCACATGGATAGTCAAAGGGGGAGTGTTATAAATAAGTTATATTATGGTGACTATCCATATTCCAACTTCCACCTCTTCATTTCTATTCTATCTATATTAATTAAAAGACACTTCAACAGTGTCTCATCGCTATTGTGCACCCTCTTATGTTTGTAACATTCACCTGCACATGGACAGCCGCCAAAGTTGAAAACACTATATAGATACCCTCGTCTAACGGGCCAATTGGTCCACCTCTATTTAAGGTGGGTTGGTTTTATTGGAGAAGTTTGCATGACATTAAAGGTAACTTCTAAGCTTTTAAAATGAAAAACATTTACCCTCTACAAAAACTGCTATTAATAACATACAAGTGGTGAAAGTTTTTGTTATTATTTTATTACTAAATAGGCAACCCAAGTGTTAATGTTGGTGTAGAACTTAATGGGTTGAGACTATTTTTGTGAAACCCACGCGAGCATAACAGTCACTTAATGTTATTTTTATGTCCACCAAACCCTCAACGCAACAAGAGCTCCCGGCAACGAACCACGGCCCATTGTGCATAACATGTATGCATAACAGCGGCGCCCGCGGCGAAGCGCGGGCCAACTAACACCTAGTTGTATTAATGTAAAAGTCCTATGAATAGAGGCTTCATGTAATTTTTATGTGAGATACTCAATAAAAAGAATTCTCTATTCTTCATCCTATCTTTTCCTCTTTATTCTTATAATCTTTGTTTTTATACTTCATGCATGGATTGCTAGTAGGTCGTTGTTATACAACAATAACAATAAGAAAATTAATAAGAAACTCTCATGTGTTTCTTTAATTAATATTTTATTAATATAGATAGATATATTTGTTGTTGCCCACTTATGTTTTTAAAATTATATACACCTAATTGACTACGTCATTCTCTTGTATCATCTTTGTGACCTCATGGTTATTTGTGCGCCTATAAATGATGCAGGTGATTGTTTGAAAAGACCAAAAACATACAACTAAGTGTACTTCCAATGGAGGGTTTATATCAATGTGACGCTAATTATGTGCCTTTATCCCCTATTAGCTTTATCGAAAGAGCGGCATTCGTTTATGAGAAAAGCCCATGTATTATTTACAAAGACAAGACGTATACATGGAAAGAAACACGTGATAGATGTGTGAAACTCGCTTCAGCGCTCTCCATTATAGGAGTTAACACCGGACAAGTTGTAAGTTCGATCAGCTTTATATTGTCATGATGTTTTTGTTTTCGTGTTTTCAATGTTAGATGATTTGTACAACTTGAACTTATATGCTTAGTCGTTAGATGATTTGTACAACTTATATCGAGATCGTGTAGAATGCCTAAATACAAAGTAAAAAACCTTGTTTATTCATCTACGAATTTTAGTCGTTTAACATAAACGTATGACGTTGGAGAGGGACAAACCAATGAAATTGTAGTCATCTCCCAAGATCTAATAAGACAAAAAGAAAATGGAAACTTCATTCTCAAATGTCAACAGCTTTCTAGAAGCATAACAAATAAATGTGAAAAAGAAAATAATAAAACAATTAGTATATAACTTCTTTCATAATTATTCTCTCTAAGAGTGTAAGGAGTGGGGGCGGGAGGGGCTGGAACACCGCTGCCACAGGGGCGGGAACCATGGCGTGGGGCTGGGGGTGGGGAGGGCTTCACCGGCGTGGGGCTTGGGGTGGGGGTGAGGTGGCAGCGATCTATTGGTCAGGTTTTTTTTTTTTTTTTTTAACTTTAACACAATATAATATTATTTCCTCCCCCCCCCCCCCTCTTCCCCCCTTCCACTCCCCACAATTATTTTCCCCCCCACAAGGGCCCCACAAGTGTCACATGGCGCTTCCCCCCACCTCCCCCCCCCCCCCCCCCCACTACTCCTTATAGTCTAATACTATCTTATTCACAACCAAAACAACCTAACTTTAAAATAAAGAAGTAATTTCTCTCTCTTACAAATACACAACCCATTACAAATACACAACCCAAACTTACTCAAAATTTAACACACATTCACAACACAAATCATCCTAAAAATATTTTTTTAAACGAACTCAAGTTTTAATAAATTTTATATCAGGATGTTCACAAAAAAAAAAGGTTAAAAAATACTGTATATTTAATTTTATTTTTAAGTTTATGTATAACAAGTATTTGAGTAATTAAATTAATGGGGAGTGGTTGGGTTGCAACCCATAAGGATAGTCTAATTCATTAAGCAAAAATATTTTCACGTTTAGAAAATTTGTGTTATGCTAATCAAAATTTATCATATATATATATATATATATATATATATATATATATATATATATATATATATATATAACAACTTGTCTCCAATTTAATAAGCTGTCAAAGCTTCCAATTTGGTATATAACCTTTGGACTTATATGAGGAATTGTCCATTTATTAAGTAAATCAAGATTCTGAGGTATATCATATTCCTCAGTTTTACTGTTTTTAACAGTATTTTTCTTTCTAAACATGTTAATCATGTGGAATTAAGAGTATTGAACCATACGACATATATATATATATATAGGATTCGGTTTGGTTGGGAACTCACTCCCGTTATAATAACCGTGAGAACTCTGATTTAAAATGCGGATTAAGATTTTTTTATCCAATGATGTAAAAATTGCTAAGAAATATACAAAATATGAAAAAAAAAAAAAAAATTACGTCCTTACACCGATCTAACAAAATGACTACACCAATGTAACAAAATTAATATTTTATTTAATTTTTTTATCATGCTTTATTACAACCATAAATTAATTACTCAATTAATTAAATGTGTAGCTATAAAGTGTGTTTTTATAGTTCTCTGAACTCAATCTAGTTCTCATTTTATCATATATAAATATATACACACACAAGTCTGATTCTATTGAGAATCCATGTGAGTTGAGAGAACTTAAGAACCCACGTAAGCTAATCAAATTGCGACACAATAGGTGGTTTTAACAATAAAGGGTATTTATGTCAAAAAAAAAAAAAATTACAAGGAACCGTAAACCATCAAACCCATTAATTATTATTTTTTGTATATCAGATTTCAATTTTTTATTGCACACATTTCCAAACACATTACACATATGTAATATCATAATAAACGTATATCTAAAATCAAAAATTCATGAAACTTAGATGACGACAGATTAGAAACAAATGAAACTTGCGGCGAACTGTTCGGTAGTTGTCTTGGACTGATCTGAACGATGGTATGGTATGGCGATGGGTTGTGTGTGAGAAAGAGGGAGAGAGAGAAGGATGATATGTCTGGTAAGTAGATGAAGATATGAGAAAGAGATGAAAAAATATACATGACAAGATTTGATGGAGAGAGAAAGATAAATGAAGTTACCATATTACCCTTTTTTATAATATTCATCTCTAATATGAGTATGTTTGGCAATAAGTTTTTAAAAGCTTTTAGGTGCTTCAAGCTTTAAGTTTTTAAAAAAAAGCTTATAGTCAATAAAAAGCCTTGTTTGGTTGAAGAGCTGAAAGCTTTTAGGTTAGGAGAAAAATCTCTACTATCTACAAGCTTTTAATTAGTAAATGACACAAATACCCATTCTATTTTAAAAATAAAATAAAAACTTTCTTTACAAGCTTTTAATTATACCTATTTTGGTCATTTTATACATTTTATTAAAAGCTCAAACTACTCTGTCAAACACTAAAATATATTTAAAAAGCTTTCAGCTACCAGCTTTCAGTTACAAGCCACCAGCTAATTTTGCCAAACATACACTATATCTGTCAAGATTTCATCAGGTGAAATGGGTTCTCAAGTTCTTTCAACTTAAGGGAGTTCATAAATGATCCTAATCATCTCTCTCTCTCTCTCTCTCTCTCTCTCTCTCTCTCTATATATATATATATATATATATATATATATATATATATATATATAGGGGAAGGATAAATAAAAACCCCATTGAGTTAAGAAAACTTAAAAAACCTATGTAAAAACCATATAATTTTTTTTGAAAAAAAAATAAACAAGGTAACATGCATGTTTTAAGCGTTTTGGGCCAAAAATTAATAAAAAAAAGTGTCGATTGGATATTTTAAAAAAATAAACAAATTTTGCGCTATTAACATGTGTTTTCAGCTTTTTAACATATGTAAAAGTGAAAACTTTGTTTATTTATTTAAAAAAAAAATATCCTATCGACGTTTTTTTTTTTTTGGCCCAAACGCTTAAATATATGTATATTATCTTGTGTTGTTATTTCAAAATAGAAACAAAGAAAAAAAAGATTTAGATGGTTTTTACATGGATTTTCTAAGTTTTCTTAATTCAATGAGGTTTTCAATTTATACTTTCCCTATATATATATCATACACATATCAAAATTGATCCTACATTTGTTTTACATTTTATCCTACATATATCTAGATTTTTTATTCACCATAAATTAAGTTTGTTTTGAAAGTTATATATTTTGCAAATTAATTAATAGTTTAATGTATTTAACTAAAGAAGAAAGCCTAAGTTTTAGTTTTATAACATTGAGTGAATGACGGATCCCGATCCTAAAAACAATAATGCTTTGGAATAAGCATGAGTAATCAAATGAAATAAAACACTGTGATAAGACCCCAAACCTAGAGCTAACATATACAAATATTAAATGTTACATTCTTATCGGTTAAACTTGTTCCCTCAAAGAATTTTCTTCTCGTTTCAACCAATCTATCTATTATAAAAACTAAAAGAAATAAATTTCACATGACACTTAAAGAGGCATTCTTCCCCTTAAGTCAGAAAAAAATGTCTTAAAAGAAGAAAAATAACAAATTTAAACAATAGAAAATTTCCATTTAATAGTTATATTTAATGTTGAAAAAGTTATTATTTTTTTGTAACTCCCTAACTAGTCTATATTTATATCTATACTACATTATAAAGGAGGAGGTATAGGCAAATATGTCCAAATTGTCCAAAGTTAAGATGGTATACCAAGGGTTTCTTTACAATTTTCTAAATTTTACCACTTTTTTTTTCTTAAATGCGTCTAAAGAAGTTCATTTTCATATATAGTGAAAAAAAATTTATACTTAGGTGTCCTTTGTACACATCATTCCCTTATATGTTGGAAGTTAAGGACATATGGTTGAAAAATTTAGATAATGTGGCATGAAAAGTTATAAGAACTTATATGTTGGATCTAAAAAAAATATAGTTTCTTTTCAACGTTTAAACAATGAAGAGAAATGGATTAATTTCATAAACATCGTTTTGATTCAAAGATAATTTCATATACATCGGTTTGCATTCAAAGACAATGGAAGGAGGACGGTGTGTTTTTACACTTTTTCTATAACTTGGTAGACTAACACGGTTACGCTTGTGCATTGTTAAAAAAATATATTTATCTTAACCGTCCCGCAGCAACGCGCGGGTTTTCCAGTAGTTAAATAAATAAAACTCATAATTAATATTTAGAATATATTTTTTCAAATAAAACCTAGTTTAGAGTGAATGATAATTTCAATACGTGTAAGAAATCCTATGCATTTTGGTTAAACAAGCACTAAATCCTATCTGAAGCGTGGGTCGTTATTGGGTGACGTCCCACAAGGTTCAATATATAAGGCTATATGGTATGGAGAGCATCTCTCCCAACTTCCTCAAATGTCATATTAGCGTCACCTCATTTTCTCTCTTTCCTCCCTCAAAGTTCGAAAATGGTTTCCCATAATTCCCTCATTCCCCCTTCCTTTTTTTTATTATATAAAGTTGATTTAAAAAAAAAAATGGGCCAATAGGAATCGTCAGCTAAACGGTGAAAAGTCACCGAGTTCACCGAAAATATGTCGGGGCCGATGTTTCCTGACGCACTGACCTCTACATCAGCTCCCTGAGGGCTTTCCCGAGACCAAACCAAAAGGTCTAAAGCAGAAAGTGTCATCATCATAAAATCATGGGCATTGTATTGGATCAAGAGTTGATTGGCATTTGATCTATAAACTTGTGCATCCATATGATTGTGGACCACTTGATAAATACAGAGTTCACTCTCAAGCTATGGGGTGTGGTCACCCTTCCCCCTTCCTTCCCCTTTGTCCACATCAGCGCCACGTCATTTCCCCCTTTCCCTCCCCCAAACAAAGGAAATGGTTCCCCCTCCTTCCCCCTTCCCCTTTCTTTTTTTTAATTAGTTTTTAAAGTGAAAAAAGACAAAAACTTTTATATATATATATATATATATATATATATATATATATATATAATATTAGTATAGGAAAAAGACAAAATAGAAATCACATATTATCATCGGTGAGAACGGTGTAATTTCCCCGATTGTGCCGATTAACCTTCGGGGGGGCGGTGTTCCCCATCGGCAAGACCCTTCACCTCAGCTGCCGAAGCCCTCCCCCGACCCCATACCCCTCAGCCTCAGAATATTCGGTCTACATCATTATTTTGGAAATATAGTATTAGGTCGGCATTTGGACCCGGCTTTGGATATAAATATAAATATAAATAGACATGTGAAGAGGACACATAGGAGATAAAATTATCGTACGTATTATGAAAGTAAAAATTTATATTCTCGTGGTTCATATGTTATTAAACTCATGCTATATGCTAATTAAACTTATCTATGTTGAGTTTTCTTTTCTATATTTTAATTTCCCTTTATATATATATATATATATATATATATATATATATATATATATATAGGTTTAGGATCCTGTACAAAGTACATTTTTCGTGAGAAGTGTGAGAAGGACTAAGAATTGACATGTAGATATCATGTTTTGGATTTAGGAATGATGTTTTAGGTTGTTTTAACTTGAAAAACACCAAACACAACAATTTAAAACACAATACAATGTATTATAGTCATTAAATTTAAAAAATAGCTAAAACACACTACTTAACGCTTAAAACACACTGCTAATGTTCTTAGCATGGTGTTTTAAGTTTTAAGCCTAAAATACATTGTTTTCGGTTTTTAATTGTTATGTTTGGTGTTTTTATAGGCAAAACAATCCATAACATCACGACTAAGTTCAAAAAATGATGCCTAAGTATCAATTTTTAATACTTCTCACACTTCTCACAAAAAAACCACTTTGTACACGATCTTGACCCTATATATATATATATATATATATATATATATATATATATATAGGAAAGTTAATTTGAGAACACCTATATTTCGTGCGAACCGTGAGAACGGCATCTAAAACCATTCAAATTTAAAATTTCTTTTTACACTTATCTTTATTATTAAAATACAATCCCAAAAACACAATTTACGCATAAAAATTCAAACGTATACGAAAATAATTTGTTTTTACACATGTGTAAATTTATTGTTTATACATGTGTAAACTGTTTCATTTACACATGTGTAAAAAGTTAATTTGAAAGTGTTTTTGTAAGAAAAGATAAATTATTTGGAAAGAAAATTCATTTATTAATGTTGTATTTTGATTATAATGAGGTTTGTATTAAAACAATTGATTTTGATTGATTTTTTTACTTGTTCTCACGGTTCTCACAATATTTAGCGTTCTCAAGATAACCCTCCCCTATATATATATATATAGAGGGAGAGTTAATAGCCATTTTCGTCCCTGAGGTTTGGGCCAGTTTGCCACTCCGGTACAAAAGTTTTTTTTTTTGCAATTCCTTCCCTGAGGTTTGGATTTTTTTGCCAAATTCGTCCTTTTCACTTACCCAGTTAAAAAATCTCGTTAATGTCAGGGGTAGGGTCGTCTTTTTACCTCAGGGACGAATTTGGCATTTAAAATTCAACTTTACCCCACACCCACCCACCCACCCTCTCTCTCTCTCTCTCTCTCTCTCTCTCTCTCTGGCAGAAATTTGTTGAATATTTTTTCCATGTTTGGTTTGGGTTATGGTGGCTTATCGAGCACCGATCAGAACACAAGGATGGTTCTCGGAATTCAATCACAACTGATACAAAGGTTTATGGTTTGGGACTCGATTTGAAGGATGGTTCGATGGTTATAACAGCCAGTTGACAGTCACCATAGCTTGGTGACTGACCGGGTATGATAACAAGAAGACACGACACAAAGATGGTTAGCGAGTGGTTCTTCGTGATAGTCACCCGAACTGAGAAGGGTACCGGGTTACGGGTTGGTTTCTTGACAGTGGATTTATTATTAGAACATGGCTCAGGTTTGACTAATAATAACTGACCGGTGATACTCTCACCTGGTCGGAAAATAACGAGGGGTCCCAAGGGTTCGACTGGTTTATAACGAAACCAAAGAAGGGTTCACCGGTACCATAACCGGTTCAATAAAACAGAAGGGGTGAAGGGGTTCGATCGGGTTTCATAATCCAGACAGAAGAGAGGGTTGTGGTTATCGGATCTAAAGAGGAGGAGGAAGTTACCGGATAGATGGGCGGCGGCGGCCGGTGCTGGTCGTCCGGTCACCTGACCGGTGACCCTGGTTGATGTTGTGTTCGTCGACTTCACACATAAGTGTGTGTGTGTGTGTGTGATGTTTGCCTGCAGGAGGAAACAAGGGAAGAAGGAAGCTTTATATAGGAGAGATAACTTGAGGATAATACCTAGGATTCGGGAGGGAGAGGGAGAGGGGGAGAGAGAGAGAGAGGGGTGGGGTGGGTGGGGTGGGTGTGGGGTAAAGTTGAATTTTAATTGCCAAATTCGTCCCTGAGGTAAAAAGACAACCCTACCCCTGACATTAACGAGATTTTTTAACTGGGCTAGTGAAAAGGACGAATTTGGCAAAAAAATCCAAACCTCAGGGAAGGAATTGCAAAAAAAAAAAACTTTTGTACTGAAATGGCAAACTGACCCAATCCTCAGGGACGAAAATGGCTATTAACTCTATATATATATAGCTAATTTTAAATCCTTATATTTTTAAGTTCGCTTGTATTGCGTTTGAGAAGAATATGCTATTCAACACGGACATAATAAGAAAAAAAAAAGGTTTTAGATTTTTTATAAAGGTTGACCATCTAATAAATAGGTCATGTTTGTTTTAAGCTATTTAATTAATAAGTTACAACTTGATTACAACTCTTTCACATCCATAACCTATTTGACTTGTCTAAATAAATGAGTTAAATAGGTCATATGTTTATTATACAACTTCTGATGTCTCCAGGTTAATTTCAATATCTTTGACACGAATATATATAGATCATGTTCGAGTTAGAGTTTTTGAATATAAAGATATTTAGTAGCCATTTCAATCAGTGGCGGATGCACGATAAAGCTATGGTGGGCCTGTGCCCACCGTGCAGTCTGGCCAAGTGCCCTTATTGCCTCAAAAGTTTTCAGCTTGAATATGACTCAAGTGCCCAAATCAAAGGAAAAGCATTTTTCGATAAAACATGTTAATATGTCTAAAGTCGTTGGATTAAGTAAAACAAAAGAAGAGATATTATAGAGGACCAAAAAGAGAAGAAAATTGAGTTATCCGGTGATCTGGTCAAATGTAGGCATGAGGTTTGAAGGAGAGAACTTCTCAAAAATGAAGTTGGAGGTTGGATTTAGGAAATGGGTGTGCAGAGATGATATAGATGATGATAATGACTTTTTACTTTACAGCTATATCAATTTTTTTATTATTATTATACTTCCTAAACTTTAAGTACTTATTCATATACGGTTTTTATTTGTATACTACTTAAAAAAAATTAGTTGTTATTTTGTTATGACTTTTAATAAACTAGATAAATTTCTGTTTAAGACGATTAATGTGTTTTGCTTCTTTAAATGTTTAATAGGTTATGCTGGATTAAAGTAGTCTTGTTCTTAAATTTGGTCTAACCTGTGAACCCATGAGACGTCATATTTTCAGTCCAATCCTGTTATAAATAGTTAATATAGTGTGGTGTTATCAAACCTTTTACATTAACTTACAAATGGATTTATTTGACTAATCATTGCGATCCAACCATTTTTTCATGCGACTCAATGTTACTAATGAATATGTAATTGAACGTTCTCAAAAGACAAAAACACGTAAATGACAAACGTAATCGAGGTATTTTCATATTATATTTAAATATTTAATGAACTATATATGTTATTTTTTCACAATTCTTTCTTGCCTCACTCATTTTTAGCTAACCTGTATTATGCCCCCCGTACGAAAAAATTCTGTATCCGCCACTGATTCCAATAAAAAAAATATTTTTTGAATGCTTGATTAACTCTACATAATCTTCATTAACTCGAATCCTCATAAGTAGCCATTCTCTTTTCAACAAAATAAGAAACCCACGTTAACTCGAATGCTTGATTAACTCTACATAATCCTCTTAATTATAGCATAAATCTCATCTGGGTCTCCATTTTATCCCCATTTCATGCTTCTTGATCCTCTCTGTTTTCATCTTGTTCCATTGGATTTGTACAAGCAGCTCAAGATTTGTGCAATACAATGGTGATAAAATAGAACAAAGTAACCCTAAGTGGGACAAGACAACAGGAGGAGAAATGGAGGAGAAAAAAAATAAAATTGTGTAGGTGGTGTGTGTATGTTTAGTATATAAATTTGGTATTTTGGGTATATAATTACGTATATGTGTATCAGTAGAAAAGTGGTAATAAATCGATACTACTGAATATCCCGATCCCGAAATACTTATAACTTTGGTATCGACACTGATACCGAAGCACTCGGTACGGTACGGTTTCAATTCAGTATTGGTATCGTATCAGTATCCGGTACCAAATGTTCATTGATGCTTTTTGCAATATTCTAAAAATTAAATATTAACATACTTTAGTGTAATTAAATTTGCATGTTTTACACGCAGGTTGCAACTTTTTCCCCAAACACGTCTGCTCATTACGAGCTTCAGTTTGGGGTTCCAATGGCCGGTGCAATACTTGCTTCACTCAATACGAGCCTCGATCCACCATCATTAGCAACCACTCTTCAAGAATTCGAACCCAAGATCATCTTTGTAGACCACAAATACATTCAAACCGTTATTCAAGCATTCGAGCTATTATCCCAAGAAGCACTAGCACCACCGCATTTGGTTCTAATCGGTGGCAAGAGTTGCAACAACATTCCATCGAACACTCTTAATTATAAGGATTTTATTTCATTAGGGAAATCAGACTTCAAAATCATACGTCCAAATGATGAAAACGATCCAATTTCGATAAATTTCACATCAGGCTCAACTGGGAAGCCTAAAGGGGCTATATATAGCCATAGAGCAGCATATCTAAACTCGTTAGCGATTATATTTAGATATGACATGAAGAAAATGCCGGTTTTCTTGTGGACGGTTGATATGTTTCGTTGCAACGGGTGGTGTTTCCCATGGGCAATGGCAGCATTGGGCGGCACCAATGTTTGCCTTAGAGAAGTAACAACTGAGGTGATCTTTAATTCGATAGTGACACATAAGGTAACACACTTATGTGGTCCACCGACGATTTTAGATAAGATTGCAAGTTTGGAAACAAGTGAACAAGGAGTAGTTCTAACTAGAGTGGATATAATCGTGGCGGGGCCTTTGCCGCCATTGGAAGTTATATCAAAGGTTGAGAAATTCGGGTTTGATGTACACCATGGCTATGGGATGACAGAAGCTCTCGGACCCATGATGGATAGATATGTAAGAACAAGTGACGAGGAGAAAAACTGCCACAATGAACATTTAAAGATAAGATGTCGTGAAGGAATTCATAACATCTTAATGGAAGATATTGATGTGAAAGACCCTGTGACCATGAGTAGTGTACCATCGGATGGGAAGACAATCGGGGAAGTTGTGTTTAGGGGTAATGCACTAATGTTAGGGTACCTTAAAAATATGGAAATGACACAAAAAGCGTTTGAGGGTGGGTGGTATCGGACAGGGGACATCGGGGTTAGAAACCCTGATGGAGATATAGAAATGAAGGATCGTTTGCTAGATAGCATTACCATAAACGGGGAGATTGTGAGCACGATGGAGATTGAGCGAGTTATAAGGGGTCATCCTTTTGTAAAGGAAGTTGCAGTTGTTGGAAAGCCTGATAACTTAGTTGGTGAAACTCCATATGCTTTTGTTACGTTAAAAGATGGATGTTGTTTAACAAGCAATGAAATCACCAAGTTTTGCGAAGATAATTCGTTGCCTCGGAGCATGATCCCTATGAATGTTTGTTTTGGGAATTTGCCGGTGAATTCAATCGGTAAAGTTCATAAATTTGTTCTTAGGGAAAGCGCCAAAGCCATCAAGAGCACCAACGCACATTAAACATTGATAGAAGCTTTGTAGTTTGTATATGCTCCTAGATACATCATTTCCTATGATATTGTCTTCATAAAAACATTGGTCGTAGATGCTTACTATGCATATTTTGATAATTGGAAAAACGTAACGAATAAATAGACGTGTGTTACATCTAAGAAAATAAATCGTGGATCAGTTTTATGGGGTCAAGTTATTCTACACAAGGTAATAAAAATGAGAAGGGTGAGAAGGATACAAAAAACACAATAGATCATGAAATATGACACAATGAGCCACAAAATATAACACAGTGCCAAAAAATATAACACAATGCTGAAGAAAAAAGACACGATGAATTGAAAAAATGACACAATGATGAAAATAAGAAAAAGACAAAATGGTACATGAAAGACACAATGATATAACGCATATTCTAAAACCACAAGCTAAAACCTCAAAAAAAAATGAAGACCTAAAAACTTACGTTGTAGGGTTCGATAAAACGGTTCCAATGACGCTTGAATGAGTTCAATCGGAGTCCGTTTGATACCCTTCCTACGACTTCCTATTTTTCTTTCACTGTGTATTTGATACTAACCCCAGTTTTATGTTAGACCCTCTTAACTTAACTTGTGCCTAATCTCTTGGAATAGTTTCTTAACATGTTAATTGAAAGTCATAAATCTCTAATTATAACAATTCTCAAAGGACTGAGTTTAACCGAAACTAGACTCAATCGCAACCCTTTTAAAGTGATTTTAGGCATTAAATCGAATACCTAGTAACGAGAACTTTGTTTCTTTGGGAAAGACTTGCAAGAAAACTAAGGAGTATCGTTAATCTTTGCCTTGCTGAACGTGATCCTAACCCATCTCACACTCTCAAATTGCATGACATTTGGGTCTTTGTCCTGACCCATCTCACACTCTAATATATAATACAAAATGTCCTGACCGCAACATTGATCAACCTCAACTAGGTAGGACGGGTCCGTGGGGGTATCCATCTTTTTCATCCCTAAGCTCTTTATCTTCCACGTCAATTTCACATAAGGTTTTTTCCATCTCTAAACCTATTATTTATGTAATTCCATCTTTCTCATCCTTGAACACTTCTTAATAGACAATGGAGTAATGAAGACATCACCTAGAGTCGGTGTAAAAGCTAGAACCTTGTTTACTTCTATCCGTCTGCTATAGATTATAATTCATTCATAATTAATTATAAACAAATTAGGTTTCTCTTACCTTGAGTTTTTATTTTTTTATTTTGTTGAAATCAATTTTAATATGCATAACTGATTTTGGGTTATTGATCTATAAACTTTTGTGCGTCCATATGATTAAAGGCCACTTCGTTATGGGAAAATGGCCAAAATAGCCCGTTGACCGTGTATTTTGCACAAATAGCCCTCTCCACCCTCTTTGGAGAGACGGGACACGGCTCCCAACGAGCCTGAACCCTCTTTCGAGAGGCTTCCCATTTCAGCCAACAGAGGACCGCCACGTGTCATTGTTGATCCCGAGACAGACCTTTCTCTCTCCTAAACCCCCTTTCTCTCTCCTGAACCCCCTTTCTCTCTCCTGAACCCTCTTTCTCTCTCTTGTGACGTCTCGGAAGACGCTTCCGGTGACGTCTCGGAAGACGTCTCCGGTGAAGACGAAGAACAAGAAAAAAACAGTAAACTTCGTCGGAGAAGACGGAGAACTCACCGGAGAAGACGAAGAAACAAGAATCAGTACACCAGCAGGGTCACCGGACCGGTGACCGGAACCGGCGCCGCCGCCCTTCTGTTTCCGGCGAACCACCCTGGTCGGCTTTCCGTTCTGGTTAAAGCGAATCAGACAGTCACCGAGTATGGTGACTGTCACCGGTGACCATCTCAGGCCGCCGCCACCTTATCTTTTCCGGTAAGTTACTTCTCCCCAGTTAAGCCCTCTCTTCGTTTATTATAATAATCGGACAGTCACCGGTTTAGGGTGACTGTCGTGCGCCTGCTATAACCCCAAACCATTCTTATGTTCCTGATTTGTATATCGGATAACACAACCCCTTGAACTTGCCCTTCGATTCTCCGGTGAGTTCTCCGTCTTCTCCGACGAAGTTTACTGTTTTTTTCTTGTTCTTCGTCTTCACCGGAGACGTCTTCCGAGACGTCACCGGAGACGTCTTCCGAGACGTCACCGGAAGCGTCTTCCGAGACGTCACAGGAGAGAGAAAGAGGGTTCAGGAGAGAGAAAGGGGGTTCAGGAGAGAGAAATGGGGTTCAGGAGAGAGAAAGGTCTGTCTCGGGATCAACAACGACACGTGGCGGTCCTCTGTTGGCTGAAATGGGAAGCCTCTCGAAAGAGGGTTCAGGCTCGTTGGGAGCCGTGTCCCGTCTCTCCAAAGAGGGTGGAGAGGGCTATTTGTGCAAAATACACGGTCAACGGGCTATTTTGGTCATTTTCCCCTTCGTTATTGTGTAGTTCTTTTTCAACATTTTGGAAATAATTAATTTTGTCGGCATTTGCAACCTGTCTTGCATCGTCTGGACATAGTCAATAGAGAATAGAGATGTGAAGATGACACATATTTGATACATTCATCGTCAGTATTATGAAAGTGAAACTTATACTCGACTCATGCATGGTTCATATATTATTTAGCTTGTGAGATACTAAATAAATTTTTTTTTTAAATTTCCCTTGTATTCTTTTGAAAAAAAATATTCTATTATACAGAGAAAGTATTTGATACAAAGTATCTTAACTTACAAAGTGTAGGAAGCCACTAAAGATGGACACGTGTAAAATGGTGGTTATAATCTCAGAATTCGTTTTCAATAATTAGAAATAGGGATGAGCATACAAGGCCGAATACCGATCCCGTTCTGTACCGAACCGATACCGAACCAAGGGGTTTCGGGATCGGTATCGGTACCCTTATTTATGGATTTTCGGTTTCGGTATTATCGGTATCGGTACGGGATCGGTATGGTATCGGTATTTTAAAGTAAAATACCGATACCATACCGGTACCGTACCGATACCGAACCGATACCGTACCGTACCGTATGTGTTCGGTATCGATATCGGTATTGGTTTTTTGGACTTTTCGGTATCGGTATTGTCGGGATCGGTATCGGTTCGGTACCGATACCGTCCCGAGCTCATCCCTAATTAGAAAGGTATTATAGACTTTTTCGACGTCCATTAATCACGTTCTAATTTTGATAGAAATATCAATCCTTGTTTTATCGTTAATTAGAATTCAATTTTCGTAACTGCTTTCACAATCTTCCTTCATTATTTGTCACCCAATTCAAAACTCTAATCACAGTGCATAATTCGATCAATTTTTTTTTAGATTTTTATATTCAATTGAAGATTTTATCGTCACGTTCAGTATGTTGCTCTGTTTTTTTTTTCATTTAATCGTAATCTTATTATGCATTTTAATTGTGTATCAGATGCAAACAACGAACTAGAAACCATAATCAGAAAAGTATATCTTGTGGTTGATATTGATAACCTAAACTTTTCAAGGTTAATTTTCGTGTTTTTCATATATTTTTGAAGATAATACAGTTCACCAGAGGCTGATAGATATCTGTTTTTATATTGTAGATATAATACAGGAAGTTTCACATAATGCTGATGAAGAAGACTGTGAGAGGTTTGATTTCATGGCTGAACATAGAAGGATTCAAGGTAATTGTGGTTTTTAAGATGTTACAGTTAAAAACGAAGAAGAACAAAAAAAATGAACAACAACAAGATGATTATGAAGACAATGAAGATCAAGGTGATGAAGAATGAGTTCAACATACAAAGTGCATTTTAAGGTTTTCTAAATGCGTTTTAGTTTTATTGAACATTGATAAAAGTATTATTATTAACTACTGATGAAAGTCAAACCAAATATCTAATTAATGAAACTACTAATTACTGTTGGTTGATAACTTCTGATGAAGTGTTTGTAACTACTGAAGAATAAGTTAATAACTACTGCTGAGTCAAACCACTGATGGCCTAACTTTTGATGAGCAAACTACTGATGAAAATTAATACAAATACGTTTTATGGTTTTATAAATGCGTTTTACTTTTTGAACATTGATACTGTGTAATATGTAAATGTGTTTTATGTTATTCCAAGGTAATTTGAATAATATCAATATATTAGATGCATTTTAGTATATTGTACGTGCGTTTTATGTTTGGAAATCATTATCATAACATTTTTAATAACATTCCTTGTTTTTCATCTTCAAAATTAAACAAATAACAATGAACAGATACATTCACATGAAATCATGTTGCAAAGCAAGTAGATGCGGTTTATAAAAACGTTATAAGTGTTTTATGTTTTTATAATGGCAGTTGAATATTATCATTTTTTATAACATGCGTTTTAGTGATTTATAAGTATGTTTTATGTTTTTACAATGATAGTTGATTGCTATCAATTTTATAACATGCGTTTTAGTGATTTATAAGTGTGTTTTAGTGTATTATAAATGTGTTCATTAACATAGCATTTGATTATAATACTCACAGATATAAAGGTGTGTTTTGGTATATTATACATGCGTTTCAACAACATCACAATCTTAAATCATTACAATCACAATATACATAAAACGTGTTAATAATTTATATTAAATGCACGATCAAAACATATGTTCTATAATATTCAACCACAAACATATTCAATCATCTTATTCTTCTTCTTTCATAAACATGCATCTAAATTTTGTTTTTATCACATTCATAAACTGTATTCTGTACAATCGAAGGCCTGTCATTATTCTTTTTGCTTTTTCGTTCTTTTGCTTCATCTGTTTCATATAAATGTAATTTTGCTTCTTCGTTCTTTTGCTTCATCCGTTTCATCATTAACGATCACTACTAGAAAAATACCCCTATCTTGACGCGCATTGCGCGTCATAAAATGGTGTTTATGACACACAAAAATGTGTCAAGGAAGAACATGTCATTAAATTTTTATGACATGCAAGCGCGTGTCATCCTTTAATGACACGCGTTAATGACACTCTTTTATGACACGTTTTTTTGACACGCATTTATGACACGCTTTCATGACACTCTTTAATGACATACATTCTTGACACGCATTTATGACACTCATTTTGCATGTCATGGTTTTTTTTACCTAAATTTTTTTTTTCTACAAAATGACTAATATCCCTGAATTTATATTTATAATTAAAAAATCAATAAATTTGATAATAAAACTGCATATATTATATATGCCACACAAAAAAAAAAAAACCATTACAATCATTTGTCGAATCCTACCACAAGTATTAACGGTTACAAAAACATTGTGTCAATACATTACGTTAGTCGATCTAGACCTAAACATACAGATCACTTGAAAATGAAGGTTGCGGCATAACTTGACCATTCTTCATGGATAAAATTAATATCCACATCCGTGTAAACATCCACTCCTCCCCCAACCTACGCAATAAAACACACAGTTAATTGTGTGAAAGCTGATACAAATACTCATGTAATTCAATGGCAATTATTAGTAGTATCTGTGTTGTTTTTCACAATTAAATGGTGATATTAAGAAATAATCACACCACATTGTGTCACAGATATATATAAAATGAACCTAAATTGTCTCACATTGTGTCACACATTATCCTAGAAGCATGTTTATCCTGCAAGCATGTTTATCCCCCGATAGTAAAACATTCAAAAACATTTAAAAAAGGGTCATGAAACTCACCTCAAAGCGTAGCAAACAAGCAACTCCTAATCCAAACCACAATTTTGTTTCTAACAATACTGTATATACGAATAGCTAGTTTAGCAAACATTCTAAGTCTTTCCAAAATTATTCACCAAACTTTATTCGACTTAGTTTAAATAAAAAGATTAAGTTTACATAACCGCTTACCTTATGGACCCATTGGTGACCATGACGAGTGGTTAAATTTTAGACCCATTGTAATTTTGTCTCTCAAATTTCTAGAGAGCCCTTTTGCATAGTTAATAATTAAAAAAAAAAACTTTAAAAAAAAAGTTGGGATTCATAAACATATGAAAACAAATGCAGGACTTGAGAAACCAGCTCAGTTTAATGACAAAGATAGGTTTATATATCATACCTTGGTTATAATGCAGTCACAAGCACCCATCCATTTCTGCATTTGTGTCTCAAATCCTCTGATCTATAAAAAAAAAAAACCATTAAAAGGTGCAAATAGATGGATCAGATAACAGGTTAATATTTGGTCCTTTTTGCATTCATGGAAATGGATCAGCTTAGGTTGGCTGACCCAGTTTTGTCCACTTTTTTTATGTTCATATAAACAACAATCAGTGTGTCAAGTATTATGTATGATCACAAAATTGATGCAATTTAAAATGAGCCTATATTTTATAAAATAAAATGAGTTAGGTGTTTCTGGATTAAAAATATGTTTTTTTTTTGTGCATCTTTACAAGTATGACTTGTTTCCCTTTTCGCCAAACTTTTGGAGTATACTTGTTTGAACCATTATAGACATATTTAACCCAAACCGACCCACTCAAACGTTAATGGACCTAGCTATGCCTAAACTTGAGCAAAACTAACACAGGTTTTTTCTTTATTTGCAGTGAGCTTACCGATAATACAGCTCCAACTGGAAGTGTCTGATGATGGGGTTGTATAGTTACAGTCACTGGAGGGACTGGAGGGAGATCCTGTAATCAAAAGGTTACAAGTCAATGTATTACATGTAAAATTAAGTATAATGCACAAAGAGGGTGTTTGGATCTGCATTTTCACACATCAAGTTGCGATAATAACTATCTTGTTCTTATATAAGGCAATTCTAATTCCGACTCTGATTATCATATGTCTGGATAATCAATTTCATATCATCCTCAGCATAACTGGTCATCAATTAACATATACCAAATTTACTAGTGGGACGACTCAGATCAACCAATTTAGCCTTGCTAATCAAATGATGGTAGGAAAATAACTTCAAATGGAAGGAATTGATATTCAGAAGGTCTTACAGATGAAAGGAGATCAAACTCGGCTCTGGAAGGATCCTTCATTCAGGCATATCCAATTTTATCAATAATTCACAAACCATTTAAAAGGAAAAGAATTGTGTGGTATGTAACAGGTTGAAAATGACAGAGACCCGGATTAAAATATACTCATGGAGGGGAAAAAGGACAGTTTTGAATTAGGTTGAACAACTGGAACTACAAGACTAAATGGAGTTGTTCGAAAATTATAACTTATCAGAAAAAAATGACTTAGGGAACTGGGAGGCAAACTCATCAGTAGACTTTACAGTTAAGTCTAACAAATCGATAATAAATGATTATATCTCCTTAAACAACCTCTTGACTAGACCCTACGGGATTAAATGGATAATAATAAAAGTCCTATGCTTTGTTTGGGGGGCGTTTCAAAACTGTATTTCCTTACATGGGAAGAATGGGTTCAAAATCCTAAAGGCTGTAGATAAAGATAATATTTTTATTGGTGTTGAGGATCAGTCCTCACATCCACATATTGATAATGGAGGTAGCTTTGTAATTTTCTACCGGTTAATATTAGTTTGCTACAAATTAAACCGGGAGATCCGCTAGTAGGACGACCGAGAGGCTTAGCTGATTTCTTCAAAGAGGCGGGAACAATGTCAGATGGAAGATTCAAATCAGTTCTGAGGAATTCGATCCTATCGTTGGTCAAATACCAGTAGTAATGCATCCAAGAGAACGCCTCCTTCACATACTCCTTTGACTTGAAGCTCTACATGAGTTAATCACCTGCAGATTTGGAACATCGATTTCCGGATGATTCGCCAAATTGTAATCCTTCTTAGCAAAGCACACTCCATCTGTTCACCAATTAATACGTTTCAAGTTTAAAAAAACATGAAATAAAGCTATAAAGTATAAAACGCTGGATAAAATTTTTAAAGATATTTAATATGTATATTAAACAAAAAATAAATAAATACAAAAATGTTGATATTTCCCCGCTATCAACCATATAGGGACACATGAGCACTAAGCTACGCTATTCGCTATAGCGGGCGCTATGGACGCAATCAACAACTATAACCATAAACGTTTGTAAATTACATTAATAGAGAATCCGAGACCTTGAAGTCAACCAATTAATATGTTTCAATAAAAGTTAAATCACTATGAACAACATGATATATAAACATTAATCTAAACCTTGAAGTATATTAATTAATATGTTTTAATAACAGCTAATCACTATGAACATCATGAAATCTAAATAAACATGAGTAAATTACATAAACCAAGGGAAATTTAAACCTTGTAGTATTCCAACTAATATGTTTCAATAACAATTAACCATTGTAAAGAACAAAAATAAGATCTATAAAAAAAAGAGTAAAAAATTAGGGTTAGAGATAGACCTTGAAAAAGGTATTTGGAGATGGCCTTACCGTTCTTGACAGGGATGATCTGAAGAAACAAGCAATAAAGATATTGAGATGATGATTAGAGTAGTTTAATTGTTAATGGAAGAGGAAGAAGATGCTAGTTTAATTGTGAATGTGTTAGTGTGTGTATATGTTGGGAATTAGGTTTAAAAAGAGAGCAGGGGGCGGGATAAGATGGGAGAAAAAATTAATAGAAATTGAGAAAATATTTATGACACAAAATAATGACACGTGATATCTTATACCGTCGTGTTTTTGTTTTCTTGACATTAAATTCTTGACACACAAAAATGCGTGTCATTAATTAACAAGATTTTCAAATCCATGACAGTTTTTTAATGACACACGTTTTTGCGTGTCATAAAAGACTGTGTGTCATAAAACACGTGTCATGGTAGGTATTTTTTTCAAGTAGTGGATCTATAATGATTGTTTATTGCTTGATCGCCGTTCACCGATTTCGTTGAATAGATGCTCTGTTTTCTTTTTTTTTTGTTTACAGAGTATGATGTTTATGGAGTTTTGAGTTTGTGATTTCCACAATTATAGAACATCATAATAACTGTCCATTAATGAGATGATTTGGGCGCGATGATTATAAAAAATCATATTATTATAGCAGTAATTTGTCTAAGTTTCCCTTGATTCGTTAATGTGACAACCGGTAAAAATCCAGGTACTATCCGTACGAGTATAATAACTATAAATATGATTGCATATTATGTGTTAAATTTAATTTTACTATAATTAAAGAGATACAATTGGGAATGAATATTGTTGGAACTTTATTGGGAATTTTAGTAGTCCCGTGTCACATAGTGATAAATTACCGTATTAAACCTACTTGGTCCAAGATTTCTCCTATAAATAGAAAACTTCATCTTCTTTACAATGGATCCGAAAATCATCACTTGTACTCAAGAGCTAGATTAGCAATGATTATTGTAACACTTTGTAATCTCCAAAGTAATAGACAATCGGCTCTTTACAGTGGACGACTGGATGTAGGTCATTAACGACCGAACCACTTACATTCTTGTGTTCTCGCTTTTACCACACACACACACTCATCTTTACTTTACAGTTTTGGTTCTACCTCCAGTGTGCGAAAAGGGTTGTTCCTAGGTAAACAAAGGTATTAACCACACGGTGATTAGTATTAATCACCGTTATACTCGTTGTTTATTCATTGGCGCCATCCGTACTGGCTAGAACTTACTTCTTTTTCATCCTTTAACCCACCCACATGGCTGAACCCAACCCGAACACTGCTACTGCCAACCTAACCGACGACCTTGAAGTCCAACTCGGTGGGAACTTGTAACACCCCAACCGATGGCGGAATCATCGAGGTGTCATGTAGTGACGATTGTTCAAAAGCACATGGTACTAAAATGTAAATATATTATTAAATAATCCAAATTGTCTTACATGGAAACGAAAAATACAAAGTCTGAATGAAACATAAATATTGAAATAACTTATTAAAAATCAAGCACTAAAAGTCCCATGCTATAGTACTAGATCAAACTGCACCTGAAACATGTACAAAATAGGTTTGGTCAACATAAGAAATGTTGGTGAGCATTCCTAGTTTTAATACATATAGTAAGTTGAAAATGATATACAATTCAAGTGCAAGCTACAGTGCAAATATGTAAACTATGTATCATACAAATGAGCGAAATCAATCCTGTGACTGTATAATGTACTAAATGAACGGCGGTGTACTTATCCAATAAATGGATAAAAACTTAACAATGACCATGGATTCTCCGATGAAAAAGGGGGAGAATCAACCTAGGCGGGTTGTCAATCCAATAACGCTATCCAATGTTAAGGTCGGCTTGTACAATGTTAATGATTTCACTAAGTACAAATGTATTATACATGTACTGTCTAAGCATAAAACACGTTTGTAAGCAAATGCACATAGTACTAGAATTGTATTTTAAAAATGTGAACTTGTATTTGTAATTTGTATAAGTGTACATGTAACACCCCAAAAATGAATAAAAGCAAAAAGGGGATAGGAAATACTCACAGTTTGCGTAAATAACTTGAAATTCTACCGAACAACGTAATTTGAATTGAGATTATCCCAAAGGGTTAACCTAAAGGAATTGATAATGTGTAAGGGCAATGATTCTAGGATACAAGTAATTCTAGGGTTCCTCATTTTGGGGATATGTAATTGTTCAATTATTAATTAAGTAAATTGTTAATAAATAGGAGAAATTCGGTAAATAATTTAAATAAAAGATTATTGTAGGTTTTTGATTTAAGATGGTCATAGTATAAAAATAATTTTTATAAAATTATTTCCTCAAGAATTAATATCTAAAAATATTAGAATTAAAGAAACTTCAACTTAAAATTTATATTTCTTTTCCAAATGAACAGAAATAATTTATGTAAAATTTTGGGATAAAAATATTGAAAAATGAATTTATTATGATTTATTTATGGTTTAAAATAAGAAAAATCAATTAAAAATATAAAACGAACGATTTTTCTGGAATAAAATTATTTCTGAAATTTTTATTTCTATACAAGTTTAGAATAATTTTTGTGGAATTTAATAAAATCGTTTAGATATTTTTATAGAATTTTACAATTATAAATGAATAAACTTGTAATATTTATAATATATATTAAATAAATTATTTTTGAAAAACTAAAAGTTGGATAATAAACTTTATCCTCAGAATAACTCAAAATAATTTTTGTAGAATTTATAAACCATGTTTAGTATTTAAAATCTATTTTTAAAAATAATATTGATTATCTAGGTATAAAAGAATCTCAAAAAAAAGATTGCATGTGCCAAGGCTCGAACCCGAGTCCTTGGCCGGTTCCTTGGTTTTAAAATCACAAGCCAGACCAACTGGTCTGACCCTGAGAACGAATAATTTTGGGTTCTAATTAATTATATAGGTTATCTGATTTGTTTGGAAAAAAGAAAACAAAAAAAAAAGGAGGCCTGAGGGGATCGAACCCCTGACCTTCGCTGGTTCAGTTTTAAAGCTGCAGAGGAACACCAACTGGTCTACTGATCAGTTGGTGATATGTTCAATCGTTTTTACATTTAAATACTTGTCTGCAGGTTAGTTTATCCCCAATTCAATACTTATGAACCCTAGTTTTTTTCAATAACGTTAATTAGCAAGTAATAGCCCCTAAATCTTTGGGGCTATTGTTCGTATAGTGCTGAATAATAAAACCCATAAAAAAATGGTACTTACAATGCGATTAATGGTGTGAACGAGCGGGTCAACGAACACGACAAAAAGACTCAAAATTTGCAGATTTAGGAGGTATTTTAGGATGAATTGAGTATGGAGGTTTGTTTTTTGGTGCATTGAGCTTGAATGGGAGGTATCAATTGATACTAATTCCACGATTTCATAAATTTAGAAGTTTTGACCCACATTGATTATAATACGCGTAATTGGTATAAAATTGGTATGTTTTAACTATAATTTGGCGTGGGGAATACTCTAGGGTGTCGGTGGGATCATTACCATAAACGAATTGAAACAAAAATGCGGATTGAAGCTTGAATTGGAAAGGATTGCTCGTAGTTTGACTTTCCATAAGTCAACAGCACGTTTTCAGCAACCTTTATATATAACTCGCGTAGGATATGGAACAAATATAACATGTAGCTCAGCTGGTTGTGTTGTGTGTGATAAACCTTGAACCGGTTTGGGACGCGGGTTCGAATCCCGTCCCAAACATTTATTTTTTTAGTAATTATTCTTCTATATTTATATTGTTATAAGCATATAGTATGATTATATAAACCCGAATATGTCACAAAATATTTTTTTTTGAACGTACGGAAATGATAAAATGCAACGTTATATTAATTGAAGTTTCAACGTACATAGAAATGTTAAAATAAATACGAAAAGTGACAGATGTCACAGCATCCCCTACTTTTAGAAATTTCGTCCCGAAATTCCTTCAAGTGGTAGTTTCTGGAAAAAGATGAGGATACTTAGACATCATTTGGTCCTCATGCTCCCAAGTAAACTCTGGGCCTCGTTTGGATTCCCAACGAACTTTGACAATTGGAATTCGGCTTCGCTTAAGTGTCTTGACATCTCGATCCATAATTTCTACAGGTTTTTCTATGAAGCGCATCGACTCGTCAATCTGGATATCCTCTAAAGGAACATGAAGGTTATCTTCAGCCAAACACTTCTTTAGATTAGAAACGTGAAACGTTGGATGGACATTGCTGAGCTCTGGTGGTAAATCGAGCTTGTAAGCTACCTTCCCAATTCGCTCAAGGATCTTAAAAGGGCCTACAAACCGAGGTGCAAGTTTCCCTTTCTTTCCAAATCGAAATATACCCTTCCAAGGTGAAACCTTGAGAAGTACCATGTCTCCGACTTGAAATTCTAGAGGCTTGCGTCTTTGACGGCATAACTTTTCTGTCTACCTCGAGCAACTTGCAAATTTTCACGAATGCGAAGAATTTTGTCTGTCGTTTCCTGTATTAGCTCGGGGCCGGTGATTTGTGTTTCGCCAACCTCGCTCCAACAAACAGGGGAACGACATTTGCGACCATAAAGTGCCTCAAATGGTGCCATGTTAATACTGGAATGGTAGCTGTTATTATACGAGAACTCAACCAAAGGTAAGTGCGTGTCCCAAGTGCCACCAAAGTCGATGATGCACGCTCTAAGCATATCCTCCAATGTTTGGATGGTCCATTCAGTTTGACCATCCGTCTGTGGGTGATAAGCCATGCTAAGATTTAGTTGAGTACCAAGTGCGGATTGAAATGTTTGCCAAAAGCGAGAAGTAAACCAACTATCACGATCGGAAATAATGTCCAGAGGAATACCATGACGACTGACAATCTCATTGATATAGATTTTAGCCAGTTTCTCAGCTGTGTAGGTCTCACGGATGGGGAGAAAGTGAGCAGATTTGGTCAATCGATCGACGATGACCCAGATACTGTCATGCCCACGAGTGGTGCGTGGAAGTTTCGTAATGAAGTCCATAGCAATGTTCTCCCACTTCCACACTGGAATTTCTGGTTGCACAAGTAAACCAGATGGACGTTGGTGCTCAGCTTTGACTTTGGAGCAAGTAAGGCATTTAGCCACATAAAGAGCTATGTCCTTTTTCATACCGGGCCACCAATACAAGGTACGCAGATCCTGATACATCTTATCAGCACCAGGGTGAATGGAGTAACGAGACTTGTGAGACTCGTCCATGAGGAAGGTACGCAGGTTGTCACGATCAGGAATCCAAAGACGGTTCATGAAGTAAAGTAAACCATGTTTGGTTTCCAACTGATTTTCGGCTCCGCACGACATTTCATCGTACATGTTGCCTTCAGTAACAGAGACATGTTGGGCTTCAATGATGCGGAGTTTGATATCAGACTGGACCTGGGCACAATAAAGCTGGGCATGATCTTTACGACTAAGGGCATTGGCTACAACATTCGCCTTGCCAGGATGGTAGCGAATCTCACAGTCATAGTCGTTTAACAACTCGACCCATCGTCGTTGACGTATATTCAGATCTTTCTGGTTGAAAACGTGTTGAAGACTCTTGTGGTCGGTGAAAATCACACATTTTGTACCATATAAATAGTGCCTCCAAATCTTAAGTGCGAAAACGACCGCTCCGAGTTCAAGATCATGGGTAGTATAATTTTTCTCATGGGTTTTCAGTTGTCGCGATGCATATGCTATAACCTTGCCTCGTTGCATGAGAATACAACCAAGACCTTGGTTAGAGGCATCGCAATAAACCACGAAATCCTCATTGCCGTCAGGTAAAGTGAGGATTGGAGCATCACACAGTTTCTGCTTCAATGTTTGGAATGCTACTTCTTGACTGGGTCCCCATACATATGGTTTATCTTTATGGGTTAAAGAAGTGAGCGGTAAGGCAATCTTGGAGAAGTTGAGAATGAAACGACGATAATAACCCACTAGACCAAGGAAAGAACGAACTTCCGTGGGAGACTTGGGTGTAATCCAATTTTTAACGGCCTCAATCTTAGCTGGATCCACGTGTATTCCCTTATCACTGATAATGTGTCCCAAAAATTGAACTTCCATAAGCCAAAATTCGCACTTGGAAATTTTGGCATACAATTGTTCATTCTTCAAAAGACTCAAAATTTGTCTAAGGTGTTGTTCGTGGGCTGATTTGGTTTTGGAGTAAATGAGTATATCATCAATGAAAATGATTACGAATTTATCCAAGAAGGGTTTGCACACGCGATTCATGAGATCCATGAAGACAGCAGGTGCATTGGTTAGTCCAAAAGGCATAACCATGAACTCGTAATGACCATAGCGTGTACGAAAAGCTGTCTTTGGAATATCGTCTTCATGAACTCGAAGTTGGTGATATCCAGAACGAAGATCGATCTTTGAGAAGTAAGTCGAACCTTGAAGTTGATAAAAAAGATCATCAATGCGGGGTAATGGATAACGGTTTTTAATGGTGAGTTTTTTAAGCTCCCGATAATCAATACACATTCGGAAAGATCCATCCTTCTTCTTTACAAATAAGACTGGAGCTCCCCAAGGTGATGAACTGGGACAAATGAAGCCCTTATCTGCCAACTCTTGAAGTTGACTCGCAAGTTCTTGCATCTCAGAATGTGCAAGGCGATATGGGGATTTTGCAACGGGTGTGGCACCAGGTACAAGGTCAATTCGAAATTCAACAGGACGCACCGATGGGAGTCCAGGTAAGTCATCAGGAAAGACTTCTGGAAATTCACGAACAACAGGAACATCTTGAATACTCTTGTCTTTATCTTTCTTTTCCACGACATGGGCCAAGAAAGCCACGTATTTCTTACGTAGATATTTTTGTGCTTGAGTGCAGGACATGAGTTTAAGACCACTGGACGGTTTTTCACCATAAACCCGTAAAAAGTCACCCGATGTGAGAGGAAACCAAATAAATTTTTCAAAGCAGACAACTTCAGCATGGTGTTTAGAAAGCCAATCCATACCCACGATGACATCAAAACTACCCAATTTCATGGGTATGAGATCAATGGAGAAATCATGCTCGTTAAGACTAAGAGTACAACCCTGAATGATGGAATCGATTGAGATGGGGTTTCCATCCGCGACCTCGACGGTGAAAGGCGCTCCTAATCTAGAGCGAGTGTGAGATAGTAAAGGTTCGAATGCTAATGACACAACTTTTATCCGCACCAGTATCAAATAAAATCGAAGCATAATGACCATCAAGTAAAAACGTACCATTCACCACATCATTTGTTTCCTGGGCTTCTATTGCATTGATGTTGAAAGCCCTACCACGAGCCACTGGGTTTGTTGTACGGTTTGCTGGGACAAGAGCTGGACACTGATTTCTGAGGTGGTTTGGATCACCATAATTGAAGCAAGCTCGACCATATGTTATGGGTTGTGGGTTTTGGCGAGCTGGTTGAGGGTTGGCTGGCTGAGGGTTAACTGGTTGAGAGTTGATTGGTTGAGGTCTAAACACTGAACGACATGTGGTAGTTACATGACCATACCTACCACAGGTGGTACAGTGGCGACAAGGAAAATTTGAGGGGTGATGGTACTGACAGGTAGCACATTTGGGTAAGTTTCCCCCATAAACCTTCTTGACAGGAGGAGCCTGGACCATTGGAGCCTGGGTTACTGGGGCTACAACGACATAGTTTTTACTTCTGAACTTCCGCTTCCTAGAGTTGGAACCGGTATTGTCTACAGCGACTCTTGATGATTCAGTAGTAGGGGTGGGGGTCTTCTCAGCTGGTTTCTTAGTTCCTTTCCTAACCAGATTTCCCTTTTTCACGTGCTTGTCAGTCAAGGAGGCTGGAAGCTGGATGACTTCTTCCACCGTAGTGGGTTTGCTTCCTGTGACTACGTCTTGAATCAGGTCAGGTAATCCCTCGATATATTTTTCGATTGCTCGAGAGACCAGGGTAACCATGTGTGGAACCAATATGCTGAGTTCATAATATCGAGTGTTGTACGCAAGATTTTCACCACTGTCTTGTTTCAACCCATGGAACTCTTCCTCTAGTTTCCTGATTTCGTTCCTAGGGCAGAATTTGGCGATCATGAGTTCCTTAACCTCAGCCCAAGACAAAGATAAAGCAACATCAGCGCCCCAATTGCGCTTTTCACCATTCCACCAAGTTAGCGCCCCCTTTTGAAGGACACTGGTAGCATAGCGAACGCGGAGTTCATCAGGACACTCGCTGTTCACAAAGGTGCTCTCCATACTTTCAAACCATTGGAGGAGGCCAGTAGCACCCTCCTCACCAGTGAATTTTGTGGGGTTGCATGAGTTAAAGTGTTTGAAAGTGCACCGAAACTGAGTCGCACCCTCTGTGTTGGTACTGTTACTATTCTGGGTTAACTCACTGACAAGATTTGGGATCACTGCAGCAATTTGCTCAGCGACTAGAGATGCGAGGCGACGATCAGAACGTTGTCCAGAAGCACGAACAGTGCGTTGGCTAGCATCACGGAGCATGCTGCGTGCAGACATCTACAAAGCAGCAATTGAAATAATCATGAAATTGTAAGTGTATAATTGTACAAATGATTATGAAAGTATGAACTTGTAAGCAATATATGAAAATCATGAGATATTGTATATGAAACAAGTGTATTTTTGAAAAATTTGCATTAAATGCTTGGATTGCCCTTGTCTAGCTGTAAAGCCCAACAAGAATGTTGACTTTTCAAAGGAATTGAACCCAATGGTGATCAAAGAAGACATGCTTTAGCCTATAAGTGGACACTCACTCCAGGAATCCCCATGTAAGCATAACAGGTCCGTCATTGGATTTATGCGCTATGCTTGCCTATGCCAGAAAACCCAGTGTACAGGCATCCACCCTTCCAGATTGCACGTGTTCCTATCACACTTATTAAAGCTCAACAACTTTGAAGGAACAAAATAAGAGTAGGCATTATGCCTAAGAGTGTCTTCATGAAAGGTACTGCTCCCGCTCCATGATGATGTAGTCTTTCCACTCCTTGTAGGAAACCATCTCTATGCACCATGATGAAAGATGAAGAGAAATGGAGAAGAAGGGAAAGATAGAGGGAGGAAAGTAGAGAGAAATGAAGGGAATGGTAATTTAGGAAATATAATGCATGAAAGTTGAAGTACGGTTATAGTCTAGGCCATTTCATCTAATAACCTAGTTCCCTATAACCATGACCCTGATACCAATCTGTAACACCCCAACCGATGGCGGAATCATCGAGGTGTCACGTAGTGACGATTGTTCAAAAGCACATGGTACTAAAATGTAAATATATTATTGAATAATCCAAATTGTATTACATGGAAACGAAAAATACAAAGTCTGAATGAAACATAAATATTGAAATAACTTATTAAAAATCAAGCACTAAAAGTCCCATGCTATAGTACTAGATCAAACTGCACCTGAAACATGTACAAAATAGGTTTGGTCAACATAAGAAATGTTGGTGAGCATTCCTAGTTTTAATACATATAGTAAGTTGAAAAAGATATACAATTCAAGTGCAAATATGTAAACTATGTATCATAGAAATGAGCGAAATCAATCCTGTG
This sequence comes from Ambrosia trifida, assembly GCA_028751855.1. Lineage (NCBI taxonomy): Eukaryota > Viridiplantae > Streptophyta > Magnoliopsida > Asterales > Asteraceae > Ambrosia > Ambrosia trifida. The sequence goes on from CM054129.1 coordinate 81,642,148, forward strand.
ACTGTATAATGTACTAAATGAACGGCGGTGTACTTATCCAATAAATGGATAAAAACTTAACAATGACCATAGATTCTCCGATGAAAAAGGGGGAGAATCAACCTAGGCGGGTTGTCAATCCACGATTTCATAAATTTAGAAGTTTTGACCCACATTGATTATAATACGCGTAATTGGTATAAAATTGGTATGTTTTAACTATGATTTGGCGTGGGGAATACTCTAGGGTGTCGGTGGGATCATTACCATAAACGAATTGAAACAAAAACGCGGATTGAAGCTTGAATTGGAAAGGATTGCTCGCAGTTTGACTTTCCATAAGTCAACAGCACGTTTTCAGCAACCTTTATATATAACTCGCGTAGGATATGGAACAAATATAACATGTAGCTCAGCTGGTTGTGTTGTGTGTGATAAACCTTGAACCAGTTTGGGACGCGGGTTCGAATCCCGTCCCAAACATTTATTTTTTTGGTAATTATTCTTCTATATTTATATTGTTATAAGCATATAGTATGATTATATAAACCCGAATATGTCACAAAATATTTTTTTTGAACGTACGGAAATGATAAAATGCAACGTTATATTAATTGAAGTTTCAACGTACATAGAAATGTTAAAATAAATACGAAAAGGGACGGATGTCACAGAACTCAAGCACTCCGGCCACTATCACCAAACAGACCACAACACGTACTCAGAAGCCAGTCTTTGAAGTACGTGACGTGGAAAGTGAGGATGACAGCGGCAACACTTCTGAGGAGGACCACAACGCGTCTGCCAGAACGCCAAAAGCACCTCTAAGTATCAGTGGATGCTATAGAAACATGCGAAGAAAAAGGGCAAAGCCCTAACTTATGACTCTCCGCCTAGAAGGAGTCATAAAGACAAAAAGACTAGTAACCGACGTGAAGGTCATAGTGGGGGGCATGGCGGAAACGCCGATGCTCGGGGCTACGCCAAACCACGGGGTGAACCAGATGGCTACGAGTCGTCTAGAAGTGACTCAGACAAAAACGTGGATGACGACTTGGTCAAGCCATACCGACCAAAGTCATTTGTGGAAAAGTCCAAGTTCGTCGCTCGCATCGCGATGGCGAGCATTCCGAAGAAAGTCAAACTCCCCAGCAGCATCGGCAAGTATGATGGCCCGCGTGACCTAGATGACCACATTCATGACTTTGAGTGTGCGGGGATGTCGGTTAACTGGCCGGTCCAAGTTTGGTGCCATCTCTTTGCCCATTGCATGACTTTGTTTAAATGAACCTCAACATCATTGATGCAGTTTTGAATAAGTTGTTACAAAATTGTAAATGCGTTGTCTCAGGCTTTATGTATAAATCTAAAGCAAGGGAAGATCGACACCCCTTTTTAATTTTATCTGGGCGTGAAATAAATGGAAATTCACCACAACTTTTAATTTGTATCCGGATGTAAAAGAAAGAGAAATCACCACCACTTTTTATTTATGACTTTCTTGCATAAACTTTCACTTACTTGATCTTTGAGTTGTTGAGAAATTAGCCATTTGTCATTTTTCTTAGAAAACAATAATAAATATATAAATAACATAAGTGCATTTGGATAGTCATTTGTCATATCTTAAATCCTTAACCCACAATACATTACAAGTGGACGATTGGTAAACGGGCAACAAGTTGCGCCGCCACCCCCTTTTGGATAGCAAAACCTACTCTATTAAAAATAAAACTTTAGTCCCCGGCTGTCGAGCAATTACTACGTGTCACCTTTTGCACTCGATCTAGAGACCAGATGGCTTCGGGGGCAAGGACCCCAAAGGTATAAAAAGCGAAGGGTACAGAGACATGCTGGTTTTCTAGGCAAGCGTTTTCATGTTTAGCGACTTTCATGTGTATATGTATTATTATAATTATACCTAGATGATGTTGTCTCAACAATTGATTCAATATACTTCATGACCAACTTGCATTATGCCCTGAGCCTAAATGAATTCCATCAACATGTTAAGCCAACCAGATTGAATCTTTCATGAGCCTTCAAATTTGAAAATGTTAAAAACTACAACTCTTGTAAGTCTACTCTCACAAGGTTATAAAGATTCATATAATGGAAAATCATAAATTTCTCAATCAGTTATAATATTAAACATAGGACAATCAACAGTATAAAGATTTTACCAGCACAAAAAATAAATGAAAAGACTTACTTAAGAACGTGTTGGTCTCCTGCAAGTTGTATATTTTCAGAGAACAAAAACAAGCATACCATCAGCAGGTCCTAACAACTGACAATTTACAGTTGGGATGTTGTGGTTACACTACTGGAATTGCATAGAAGTGAGCTTGGTGATGATGTATTGAAATCACTATTCAATTGAATGAGATTTAAAAACTACAAAGACAAAAATAACATATAAGTTAGTAATTAACCATATACAAACTTGTTCAAATGAGATCAAAACACTTAAGAATCACTTTTGTAATATTATAATTCAACAGAGTGCATAAACTCTATAGCGAGGCATAAAGTTTGCTTGTAGCCAAAGACAAAGAAGATGGTTTTGAAGAATTAGAGAGAAAAAGTGGAATAAGTGGCGAGAATAAATGATTTAAATTTCAAATTTTAAAATTTCGAAATTCCATCTATTTCTTTCGTCACTACAATTCAAAAACCCCTATACTCTGCTTCAAACCATATTATGAGTATAATTTGCTACAAACTTTTAATTAAAAAATTGATTCTTTTACGTGATTCACAATATCTATGGATGAACAATAACTGAACCCTCAACCGAAATTGAACAAAAAACATATAAAAACTAACCTAAAATTGTTAGGCATTAGTCGGCGCAGCGGAATCAAACACACACACGATTATCACGCGATGAACAGAAAATAATAAACACGACATAAGAATTTTACGTGGTTCGGTCCCAGTGGGGGACCTACGTCCACGGGCTGCAACTAGGTTATTTCATTAAGCTCAAGGCACACAAGATTACAATACATGACTAGGGTATATATAGAGAACAATTAGGTTAAACAACTTAGGGACCAAGAAAACTAAACCGGGCCTGGCCCATGTCTTCTAATGTCAACCCTAAAGCCTAATAAACCAAGGACTTCACAAACCCAACAACCTCCCACTTGAAGGCCTTGCGAGGAACTTCAGCCTGCCAACAAGTAAATAACAACCTAATCATCTAGTATTCAGTAATCTCTAAACACACAGGAACAGAAGTCTTCTAGGTCCAGCTCCCAAAGAACAAACCAAACTCCAAACCTGTCCATGCATCCACCTAGCTGCAGCGGCCCTTCTCATCAGTAACCTGAAAAGGCCCATCAAAGCTCCCAACAACTCCAAAATGGTCATCAAAGACCCAGCCATGGCAAAACCCGCCATAGGCACATCCTCAATCTCAACCGGCCCCTACTTACTCAAATCACCGGCTCCAGAGACTCCAGAGGAAAGAACACTCTCCACTAACAGCAACCTCCCAGGAGAGATTTCATTCGGATCCTTGGTCTTCCAAACCTAACGTCGATTTACAAACTGTGTCAGAACACCCCATGTGCTCCCACTGTTACAAAAATCCCGTCCATGCTCAGACCTCTGAATACGCTCAAGCGGATTACCTGGAGTCCCAGCGTCCTTTGCTGTAAACTAGACTCGTTTAACTCTCGAATGAGCGAGCCAAGACTTTACTACACGGAAGTTGGTTCTCTTCTTTCGGTTGCGCAGCAATCTGCACACTTCAAAAGTTTTCAACAATAGATTCACTAATGCTTCATTGAAGTAGGTAACAAGAAATGAAGCCAAATAGAATCTCGAACCCAAGAGTCTCACTACCTTCCACTGAGTCCCAATGTATCAAACCCCGACACATTCTCAGAAGTAGAATTTCCTATCTATGACATCGACTCTAAAAAATGTCCACACCTCCATGCAGCCCCAACAAGTCAACTACACCCAGCTCCCACTGTCCCTGTTATCCCAACCCATGCCAAACCGACACTCATGAGTCGAACCTCCACTCATACTTCCCCAGCGAAAACCTTCACCCAGTACTAGTACAAAGATCCCCTCAAATGTCAAACCATTGATCACCACCGAACAATAATTACATCACAGTTCCAGACCAGCTAACAGTCAAATGGTTATAACAGCAGTCGAGCTTTCATGGAAAGCAAGCGGTACCAAGGGTTCTATGACCGTACACACGACCAGTTAACGCAAACCCTAACCGAAAGATCATCCAACTAGCAATAGCTCACATGACTTGACACTAACCTTTTTTTTCACTTATGTCGTCACGAGCACGCCCGAGCAGGAATACCTTAAAACCCAAAGTATTCTAAGCCAGCTGGTTCCATTTTCTACAGGTTTTACCATCGTTAAGTACCATATCCAAGTTCCCTTGACAAACCAATCAACCAACACTCAAAAACCGTCTAACATTCCGATTACTACCATCTCGTCTTCAGTTATAATAATAACAAACGAGAACAAATCGGAAATAGTGAACAAACACAGCAATGGCACGGGCCTGAACTTGACGACTGTTCTACTGAACACTGTCAATCAAACCGATTTGCTCCTGCAAATAACCATGTAGACAAATTTGGCCCAACCCAACTGTTATCACAAACCCGGTTATATAATCGCGATTGATAACAATAATTGTCAAACCCCAAACTTAGAAAACGAATCCTACATAGCCCGCAACCCAAACTCGACCAACAACTGAATAAACTTAATCAGTGGCTCCAATCGAATTCAACAAACTAAACATGCGGCCAAGGATTAAAATAAATCGGTACTCACCTTCCTCGGATCACAAACACCAATATCCGACCAAACCTCCACCGCACTCGTTCGTGCAAATCTCAGTGTGTTAACGAGCCAAAGCTCTGATACCACTTGTTGGGTATCAGGCGGCGCAGCGGAATCAAACACACAAACGACACACAAGATTATCACGCGATAAACAAAAAATAATAAACATGACATAACAATTTTACGTGGTTCGGTCCCAGTGGGGGACCTACGTCCACAGGCTGCAACTAGGTTATTTCATTAAGCTCAAGGAACACAAGATTACAATACAAGACTAGGGTATATATAGAGAACAATTAGGTTAAACAACTTAGGGACCAAGAAAACTAAACCGGGCCTGGCCCATGTCTTCTAATGTCAACCCTAAATCCTAATAAACCGAGGACTTCACAAACCCAACAAAAATTAACCAAAAACCACGTTAACCTAATATTGCTTTTTTGTACCCTAAGTTAACCAAAATTAATAAACCAAAACCGAACCATTCATATATTTATATCTTTTATACATTCATTTCATCTACTTCTTAGCAAAAATTTTAACAAAAGTTTGATTTTGATTATTAACCAAAATTAACTAAACCGAACTAAAAATGAGTATCTAACCAAATAGATTGAACCAATTAACCGGTTGGTTAATAAGATCAATTACCGATATGTCAATTTTTGATTCGGTTGAGGCTAACAACCGAACCGAACTTAACCCAACCATGCACCATTAGAAGTATCTATGTTCCCTAATACATCGTGCGAGCACACAGTTATGAATATATGAATGGTTCCGTTTCAGTTTGACTGGTTTCAGTTAACTAAGGTTACAAATACAACGATAACTGATATTAAGTTAAACCGGATATTGATTAATTCAATTTTCAATTAATTTTGGTTCAATTTTGTCTGTTTTTGCTTTGGTGAACGATTTAGTTATTGCTCATTCTTAAATATTGTCAATCACGTAGCACATAAAAATTTTTAAATTAAAAAAATAGCAATACTATACTCAAAGTAAAGATATTAAAATGCTCATTATTATGATATAATTTTTTGAGTAAATTCCTTTTTGAGTCCCTGAGTTATCTTGATTTTAACTAGTTGAGTCCAACATTTTCATTTTTAACATTCTGAGTGCTTGTGTTTAATTTTTGTTATGGTTTGAGTCCAATTTTCTAACTCTGATAGATTTTTTCTGTTAATATTTATGAAATGACCAAAATACCCCTACCATTAAAAATAAATAATTATTAAATACTGTTTTTATTTAACATATCTCACCTCTCTCTCTCTCTCTCTCACTTCTCTAACAGATCTCACCTTTCTCTCTCACTTCTCTCTATCTCTCTCTGCAAACCGATCTGAAAGTTTGGAAACTAAACAAGCCACGACATCAGTTAAGGTTGGTGAAGGGACGGATGTGCAGGTGGACGGAGGTTTGGGGGTAGTGTTGCAGGTGGTTAGCATTTCGATCGATGGTGGTGTCTGCAGAGGTGAGATAAGGTGGGTTGTAGTGGTGGTGGGAGGTGGGGGTTCCGGTTGGTGGTGGGAGGTGGGGGTTCCGATTGGTGTTGCAGGTACTGTTAGGGTTCCGATTGGTGGTGGGAGGTGGGGGTTCCGATTGGTGGTGGGAGATGGGGGTTCCGATTGGTGGTGGGAGGTGGGGGTTCCGATTGGTGTTGCAGGTACTGGTTAGGGTTCCGATTGGTGGTGGGAGGTGGTGCAGCAGTGGACCGGTGTGTTATGATGGTGAGAGGTGGGTTGTTACGGTGGTGAGAGGTGGTGGGGGATGTAGGCGTTGCAGGTTAACTCCGGTGAACAGCAGGATCTCCGGCATTGCAGGATCTCCGGTGAACAGCAGGATCTCCGATTAAGGGGTTGCAGGCGTTGCAGGTTAACTCCGAACAACTTCTTTTATTTCTTCTTATAATAGTCTGAGATGAAGGGTAGGGTTATGATGGAAATAGTTGTTTCAGATCTGGATGGAGGGTTCGAGGTGGGTGGCCGGTTGGTTGGAGGTGGGTGGGTGTGGCGAGGTGACGGCGGTGCTTGTTTTGGTGGGGGTGGCCGGTTGGGGGTGGGGGTAAGGGAGAGAAAGTGTGTGCAGGTGTGGTGGTGGATTTGGGGGTTAGGGAAGGTGGTGGTTAATGGTGGTGGAAAGGTGGTGGTGGTTAATGGTGGTGGAAAAGTGGTGGTTAATGGTGGTGAGGCAGGTGTGTGTGTGTGTGAGAGAGAACTTTATTATTATTATTATTATTATTATTATATTTTGTTTTATGCGTTAAAGACTTGTACATTATACCTTATGCATTACAGAGTTGTACCTATGTGTAAAATGACTGAAATACCCTTATAGTTAACTGACTTGCTTAACGACGTTAGAAAATTGGACTCAAACCATAACAAACTTAAAACACTAGGATTCAGAATGTTAAAAATCAAAATGTTGGACTCAAGTAGTTAAAATCAACAAAACACAGGGACTCAAAAAGGAATTTACTCTAATTTTTTTTATAAAAGTATTAACGTATGAAAAAAAATGACTATTTCAAAATCATAGAGGATGCTTTGCTTAAAATAAGGAAAGAAGTTTAACTATAATTTAAAAACCAAAAATTGAGTAAAGTTTAAGGGATTAAAGTATAACAAAAATGAGGTATCAAAGTGTAAAAGTTTTTAAATGGCTATTTTTTACCCCAATTTTAAGATTGTTAATGAAAATAAAATTCTTAATTACCATTATCTCATGCATTATAATAGTAAAAAAAAAAACTACAAACATAACCTTACTAACAATACCATTTGGACGTTGAAATCTTTTTCAATTAAAGTATAAATAAATAAACATATATATATATATATATATATATATATATTAATTACAAAGGGATTAATCCTACATGTCATACTCTTATGCAATCTCTCATTTGAGAGATGCTACATAGGATGTGATGTGGCAAGTGTAAACCAATTAAAAAAATGAATAAATATGTTTTAATCTAATATATTATAATCTTTAACTTAATCTATTAAATACCTAATCTACTAAATCTAAAAGTGTAAACCAATTAAAAAAAGGAATAAATATGATTTAACCTAATATATTATAATCTTTAACCTAATCTATTAAATATCTAATCTACTAAATCTAAATATTAAAACTTTATTATTTTTACTCTCATGTTTCCTCCCATAACTTTTAAACGAATTACACCAAATTAACGAGAGTTTTATTATTTTTCAACAAGTATCATAGTGCTATATAAAAAACGGAGAAAAAAAATATTAAAACTTTATTATTTTTACTCTCATGTTTCCTCCCATAACTTTTAAACGTTAATATCTTTTATATACGAGATTTTTTAAAGAAAAAAATTACACCAAATTAACGAGCGTTTTATTATCTTTCCAACGAGTACCATAGTGCTATATAAAAAATGGAGAAAAAAAAGACTATTTTTTTGTAGCCCGACAGGTATTGTGTCGGGTTTGGGATTAGTTTAAAAAAATTGTGGGTTTGGGTCGGGTCTGGGATTAGGTGATACCCGACCCGATTACCCAAAACAACATACCCAAATACCCGAACTATATACCCATGAATTTTTTAACGCATCACATAACCCTTAAACTAATGCGTTCGATATTTCAATAATTAACTTTTTTTTCTTATTTCATGTTAGTTCTTTTTAGAATGATCGATTACAAACTTCCGAATTTATTTGTAATGGCACTAGATTTATACACCGGAGCAGAGATTCGTTTTTTTATATTTAAATATGATAACTTATGGCAGAGATTTGTTTAAAATAATAATAATAATAATAATATATTTTATTATGTCATATTAGATATTTCAACCCGGGACGCTCCCAGGATAAAAACTAGTGTGTGTGTGTGTGTGTGTGTGTATATATATATATATATATATTGCAAAGCTAATAATCCTATATGTCATAATATTATGCAATCTCTCTTTTGAGAGATGCCACATAGGATGTGATGTGGCAACTCTAGACCAATTAAAAAAAAGAATAAATATGGTTTAAATATAGTTTAACCTAATCTATTAAATACATAATCTACTAAATGTAAATATTAAACCTTTATTATTTTCTCTCTCATGTTTCCTCCACTTTTACCACCATCACTACCACCCACATCCTACCCACCACAACCACCACCACTAAACCCATCATAAATCCCAACAAAAACCCACTCGTACTCCTCACACAACAATACAACCCATCATTCTCATCATGTAAACTACACCCACTGCTCAAATTAACACTACTAATAGTCAAATTATTATTATTATTATTATTATTATTATTATTATTATTATTATTATTATTATTATTATTATTATTAGACTTGGATGGAGTGAAGCAGCCATGATTGCATGTGTCAGGGATGTTTCTGTTTCCCCTTCCATTGTTGGATCTATTCCACGCAAAGAAGCTGCCCTTGTTGACGACGATGTGGTTCAAAGTCCCTACCCTCCATTGCTAATCAGTTCCTAAACCGTTACCATGGTAATCGGCTTTCTAAATTCCCTAAACATCCCCACTGTCGCTCCAACCCTTAGCCGGAGACCCTAGCCGCCACCGTCTCTCTTGCTCCGATCTCTCTCTCTCTCTCTCTCTCTCTCTAGATCTGGTTTCTTCTCACGACTGTGTGATTTTCATAAGATAAAGGGGTGGGTGAGTGGTAGATGGGAGTGGCGCTGGTGGGTTTATGAATTGGTCCGATCTCTCTCTCTCTCTCAAATTAACACTCTGCTTTCTCTCTCTAGATCTGGTCTTATAAAATTGTGTGCGTGTATTATGAATTGAGGACAAATAAAAGGGATGAGGTAAATGAGGTGGTGGTGGTGGTGGTTGGTGGTGGTGGTGGGTGGTGGTGATAGGGTGGTGAAAATGAAGTTGGTGGGCCCCACTAAAATAGGTGGAGAAAAATAATTGGTTAAGGGGTTAAGTGGGCCCTTTTATATTTTATTAATTAATTGATTTTTATTTTTATTTTTATTGGGGTAAGGGTAATTTAGTAATTTTACATTCACTTAACTGGATTATTTAACCTCCATCCATCAAAAGGGTAATTTAGTAATCTTACAGCCACTCCAAGGACTATCCGAGTTAAGAAACACCAAAAGTTGAGGACTACACCTGTAATTTTAAAAACTTGAAGACTATAGGTGAAAATTGTGCAAACCACAGATACTATTCGAGCAATTTTCTCAAAAAAATAATAATTTCTTCAATTTTCCAAAAAGAGAAAAGATTTGAAATCAAAAGGTGTCAATCACATGTTCATTGAAACTAAAACAATAATAATCCCAACGGAAATATTTCACTAGCCGTTGGTTTCAAATATTATTATCCCCCTTTCAGACACACTCTCTCTCCCCATTATTCTCTCCATCTCTCTCTCTCTCTCTTCATTTGTTCTTCTTCTTCCCAGTTAATGCACCACCCCAAGAGTGACAAGATTCAAGGGTGTTCTTAATTAAATGCTCTTAATCCACATTCTGGGGTCCTATAATTTGTTTGAATCTTTGTAGATTGTTTCCTTGATCTTTGCTTTTTTCAAGATCTTGAAACTCAGCTGTTTCGATCGGTTTGTTTCGGTTTCGGTTTCATTAATTAAATTTCTATGGAGATTTCAGCTGATAACAACAAACCCACAAATCTGCAAGGTAACTTTTAATACTTGTGATTTATTGTTTTTTCAAGATTTTGAATCTTGAAAAACAAAACCCTAATCTAATTTTTATTTTATTTATTTAAAATAAAAAACTAAATATTGAATCTGTTTGAATGATTAAATTTAAATCCCTTAATTTGATTTTTCTTAAAAAAAAAAACCCTAAATTTTGAATATGTTTGAATGAATAAAATTGTGAAGTTAAAAGTCAGATCAAGATTTTCTTGCAGCTTAAAAGAATGAATTTTTATAATACCCTAAATGTTGAATCTGTAAATAACTGTTGTATATGAATTGGGATATTTAAAAATTTTGATTTTGACTTAAATTTGTGTTCTTATTTTATTTGTGAAGGTAAAGGAGAGAAGATGGTTACTAGGAAATTTGGGGTTGAGATTGGCAATAACCGAAGAACATTAAGCGCGATTAATCTGAAAGGAGGAGCTCAGATTAACCCTTGTGTTGTCAACAAGAGAGCTTTATCACAGTATGTGTTGAATATTTTTTTTTTTTCCAATTATAATGTAGCTAATATTTACTGTTATTTGATCTTTAGAGCCAATATTTAAATATTATATATATATATATATATATATATATATATTTAATCGTAAGTCATTTTGTTTAGCTGATGTTAACTGTTATCTGATCTTTAGAGCCAATATTTTTCTCTTTACAATAGAAAATTTTAGCTGATATTTCTGTTATTTGATCTCTGGAGCCAATAATTAAATAATATAAATATTATAAATCATACACATACTAGCTAGCTGATATTTACTGTTATCTGATCTTTAGAGCCAGTATTTATAAAAAATTTATCAAAATTCATATAATTTTGCTGATAGTTACTGTTGTTTGATGTTTTAGAGCCAATGGTAACAATGAGAACAGTGTTGTGAATAATATTAATAGACCAATTACAAGGAAACTTGCAGCTCAAATTGCCAACAAGAAGCAATGTTTACCTGAGGTACTATTTTCACTACATACCCATGAAATTGTCCAAACTTATTGATTGTTTTATAAAAATTAAACACTTTTTAATCGAAATCAGGACGTTCTGAAACCGAAAAAATCAGCTGAGAGTTTTAAGATCTTTGAAGATGAGGAGGATCAACCTGTGCCAATGGCATTGGAAACAATAGAACCTGAAAAGGATCTTATGGTATTTATCTTTTTAATTTTTTATCATTTTTTTATGCACAATTCATAATTATGCAGAAATTGGTTAAGAAAAAAAATTAACTATTGTAGGAGGTTGAAATGGAGGACATCTTTGAAGAGCCTGTTATTGATATCGACGTTTCGGACACCAGAAATACGCTTGCGGTTGTGGAATATGTTGAAGATCTGTATGCTCATTACAGAAGGATGGAGGTAACAAATTTGAATTAAAATGGAATCTTTTTAAGTTTTTATGAACTTTTTGGTATAACTAGAGGGGCCCACATGATCAAGATTAAGTTTTGTTGATTGAACTGCAGAGTCATAGCATGGTTTCACCAAACTATATGTTGACACAACAATCTGATATCAATGAGAAGATGAGAGCCATACTAATTGACTGGCTCGTTGAGGTAACTTTCGTTTATCGAGCTTTATAAAATTTGGATCATACCCTTTAGAGATTTTGTTTTTTTTTTTTATTTGAACAAATGCTAACAAAAGATGGTTCCAATATTAAAATCAGGTGCACCACAAGTTTGATCTTCAACATGAGACACTGTTCTTGACAGTTAACCTTATAGACCGGTTTTTGGCTAAGCAATGTGTGGTTAGAAAGAAGCTGCAGCTGGTTGGTTTGGTTGCCATGCTGCTCGCTTGTAAATACGAGGAGGTTTCTGTCCCGGTTGTCGGTGATTTGATTTTCATCTCTGACAAAGCTTACTCGAGAAGTGATATTCTTGAAATGGTAAATTTTTACCATTTTTTTCTTGATTTTGGTCTTTTTTATGCATTTATGGTACATTTTTTAGAGTGCTGAAATACAAGTTAAAAGATTTTCGGCCGATTTCTACTTGTGTTTTCATGGGCACAACGTATCTAAGAACTATTTGTAAGCCTCTAAACATATAATTTTTTTGTGCTTTTTAAGGAAAAACTTATGCTGAACACATTGGAGTTCAACATATCAGTTCCAACCCCATATGTGTTCTTGAAAAGATATCTCAAGGCGGCTCAATCAGACTCAAAACTAGACCAAATGTCGTTTTTCTTGATGGAGCTTTGCCTCGTGGAATATGAAACAGTCAAATATGCGCCATCGTTCTTGGCTGCAGCTTCTGTGTACACTGCGCAGTGCAGTCTTTACGGATTCAAACAATGGTCCAAGACTTGTCAATGGCATACAAACTATTCCGAAGATCAGCTTCTGTAAGCCTCTCGTCTTTCTTGCCTTCTAAATTTCCATGTTTACGTATTTAAATAAATACGTCCAAAAACACTCATTTATGAAGATGTCTAAAACGTTTATGGAAATATGTCATTAATGATTTGTGATTACATACGGAAACATATATTCGATATTTACATACGTCACAAAGCATTAATGACATAATGAAATAACTCGCCCAGCATTTTTAGAACACTCATGAATGATTTTTGCGGCGACTTTTTTATTGTTATAGGGAATGCTCGAGGATGATCGTGGGATACCACCAACGGGCAGCAACCGGGAAATTAACCGGGGTCTACAGAAAGTACAACACTTCAAAGTTTGGCTATGCTGCAAAGTGTGAACCGGCTAAGTTTATAGTAGAGGAGGCATAATAATGAAGAGGGTTGTAGTTTAACTTCGTGACTTATGAAACTGTGAGGGCTGGTTTTAACAACTGAGATATTCAGAAGGGGGTGATTTAGAAAAATAAATTAGCAACTTTACCTTGTTGCCCTTAAGCTATATTGGGTGGGGGCTTTTTTATTTTATTTTTTACGATTTACATGGTGGTTCAAATTGTCTGAACTACCAATTGAACTTATTATGATTTGATTCTCATTTTACAATAATAAAATAACTTGATATTCAATACATCAATGTCATAACTTTTTTGTATTCTTGTTTAATTGTTTTGTTATACTTCTCTAAGTCATATCATAGGCTCATGGATTAGTTTTAGTATGATATGTCACATAATAAGACTTGGGTTGGCTTCTTTTTTTTATTGTGTATATGGGTCAATCCGAAAGTAATGTGCACCTACATATGTCGTAAACACCATGGAGTACCTTTTAATGTCAATTTGATACACTTAGGTTCAGGTACACGTCGCGTCCTGATTACATAAATGAATTACCATCATAATAAGATTTGAGATAGTTTTTGATGTACCCATGTTAATCGAAAAGTTATGAACTTGACCTAAATCTACATTGACTTGTACACTAAATGCATGTCGTAAACACCCATTACACTTAGGTTCAGATGCCCGTCTCTGAAAGATGGATTAAATGAATAAATTACCATCATAATAAGACTTGAGTTAGATTCTTTTTAATCCACGTCAACTAAGTGATGAACGCCTAATTAAGTACTTCACCTATATTTCAGTTGTAAAACTAAATCCATGTCGTAAAACACAAATGGCTTACTTTTTAGTAAGCTATAGTCCACTTGATACACTTGGGTTTATATACCTTTCTCCACATGTTGATAACATGCATTAATTATCATCATAATAAGACTTGTGTGAGATCATCTTCGTGACCATGTAAAAAAAAGCCCACTTATGTAACATAAATCTTTGTCGAGTTGTAAAACTAAATGCATATCATAGACACTTATGCGTTACCATATAATAAGCTAATGTCAACTTGATACACTTAGATTTAGATGCGCGTCTTAACATAATACATGACTAATTGCCATCATAAACCCATTCCAGACCAATATATCAAATAAACAAATTATCGTAATACCGCAACTCGAACAAATCCCGGCTATAGGCATTAGTGTATCTACACAAAACCATCTCAACCATGCTAGTTTGGTTTGTCATTTCTCTAAATCGTAACTAATAGTTCGGCTCAAATTTTTCATCAAAACCATGAACATCACTAGCTGCCAATACGGTATGAGATCGCACTTTAGCCAGCAACAAATAATTACTTTATTTTTTTTATTAATTAAAAAGTTATAAATCACTAGATGTAATAAATTTATTTAAAATAAAAGCTTATATTTTATTAAATAAACAATATTCTATTTGTTTAATAAGTAAGCTCTTTAAATCTTCTTAATTATTTTAACGGCAAACTAACCGCTTTTAGATATTCCTATAGATGAAAAAGATTTACCTTATGGCCAAACCACATTCCTTGAGGATATTTTTGGATTATATGATTTTTACTAGCAATTTAAAAAAAAAATTGCTAACATCCATTTTTTTTTTAAAGTGATGTTGATTCTCAAAAGCTCAACTAGTGCCAACTTCAAAAAAATTCAAATCGAACGCAATTTCCATTAATAGTGACGATTTGTAGTAATGTATAGGTCTTGTAAGATATGCAATTAGAGGAAGAGGTCACCCTTGCTAACCATGATTTATGCCATTTCAGCCACAACACCAATGTTAATAGAGAGAAGGCTGAGATTCTCTTAAATCACGGGAAGTCTTACCGATTCTTACCTAGAAACGCATTTGACGTGAGTCATACCGATAAAAACTGTGGGTTCTCAATGCACACATTATCACTTGATCTAGTTTTTCTAAAAAAATAAACATACATACATAAATAACTAAAAATCAATAAAAAATAATACCACCCACATTTATGGGATTCGTGCCCGGGGTCTCAATCTTTCACCAAAAAAATAACCATTGGGTTTGAAAGCAGAAACCCGTGTGGAGAAGGATTCGATCCTAGGCAGAGGTAGCTTTCTAGTCAAGAGTTTACCGCTGAAACACAATCTTTAAAATAAATAAATAAATCAAATAATTTTGATAAAAACTTTTTATTTTAAATTCGATGAGGTGTAGTGTCAAAAGATTCCACAACATTTTCTGAAAATACAAAACATAAAAACTAACCGTTATTTAACGGATTTAAAATCATGTACAAAATACATTCCTTAAATAAAAGATATCTATAATCTTAACACAATCACCCGGCAACGCAAAGCATGGTTTAAACTCTAAGTCCTATTAAATACCCCTATTAATACACACCAAAGATGCATGTAACGATTTCAAGACTTCATTAATTTTTATAGATTATAATCTGGGCTTCGATTATTAATTCATTCATTCAAACTTCTTCCTTTCAATCAATGGATATTTCAGTTGATACCAACAAACCCTCAAATCTGCATGGTACAATATTATTAGCTGTTGTACTTGATCTTGGTTCTTTGTATTCTTTATCTTGAGTATAATTTGTGTTCTTGTTTCTGAAGTTAAAGGCGCGAAGATAATGGCTACTGCGGTAAAGATTTGTGGCGAAAACCGAAGAGTTTTGTGTGATCTGGGAAGAGGACCTCTGACTCACCCTCGTGTAAACAGGAAGAAGAGTTTACCTAAGGTACTGTTTTTACTGCATACTGATGAATAATTTATTTAAATTTACTTTATATGTTCATAAAAATTTAGATGTTTTATCGAAATCAGGTGGTATTGAAGCCGAAGCAGTCAACTGAGAGTATAGAGATATTTGAAGATGAGGAGGATCAATCAGTGCCTATGGTATACATCTTTGTTTCATGATTTTGTGCATAGTGCATAATTAATTAAATTATTGTACATATTTGGATTTGAGACAAAAACTATTACAGGATATTGAGACGGAGGACATACTTGAAGAAGCGGTTGTTGATATCGACGTTTCTGATGCCAGAAATCCGCTTGCTGTTGTTGAATATGTTGATGATATCTACGCTAATTACCGAAAGATGGAGGTAAAATATTTGAATCTTTGTGCATTTTTTTGTATAATTAGCGGGACCCACATGATCGATAAAAAATTTTGTTCATTGAATTGCAGACTTATGGTATGGTTTCGCCAAACTATATGTTAACACAACAAACAGATATCAATGGAAAGATGAGAGCCATGCTAATTGACTGGCTAATTAAGGTACCATCAAAGATTTTTATTTTTATTTTTTTAATTTTAATAACTACTCCTAACAAAAGATTTTGAAATTACATCAGGTGCACTACCAATGTCACTTTCAAGACGAGGCGTTGTACTTGACGGTTAACATCATAGACAGGTTCTTGGCTAAGCAAAGTGTGTCTAGAAAGAAGTTGCAGTTGGTTGGTATGGTTGCAATGTGGTTGGCTTGTAAATATGAGCAGGTTAATTCGGTCCCTGATGTTGGTGATTTGATTTACATCTCCACGAAAGCGTACACTAGAAGCGAAGTACTTCAAATGGTAAATAAATATTACAAAAAATTTTTCTTGATTTTGGTCTTTTTTTTGTACATGATTCTTTTTAGGGGTGTCAATTTTTGAAATGATCCGAACACGACATATAAATAAACAGGTTTTTGGTTGACATATTTAACACGTTTTAAAAACGGGTCGTGTTAGGGTTGAACTGTTTGACCCACTAACCCCTTCATGACCCAGTCAAAACTGACAATGTCAAACGATCGTTATTAGTGGTTATTGACAGTTTCTGTTACAGCAAAGGAATTGGTATAATCTCCTTGTACGCGCTGATTCGTTGCCTGTAAAAAAGGTGCAAAATTGTAAAGATTCTTGTATCAATTTCATAATTAAAAATGGTCTGCTTTGACGTGTGCTGGAGGACCAGATTCATCATAATTGATCACATTGTTCTTGATATCTAGCATATACGGATGATTAATTTGTGATTGACTGTTCTTGATTGCCAACAGTTTATATGATTTGTTGTTCATATTGGTCTTCTTTATATGCTTTTTGATTGACTTTGATCTTATTAGTATCTAAACATATGTTTTTTGTGTGTGTGTTTTTTTTTATTTAGGAAAACCTTATGCTGCACACATTGGAGTTCAAACTATCACTTCCAACCCCATATGTTTTCTTGAAAAGATATCTCAAGGCAGCTCAAGCAGACTCGAAACTCCACCAAATGTCGTTTTTCTTGATGGAACTTTGTCTCGTGGAATACGAGACAGTCAAATTCTCGCCATCACTGTTGGCTGCAGCTTCTGTCTACACTGCTCAATGCAGTCTTTCTGGATTCAAACATTGGTCCAAAACTTGCGAATCGCATGCTAAATACTCCGAAGATCAGCTTCAGTAAGCCATTCATCTTTATTCCCTTTTAAATCTCCATATTTACATATATGAGACAAATTTGTAAACATTATAGAACACGGTCATAAGTTATTATTAACACGGGTCATAAGTTTATGGACACATGTTAATTTTTGCGGTTTCGGTGACTCTTTTATAGGGAATGCTCGAGGATGATTGTGCGATACCACCAACGGGCAGCGACCGGGAGATTTACAGCGGTTTACATGAAGTATAACACTTCAGACTTTGACTATGCTGCAAACTGTGAGCCGGCCTTGTTTATTGTAGAGGAGACACAACAATGAAACTTTGGGGTTTATTTTAACAAGTGAGATATTCTATAGGGGGTAATCTAGACAATTAAGTTGGCAAACTTTGCTTTGTTTGCTTTCAGGTTAATACTTTTTTTAGGGGTATAGTGTACATGGTGGTTCAAATTGTTCTTGCTGACTAGTGACTACCAATTGAACTTATGATTTTTATTATTCTATTATGTGTATGTTTCACAAATTTTCATGTAATCCTATCCTACATTTATGTTATGACTCTAGATTTTTATTAAGTAAATACAAACTTCTATAACTTGATAACCATCTTGTTTAAAAAATCAAAAATCAGTCTGTTCAATTGATTAAAACAGTAAAGAATCTAATACAGTAATACGTACCAATGGCACAATGACGTGTGATGTCCTCTTGCGTCTAATGAGACATTTCATATCTTGCAGGGGTGCCGTCCCCTTTACCAAAAAAAAAAGTTATTTTCGTTACATTGTCTCAGTGTCTTTGTATATCAATTTATGTGTTACATTATAGTATGATACAAGTCGTTTAGTATCATGTGGACTATATGATGAGGCAATAGATGTCATACGGCTGTTATGATCTTCTAACATCATCATTACACAACCCGTATGGTTTTGTATGAACTCCCCTCATACACCTGTAAAGAGGCATACATGTTGTATTATCGTGTCAATGGTGTTTCTTTACCCTCGGTCTTGTGTTATTTGTCAAATATGGTTTGGTAAGTTTGTTAGTGAAAATGGCTAATTTTATGATTTTTCCTATTTTTATTAGGGCAATAATGTTGTGAATAAAGTAAAAGCGATAAATTCAAATCTATATTTTTTTATATAACATTTTTGTTTATATTAATAAATGGCAAATTATATAAGGATAGCAACTAGCCGCGTAACAAACTGCGCTGCCATCCCCTTCTGAATAAAAAATCCTAATCTACTGAAAACAAAGCCTTGCCCTTGAGGGGTCGAAAAGTTGTTGTGGACCACACGCTGAAATCTAGCCAAGAACCGAACCGCCTCCGGCGCCAAGGAGCCGAACGTGTCAAACGCCAGGGGATGAAGGCATGCCGATTATCCTCACAAGCTTTCGCGTGCTTTTCCACCTTCTTTGACTCTGTCATATAGATAATAATGATGAGTTGGAACTAAATGTAGACAATAAGATGGTATATGGGATAAAAGAGTTTTAGTTACTGAAAAACTATTTTTCATTAATGTTTAATAAAAAGTGCATAATGCTCTGTCACATGGATAATAAGTTATTACTAGCTTCCTGTCGCCTGCTTGTGGGCTCTATAACTCCCATCCTAGCCCAAGTTATGCTTGTTTTACGTTTAGGCCTTTTCTACCCTATTTTCCCTTATCCAACTATGCCATATAAGAATCTACTAGTTCTTTGACCTGCTCCTCATCAACAACTAATATGATCAAATGGAGTTAAAGGTGTAAACACGTGACAGTTTCCACACTCCCACACTTACTAGCGTTATGGTGAAGAGAATCATCTTTTGCAACTCTTCCTTCCTAAAGCTACGTTAGCATCACACAAAATTTCCATCTTATCCCTTTCATCTCAAAAGAATTTTCTAAGTAATAGAAAATAAATGATAACAAGAGATATAGGGAGAGTGAGAAGAGAGAGATACATTATGTTCAATTCCATGATGTTTTTCATCTATAAACGTGACATTTCATCCGAGTCATTATGTACCTATCACTGAATCATATATTTAGTAGCTTCGACTTGTGACTCTAATCAACTCTTATATTTTATTATATGCATACATATTTCTGAGAAGTTTCTACCAATCGTAATTGTCATAAAAATCAGAATAATAGTTCGTGAAATCGTCATGTATAATACAAGTATTTATTTTAAATAGACCACATAGCATAATCCAAATGAATTTAGAGCTATGGTCCAATGTTCATCAAATGACATAATGGGAGCTTAAAAGAAACAAGTTTAGATGAGGAATAATGCCCGTGTAAGTCAATGGTATTGATTGTATTGATCGAATAACCTTGTACAATATCCCTCTTTTTATAGAGATGAATAGGCGAGATACAGGGAGAGAAATATGGGTAACATATGAAGACCATTGACTCTCCTAGTCAATCTAGCAAAGATCATTGACTCTCCTAATCAACCTAATAAAAATCATTGACTCTTATAATATTTTACATTTAATTTAATATTCTAATAGCCCGACTTTAAGGATGAGTGATTGACATAGATGATTCAGTGTACGGGTGACCAAGTTAATGGACATGGTACTTAACCTAGATGCCCAATGTGACAAGTTGAAGGAGCCAATGGCATCTCGGTGTAGAATGTGAAAGACGAACTTCTTTTTAATCTTTTCGTCAATGAAACTTGAATGCAAGACCTGCAACCCTAAGTAAATACGATGGACTTTTTTTTACAGTATTGCTTATCAATAAAATGTTATTTATTTGTTCTTTTTTTAATTTATAAAAAGGACAATTTTTATTCCAAAATACTTTATAAACTATAAAAAATAATAAAATTCTAATTTTATGTTGTTTTTTTTTTTTACATTTTGTTGTAAAAACGATTAAAAGAGTGCGTATAAGAACTAATTTACTAATCAAATAAGAACCGGTCAAAGTTAAAACCGGTTTGGTTCGGCTAGGTAAGGATGGGTTCTTTTCTTTTATATTTATTTGAAAGTTTTACCTAATCCCGTTACTCTACTCTTCTTCCTTATTGTTTCCTAGAGTTCGGTTGTCGATTTTTATAGGATATTATGAACTGAAATTGCTGACTTGACGGCAAAATAGTGTTTCCGATGGACTTGATGAAACGCAGACAAGGTGTTTGACAAAATGCCTGTGTGAGGTTGAACAATTTTATTAGCAGTTGTTAGGCTTCTCTACCCTTTGCATTCTTTGCTTTTTATTCTTACCTTTGGATAATTTATGCTTAAATATTATGCCAATTTTGCAATTCTGTGGGTTATAATTGAAAGCTTGAGCAAAAATTGTAGTTTAGTTCATGTTTTGTACTCTCCCCTTGTCGTTTTCCGCCATGTGGACACCACGTCAAAGGATTTATTAATGAAAAGGGTGTGTAGTGGTTCACGCCTTTCCGATGATTATGTAATTAATTAATATTTATTTATTTGTTTTAATAAAAAAAAAAAAGCACGCCACTAGTAAGTCATTCACGCCATGGGGGTGGTGTACACTGACGTTATTGGGCGTGAATGGTAGCTTTAAGAGTTAAAGTTTATAAGACCGAGTGTAGTGGGCTGCAAATTTTTCACCCCCCCCCCCCCTCTCCACTTGTCCAGCTTTGATTGGATCATCAAAAAGCAGCCCTCCAAATGCCACACTCCGGCATGGAAAAATCACGCTCAAACCATTTTCTGACCAAAAACGCCCCTGGGGGCGGTGTACCAGCGTTTTGGGGGCGTTTTTTGCCCATTCCACGCCCAATTCACCTCCCCACTACACTCGATCTAACAACTACCATTGGTTGAATGATACCTGTGGCGGTTGACATTAGCAGTTAAAAAGAGGTTATCCCTTTGTGTCAAATAGGAGCAGTGTTGTAGAACTCGCTAGGTGCTAGTCGGCCGGTGGGGGTACCGACTAGGGATTAATCGGATTGGATTTTTATATATATTTTTTTTCAAATTTATACATATATAATGCTAATTTTATACGTTATATGTATAAATTTAGAAGTTTCGGGGCCAAATATAAACTAGTGAATATGGTCCATATGGAGAGGGGGTTAAATATTAAATATTAAAGTATCTGAACTTAATTCCTAATCACCTCCATCGTTCACCATATCCCGTTTTTTCCACCCTATTCCTTCTTTCTTCGTAAGGAACCATCAGACGCAACTAGGGTTTATGGAGTTTCATTGATTTTGCTTCTAAATCATGGATTATCATCCAATTTTGATGTAAGAACTTGTTTTAATTGATCGATTTGCTCCAGTTTTGACCTGTTCGAATTCATTTTTTACCTACTTTTGAGTTTTCTAGGTCTGACTAGGAACAATTTGGTCTGACTAATCGGTGATTAATCGTGACACCGATTAATTGAGTGATTAGCCCAAAATTAATCAGTAAAGTAAGGACTAGCGATTAATCACTGATTAGTCGGTGATTAATCGGGATTCTTACAACCTTGAATAGGAGTGATATTTAATGTGTTTTAGGCTTTAGCCATTATATCAAATACACTCATTCTAAGTACACAAACAGAAGTTTGGATATGCAATAATCTCCGTTGTAAATGCAATTAGTGTAAAGTGTGGCTATAGTTTTTCTTACAGTGACTTGGTACTAACAGCATTTATTGGAATCACAGGTCACATAGCACAACATGTCTTGCATTTTTTGACTATTATCAAGTTTCTTTTGCATTTATGTATGCAGTCTGTGGTTGGGTAGTTGCTACGTAGTGCAGATATATTGGGAAAGAACCTTCATTGTTATCATGGCGTTTTATGTCGGACAACCCTGCTTTCTACAATCTCTAAAATGGATTAATTTCAGAATTTAGTTTCTCGATCTCGAATTTGGAAAGAACCTAGCCTGAACCAATCTTGACCCAAATGCAATCTGACCTTTTTTTCAATTTGCCTATGTTGATTTAAATCCATCCCTAACCCAACAACCAACCCAATCCAACTTGCCTATTTTACCACCTCCGGTTGATACTTGATAGTTGATTTTTTTTCTATATGTCTTTGAATTATTGTTGTAAATAAATATTATAGATGATTTATATTTCAAGAGAGCTATGTGTTAGGTTTTTCCTGTTCGTTGTCTATTTTGTACAGTAATTCTTTGTTTGTAGTCATTGTAATATCACCCATATTATCTAACAAGAGAGTTACGTGTTAGGGTTTTCCTGTTCGTTGTCTGTTTTGTACAGTAATTCTTTGTTTGTAATCGTTGTAATATCATCCATTATCTAACAACGATTAATTGTTTATTTCAAGAGATTTACTTTTTTTTATCGCCTCTGGTTGTTGAGGTTCTTCTTATGACATTTTTAAGGTTTTTATGCTCGTGGTCTGTTTTCTGGTGCTAGATCGTCGTTTATTTGATTGTAATATCATTCATATTATTTAACAGGGATCGATCGTTTGCACCTTCCACCCGATCTCTTATATTAATGTATGCTAGCAAACTGAGTTCAGTTGACAATCAATTATAATCAGATTGAACACTTCAGATGGATGACTCTAATCAGGGAGAGAAGAGAGTTATAAGTGATAGACTAGTTTTAGGAAAGATAATTGCCTTGGGAAGCAATGGCGCATTTGTTTATGAAGGGACATACGGAGGTCGTCCAGTGGCTGTTAGACGTCTTGTGAGGGATATTTATGATGTTGCCTATGTAGAAATTTACAACCTTATTGCTTCAAACAATCTTCCGAACATTGTTGGTTTGTTTGGATGGGAACAAGATCTAGATTTTATTTACCTTGCACTGGAGCATTGTGATTGCAGCCTTTATGAATTTGTTCTATTCAAGATGCGCCCAGACCTGTGGAGGCCAAATGGATACCCATCTCCCGACTTGTTAAAGTTAATGAGGTGAGTTCAAGCGCCTATGTTATATTATAGTAATATAGTTGTTTGGCACATCTTTCGCCATCATGGGCTTCTTTAATATGTATGAATGTTCTTTGTATCATAGGGATATTGTTGCTGGACTTGCACATTTGCATGCATTGGGGATCGTTCATCGGGATTTGAAGCCTCACAACGTTTTGATAGCTAAAGAAAGAGGCTCTTTCAATGGGATATCATGATCAAGGTAACTAACAACAACTACCTCATATGGGGCTGATAATATTACTTTAGTTTTTTTGCTTGATTTAAACCCTTATATTCACTTGGTTGTAGGTGGGATTAACTGAGTATGATGATGATGATGATGATGATGATGATATTCACTTGGTTGTAGCTGGTAATTTTATTCTGATGATTTACACTTTTGTTGTGGGTTCATTGCATATCAGATTTAGGAACTTCACGATGGCGAGCACCTGAACAAATTCTTCATGAGCTGTTTGACTCAAGGAGATCATCCATTTGGTGGTTATTTTAAACGTGAAATCAATGTCGTCAGAAACAAAGTGAATCTCTTCTTCGTGAAACACATTCCCGAGGCCATGGATTTATTCACCCTATTGCTGAACTCTGAACCTGAACGCAGGTATAACATTACTGTGCTAAAATTTGAGATTATTATGTTTGTTACGTAACATGTGAACCAATTCACACTAGTAATCAAATGGGTTTTCAAACAACTACTTTGGATGATAAAGAACACCCTGCAACATAACTAGTCCAGCTTCAAAACTTGGTTTTAAAATGCGCGTATAATGTCTGATGCGCACGATGCGATGTTGAAAACGCATCAACTGCATCAGGCATTATAAAACCAAGCTTCAATATTCATCTCCATACAAAAAGACACTATCTTTTAACAATCTTATAAAGGAGGGAACATTTTGTCTAAAAGAGTTAGAAGAGGCATGTGCAATGACATGTATGACTTAAAGGCTTTTAATTGGTTCGGTTATTGATTTGTATTCACACAATCACAACATCTAGATAGTTTTATCTCTATTTTTGTTTTTGTGTACTATTTTTACAATTATAGATTTATGACAATCGGTCACTATATTACATCCCAATATTAATTGGCAGGAGAAAATATTCTAGTTCATATTATTATTTTTTATTTCATATTATATATGATATAATATTTACTAGCATTGTTATAATACACTAGCTTATACCCCGGGAGCGTCCCGGGTTGAGAAATCTAAGTAAAGTGAATAAAATTAGAAGTATATAAATTATAAAAATGACATCTGTATAGCAATTACCTGTTGGAGAGCGTCTCGGGTTGAAATATCTAATATGACATAATAAAATATCTAATATGATAACATAATTAACGACTTGCCAATATGTGATTAATGAATATTATTATTATTTTAAACAAATCTCTGCCATAAGTTATCATATTCTAATATAAAAAAAAGGGTAATTGGGTTGGGTATCACCTAATCCCAGGCCCGACCCAAACCCACAATTTTTTTTAAACTAATTCCAAACCTGACAAAATACCTGTCGGGTTACAAAAAATAGTCGTTTTTTTCTTCGTTTTTTATATAGCACTATGGTATCCGTTGGAAAGATAATAAAACGCTCGTTAATTTGGTGAAATTTTTTTCTTTAAAAAATATCGTATATAAAAGATATTAACGTTTAAAAGTTATGGGAAGAAACATTAGAGATAAAAATCTAACTTTGTTTTTAAATTTTAAATATTATTTTCCTAAAATAAAGCCCTTGCCACATGGGATGACACATGGCACACTCAATGAAGAGAATACCCTTTTTGAGTGCCATGTCATTAAAATGGCTTTGGTTTATTATATGTATAGATATGTCAGGCCAAATGCATCAGATGTACTACTCCACCCATTGTTTTGCAATTCTGAGACGCGAATGTTGTTTTTGAGGGATGCGAGCGAAAGGGTAGAATTGGAAGATGAGAAAGTTGGTTCTATAGTTCTTGAAGCACTAGAAAGGAAAGACCGTGTAGTTTTCTTTGGAACGTGGGACGATGAATTGGACCCTGCATTTATCTCTGAAATGACACAACACAGGGAGTACCGCTACGACATGGTAGTAGAGTTGCTCTTTATTATTCGAAATATAGTGAATCATTACCAAGAACTTCCATCCGACATCAAAGTTTGATTTTCACAACATTTAAGTTATATAAATTGGGGTTGTTTACATAAAACGAGTTAAATCATTGTTTTACTGTTGAAAACTATGGATCTAAGCTAACCAGACGAATACAGTCTCAAATGATACAAACAACCAAGAATCTCAACCAAACAACACAATCAACAACGAGAGATAGCGACAAAACGGTGACTGAAAATTATTATTAACCCAAACCAAAAAACCCCAAACCAAACCCTAGAATTCAGCCAAACAGCTGAACTCAGAAATACGAGATCTTAGATCTCAAACGTTTAACTGATTGGTAAGATCAGTTAATGAACGATACAAAATAAGAAGAAATAATACAAGACATACAACCTGAATACCTAATCTCTCGAGAGAGAATGAAAGACGAATACAAAGAAAAATGAGAGAGACTGCAGCTACAACAATCGAGACAAAGCTTTATATAGTTGAGTCGAGAAGCTTCCTGGTTATTGTAACATTCGCATTTATTTACAATGATTAATTGTAGATTTACTCTTTAGGGACTTAAAGTGTCAAAAATCCAAAACTAAAATCGCTTAAACCATAATTTTATGAAACGACTGGAGTAGAACTATAAAATTTTAAAAATTTGAAAATCCTAAAGTGTAAATATCAAATTGTTAGGTCGGATATTTTTTTTTTAACAAAATTTATACATTGTGTCATTAAATGAACAATTGAAAAAAAAAAAAAAAAAAAATCTAATGCTTTAGTAAGTAAATATAATTATTATTATTTTTTTTTTAAAATGAAACTTAAAATTTCCTCTGATCTCGGACATTCCATTCCTTTTTAAAAAGAAAACATCCATGAATGATGAAAATTTGATTCCTCAAAACATGGCTTTCAAACATTTTTATTACTATCATAAAGAAACTTCCATAAATAATGAGCAAATGAATCCTATAAAACTTTGATTTCTCCAATTGATTTGCCAAACACCATCGTTCAAAATATTAGTCTTTTTTTTTTTTTTTGTATCGTTTGCGTCAGTAAGCCATTGTTAACTCCCGGCAAGGCAAACCACCATAAACGTCCTTCGACCACTCACCACCCTTAACCGACGACACCGATCGCCTACCACCATCAATCATCGAACAACCACCCTGCCCCATTCCTTCGCTGGGGCCACCATTCACGACACAACTAACGCCGTTTGAAACCGCCACTCACCACTCTCTACTTCGCGGTTCAGGCTTGCAACCCTATTTACAATATTGATTTTGGTTAATGCGTGTGATGTATATGAGCGCCGCTTACGGTTTTGACGACGAATCACCGGTGTCGAATCGAAACATTGTTACTCTATTCCGGTGCTATGTACAACCAGCTACCCTACGCTACGTATCACGCCTTTATTCTGAACCCATACATTAGTCGTCCTAGTCCAGGTAAAGATCTACATCTACATATTAGACAAACTCTATGGAGAAGATGATAGTAAAAAAAAAACTATTATTCTCTTTCCATTAATGTTTTGGTTTGCCACACATATAAGATTAAAATTCATTATGTTTATTTATATTATAGATATAATGCTCATAATTTCATATATTATGTTTTACAAACTTTATGAACTTTATATTCTAAGTCACAAAGTTTTATTTTAATACTAATGACGTTAAATATTTGAGCGAGTTGCAAAATATATATATATATATATATATATATATATATATATATAAAAAGATAAATAAATAACACACCAGAGAAGATCTATTTGCCAATTAACTCTATCAACCTAGGTTTTCACATAACACACAATGTTTATAGTAACATTGAATCATGCTTTCAGTATTAAGGAATTATTTTTATAAAATAAACGACTATAGTTTTCTTTAATCAAGTTGATCCTCAAAATTTTATGGAAGATGATGGGATTCTCAATTTGGATATCAAGAGTTAATATACACTATAACTATAAAATAACACTAAGTGACACTAAATAATCATTCTTAATTTACTTAGGTTCAAGCAAACTTAGTAGATTCTCATTGACTTCTTGCAAGCAAATCATCACAGTCAAGGTGAGTTTACGTAACCATGTTTATGCGATTCTTTATACTTGCAACAATTATTTAAGCAATTCAATATGCATGTCTAGTAGTAAACTTTATTGCCTCATGAATTAGTCAACAGTTTCAACGAGTTTCAACGAGTTTCAACATTTACATAATCATTAGCTATGGCCAAGCCGGCGATACTCAATAATAGATCTATTGGATTGACAACCCCACCATGATACGTGTACCTCCTACATAGGTGACGTGGGTGATTGTTATCGTTCAACATATTACTAAGGTGAACCGTAGATGACGGGATGGACCTAAACTAGTCGGAGGTTTGATTATGTCAACATATTATACTATTCATGTAGACTTAAATTTACGATAGACATACGAATTGCTAAACTTTTATACTTAAACTATATCCTTAACATGGATTATGTATTCTCACCAACTTCTAGTTGACCCCCCCCCCCCCCCATTTTTCCAAACTCAACAGGAAATACTGATGCTTGAAGTCTAGAGCTAGCATGAGGAGATATTTGAAGCTTTGTTGATTACTTGATGTAGACTTTAATGTAATTCAATATTGTAATGTATTAAAGGATTATTTAAACTTGTGTACTACCATGAGCTACTGAACAATCATTCATACGTGGCACCTCGATGTTTCCGCCATCGGTTGGGGTGTTACAGATTGGTATCAGAGCCATGGTTATAGGGAATTAGGTTATTAGAAAAATAATCTAGTCTATAACCATAGGATTTTAACCAGTACTTGCTTCTCTTACTTGCAACTTTACTTGTTTCTATTTTCTATCTTCATGCTGTTACTTATCCCTACTTTAACCCCTACAAGATGATTGCTCTTCATTACTGGTTTTACCCTTAGACTAATAGGACAAAATCCTCAGGTTTAGCCTGAACCACCTTGAAGATCTCGTCGAAGTTCTAGATTTTAATAACGAACACGTGCAATCTGAAAGGGTGAACGCCTGTATTATGAGTTTTCTGTCTAGGACTGGCATTGCGCATAAATCCCAATCAGACGAGGGACCCGGATGCCTACCTGGGAATTCTCGGGATCAGTGTTCACTTATAGGCTAAAGCATGTCTTCACTATGTTATTAGAATCTAGAAGCTTTGATAAGTCAGCGTTTTCATTTATTCGTTTTAATTAAAGAATAAATGATTACACTTACTTCCCTTAAAACTAAGCTCTAAAATCTTAAAATTTTACAGCTTAAATCAATCCCATTTCATAATCATATATGAATTTCACAATCACACCTTACCATCTTAGCCACTTGTTTAAATATTTTCAACACCCTACCCAAATCATATTATTTTCTTTCTCAACATATTATATACTTTTAAACTATAACTTCATACCTTAGCACAACACTAAAGATTTCTTTATATTGTCAAATTTTCATCACCTATAAACTATGGAAAATACATATTTTGTCAAAATATATCCTTAAACTTAATTTCTAAATCCAAATGTTTATTCATTAACATAACAAAGGACTTTCGATATAATGTCACCTTGATCTTTAAAACCTAATGTCGTGTTTAAAATCTTCATCTAACTGGAATATTTTAATCAAAGCTCACCTAGTTTGTACTATTTAACGACTTTCGTTTTATATACAAAACCAATTTTGAAAATAAAATCTTCCCACCCATAGGAACAATATTTAGTCTCTAAATTCTCCATCGACACTTACTTATTTTCAACTGGTTCATTTTTTTTTTTTACAAAATTTGGCATATACCCCAATCATGTTTTTCTCCTACACTTGACCTTTGATCCAAACCCCACAATTTGCACGGCTACATAATCTCCTTACTATAAAATAAACTCCTTATCAACTATCTTCACATTCATTATCTCTCACAACCTTCATTCCGCTTCAAGATTTTTCACTATCCCCTCAAGAATTAGACTCATATCCTTCACCTTCTCAAATATGAACTAGTTACCCATAATAACCAAACTATTGAAACTTGATTGTGTGTTGCATCGAACTTAATCCTTAGTTATACATGAGGATTCGATTATCTACCATATTTGAACATTTGATACTAGAACTATTTGCTATAGACATACCTAGAGTCATTAACCTTGTCTATGGCAACTCTATTACAACTCGCATGCTATACTTGATACTTGATTGCTTACATGTACATATTATCAATTTGCAACTTATGTGTGTAATAATTGGTACACTTAATCATACAACTGATAGAGGATGAAGTACTTACTCAATAGTTAGTAGAGTACCAAATAACCTACTCAACGATTGGTAGAGGTCATCATGCCTGCTCAACAGTCGGTAGAGGCCCTACAACCTGCTCAACGACTGGTAGAGGCGATCGCACCTGCTCAACAATCGGTAGAGGTTCTTACTCACTGACTAGTAGAAGTCTTTTTTCTGCTCAACAGTTGGAATCATTTTGGATACATTATATAAGATTTAATCACAAGGTTATTTTGCATTATTGTTTTACATGTGTGTTTAGAGTCATAGAATGACACAAAACCCTAATGTAAGGTAAATTGGTTATTGCGGTCCGGAACGTAATCATGAATTTACAGGTACGTTAAGGTGGTGTGAAATTCTATTAGGGTGGTAAGAAATCCTGTACGTTTTCGAAGTGTTAAAGGTGTAGTGGGTTAGCTGCGAAACACCCTATATATAAACACTAATAATACATTGAATGCGAGACTGGAAGTAGGAACTAACTCTAGTTAGCTTAGTTGTTATAATAAGTCTTTTCATTATTTTTTTTATAAATTATAACTTAGTGTTTGGTGCCCTTTTGAGCCATTAACCCGCCTAGTAATCCTAAAGAACACAATCCAACCACTTATTAACCTTCTAACTCAACCTATCATTGATACTTAAGTTATCCTTCGGTTACCCCAACCCCTTGCCATTCCTTAAAACCAACCATGCAAACTATGAGATTTTTTTTTTTTTTCGAAACAACTCTAGTTAAATGTTTCCTTTAAAGAAACTTCGGGACGAAGTTCCTAAAAGTAGGGGAGACTGTAACATTCGCATTTATTTACAATGATTAATTGTAGATTTACTCTTTAGGGACTTAAAGTGTCAAAAATCCAAAACTAAAATCACTTAAACCATAATTTTATGAAAAGACTGGAGTAGAACTATAAAATTTTAAAAATTTGAAAATCCTAAAGTATAAATATCAAATTGTTAGGTCGGATATTTTTTTTTTAACAAAATTTATACATTGTGTCATTAAATGAACAATTGAAAAAAAAAAAAAAAAACAATCTAATGCTTTAGTGAGTAAATATAATTATTATTATTTTTTTTTAAAATGAAACTTAAAATTTCCTCTGATCTCGGACATTCCATTCCTTTTTAAAAAGAAAACATCCATGAATGATGAAAATTTGATTCCTCAAAACATGGCTTTCAAACATTTTTATTACTATCATAAAGAAACTTCCATAAATAATGAGCAAATGAATCCTATAAAACTTTGATTTCTCCAATTGATTTGCCAAACACCATCGTTCAAAATATTAGTCTTTTTTTTTTTTGTATCGTTTGCGTCAGTAAGCCATTGTTAACTCCCGGCAAGGCAAACCACCATAAACGTCCTTCGACCACTCACCACCCTTAACCGACGACACCGATCGCCTACCACCATCAATCATCGAACAACCACCCTGCCCCATTCCTTCGCTGGGGCCACCATTCACGACACAACTAACGCCGTTTGAAACCGCCACTCACCACTCTCTACTTCGCGGTTCAGGCTTGCAACCCTATTTACAATATTGATTTTGGTTAATGCGTGTGATGTATATGAGCGCCGCTTACGGTTTTGACGACGAATCACCGGTGTCGAATCGAAACATTGTTACTCTATTCCGGTGCTATGTACAACCAGCTACCCTACGCTACGTATCACGCCTTTATTCTGAACCCATACATTAGTCGTCCTAGTCCAGGTAAAGATCTACATCTACATATTAGACAAACTCTATGGAGAAGATGATAGTAAAAAAAAAACTATTATTCTCTTTCCATTAATGTTTTGGTTTGCCACACATATAAGATTAAAATTCATTATGTTTATTTATATTATAGATATAATGCTCATAATTTCATATATTATGTTTTACAAACTTTATGAACTTTATATTCTAAGTCACAAAGTTTTATTTTAATACTAATGACGTTAAATATTTGAGCGAGTTGCAAAATATATATATATATATATATATATATATATATAAAGATAAATAAATAACACACCAGAGAAGATCTATTTGCCAATTAACTCTATCAACCTAGGTTTTCACATAACACACAATGTTTATAGTAACATTGAATCATGCTTTCAGTATTAAGGAATTATTTTTATAAAATAAACGACTATAGTTTTCTTTAATCAAGTTGATCCTCAAAATTTTATGGAAGATGATGGGATTCTCAATTTGGATATCAAGAGTTAATATACACTATAACTATAAAATAACACTAAGTGACACTAAATAATCATTCTTAATTTACTTAGGTTCAAGCAAACTTAGTAGATTCTCATTGACTTCTTGCAAGCAAATCATCACAGTCAAGGTGAGTTTACGTAACCATGTTTATGCGATTCTTTATACTTGCAACAATTATTTAAGCAATTCAACATGCATGTCTAGTAGTAAACTTTATTGCCTCATGAATTAGTCAACAGTTTCAACGAGTTTCAACGAGTTTCAACATTTACATAATCATTAGCTATGGCCAAGCCGGCGATACTCAATAATAGATCTATTGGATTGACAACCCCACCCGGATACGTGTACCTCCTACATAGGTCACGTGGGTGATTGTTATCGTTCAACATATTACTAAGGTGAACCGTAGATGACGGGATGGACCTAAACTAGTCGGAGGTTTGATTATGTCAACATATTATACTATTCATGTAGACTTAAATTTACGATAGACATACGAATTGCTAAACTTTTATACTTAAACTATATCCTTAACATGGATTATCTATTCTCACCAACTTCTAGTTGACCCCCCCATTTTTCCAAACTCAACAGGAAATACTGATGCTTGAAGTCTAGAGCTAGCATGAGGAGATATTTGAAGCTTTGTTGATTACTTGATGTAGACTTTAATGCAATTCAATATTGTAATGTATTAAAGGATTATTTAAACTTGTGTACTACCATGAGCTACTGAACAATCATTCATACGTGGCACCTCGATGTTTCTGCCATCGGTTGGGGTGTTACAGATCTTTACGAGAACAAATCTGAGCCATTGATTCTGATAGACAATTATTAACCATACGATCACTAAAGCCCATAATTAGGCTTTAGTATTAAGCCCAGAATACAATCCCATAACTAAGCCCACATCAGGCTCCAAGTAAGCCCAGACCTTATTAACCTGTAACAACTAAACAAGCCCATTAGCAGAAGAAATATAACACAACTCAATGTTATGTGCAACAATTGAATTATTACTAAGAAACATTATATATTTTAACATCCCCCCTTAATTCAATTGCCAAACATATCTGTTAGAGCTAATTTTTTACACATTAGCTCATGTTGAGTTCCATACAAGCCCTTGGTAAATATGACAGCAACTTGCTGACTTGAATCAACTTTTATTGCTTGAACAAAACCTTTACTAATCTTTTCCCTAAGGAAATGTAAATCTATTTCGAAGTGTTTTGCCCGATCATGAAAAACAGGATTTTCGGCAATAGAAATTGCCGATTTACTATCACTATATAATCTCAAAGGCAAATTACACTTAACTCCTAATTCTGCTAAAACATTTGATAACCACACAAGTTCACAAGTCGTAGAGCACATAGCTCTGTATTCGGCTTCAGCCGTAGACCTGGAAACCGTGTTTTGTTTTTTACTTTTCCAGGAAACCAAATTATCTCCCAGAAAAACACAGTACCCAGTTACAGATTTCCGAGTAACAATACACTTTGCCCAGTCAGCGTCTGAGTAAGCCGACAGTTCAAAGTTATCACTCTTTTTAAATAACAGACCCTTTCCAGGTGAGGCTTTTAAGTACCTAAGAAGCCTTAGAGCAACTTGTAAAACAGCCTCACTTGGCTTATGCATGAATTGACTCAAAAACTGAACCGTATAACTAATATCCGGCCTAGTTAATGACAAATATATGAGTTTACCCATGAGTTTTTGAAATCTAGTGACATCATCTAATAGCTTGTCTGATTTAACACTTTTAACCGACAAAATATAGTTTTGTTCAATAGGAAAATTAACTGGTTTGCATCCTAAATACCCAAACTCAGCTAACAAATCCAGACAATACTTACGTTGGTTAAGACAAATACCAGCTTCAGAATAAAGTACTTCTATACCCAGAAAATATTTAAGTTTCCCAAGGTCTTTGATTTGAAAACTTTGTTTTAAAAGTTCTTTAACTTTACCAATTTCCAAATCACTATTTCCTGTTATAACTATATCATCAACGTATACCAACAAAGCAACAAATATACCATTATCAGATTTGACAAACAACGAGTAATCGCAAATACTTTGCACAAAACCTATACTAACAAGAACTTCTACCAATTTCTCGTTCCATTTCCTTGGTGCTTGTTTTAGTCCATATAAGGACTTAACAAGCTTACATACTTTTGACCCATTTCCAGAATCATACCCTTCTGGAAGAGCCATATAAACATCTTCAATCAATGATCCATATAGAAATGCGTTATTAATATCTAATTGGAAAAGAGACCAGCCATTTTGAACGGCTAAACTAATGACGCACCTTACAGTGACCATCTTAACAACCGGAGAAAAGGTTTCTCCAAAGTCTATACCCTCACGTTGATTATACCCCTTAGCAACTAACCTTGCCTTAAACCTTTCGACCTCACCACTAGACCTATACTTAACTTTGTATACCCATTTGCAACCTATGGCTTTTCTGCCCGGTGGCAAATCGGTAACAACCCATGTATTGTTTCTATATAACGCCTCCATTTCACTATTCATAGCTTCTATCCACAAAGGATTTTTTGAAGCTTCATAGTAAGATGTAGGTTCAACAATTTTATTGACATTAGATACAAAACAACGATTTTCATATGACAAGTTGGAATAATTGACAACTCTATCTATACCATACTTAACTTTACCATCTAAGACATAATCACCAAATCTCTTTGGTAATACAGACTCTCTACTTGAGTGTCTAAGACTACTAGACTGATTTCCCTCAGGAGTCGTAGTCTCATCATGTGATACTTCAACATCTGAGGCGTTAGTCCCCTTACCAACGGTACTACCAGGTGGCTGATCGGCTGAGCCGTCTACCTCACTGGCAGCCCTGGGAAGGTCATCTAACCGACCCCCAGGTGAAGCATCATGAGAACTAGCAGTTCCCCCTTCATCATCGGGAAGACCACTATTAACTTCACCACTTTCAGAACTATTGGCTTCAATTAAATCAAAGAAATTTAACTGATTTAGACTACCAAAAATATCTTCTTTAAATTCTGTTTTAAATAGATATATATTTTCGTAAAATTTAACATCCCTAGAAAACTCAGTTTGTTTTGTTTCTAAAGAATAGATTTTATAACCTTTTTTCAAAAAAGAATAGCCAATAAACACACATTTATCAGCCCTACTACAAAGTTTATCAGGTTCATTTAAAATTGTTTTAAAACACAGACAGCCAAAGTTCTTTAAGTGACTCAGTTCTGGGGGGAACCCATACATAAACTCATAAGGACTCTTACCTCCTAACACAGACGAGGGTATCCTGTTGATTAAATATGCAGCAGTAAGTATGCAATCAGACCAGAACCTAAGTGGGACATTGCTTTGAAATAGTAAAGCTCTAGCTGTGTTCAAGAGATGCCTGTGTTTCCTTTCCACAACACCATTTTGTTGTGGAGTGTATACACAGGACGTTTGATGAAGTATACCATTTTTATTACAATACTCACTCATTTGTTTATTCACAAATTCTGACCCATTATCACTCCTGAAAATCTTAACATTTTTTAGAAACTGGGTTTTAATCAATTCACAAAAACATAACAAGTTTTCAAAGACTTCATTCTTTCCTTTTAACAAATAAACCCAAACAGATCTGGAGTAATCATCTACTACTGTTAAAAAAATACTTATACCCTTCCCTACTAGTGACCTTGTAGGGCCCCCATACATCCAAATGTATAAGATCCCCTACACTTTTAGTTTTATGGTCACTAAGGGGGAATGGAACTCTAACTTGCTTTGCTTTATGACAAACATCACAAGGAGTAGACTCAGACTGATTTATACTCAAAGTATCCTTCAACACAGCAAGAACTTGACTAGAAGGGTGTCCTAGCCTACTATGCCAAAGACCATGCTCACTAACACTATTAAAACACATATTACTTAAACTCACATTGTTACCAACAAAATAAAGACCATCCTGCTGCCTACCAGTCACCAGGACATTCCTTGACTTGGAATCCTGAATAAAGCACTCATGCTCATTAAACAAAACATCTAACTTATTATCCTTAGCTAACTTATGTATAGACACAAGATTCACACAGTAATCAGGAATAAAAAACACATCAGTTAGCACAACACCATCAGCCAGTTTTATATCTCCTATTTTGGTGACTTTAGCATTAGTTCCATTTGGGTGTTTAACTTCTAGATTAAGTTTTGACACATCTACACAGTTAATCGAATACTTATCATTTCCTACCATGTGCTGATTTGCACCAGAATCCATTATCCACCCAAATAATAATGCATACTTAACAAGACTAGAACAACATGACACATTTTTAAACAATGAAGACAACTTATTCAAGACAGACATACTTGAAAACCCAGTAATAACCACAGACTCACCTCCAACATTTGAAGGTTGAGGATCTGTTGCTGGTTTTTCACTAATCAATCCCATCAACTTCGAAATCTGTTCAGAAGTAAATGGAGAAGTAACAGTAGATGCACACACATTATTGCTATTCACAACAGACTTTCCACCTGTCCTGTTACTGTTATTGCTTTTAAAATTTTGTGTAACAGGTTTCCTTTTAAACTCAGGTGTATACCCAATTATTTCATAACACCTATCAATAGTATGACCTAATCTGTTGCAATGTGTACACTTTAGATTAGGATTAGGTCCCATATTTGTTACCTTTCTATTACTTCCTTGATTAGTAGTTCTTGTAAAGAAAGACACATTAGTACCTTTGTTACTACTATTAGACTTCCTATGTGATTCTTCTCTAGAGACTATAGCAAATGCATGCTTAACAGATGGTAATGGGTCTTGCAACAAAAGATTTGTTCTAACTGGTTGATAAATTTCATCAAGTCCCATTAAAAATTGCATTAGTTTTATTAAACTACTAAAACTATTAAATTCTTTAGACGCATCACAAGTACAAGGTGGTAATTGAACAATTGAATCAAATTGTTTCCACATTGTATTTAACTTGTGATAATATTCAGAAACTGTTGAACCATTTTGACTCATAGAACAAATACTTTGATGCAAGTTAAAACGACTGACCCATCCACTTTATCATAAGTTTCCCTTAAATCTAACCATACGTCTCTAGCATACTTAGAAAATACTTGTCCAAGATACAATTCATCACTAACAGAATTTAGTAACCAAGACAAAACCACTGAATTGCATCTATCCCACTGTTTACCCAAAACCTCATCATCACTAGGTCTGACAATAGTTCCATCTATAAATCCATACTTGTTTTTAGTTTCAAGAGCAAGTTTCATAGCATTAGACCATACTTTATAGTTTTCTGTTCCTTTTAACTTTAAACTGATTATGGTCATGGAACTAGTGTCACTAGGATGAATATACAAAGGATCCCCAATGTCAAGTTTACTAATCAAGGTTCCTACATTAACAACAGCTCCTCCCCCAGGGCCACCACCCTGAGGTAAAGGTTGCTCAACATCATCCATTTTAACAAACAAACAACTAATACAAACAACTAATACACAAAAGAAAAACTAACAGACAGTTAGCTCAACAAATCAAACAATCCTATGAAGACGAAGCTGTGTCAGTGTTCAGATAGTGGGTTCATCACTCAAAAGGTGCCCACCCAGATCTTAACACAGGAGTCTTTTATCTAAAACGAATATAATAAAAACAGAAAGAAATAACCACAGAAGACTTAACCAACAAGACACAACCAAGACAACACAGAGTTGGCCCAATACCGGTCCACCTAACCCGGTCAGTGGCCCTAGACACGACAATCAAACAAAAACAAAAATTAAAGAACGATCTCACCGAGGGGGGGGGGGGACCCAAGTTAGGGTTCTCCAACCTGCAACCTGTACCTTCACTTAGGGTACAGAATTGCAGGAGCAATTGAAGCACACAGCCAATACTCCTTTAAATCCAGCAACCAAGATAGCTTTCCCAGGAACTGATCCACTCAGCAACAACAGACAGATAACAAGAACAAACAACAATCAACAGATCAAATCTATCAAGAAGATAAGATCTATTGAGATCCAGAACAAGATCAACACCTATTGACCAGGTGAGATCAAAGAATACAGATTAAAAAAAGAACAACAAGATCTGTCAAGAGTTTTAACAGATCTGACAATACATGAACCAGATCTAAAGAGATCAGATCCAAGAGACACAAATAACAGCGGAAGACTAACAATAACTCACAATATCACGAGCCTTTGGCTCTGATACCATGTTGAAAACTATGGATCTAAGCTAACCAGACGAATACAGTCTCAAATGATACAAACAACCAAGAATCTCAACCAAACAACACAATCAACAACGAGAGATAGCGACAAAACGGTGACTGAAAATTATTATTAACCCAAACCAAAAAACCCCAAACCAAACCCTAGAATTCAGCCAAACAGCTGAACTCAGAAATACGAGATCTTAGATCTCAAACGTTTAACTGATTGGTAAGATCAGTTAATGAACGATACAAAATAAGAAGAAATAATACAAGACATACAACCTGAATACCTAATCTCTCGAGAGAGAATGAATGACGAATACAAAGAAAAATGAGAGAGACTACAGCTACAACAATCGAGACAAAGCTTTATATAGGTGAGTCGAGAAGCTTCTTGGTTATCTTTACGAGAACAAATCTGAGCCATTGATTCTGATAGACAATTATTAACCATACGATCACTAAAGCCCATAATTAGGCTTTAGTATTAAGCCCAGAATACAATCCCATAACTAAGCCCACATCAGGCTCCAAGTAAGCCCAGACCTTATTAACCTGTAACAACTAAACAAGCCCATTAGCAGAAGAAATATAACACAACTCAATGTTATGTGCAACAATTGAATTATTACTAAGAGACATTATATATTTTAACATTTACAATATTGTCAGTACATTCATTGTTTATAGTTTTGAAAAGAAATGGACAAAAAAGTATAGAGGGATTAGAAGGACCCATTTGCGCACATATTTAAATGTTACATGTGTTGACTGACCCGTTTTTAACTGCTTGGAACACAGGATCTGTTGGGAGCTATGCCGGAAGGGGTTGATGACTACTTTCGTAGTAGATTTCCTAAACTGCTGATGGAGGTATATAGTGTTATGCATCATCACCACAGTCAAGAAGAATGGTTTCATAAGTACTTGGAAACTTAGATGTGTGAGATATATCAATAAATATTGTGACACCTGGCAAATTCTGGTTAACAACGTTGTCTAGATTAAAGTCTACCTTAGCGAGTCACGCGTATAT
This sequence comes from Ambrosia trifida, assembly GCA_028751855.1. Taxonomy (NCBI): domain Eukaryota; kingdom Viridiplantae; phylum Streptophyta; class Magnoliopsida; order Asterales; family Asteraceae; genus Ambrosia; species Ambrosia trifida. Next base: position 81,681,806 of record CM054129.1, read on the forward strand.
TATACTTAACGAGGGTTATCTAGATAGCTAGATAGGACATACGAGCATTATCTCGGGTTTGAGACAACTTACAAAACGTTTTCTAGTCCGGTTTGGGACTACTTTCACATCTCGGGTTATGAGATGCTTTGACTCCTTGTGTGGGTCGGGTTCTGACTCCTTGTGTGAGTTAACATGTGATTTCATGATTAGTGAACCTCGGACGTTGGTGAATAACAAACTTATGTGTCTCGGTGATATCTGACAAACTTATGTGAAAACCATACGTGATTATGTGAACCTAAACCGAACACGTTAATAAAAATTATTAAAAGTGGAGCGTGAGGTTGATTAGGGTCTTAACGCATGGGGTTACACTTGTTACGGTCTGAAATAACGAAAACGTCGATGGATAACGCGTCGGGAGGCTAAACGAAGCAAAAACGCGCGCCCCGGACCTGTGAGCGGCCGCTCACAGGCTCCGAGCGGCCGCTCGAACCTATCTGACGGGTTTAAACCGCCTCAAACTCGTATTTAAGCATCCTTAACCCCCATGCAGCCCTCATACTCAACCCTAATCGCCCCCTTACTGCCCCACACGAATATTTCACTCCAAAAACTCCTGCTAAGGCTCAAGATCATCAATTGGGAGGCTCCAAGGCGCGCGATTGATTGATTTGAAGAGCTAAGGGTATAACTCATGATTTCTTACGCTTTTTACTTTATGTTTTATTGTAAAAATCATATAACAAGTTTGTCCAGGTCTGAATGGGTTTAATAAACATTAAAACATGAGTCTTTTTGAAGATTAAACGGATTAAACCTATTAATAAACGCGTAGTAACATCATAGGATGCTTGTTGCGCAAGTTATTGGTGTTTTGATCCTAAAAGCTTTGATCTTGACATGTTTGATAATAGGATCTGATGGGAATAGGTATTAGGAAAGTTGTATGATGATTATTAGGTGTTATTGATTGATAATAAGCAACTAGGGTTTGATATAATTGATAATATTGCACGATTAGAATCTGGACAGATTCTGAATGTCGACTTGTAGGGTCTGTTTCGTGGCTTGAAAATAATTGGTTTGATCGATTCTTTGCATGATTGTAACGTACAAGGTCTTAGCTTTTCATAATGGGCAAAACCATCGAATTTGGACATCGTTTGAGTCGTTTTTGGAATTTTAATTGATTAGGGGTCATATCAGATTTTCGGATTTGTAAACTGGGCTAACTTTAAATGGTCATAACTTGAGATTTACAAGGAATTAGATTATGAAATTTTTCCAGTAGGTCAATACTGGAAAAATAGAGCTTTTCCAAGTGGATTCATCTCGTTTGGATGAATACACAATTTTTAAGAATTTTCCTACTAAACTGACCTGTTGAGGAGATTTTCTGGACATAGCTGTGTTGTACGAATTTTCATAATTTTTGTGTTTGGAATTAAGACAAAACAAAAATAGGTATTGTCGATTGAATCCCAAAGAAAATTCAGTAAAAATTTGGGAGGTTAACTCACTGAATTGCTATTTTAAATAAATTCATTTTGATGGCGCACAATCTGTCCTGAAAACACAGATTGTGTATTATGTGCTTCTGTGATTAATTGAGGTCTTAGGTGGTATGGAATTGACATGTAACTGAAGTACACTTGTCTGAGACACATACGGAATGTAGAAACTAATTGTAACCAACGTATTCACCAACGGGTCCGTAGGGTTTACTATTGCATGTAGAATCACTAGGCGTCGCATACACACTTTTGAACATTTAAAACGCCTTGGACAAACGAGTTATATGGGTAATGATATTACGCCTATACTCACTGAGCGACACTGTTATTAGGGTGTCGGTAGCATATATTGCTTGCTGTTCGGATTCTTTGCTTGCACGTTAAGGTGAGTTTACGGCCCCTCTTTTAAACTGGTTTCATACTTTCGGGGGAGAAAACATGTGTTAAAACGATTATTTGGTAACTACTGTCATACAATGGGTTTCTATTGTGTACTACACGATCTTTGGAAGTCCCGGGGGGAACCATGAATGTGCGGGTTTGCACAACGGGGAAATGTGAATAGCGCTATTGGGAGTGACCAACCCCGCTCGTCGGCTTGGAGGGCCGGGCGAGTGCATATTGTCTCAAACAGGAACAACAGGAACAACTGGTTTACTTTTCGGGCACAACATCTGGTATTCGAGTTAGTAATGGTTTTCCAATCGTGTTAGTAACAAAACATACGCCTAGCTAGCGTACACTGGTTTTCGATTTGTTATAGTATGGACAGGTTGACTTGGTACTTGGATACAAAACCTGTAAACTCACCAGCATTTTTGTGCTGACGTAAACTTTTACATGTTTTCTCAGGTCGCTAAGGTAGCACAATGGAACTAGGGCGCACGCGTCTGCACGGCGTCTAGTTAGAGTCGCATGGTTTTCATATGTTGAACAATTGGTTTACTTTTGAGATACTGTTTTGAATAAGCTTCCGCCGTAAACGGGAATTTTAAACTATGTTTTGAAATTGCATTATATTCATTTAGACTTGTTTATTGTGATCGTTGGTTTGGATCCTGGTTTGTCATGCGCCTCGCGGTAAAACTCCGCAAGTGGATTTTGAGGGTGTGACAAATATCAAGGGGTTTCTACTTTCATATCATGTTACCCAAAGCATTAATTGGCCAGTTCAACAACTTTTTAGCTCTTTAAATGCTTGTTTTTGGTTTAAGACTTTCGGGGAATGGTCAGCAGGTATCGTCATTATGCTGGAACAGATTGGTTCCTCCTAAAGTCATGGTTTTCGTGTGGCGAATAATTAGGAAGGGACTCCCAACTGCAGAAGCACTTTCTTTCAGGGGCGTTCAAGTGGGCGACGGGCTTTGTAAACGATGCGGCAATGAACTAGAGACGATCAACCACATCTTTTCTGGGTGCGTGTGGGCAAGGGCCATTTGGTGGAACATCGCCGAGTGGTTGAAACTGGAAGATTTAAAAAGAACGGAACAGGCGGATAGGATTATTGAACTTTTTGTTTGTCCTAAGGTTTTTGATAAGAAATCGAAGGTGGTTGCTGCGGTAATTTGTTTAACACTCTGGAAAATATGGATAAAAAGGAATGAAAGAATCTTTCGAGATGTGCATACAACGACACCAATATTACTGGAAGATATAAAGCTGGAATCTTTTTGGTGGATGGTCAAACGGGGCAGGATCGAAGGAATACAAAAGGCGTCTTGGTGGGATTTTTCATTGTTTGATAATGGTTAATGGGCTGTGGTTAGAGTGTTATTAGGTTCGGGGCTGATTTTTTATGGTGTTAATCATTTGTATGATATTTTCGGTCGGCCCAGGTAGCTACTTGCTTAATGTATCTAGGTGTAACCATTGATGTAAATTTTTTGGTGAAATGAAGCTTCGTTTGAATGTTCAAAAATTTTTTTGACCCAAAAGGCTAAATTAGGCAAATGAATGTATTGACTTATTTGGATATTTTGTTAATTAATTCGTTTATTGGGTATTTGGGCTTCTAAACGAGTCGAATGGGCAACAGTTTTTTTTTTTTTTTTTTTTTTTTTTTTTTTTTTTTTTACATATAATCTTCCTCTAATCTTCGGATATCCAAAAAGCAAAAACCGATAGTGCGTGCGGCAACCTTTGCTCCGGTAATCAGAACCATCGTCTTCATCTTCCCTTGGTTGGTGATACGTAGGTATCATCTTATCTGTTTGGACATGTGATGCACGAAGTGGTATAGTATGTACCTGGAGGCTGGAGAGGCAAGATTATGTAGACATCTTAATTGTTAATATTATTTTGGTGACAGTTTTGCAATTTATTAGTAGTATGTATAGATTTAAAAATTAAAAAATTAAAATGGAGATTGGCCCCTTATGTTGGCTCTAATTTATAAACTGCATAATACAAAAATTTCCCTTTTGGAAAAAATAAATAATCCTATCAAGAGAGCATGTTGGAGACGATTGAAAACATGCAACAATGGGATATTGTTTCGGTTCCAAGTGGTAACGCCTCGGTTGTAATCGGCACTCTAGTGCTAGTGGTGATTGTGACTTCGTCTCATATTGCGAAATGTTAGCTCTCCATATGTTGTCAAGATGAAACCAACACTGAAAACGACAGATTTTTGGCTTCACTTCTAATTTATATAGTGATTACTGATTAGGATTGAGTTGAAAATGACTTATTAACTTATTCAGAATTGTGAAAGACGCTTTTTTTATTATAGAAAAAATCCAATAATACACATTTTTTCCCTAAAACGACTTATATCAACCTAACTTCATTTTCACCAAACCCCGCTTTAAAATAAACTCATTTTGCTTGGAACCCGTGTTGGCTCGAACTTGTTTTGACCCATTAGTCAAATGCGCACAGAATATTTAATACCTACCTCACCAAGGGATGAAAACGTGTTTTTGTGGGCTGATTACGTGCTCCATTGTGGCATCTTGACCATTTTTTTTTACGGAAATGGATTGATGCTTGATTTCTAATATATGACATGTCAGCCTTATTTGGATCAGGGTTTTACATACACCGTGCCAATTTGACCTTTTACTTAAATAGAACGCAACAAGTGCCGCTATGTTATTTACACACACGTAGAGCACACACACGGTCAAACTCCTAAACTAGTAAACCCGACTAGGACTAGGCTACGTGTTTGAAGATGACAGCATAAGCACCATCTAATGTCTTTACTAAGATAGAAATCCCATATTAGTAGCCTAGTGGGCTAGACGAGATTCTACTATTTTCGTTTACTTCTACTGCTACTGGCCACTGCCTAGTTGTCCTAGTCCCGAACTAAGTCTCAGCCAATCTTTGTTACTTTGGGCTTTATGGCCTTATCTCCATATTGAGATTCTGGGCCTGGCTCCATTTTTATAGAAGATAGAGAGGTGTACAAAACCGTTTTTAATACTGGTCCGATTCATAGACCGAACCGGATTTTAATCATGGAGTCAAAACGGTTGACAATCATTGATGTTAAGAGAATGCTTTGTCGGTTTTTGACGGGTGATCTTATACACCACGTATAGGTCTATACATGGGCATATAGACCTATACTTGGCTTATAAGTCTACATCTTTTTACAAGCATTTCTATACAATATCTATATAGAGCATATAGACTTATAAGTGGTATACAGATCTAGTTTTTTTAACAGACATTTTTATACAATATCTATATAGAGCATATAGGTACTATATGAGACATATAGCTCAATTTCTTTTCAAACAGTTATTTATACAACACCTAACAGTGAACAGTGATATGACTGTTTCCATGCTGTCATGAACAGTACACGTCAGAGGTATTGTGCAGGCATGTCCACCTGCTGCCAGACGTCACGTCAGGCACCACAAGATGGTCAACCATGCTGTGTCAGAGGGAAGCGCCACCTGCGCCCAATCACGTCGCGCCACGTGTACCGCCAACAGGGCAGAACATGCTTTCTCTCACATCAGCATTAATTACCACAAGCTACCTACCAACTCATGGGCCGAAGATATCTTTGGCCTGGGACTCGGGCCCAAGATCATCACCTCCATCGTGGCCCGCGTCAGCCAGCCCATGTTTTCCCTATAAATAGGAGATCGCTTCTCCATTGATGGAGGTCGATCATTACATGCAAAAAATAGCAAAAAGCTAGAGATATTCTTAGAACACTTATAGTCATCTTGTAATCTCCGAGTAATAAAAATTTCTCTTTTACAGTGGACGTATGTCGATCTAGACCGAACCACTTACATCTTTGTGTTCTCTACTTTCAACACACACACGACACTTTCTTTTCTTTTCTCATCTCATAAGGTTCGGATTAAGTCGCCGGTGTGAGCGAAGGATTATAACCTGAGCAAACACATGTACTAAACCTAACTTACCCATCTTCTCGGGTACGTTATACCCGTTGTTTCTTCAGTAGACATATTATTTCTCTATACACACACTGTGTTTAGACAGGCTATAGACGTGATCGTGATACAAATAACATTTTTCTTTGATTGTAAGAATCTTCTAAGAACACCAATTCCAACTTCATTACCAATGGTTTATTGGTAATACATTTTTCTTTCATTTGAACATTTATCGAGAAGACCGGTAGTAGGAAATTTGAAGGAAATAACATTTTTTTGCAGATATCGACGGTTGGTTTGTTTTTTGAATGGTTCAAGAGATATAAAGTTTGCAAATTGAGATGACGATTTGCTCGCATTTTATAGAGTGAAAAAATATCTTACGTGGTATAATCGGGTTTTTGGCCCCTTATGTCAAGTGAAAAACAATTAGAAACACAAATAATAAAATAATATTATAAACAATTAATTATTATTATTATCACTATTATATTATAAATATAAATATATAATCAAGAAACAAAATGTCTAACCTTGGATCCAAGAGGTTAACTCGTCTCTACAGGTTTAATCCTTCACTAGATGAATGACCTTGAAGACAATGATCCTGCAATAAGACAATAATCCGATGTGGGGCGACCGCCTCGAATCCCGAAAGATTCTACTTAGCAGACACAAAAACGTTATCGGCCTTATGTGTGTTCTTCAGGGATTTTCTGAATGACCCATTAAAGGAGGGTAAGTGCTCCTTAAATAGGCTCCACACGGGCCTCAACATTCACCCTTAACTTACCCAATGGGCCGAAGCCCAGTTAAGGGCTTTCCTCTACATCGGCCCAAGATTAGGCCCAGATAGTATAATATATAACATAACATAAATCATAGAGGGAGGTCGTACCATTAGTCCGACGTGGCGCCCAATCGCTGGCTGCAAGTCTGATAGAATATGATTGGTTGCCGAGTGTACTGTTGTCGCCTCTGCAAATGTACGTTAGTGGAGATCCTTGTCGAGGTGGCCCCGTGGGCTCTGATTAGCTGCGTATGTAGAGGATGTACTACTTGTCCCTTGCGGTTGCTGTTCTGGGCACGTGTGGCTTCTTGATTGGTGAGTTGTGCAACATGCTCCATGTCACACGTCCCTAAATCCTGATGGGTTCGTACTGACCGGTACGTACGCGTCAGTTTTCGCCACGTGTCCTTCACCAGCCATGCTCAGAGTTCCTGGCGTATGCTGTTAGAGGTAGGCGGACATCGATATAGCGAGTCCGCCGGGCAAGGCCTTCCGCCGAATGTTTACCTGCTAGCTTTGGGCCGTCCACCTCGTGGGTTCAGGCCGTTAGGCTTGTGTATTGGGTATCGGCCCATGTTACTTTTGGTAACTTTGGGCCCATATCCCTTCAAGTCCCCCTAGTCTAGCGTGCCTTTCGGATGTGTGTTGCATAGACGTGAGGGATGCTGGACTCATTGTAGTTGGGTCTTTGCGATGTATGGCGTTTTTCGTTGAAGCTGGTATATAGGCGGATACATTTGTTCTACGTCAAGCGGTCAGTATGTGGGAATTTGGTGGAACTGTACGCTTTACGTCGGGCGGACAGCGTATGGGAGTTTGGCGAAACTGTACGTTTTACGTCAGGCGGACATTATGTTGGACTGTTGGCAGAACCGTATGTTTTACGTCAGGCGGACTAGTGATCCGCTAGGATTTAAGTCGAAGTTAATGTTAATGATTTGGGGGGGGGGGATGCGAAAAGTACCCTGTTAGATGAGTCTGACTGTTGATGTGACTGCCTACACGTCTGCCACGTCTGTCACGTTTGTAGCAGGTGGGAGACTTCTTTGCCTGTGTGTCAGTCGCGTGTGCTCACGTGCGGTGCGTGAATTGCCTTTCTGACTTCCTTGATGACGTGTTAGTTGTTGATAGGTTACTTTTCTACACGGTTCTCCATTGCAATTAATGCATGTGGTATAAATAGTCTCTTCCCTTCACCTTATATTCATTTAAATCCCTTTCTTATTTTGCAATACCCCTTTTCCCTCTGAACTTCATTCTTTGCCGTTGAAGATTCCGTTCGTCCTCTACCGTCTCCGGTTAATGTTTGTATTCTCCGGTCAGTAAAAAATGTCTGATTTAGAGATTAAGGCAAAAAGGATCCTGTGTCCATGGCTGATGCTCCGATCAAGTGGAAGAGAGATGCGTATGAGCAGTTCTTGGCTCAGTATGAGATTCCGACCAGTTAGGAGCCGATCCTTCCGCCCGAGGGTGAAACTGTGTTGGATGTTGGCCCAGGGAGAATGGCCCTGTATGCTGCTCATTTCCAACTTGCTGGCGTGCGGCTGCCGGCGACTAGGTTTGTGTGTGACATGTTGCTTCGCTATGGTTGCCATTTGACACAGATGACTCCCTTAGGGATGACTCGAATGGTGCATTTCTAGTTTGTTTGTCACTCCCAAGGTGTTGAGCCCACCTTTGAGATGTTCAATGCTATCTATCGCTTTTCCAGGGTGGCCCTCAGTGGTATTCTTTCAATATGCGGAGTACGATTAAACCCGTTGGTAATCAGCCCCCGCGAAGTATGCACGATTGGAAATGGAGATTTTTCTTAATCAAACAGGGTGTTGTTTCGATGTCCTTGCAATGGTTGGTGGTTTTGACCAAGTCCAAGTTGAAGGACTTTCCAGTCACAAATTATGCGGACTTTGATTGGTATGATAAAATCACCCAGCAGGTGACCTCTATAGAAATTGCGAGTGTGAAACCAGAAGCTTTGTCGATGGCTGGAGTAAGTCGCGTAGGCGGTCGGGCGGACCAGAATCCGCATTTCTATGTAGATGGAGAAGGTACAGTTTGTCTTTCTGTGTTTTAATACTTTTAAATTGTATCCATGTATGCCTTGTGTTAACGTGTCGATGGCTTGCTCCGCAGAGGTAAGCTGTTTTTATTCTATCGTTCCTGGTGTTGTTGGCGAGTTTGTTTGGGAGCCACTCCCCCAGGATGAGGAACCGCTTATGGAGCAAACGCTCAAAAACTTTGTTGAAGAGAACGTGAAGGACTTTCTTGGTCATTCACTCTTTTCAGGTGAAGTTTCCGTTAATCCCCGTCTGCTGAACGCGATATCCGCCAGCAGGATGAGCATATTATTTATTTCCGATGTTGAGTCCGAGGATGAGTCTTACTCTCTGACTCACCGGCCTCGGCATCGTGCAGGTGAAGGCAGCGTACTGAGTTCTTCACGCCGCCCATCTGGGTCATAAACCAAGGACGATTATGTTGATGTTTTTACTTCACCACCCTTGCTCAACAATGGTAGTGCGGGGACGTTCGAGAGTGGGCATGGTGTTGGCAAGAAGATAAGAGATGTGGCTTCAATGTTGGATTCGTCCAAGCGCAAGATGCCTAAAGATGATCCACCTGTATCGTCATTGAAGTTCCGCCTAAGAGTGTCTCAGAAGCGTCCGCATCTAGCTTCTAAAATCGTGAAAGACGTTCAGCCGGGTGAGTGTCTTGTCAACTTTGAAGCTTATCCCTGCGGCCTTCGCGATAATGTTTCCTTATAGTAATCAAGCTTGTTGTCTCTCTGTTTCAGGCCCTACATTGATTTATCCTAGCGGGCCGAGGGTGTCTGAAGTACATGGCCCCAATCCTATCGGGCTTGGCTCATTTGATGCGCCCATCGAGACTAAGGTGGATCAGAAGATGGCGGCCGACGAGGCTGCTCGACAGGCTGAAGCGAAGAAGAAAGCTCAAGCTGAGGAGAAAGAGAGGGTGATTACAGCTCGCGAAGTGGAGCTACAAAAAGCGGAGATGCAAGAAGGGCAAAGAAGGCAAGATGAGGATGAGAGAGCCCGCCTGACCACTAAAAAGGTGGGCCACACCATTTCAACAGTCGAAGATTCAACTTGTGGTTCCACATAATATCCCACTTCGGTGAGCATCCCCCGGGGAATGGTTTTGAAGGGGGTCCTCTTGAGCAAACAAAGTATGTTGCCTTGTCCTCCTCTAGGGACGGGTCTGAAGGTGATGGTGGAGAGAAGTCTGGAAAAGAGCTTGTTGCACCTAGCAATAGCAATGCTCAACAACCTGTGAACACAGGGGTAACCTCTGCTGGGTTTCAAATGGATGTTGCTACCGGACCCATCTACCGGCCCGAGTGGTCTGTGCGTGAAGATGGTCGGTTCTTCCAGGTAGCCACGTGCGAAGAATGGTTGCTAGGCTCTATCCCTCTCGCCGAGTGTGCGTATGCGGCTAAATGAGACCGCCTTGCACTTCTTCAGGATGGGGCCGCCGGGTTGGCTATGGCTGCGGCAACAATGAGTAAGGTGCTACGGGAATATCAATCCCTGGTGGATGCTGAACAAGAGTTGGATGCCCGCCGCCGTTCGTTCAAGAACGTGGTGGACAAGCACAATAAGGAATGTGTTATGCAATCCAAAGCCCTTGCCGATGCCTAAGTAAAGATGTTGGAGAACCGTAACGCCAAAGCCGCTCAGGACTGGAAATCCTCTTTTGAAGCCACCAACTTGGTGATTGCCAAGAAGTGCAATCACACGCAGTAGTTTGAAAAAGAGGTTAAGGAATTGAAGGTTGCGTTAGAGGTGAAAGATAAGGAGATTGAGGAAGAGAAGTCAAAGGCTGCCTCTGCACGTGCTGACTTAGTTAAGAAAGATGATGAAGTGTTGCAGCAATCTTCGTGGGTTTCTTCTCTTGAAAATGATATTACTATGTTGAAGCGCGAAGTTGACACTCTAAAAGAAGAGAAACTCACCCTGTCGGCCGACCTCAAAGAGCTTGCAACCGCCAAAAGCAATGCTAAGCAATTGATGCAGATGGCGCAGGAAAGTCAGGCAGTGACGCAGCAGGATTTGGCATGGTTAATGACCGCAGGAGTGCAGGGGTTAAGCCTTTCGGATTTGATACTTGGTTATTGTTGAACTATTGTTCTTGGTGCATTACTAACTTATTGTATGCGTAGGTATTTACCCGCATTTGGGAGGAGCCTGCCATGGTCCAGTCCGTTGCCCACCTGCTGGAGAAGTCAAAGCAATATGGCGCCGCACTTGGCTTTAGGCAGGGTTTTGACTTCTGCCTTTGCGGGAATGCTTTTGAAGATAATCCATTCTGCAACATCAAGGCTGAGGAGGAGTATGAAGCCGAGGTGGCTGCGTATGATGAGTTGACCTTCCCCATTATGGATGTTGTGGCACAATGTGCATAGCTTCCTGATGATGTGCAGCAGCTTAGGGCCGCCTTTGAGGCTGTGGAAAAGGAGCTGCATGATAAAGCGGACAAGGAGGCTGCTGCACAACGCGGGGAAGGGACATCCGGGGTATAGCCGCAAGGTGAAGAAGAAGATGATCCCATCGACAACGTTGATTATGATGGTGAGGATTGAGAGTGGTGACATTATTTTGCTGATCTTGTCTTTCAATTTGTGTGGTTTCCAAAACTTAATGTGATGAACACCTGTTTAATTTCCTTTGTTATTGTGGAACTCTGATGTAATCAGCACTTCTTTAATTTTCCTTTTAATGTGTGGTTATGCCCCTTCGTATTTCTCCTTGTGGTGATTGGTCTTGATTTATTAAGGTTATAGGGATGACATCACCTGTCAGCCATTAATGGCTGCAGGTCGGCGTGACGGCCACCCAGACGTGACACTTGTCAATGTTGCTGAAGGGTGTCATTACTATCATTAATTGCTGGTAATGATGGCCCTTTGTCATTACTTTGCTTCTTTTAGCAAAAAATCATTCGTCCATCACCGGTAATTTTTTAGATGTCTTCCTCCCGTTTGAAGATGAGGTCCTTAAACGACTGTTCCGATGAGGCCTCAGCCCTCATCGGACTTGTTCAGCTGCAGCAAGCAGGCCCACGTGGGGAGATTCCCCGTGGTGTTCCTCCCGAGTCATCATCCCAAGCACCTGAAGATGAAGAACGGAGAATGAAGGTGTTGGCTGAATGTTTTGGAGTTCTCATTGCTACCCAACCCTTCCCGGTCGTCGCTATTGCTACCGGAGTTATTGGTGGTTCGTAGTCCGTTCACCGTCCTGTCATCATAGCCTGCCCGACGGTCGGTGTTCTACCACCCACCCCCGAAGCTTCGCCTACGACGTTCCGGTGACAAGTGGGCCCACGTGATTCACATAGATTAGGGTTATTGATATTTGAATGTAGTTGTTAATATATATTTTCATGTCTTAAGAGCATCAATTTTGCACTCCCTTTTTAAAAATAGATTGTATGCGTACACAGATGCTCACATTTTATATTAATGATCTTCCATGTTTGAATGTTTTGTACTAATGTTTTGTGTATATACAACTGTTTGCATGATTGTTGAGCAAGCTTATTTATGCAATGTTTGCATGATTGTTGCGTATGCTAAGTGCATGGCTCGCAAGCGAAGGTGGCATAATGCGTGAAAGCAGTGTTGTGTCTCTAAATTGCTTAGAACTGCGGGCACGCATATGCTTTATGCGTGGTTTGTGGGCCAAGGTGGCATAAATGTGTGAAAACCCGTTACGCCTCTATACTGCTTATCTCTGCGGGCACGCATATGCTTAGTGCGTGGCTTGCCGGTTAAGGTGGCGTAAACGTGTGAAAACAGCGTTACGCCTCTAAACTGCTTAGCCCCTTAGGCACACATATGCTTAGTGCTTGGCTCGCGGGCCAAGGTGCCGTAACGCATGAAATCAACGTTACGCCTCTTGAGGAGTTTGTATGGTTACCCTTATGCATGCTGATAAAGTATGCTACCTTAATTAGGGCTTACCCAGTTGGTGTGTGCAATAGTTGGACAAATTTAAAGTAGGAAGCATTTCATTCATAAGGCTTTAAATTGCCCAGTTACAAAAAGTCTGTTACATATAACATATCCTGAGTTGTGCGGCGTTCCATGACCTTGGGATTGGAGTTCCATCCAGTTGTTCCAATGCATAGGCCCCTTTTCCGAGAACCTCCTGAATCTTGTAGGGGCCCTCCCAGTTTGGTGCAAACTTTCCTGGTTTTTCAGCAGTGGACGCTTCATTGTTGCGCAGGACGAAGTCACCAACTTTGAACTGAACCTCTTTAACTCGTGTGTTGTAGTAGCGTTCTAGCTGTCACTCATATTTTCCTTCCTCAAAGGCAGCGAGATCTTGGCATTCCTTTAGGAGGTCCAGGTTTCGCCGGAGTTCCGCTTCCTGGTTGTTTTTCAAAGCCATAAGTACTCACCTGGAAGGGCAACCAATTTCAGCCGGGATGACTGCCTCAGTTCCGTATGTCAAGCTGAATGGCGTTTCGCCGTTGCTTGTCTTTGTTAGCGTACGGTGTGCCCACAAAACATTTGGTACTTCATCTACCCATCCTGATCGCCTTTCACCCAACCGCGCCTTAATTCCTTCAATGATGCTACGGTTGTCTCTTTCCACTTGGTCGTTGGCCTGCGGGTGTACTACTGATGTGAAAATATGTTCCACCCCGAGACTTGTTAGCCAATTTTACAGCCCTAGATCGGTAAACTGGAGCCCATTGTCGCTTACCAAGTGCATCGGTAGTCCAAAATGACAAATGATGAATTCCCAGATAAACCGTTTGACACTGCGGGCGTCAATTGAGACAAGTGGCTTTGCTTCGATCCATTTTGTGAAATAATCTATTGCAACTATCATGTACCGAATGTTCCCTGGTGCCGTCGGGAAAGGTCCGACGATGTCAATGGTCAACTTTTAGATTGGCCAAGCTGCGGTAACTGGGACCAAATCGTTCTTGGGGCGGAGTGTGTTTGGCGTATGGCGTTGGCATGCATAGCACTTGTGGAGTATTTTGACCGCGTCCACATGCATACCCGGCCAATAATATCCCGCATTCATGATTTTAGCGACTACCATGCGCGGTCCTGCTTGCTGGCCGCAAATACCCTCGTGTATTTCTTTGAGAAAAACGTTGCATTCTTTGCGTCAACACATCGTAGTAGGGGACCCAAGTACGATCGACGGTACAGTATGCCGCCAGAGACCTGATAGTTCATGGCCTTATGCTGGATCTTTTACGCCTGTTGTTTTTCTTCGGGCAGGATCCCCCTGGTTAGAAATGCTATGATAGGTGTCATCCAGCATGGAGCACCTGTTTGGATAACATTGACCTGGTGGGTTGACACAAAGGGCGCGTTTAAGATCTCAACCCTGACCTCTTTGCCCATGTGCTCGAAAACGGTGGCTACCATCTTACTTAGTGCATCTGCTTGTTTGTTTTGACTTTTGCTAATGTGAAAAATCTTGCAATATTTAAACCGATGCATAAGTTGCTTGGCCTGTTCTAGGTAAAGAGCCATCTTATTATCCCAGGTTTCGTGTAACACCCCAACCGATGGCGGAAACATCGAGGTGTCACGTAAGAATGATTATTCAGTAGCTCATGGTAATACATATGTTTAAATAATCCTTTATTACATTACAAAAATTGAATTACATTAAAGTCTATATCAAATAATCAACCAAAGCTTAAAACTTCAAATATCTCCTCATGCTAGCTCTAGTCTTCAAGCATCAGTATTTCCTGTTGAGTTTGGAAAAATGGGGGGGGGGGGGGGGGGAGGGGTCAACTAGAAGTTGGTGAGAATACATAAGCCATGTCAAGCAATTAAGCTTAAGAATAAAAGTTTAGCAATTCATATGTCTATCGTAAGTTTAAGTCTACATGAATAAACATGAAGTGTTTAATGCACATAATCAAACCTCCGACTAGTTTAGGTCCATCCCATCATCCACGGTTCACCTTAATATCATGTTGGAACGATAACAATCACCCGCGCTCCCCATAAAAGATGGTCAACGAATCTAGGTGGGATTGTCAATCCAATAGATCTATTGAGTATCGCCGGCTTGGCCATAGATAATGATTATGTATGTTGAAGCGTAAGTCTAACTGTTGTTGTTGTCTAAATCATGAGGCATTAAAGTTTACAACTAGACATGTATGTAGAATTGCTTGAGTATAATGTTGCGAGTATAAAGAATTGCATAAACATGGTTACGTAAACTCACCTTAGCAAAGTATTAAGTCTCGAGAAAAAGTATAAGTGTAGCCCCAAAGTTGCCAAGTATTACCCTATGTATAAGGTAAGTCTTTCTAGTCTACAAGTATTTTCTAGGGTTTCGAATTGGGGATAAGTATTGGTTTGATTAATAATCAAATTGTTTATTAAATATAAGAAATTCAATAAATAAATAAACAAAAATCTTTGTGTAAACTTTAGATTAAAAAATGGTCACATTATAAGGTTTTAAGTATGAAAATAATTTTTATAAAATTATTTTCTTAAAAATAGAATATTTAATCTATTTATTTCAAATTTACAAAATATAACTTTAATATTTAAAAATATTAAAATTAAAGAATTTTTAAATTAAAAATTGTATTTCTGTTCTAAATGGATAGAAATAATTTATATAAAATTTTGGTGCAAAAATATTGAAAAATGAATTTATTATGATTTATTTATGATTAAAACTAACAAAAATTGATTAAAAATATTAAATAAATGATTTTTCAGAAATAAAAATCATTTTAGAAATGTTTAATTTTATATAAACTCAGAATAATTTTTGTGAGAATTTATATAATCGTTTTGATATTTTTATAGAATTTTATAATTAAAATAGAATAAACTTGAAATATTTATTATATATATTAAATAAATAATTTTTGGAAAACTAAAAATTGTATGTTAAACTTTTCTACTAGAATAACATAAAATAATTTTTGTAGAATTTATAAAGGAGTTTTAGTATTTTAAAACCAATTTTAAAAATATAAGTGAATATATATAAAGCTTAAAAGGAAAAAAAATGTTTTGTTGAAGCTGGGAATCGAACCCGGGTCTGGGACCAGTTCGCGTTTAATATCACAAGTTCAGACCAGTTGGTCTGAACCCTGAAGAACGATTAATCTTGATTTGAAATAATTATATAGTTATGTTTAAAACACATTTAAAATCTTTTTAAAAGAAAAGAATAACAGCCGTGGAGTGTGGGACTCGAACCCGTGTCCCTTGGTTGACAAACAGACAGACACAACCACTTGATCTAGATCAGTGGTTGTGTTTGGTTTGTTTCTGTTTTAATTAAATACACAGGTCTGCAGATGTTTCTTCCCCAAATTAAAAAAAAAAAACGTTCGAACCCTAGTTATGCAATAATCAAATCTAACAAACAATAACCCGATTAAACATAGGGTTATTGTTTGTAGATGGCCGATAAACAAAACCTTCAAGAAAAATTGAAACTTACAACGTTTAATTCGTGATTATGAATGGTCAAACAGGAAAGTCAAACACGAACAAGAAAGCTTGAAATGATGATTATTTATCAGAAATTGGAGATGTAGAAAGAGTAATCGGCGAGTAAAGCTTGCTGTGAAGTGTTCAATTTATAGTGGGAGGGCTCGGGTAATGCGAATGGAAGGTTTGACCCGTTTAATGTCTATGACGTGTTAATTGACACAATTTGGGAATGTTTTGACGATGATTGGTCGTTGTAATGGATGCGTATCAGTCAAACAATCATCAATCATACCATAACAGGGAACAATCGCGTTTAACATGGATTGATTATGGTGATTGATCTTGCAGTTGACTTTCTAAGTCAACTTGCTAGATTCTAAACATGGTATATTAATAAAACGCGTGGGTATATATATTGACAAAAATGTAGTGTAGATCAGTTGGTTGTGTGGTGGGTGCTTGTTGAACCGGCCATGGGCTCGGGTTCGAATCCCGGCCCATGCCTTTATTTTTTGATAATTGTTTCAATAATATAAAGATTTTATATGTATACAGTATCGTATAAGGGGTCCAAATGCGTCACGAAATATTTTTAAAGGGACGATAAATGATGAAACTTGACGTTTTATTAATAATAATCATAACATACAAGGAATTTAATGCGAAATGTTACAGTCTCCCCTACTTTTAGGAACTTCGTCCCGAAGTTAAAAGAAAAACACAAAGTTGAGGGTGATTGGGTAGAATTTGGGGCAACTGTGGTTTGGAAGTTCTTTTATAGGTTTCGAATAATTTGGATAAGAGGTCGGGTATGCGTGAGCTTTAGGTTCGTCTGAAATCGCAAGGAGAGTAAGAATCTTAAGTTTTAGGAGTCCTAAAAGGAATGAGTTGATGGACTATTGAAAGACTAAATGAACTACCAGGTAACTAAGGTTTATAATTGGTCAACTACCGAAAACCTTGATAAAATTTCACACTACCTTAACGTACCTGTAAATTCATGATTACGTTCCGGACCGCAATCACCAATTTACCTTACATTAGGGTTTTGTGTCCTTCTGTGACTCTACCGATTGTTGAGCAGGTTCGATAGACTCCACCAGTCGTTGAGCAGGTTGTAGGGCCTCTCCCGACTGTTGAAATGATATGATGACCTCTACCAATCGTTGAGTAGGTTATTTGGTAGCCAACTAACTGTTGTACAAGTAAGCAAGTTTATAAGTATAACGAGTATGGTTTAGATATTGATATAGCAATTAGTTCACATTCGAACAAGCATGCATCCAAGTGTTGTGATCATACAAGATAAATGACTCTCATGCAAAAGACAAAAATTCCAATACCTGAATCAAAGCGTCAATACATAGAATTTTAAATGCAAAATAACATTCAAACGGTGGAGCTTGTTGTTAAGTAGCCGAAGGGTCCCTAGCAGGATTATTTGGAGCAGCAAGGGCGTTTGCAGCAGGAATTCGACAAACATTCGCAAGATGCCCATACCTTTGACATTTGGTACACTGACGGCAGGGCACTTGGGTTGGGTGGTGATACTGACAGGTGTCACACTTAGGTTGGTTCCCGTTATATTGTTTCTTGTTGGGTGGGACAGTGGCGTTTATTGCAAAATTCCTGACCTTGCGCCTTCCATTGGTTGAGGCCTCAGTTTCAATTTCAACGGCAGGTTGAGGAGTATCCTTCGCAATAGTTTTCTTTTCCCCATTCTGAGTCAGGGTTCCTGCCTTCACATGGTTATCTGTTAGGGTGGCCGCCAAACGTTTTGCTTCCTCCAAAGTAGCAGGGTTCCTTCCCCACGCCGTGTCCTGAATCTTCATGGGTAAGCCACCAATGTATTTTTCGATCGCAATAGGCAATGGGGTGACCTTGTGTGGTAGCAGTAGACTAAGTTCGTGAAAACGAGTGTTGTAGGCAAGGTTTTCTCCACTATCTTGGGCAAGATCGTGAAACTCATCTTCCAATTTCTTGATTTCATAACGAGGGCAGAACTCTGCCTTCATAATGTCTTTAGCTTGATTCCAAGTTAAGGCCAGTGCGACTTCAGCTCCACGGGTGCGCTTTTCCTCATTCCACCAAGTGAGTGCTCGTTTGTGAAGAACACTCATAGCATAACGGACCTTGAGGTTATCGGGACACTCACTATTTATGAACGTATTCTCGATACCCTCGAACCATTGTAGGAGTCCAGTAGCTCCTTCATCCCCACTAAATTTAAGAGGATTACAGGTATTAAAGTGTTTTAGAGTGCAGGCTGGGAGACCATTCCCGTTCCCATTGTGGTTTCCATTTCCGTTTCCATGTCCATTTCCATTTCCATTCCCATTCATCCGGATGACATGAGCCACCAAGTTAGGAACCAGAGTCGCTATTTGTTGCGCCATTTGTTGAGAAATGATCGCGGCTAGTTGGGCATCGACACCATTGTTGTTGTTGTGGTTGTTGTTGTTGTTATGGTTGTCGTGGTTGTTATTGTTGCTATTTCCTTCCTCATGATTACCACCACTGTTATTGCGAGTGCTGCGACATGGAGGCATGATCTGTAAGAGACACAATGAATGTTCAATGAGATGTGGAATGAATGAAGGACAATGAGGTAATATAAGGAATGTATTCATTTATCCATTAATTAAAATGAATAAACGAAAACGTTGACTTATCAAAGATTCCAGATTCTAATAACATAGTGAAGACATGCTTTAGCCTATAAGTAAACACTCATCCCGAGAATTCCCAGGTAGGCATCCGGGTCCCTCGTCTAATTGGGATATATGCGCAATGCCAGCCTAGACAGAAGACTCAGAATACAGGCGTTCACCCTTCCAAATTGCACGTGTTCGTTATTAAAATCTAGAACTTCGACGAGATCTCAAGGTGGTTCAGGCTAAACCTGAGGATTTTGTCCTATTAATCTAATGGTGGATCAGGATTACAGCAGACGAATAAGAGCAGTCAACTTGTAAGGCTTAAGGTTGTATAAGGTATAGGATAGGGATAAGATTAAGGAAGCAATTAGGCTTACAAGTAAGAGAAGCAAGTACTGTTTAAATCCCTAAGGTTATAGTCTAGATTATTTTCTAATAACCTAATTCCCTATAACCAAGGCTCTGATACGAATCTGTAACACCCCAACCGATGGCGGAAACATCGAGGTGTCACGTAAGAATGATTGTTCAGTAGCTCATGGCAATACATATGTTTAAATAATCCTTTATTACATTACAAAAATTGAATTACTTTAAAATCTATATCAAATAATCAACCAAAGCTTAAAACTTCAAATATCTCCTCATGCTAGCTCTAGTCTTCAAGCATCAGTTTTTCCTGTTGAGTTTGGAAAAATAGGGGGGTCAACTAGAAGTTGGTGAGAATACATAAGCCATGTCAAGCAATTAAGTTTAAGAATAAAAGTTTAGCAATTCATATGTCTATCGTAAGTTTAAGTCTACATGAATAAACATGAAGTGTTGAATGCACATAATCAAACCTCCGACTAGTTTAGGTCCATCCTGTCATCCACGGTTCACCTTAATATCATGTTGGAACGATAACAATCACCCACGCTCCCCATAAAAGATGGTCAACGAATCTAGGTGGGATTGTCAATCCAATAGATCTATTATTGAGTATCGCCGGCTTGGCCATAGCTAATGATTATGTATGTTGAAGCGTAAGTCTAACTGTTGTTGTTGTCTAAATCATGAGGCATTAAAGTTTACAACTAGACATGTATGTAGAATTGCTTGAGTATAATGTTGCGAGTATAAAGAATTGCATAAACATGGTTACGTAAACTCACCTTAGCAAAGTATTAAGTCTCGAGTAAAAGTATAAGTGTAGCCCCAAAGTTGCCAAGTATTACCCTATGTATAAGGTAACAAATAACTCCAAGTCTTTCTAGTCTACAAGTATTTTCTAGGGTTTCGAATTGGGGATAAGTATTCGTTTTATTAATAATCAAATTGTTTATTAAATATAAGAATTTCAATAAATAAATAAATAAAAGTCTTTGTGTAAACTTTAGATTAAAAAATGGTCACATTATAAGGTTTTAAGTATGAAAATAATTTTTATAAAATTATTTTCTTAAAAATAGAATATTTAATCTATTTATTTCAAATTGTCAAAATATAACTTTAATATTTAAAAATATTAAAATTAAAGAATTTTTAAATTAAAAATTGTACTTCTGTTCTAAATGGATAGAAATAATTTATATAAAATTTTGGTGCAAAAATATTGAAAAATGAATTTATTATGATTTATTTATGATTAAAACTAACAAAAACTAATTAAAAATATTAAACAAATGATTTTTCAGAAATAAAATTCATTTTAGAAAATTTTAATGTTATATAAACTCAGAATAATTTTTGTGAGAATTTATATAATCGTTTTGATATTTTTATAGAATTTTATAATTAAAATAGAGTAAACTTGAAATATTTATTATATATATTAAATAAATAATTTTTGGAAAACTAAAAATTGTATGTTAAACTTTTCTACTAGAATAACATAAAATAATTTTTGTAGAATTTATAAAGGAGTTTTAGTATTTTAAAACCAATTTTAAAAATATAAGTGAATATATATAAAGCTTAAAAGGAAAAAAAAATGTTTTGTTGAAGCTGGGAATCGAACCCGGGTCTGGGACCGGTTCGCGTTTAATGTCACAAGTTCAAACCAGTTGGTCTGAACCCTGAGAATGATTAATCTTGATTTGAAATAATTATATAGTTATGTTTGAAACACATTTAAAATCTTTTTAAAAGAAAAGAATAACAGCCGTGGAGTGTGGGACTCGAACCCGTGTCCCTTGGTTGACAAACAGACAGACACAACCACTTGATCTAGATCAGTGGTTGTGTTTGGTTTGTTTCTATTTTAATTAAATACACAGGTCTGCTGATGTTTCTTCCCCAAATTAAAAAAAAAACGTTCGAACCCTAGTTATGCAATAATCAAATCTAACAAACAATAACCCGATTAAACATAGGGTTATTGTTTGTAGATGGCCGATAAACAAAACCTTCAAGAAAAATTGAAACTTACAACGTTTAATTCGTGATTATGAATGGTCAAACAGGAAAGTCAAACACGAACAAAAAAGCTTGAAATGATGATTATTTATCAGAAATTGGAGATGAAGAAAGAGTAATCGGCGAGTAAAGCTTGCTGTGAAGTGTTCAATTTATAGTGGGAGGGCTCGGGTAATGCGAATGGAAGGTTTGACCCGTTTAATGTCTATGACGTGTTAATTGACACAATTTGGGAATGTTTTGACGATGATTGATCGTTGTAATGGACGCGTATCAGTCAAACAATCATCAATCATACCATAACAGGGAACAATGGCGTTTAACATGGATTGATTATGGTGATTGATCTTGCAGTTGACTTTCTAAGTCAACTTGCTAGATTCTAAACATGGTATATAAATAAAACGCGTGGGTATATTGACAGAAATGTAGTGTAGATCAGTTGGTTGTGTGGTGGGTGCTTGTTGAACCGGCCATGGGCTCGGGTTCAAATCCCGTCCCATGCCTTTATTTTTTGATAATTATTTCAATAATATAAAGATGTTATATGTATACAGTATCGTATAAGGGGTCCAAATGCGTCACGAAATATTTTTAAAGGGACGATAAATGATGAAACTTGACGTTTTATTAATAATAATCGTAACGTACAAGGAATTTAATGCGAAATGTTACACTTCGTACATGCCGTCTATTTGTGCGGAGACCAGCATGGAGTCTACATGCGCTTCGAGGAAGTGTGTGCCTATTTTATTCGCAATGTGGAGACCGGCGAGTAGTGCTTCGTACTCCGCTTTATCGTTTATGCTATCAAAGATCAGGCGGATGGCGTAGGTGAATTATGCTCCGTTCGGGCTGCTTAGACGTAGGCCCGTACCATCTCCGTCGTCGCTTTTAGCGTCGTCAGTGTACAGCAGCCACTTGTCTGTTTGGACGGTCGCGGGTGGCGGGTCTTGCTCTACCAAGCATTTCGCTATTTTATCGGTAAGGACCTATGTTACAAAGTCGGCTAAGACTTGCCCCTTGATGGCTGGTCTTGGTTTATAAAATATTTCTTGCTCACCCAGCTCTATTGCCCACTTTGCAAGTCGTCTTGATAACTCAAACTTTCTCAAAACGACGTTAATCCGACAATCTATGAGCACGTTTATCGGGTGTCCCTGAAAGTATCTTTGTAACCTCCGTGAAGCGTGAACCAGCGCCAGCACCAGCTTTTCCATTACTGAATATCGCGTCTCGGTATCTAGGAGTGTACGGCTGACGTAATAAATGGGTGTTTGAACCCCTTTCCTGTCGACCAGTAATACGGCCCCTACGGCTCTTTCTGAGACTGCGAGATAGAGTGTCAGCGGCTCCTTCGGTCGTGGTGCTGTGAAAGTTGGTGAGTTCATGAGGCATTGTTTCATGTCTTGAAAGGCACTTTCTGCTTCCAGTGTCCAACGAAAATGTTTTTTCGTCAAGCCGTTTCTCAGTGTCAACACGAAGGGAAATGATTTGGATGCATAGTTGGACAAAAAACGATTGAAGGCTACTAGATGACCCATCAAGGTTTGCACTTCCTTAACTGAGGCGGGTGATGTCATTCGCTCGATGGCCTGGACTTTTTCTGGGTTAGCGCAAAATCCGTCCTTTGTCACTATGACGCCTAGGAACTTTCCCTCTTCCATTCCGAATGAGCATTTACCCGAGTTGAGTTTCATTTGTACAGCCCGTAAACTGCTCGAATGTTTTCTGGATGTCGACGAGTATTCGGTCCTCTTCGACACTTTTGATGACAAGGTCATCCACATACACATCTAGGTTTACGCCGATTTGCTTTGCGAACACGGAATCCATTAGGCGTTGGTATGTAGCCCCTGCATTCTTTAGCCCAAAAGGCATTTTGGTGTAGCAAAAAGTGCCAATGTCTGTCCAAAATGTTGTTTTGTCCTCATCCCCCTAGGCCATCTGTATCTGATGGTAGCCCTTGTAGGCGTCCAGGAAGCATTTGAAGCGAAAAGGTGCTAAGGAGTCCACCTTCAAATCAATCTCTGGGAGCGGGTAACAATCTTTTGGGCATGCTTTATTAAGGTCATTATAATCGGCGCACATCTGCCAGCCTCCGTTGGCCTTGCCTACCATAACTGGGTTGGCTATCCAGGTTTGGTAATTGACTGGACGGAGTATGCCTGCGTTCAGGAGCTCTGTTACTTTCTCGTTTATTGCCTTGGTTTTTTCCGAGCCCATGCTTCTTTTCTTCTGTACCACCATCTCCACTGACTTGTAAGTAGAAAGCCTATGCTCTGCGATGTCGCGGGGGACGCCTACCATGTCGGCGGGCTGTCACGCAAAGACATCTATGTTTTTAATGAGTAACTGTTTTAGATGAACCCGAATTGAATCAGATATTGTTGGGCCGATGACAACTATCTGCTCCGGAAACCTGGGGTTGAGTACCCACTTTTCCGATTCCGCAGGAACAGTTGGCTTGGCAGACTTCAACGGTTTGGCGGCCTCTATGGCGTGGCATTGTCTGTTTCCTCTAATGAAGGCTACCCCGTTGCGGGTGGGGAAACTGACCATCTGGTGAGGCGTAGAAGCATTGTTATTAAATTTATCTAGCCCTTCCCTTCCGATGAGTATATCATGTGATGAGGCAACAAGGAGGACCATGAACTCACATTCCTCTGTTCGGAAGAGTTTTCCATCTGACCATGTAACGGGGAAGGTGATGACTCCTCGCGGCATTATGGATTCATGAATGAACCCATAAATGGGCTCTGAGACCGGTACTAAGCGGGCCTTGCCTTCGTCGTCGAGCTGGTTGAAGCATTGTTCATACATTATGTCCGCGCTACTACCTAGGTCTAAAAACATGTATGGCGTGCGATAGTGGCCAAAACCCCCCGTAATGATAAGTAGTGACGTTGAGGAAGCCCCCCCCCATTGATGGTAGGTAGACCACTGGTTGTTCCTTCCACGCTTCGTCTAGTGTATCCGCAATTGGGAGCTTGTTTTTTCGGCGGGATGTGCATCCACTTCGAACCATGCTGTAGTTGTACCGCGGTGCGCGGTCGACCGTGTGAGTTTGCAAGGTGCGGATGCGTTTGTTGGACCCATCACCGCGATCATCGACGTCGTGGCCGCGGCCGTTGCATTGCACGTTCTTTACTAAGTGTCCTAACTGTCCGGATTTCAAGGCTGCCTCTATCTCCATCTTTAGGCTGTAGCAGTTATCGGTGTTGTGACCGAAACCATCATGATAGTCACAACGTTTACTTGTGTCGACATTTTTTCTCTTGCCTAGCGGACGCGGCTCCTTGAAGTTGTGTTGCTCCGTGGCGAGCACTTCTTTTCGTCAGCAGGGTCCACTCGGTGTTCTTCTTGGAAGGCCCGCGGCCCTCGCGGGCGTGCTTGTCATTGATTAGGTTCCGCGCGTCTTGTTGGGCGGTGTATTTACCTTCTTCCGTAGATCCAGAGATGCGGGACCAAACAGATTGTTTGTTTCTGTTCTTGTGACCACCCTGGTTGTTGGCGGATTAATATTGGCGGGTCTAACGGAATGATTTTTCCGAGGACGAGTATATCTTGGCCGCTTTGATGACTTCATCCTAGGACTCGGGTATTCCGTCTTTTCCCGTAAGGCACTTCATGAGGTCATCGTTGTTGACTCTGTGGATGAAGGCTGCATGGGTGATGTAACACCCCAACCGATGGCGGAAACATCGAGGTGTCACGTAAGAATGATTACTCAGTAGCTCATGGCAATACATATGTTTAAATAATCCTTTATTACATTACAAAATTTGAATTACATTAAAGTCTATATCAAATAATCAAACAAAGCTTAAAACTTCAAATATCTCCTCATGCTAGCTCTAGACTTCACGCATCAGTATTTCCTGTTGAGTTTGGAAAAATGGGGGGGTTAACTAGAAGTTGGTGAGAATACGTAAGCCATGTCAAGCAAATAGTTAAGTATAAAAGTTTAGCAATTCATATGTCTATCGTAAGTTTAAGTCTACATGAATAAACATAATATGTTGAATCGACATAATCAAACCTCCGACTAGTTTAGGTCCATCTCGTCATCCACGGTTCACCTTAATAATATGTTGGAACGATAACAATCACCCACGCTACTTATGTAGGAGGTACACGTATCCGGGTGGGATTGTCAATCCAATAGATCTATTATTGAGTATCGCCGGCTTGGCCATAGCTAATGATTATGTAATGTTGAAACTCGTTGAAACTGTTGTTGTTGTCTAATTCATGAGGCATTAAAGTTTACAACTAGACATGCATGTAGAATTGCTTAAGTATAATGTTGCAAGTATGAAGAATTGCATAAACATGGTTACGTAAACTCACCTTAGCAAAGTATTAAGTCTCGAGAAATAGAATATGTGTAGCCCCAAAGTTGCCAATTACAAGAGCTTATAATCAAAGTTTCAATTGTAGAAGTAATAGACTATAGAAGAAAGGTACAAGGGAAAGTTTAATCGGATTGAAACAATCGATTTAGAGGTGCAAAGTATAATGGGTCATAGGTGGGTTTTTATACTAGTTTTGGATTCAATTAGCCATTAAAATTGGTCAACACCATAAAGTAAGGTTTTATGATGAATTGACTATTTCACTAAGACTTTGACTAGGACTAAGACTTTGACTATGACTAAGACTTTGACTCCAAGAATTATGTTGTCAAGACTTTGACTCTTGACTCAAGGCTTTATTTTGAAATGAATTTATATCTTCCTTGTTTGAGATTATAAATGTAATTGGAAAAATGAATAGCTTTAAATAAGAAATAAATAAAAAAAATCATTAGTTTGAATTAGAAAATAAAAATACCGTCTTATAAAATAACGATTTTATAAATAGAATTAGGATAGGACATATGTCATGATTGAAGATTTTTTTTTAGTACAATGATAAAAGGAACTTAAAAAAAATAGAGTGCACGGATAAAGATAAGAATACTTAGAAATAAATTAGACTTTATATCATGGATTGGGAAATACTTTAATGCAAAATAAATGGGAAAATTCGTGAGGTTACAGTCTCCCCTACTTTTAGAAACTTCGTCCCGAAGTTATAAAAAAAAAATACCGGGTTGACAGTGATTGAGTAGAAATTAGGGCAACTGTGGTTTGGAAAATTTGTGTTAAGACATGACTTGAATTTATAGGTAACAGAATAAACTATTTCGAATAATTTGGGTAAGAGGTTTGATAGGTGTGGGTTTTAAGGGTTGGATTAGGTTCGTCCAAAATAGCAAGGAGAATAAGAATCTAGCAAAACACTAAACTTTAAGTTTTAGGAATCTTAAAAAGAAATGCATGAGTTAATTGACTATAGAAATGCTAAACAGGTAACTAGAGTTTATAATTGGTTATCTACCAAAAACCTTGATAGAATTTCACACTACCTTAACGTACCTGTAAATTCATGATTACGTTCCGGACCGTAATCACCAATTTACCTTACATTAGGGTTTTGTGTCCTTCTATGACTCTAAACACACATGTAAGTAATGCAAAATAACCTTGTGATTGAATCGTATACAATGTATCCAAAAATAAGTCCAACTGTTGAGCAGGAAAAAGACCTCTACCAGTCAGTGAGTAAGAACCTCTACCGATTGTTGAGCTGGTGCGATAGCCTCTACCAGTCGTTGAGCAGGTTGTAGGGCCTCTACCGACTGTTGAGCAGGCATGATGACCTCTACCAATCGTTGAGTAGGTTATTTGGTACTCCACTAACCGTTGAGCAAGTACTTCATCCTCTATCAGTTGTTTGATTAAGTGCACCAATTATTACACACATGAATTGCAAATTGATAATATGTACATGTAAGCAATCAAGTATCAAGTATATCATACGAGTTGTAATAGAGTTGCCCTAGACAAGGTTAATGACTCTAGGTGTGTCTATAGCAAATAGTTTATATTCCATGAATTCTATTTTCAAATGTTCAAATATGGTAGATAGTCGAATCCTCTTGTATAACTAAGGATTATGTTTGATGCAACACACAATCAAGTTTCAATAGTTTGGTTATCATGGGTAACTAGCTCATATGTGAGAAGGTGAAGGATATGAATTTAGTTCTTGAGAGGATGATGAAAAATCTTGAAGCAGAATCAAGGTTGTGAGAGATAGTGAATGTGAAGATAGTTTATAAAGAGTTTATTTTATAGTAAGGAGATTATGTAGCAGTGTAAATTTTGGGGTTTGGATCAAAGGTTATAATCAAGTGTATAAGAAAACATGATTGTGGTATAAGCCAAATATTGTAAAAATTTGAACAAGTTGAAAATGAGTGAGTGTCGATGGAGAATTTAGAGACTAGATATTATTCCTATGGAAAAAAAAATCTTATTTTCAAAATTGGTTTTATACATAAAGCAAAAGTTGTTAAATAGTACAAGCTAAGTGGGCTTTGATTAAAATATTCCCGTTAGTTGGAGATTTCAAACATGACATTAGGTTTTGAAGATCAAAGTTCTATTAAGTGATTTTTAATAGTTTAAAGCATTATATAGAAAATTGTTTGTTACGTCAATAAATAAACAATTGAATTTAAGTTCGAGGACATCTTTTGACAAAAATATGTACTTTGTAAAGTTACTAGGTAATGAAAATACAACAAGATTTAGAAATCTTTAGTTTGTGCTAAGGTATGAGGTTATAGTTTTTAAAAAAATAAGTAACATGTGGAGAAATGAAATAATATGATTTGGGTAGGGTGTTAAATATTTAAAAAGTGGCTAAGATGGTAAGGTGAAGTGTGATTGTGAAATCCATAGATAGTTATGAAATGAGATTGATTTAAGCTGCAAAATTTATAGATTTTAGAGCTTAGTGAGTGTAATCATTTATTCATTAATTAAAACGAATAAACGAAAACGTTGACTTATCAAAACTTCTAGATTCTAATAACATAGTGAAGACATGCTTTAGCCTATAAGTGAACACTCATCCCGAGAATTCCCAGGTAGGCATCCGGGTCCCTCGTCTGATTGGGATTTATGCGCAATGCCAGTCCTAGACAGAAAACTCAGAATACAGGCGTTCACCCTTCCAGATTGCACGTGTTCATTATTAAAATCTAAAACTTCGACGAGATCTTCAAGGTGGTTCAGGCTAAACCTGAGGATTTGTCCTATTAGTCTAAGAGTATATCTTGTGATGGAGAGCACTCTTCTTGTAGGGACTAAAGTAAGGATAAGAAGTAGGATAGAGAATATAAACAAGTAAGGTTGCAAGTAAAAGGAGCAAGTACTGATTAAAATCCTATGGTTATAGACTAGATTATTTTTTTTTTCTAATAACCTAATTCCCTATAACCATGGCTCTGATACCAATCTGTAACACCCCAACCGATGGCGGAAACATCGAGGTGTCACGTAAGAATGATTGTTCAGTAGCTCATGGCAATACATATGTTTAAATAATCCTTTATTACATTACAAAAATTGAATTACATTTAAGTCTATATCAAATAATCAAACAAAGCTTAAAACTTCAAATATCTCCTCATGCTAGCTCTAGACTTCAAGCATCAGTATTTCCTGTTGAGTTTGGAAAAATTGGGGGGGGGGGTCAACTAGAAGTTGGTGAGAATACGTAAGCCATCTCAAGCAAATAGTTTAAGTATAAAAGTTTAGCAATTCATATGTCTATCGTAAGTTTAAGTCTACATGAATAAACATAATATGTTGAATCGACATAATCAAACCTCCGACTAGTTTAGGTCCATCCCGTCATCCACGGTTCACCTTAATAATATGTTGGAACGATAACAATCACCCACGCTACCTATGTAGGAGGTACACGTATCCGGGTGGGATTGTCAATCCAATAGATCTATTATTGAGTATCGCCGGCTTGGCCATAGCTAATGATTATGTAATGTTGAAACTCGTTGAAACTGTTGTTGTTGTCTAATTCATGAGGCATTAAAGTTTACAACTAGACATGCATGTAGAATTGCTTAAGTATAATGTTGCAAGTATGAAGAATTGCATAAACATGGTTACGTAAACTCACCTTAGCAAAGTATTAAGTCTCGAGAAATAGAATATGTGTAGCCCCAAAGTTGCCAATTACAAGAGCTTATAATCAAAGCTTCAATTGTAGAAGTAATAGACTATAGAAGAAAGGTACAAGGGAAAGTTTAATCGGATTGAAACAATCGATTTAGAGGTGCAAAGTATAATGGGTCATAGGTGGGTTTTTATACTAGTTTTGGATTCAATTAGCCATTAAAATTGGTCAACACCATAAAGTAAGGTTTTATGATGAATTGACTATTTGACTAAGACTTTGACTATGACTAAGACTTTGACTCCAAGAATTATGTTGTCAAAACTTTGACTCTTGACTCAAGGCTTTATTTTGAAATGAATTTATATCTTCCTTGTTTGAGATTATAAATGTAATTGAAAAAATGATTAGCTTTAAATAAGAAATAAATAAAAAAAAACATTAGTTTGAATTAGAAAATAAAAACACCGTCTTATAAAATGACGATTTTATAAATAGAATTAGGATAGGACATATGTCATGATTGAAGATTTTTTTTTTAGTACAATGATAAAAGGAACTTAAAAAAAATAGAGTGCACGGATAAAGATAAGAATACTTAGAAATAAATTAGACTTTATATCATGGATTGGGAAATACTTTAATGCAAAATAAATGGGAAAATTCGTGAGGTTACAGGTGAGCTCCTCGCCACATCCTATTTGCATCGCTTCCCGGTTATAGCTGGTGATATAATCATCCACTGATTCGTTTTCTCGACAAACACAAAGTAAGATGTGAGCTTTGTCTTTCTTGTGTTTCCTCTGATGAGAGAAATGCAAAGAGAACTTCGACAGAAGGTCGTCAAAGTTGAGTATGCCGCCTGCTGGTTGATTGTCGAACCATATTCTTGTCATGCCCGTCAGGGTTTGCGCGAAGAGGTGGAACCAAACTTGCATAGGCCCGTTTTGGTTGTGAGCGGCGGTTCTGAAGTCGTGTACGTGATCATCCGAACCACGTATGTCGTCATACTTACCTATACTGCTGGGAAGTTTTGCCTTGGCTGGTATTGGCGCAAGAGCCACGTGGGCGCAAAACTTAGATTTTTCAGCTAAGTCTTTTGGTCGATAAGGCTTGACTAGATTGTCATCACCCTTCGCATGCGCGCTGAATTTGTAGCCGTCATCCTCGTATGTGGGAGCGCGGCCCTGACTGTGGGTGTTCTTACCACGGCCTCCGCTGCGACTCCCTTGGGCATTGTCCTTCTGAGGACGGCTAGTAGTAGGGATGGCAATGGGTCGGGTTTGGGACGGGTTTAGGTAATCCCAACCCCATACCCGATTAGGTATGCTTGTCCCAAACCCGGCCCAAAACCCGTCGGGTTTGTGTCGGGTAATTACCCATCGGGTATCGGGTATACTCGCGGGTTTCGGGTAAACCCATTAATTTTTAAAACTTACTCATTGAGTATATCCAACCAAAACCCCGACTGACATCTATTAGGTAACTATTAACCAATTACATTTACCATTATTAAATATATATGTAAATGATTACAATGTATAAATATAAAATACTTAAATCATATAAAAACAATCAAAGACATAGATAACAAATAGTATACACTAATGGACAATAAGATATATTATGCATACATATTTAAAAAGATATATTAGAAATTATATTAGGTATCTAATAGGGTAAATGGGTATACTTTATCGGGTAATCGGGTCGGGTAAACAGGTATATCATCAAATCCCAAACCCATCCCAAACCCGCAAAAAAATAAAAACTAATCCCATACCCGGACCCATACTCGATTACCCGATCCCAAACCCGTCCCAAATCTGTTGGGTTTCGGGTTTACCCATCGGGTTCGGGTTTGATTGCCATCCCTAGCTAGTAGTTTTGTTCTTGTTTGCTGCCCCATGGCTCTTGTTGGTGGTACCAAAAATGATTGTTTTTTGGACTCGCTTTTGCGCCAGTTGCATTACCTTCTTTTGGTATCCTGCTGTTACTTTGGCGTGCTGCTGGAAGAGCCACTCGTCCGGGTCTTCCCCGTCGTCCTCCTCGTCATCTTCGAGGTTGACAGGAATTTGGTTGGTACTTGGACCGGCTCCGTTCAACCTGGTTGTCCTGTTTGGCAACCTTGGTGATAGTGGTCGGTGTTTCACCGGCGTCAACTTCATCATCTTCCTCATCCTCGATGAGGGGTGCTTCGGGATCTTCCCTTGGAGCTTCTTCGTTTGTCATTTTCTAGCTGAAGATGGAAAAGGTTTTTGCTCTAGCCGGTACGGATGACGCCAATGAAGAAACAAAATGTCTAACCTTGGATCCAAGAGGTTAAACTCGTGTCTACATGTTTAATCCTTCACTAGATGAATGACCTTGAAGACAATGATCCTGCAATAAGACAATAATCCGATGTGGGGCGACCGCCTCGAATCCCGAAAGATTCTACTTAGCAGACACAAAAACGTTATCGGCCTTATGCGTGTTCTTCAGGGATTTTCTGAATGACCCATTGAAGGAGACTAAGTGCTCCTTAAATAGGCTTCACACGGGCCTCAACATTCACCATTAACTTACCCATCGGGCCGAAGCCCAGTTAAGGGCTTGCCTCCATATCGACACAAGATTTGGCCCAGATAGTATAATATATAACATAACATAAATCATAGAGGGAGGTCGTACCATTAGTCCGACGTGGCGCCCAATCGCTGGCTGCAGGTCTGATAGAATATGATTGGTTGCCGAGTGTACTGTTGTCGCCTCTGCAAATGTACGTTAGTGGAGATCCTTGTCGAGGTGGCCCCGTGGGCTCTGATTAGCTGACGCGTGTAGAGGATGTACTACTTGTCCCTTGCGGTTGTTGTTCTGGGCACGTGTGGCTTCTTGATTGGTGAGTTGTGCAACATGCTCCATGTCACACGTCCCTAAATCCTGATGGGTTCGTACTGACCGGTACGTACGCGTCAGTTTTCGCCACGTGTCCTTCACCAGCCATGCTCAGAGTTCCTGGCGTATGCTGTTAGAGGTAGGCGGACATCGATATAGCGAGTCCGCCGGGCAAGGCCTTCCGCCGGGAAGGGTCCGCGGAATGTTTACCCGCTAGCTTTGGGTCGTCCACCTCGTAGGTTCAGGTCATTGGGCTTGTGTATTGGTGTAACGACTCTAAAAATTAATCACGATTATAATTAATCTAAAAATAATTAATAAGATTAGTATTGGGCCACCTAGGGGTGTTGCCCAATATCCTTACCCGGATAAAATGATCAGCCCGATAAGCCGGCCCGTTAAGTAACAAAGTAAGGTCCAACAAGGAACACATCGAAGACCCGATAAGATATAATGGGCCGTAACCAAGACCCGGTTGAAGTTAAGACCCAAACTAAACAATGTTTACTAATTGGGCTTAACAAAATAGTAATAAACTTATGTATATATATATATATACTTCGGCCCATTAAAGTAGGATAATAATTAGTTAGTTTGTAAGAAAAAGACCCACACCTTTAACTAGTATATAATTATAGTTATAAATTGAAAAAGAATTGGAAATGGGTGTACACCTGGAGCCGCCAAAATGGATGAGTTATCACACCTAAGATTGTCAACTTTACACTCAAGGATGGATATACTTACACCTTGCACTCTATAGACTAGTACACTCATTACAAATGCATGAATAATAAACCTTCTTGGTTATTTAAAACACATCGGCCATATTAAGAAACCACTTTTTCTTTTTCCAAACCAATCTCATTCCTCCTAGAAACATGCAGACCATCAACCATTTTATTAATTTTGACCATTCACTTTAAACCCTTTATCATAAAATCCTTTACAACTATAGCTAAACACTCCATCATAATAATATTAGAAAATATCTAAGCTATCCTTCGGCCAAGAGGAATCAGCCGATTAATATTGAGATTTCGACACGTCCGGGTAAGTATTCTAATCTAGTAGGAAACACGAGTGCCAAGCTGTAATGGCCAGCTTTTACTTTAGTTATTACGCCTAAGCTGTAACGGCCAGCTATACTATATTATTACTTGTAAATAATCTATATTAACATGCAACAGGAAGGAAGCGACACACGAGCACCTACGGAAAGTAACTTGAACCAATCCGAAATTATCAACGTGAGTGTGTGTACCCCATGTTCGTTTATTAAGTTTTCGGGGTAAATGTATGTTGGTCGAGTCTTGATTTTAACTTGCATGTGTCTTGATCGTATGAATAGATATATATAGAAATCGATCGGATAGAAATAACTAGAATGGATCCATTTGGTATTTTCGTGAATGTATCTCCGACCACTTAGAGGTTCGGACCACCAAACATATGTCAAAATGTTCCCTCGATATACATTCCACCTTAGAAAAGATCGAACCATTAGAAGCTTGCATGTTTATAAAAGAATCGAGTAAACCGGTTATGTTTATAAATTGTTTTGTGAATCGTTTTGTAATAATCGGTTAAACTGGCACCACTCACTAGCTTTGCTAACGTATTTTCGACATACATTTCAGGATGACGAGTGAAAGATGGAACCCGAGCTCACGTAGTTTAAAAATCGAGTCGACACCGTGTTTATAAATAACCGGCCCAGTGGGCCAGGTGGTGTTTTAAATGGGCTTCGGCCATGTAGGTTGTGTTGTTAAAATGTTTGGTTGTTGAAACTTTAAAGGTTATGGTTGTTGATGTTATTGTCCGAAAGTTGTTATGTAAGAAATGGTTATGTTTTTTTTTTATAAATAAAATGGATGTTTGTTAAAGTAAGAATTGTGTGTCGAATTACCAATCCGTAATGACTCGGTAAATTCCGGGTCGTTACAGATTGGTATCAGAGCTCGGGTTCGGAAATAGTGGGTATAATTAGAACTAACTTATATTGTTGTTTGTATGTTATGTGTAATAGAATGACAAGCGAAAATGAAGAAATGGAAATCGAAGAAGGCGAGATCCAAAATCAAGAAGTAGTGATGGAAAATGAAGCGCCAATTCCTAGTACCGAAGAAATACTACATGAAATCACGGGCCTAGATTGGATTGAGAATGGGTTAGAACTCAATCTCGGAACACTTGGCGTTTTCGGGCCTTTACCCGAGCCGGTGTACGTTCCATCCGAGCCCATTAACCCATATCCTTATGTTGAGCCCATGACCCACTATTGTCCAAACCCGACCCCCGTTGAATACCTTAGCGCCTCTAGCAATTTCTCAAACGAAGGATCGAGTCAAACCAACCCATACCTTTCGGCCTACTACCAAACCTATCCTTCCATCACTCCCGCTATTGACCCATACCTCGAAGCTACCATTATTAACCAAACTCATATGATCCCACCAACCCCCGAGTATGTGAGTCGCCAAGAGTATGCGAAGGTGGTGGAAAATTATTACAAAGTGAAAGGTCAAAGGGATCAAGCACTTGAGATGGTGGAAGAGTTGAAAAAGGTGATTAGAAGGTTCAATTACCAAACTAAACAAATCATGGAGGAACCCAAGTACCCTTTGGTACTTTGATAGAGGGCCGAAGATATGGTAGCAAGGAGTGAGGGTGTGGGAAGTTAAGGGTGATGTGTAGTAGTGGTATGTTTGTGTGCTAGTAGTATGTAGTAGTATGAATGTGATCAATGTGATAGATTAAGTGTTGGTTGTAGTAGTATGGTAAGGTAGTAGTATGCATAAAATTATGTAATGGTGTAAAAAAAAAAAAAACATCTAGACATTTTGCATGTAATATATATACTAGATGTTTATTATTTAGGGTGTTTTAAAAATTTAAAATATTAACTAAAATAAGATTACTAATAAAAGTTAATTTTGTATTTATAGATAAAAATGCCGCGAGGAAAGACTAGTCCTAGACGATTCGAACGAAATACAAAAACTACGCCAGAAGTTGTAAACGACTTAAAAACCAAACAGAAAAATGCCTCTACTTCTAAACCTACCGAGACTAATAAGGAACCAATTTTAGAAGAAACTCCCGTCGTAACCGAAACAACCGAGCTAGAAGAAAAGATGAAAAAATTAGTATTAGACGGAATTCATGACTCTCTACCATCCATATTAGACATGCTAGGACTAGAAAAACAACCCGCTTTAAAAACTCCCGTCATAAATAGAGAAGAAGAATATGTTAACTTAGAAAACCATTCAGGGAAAAATTGTGATTATAAGTCATTTATGGCTTGTAAACCCGAGTCTTTTGACGGTAGTTCAGGGGCAACTGGAGCCACTAGATGGTTGGAAGAAATAGAAGCAATTTTAGAAATAAGTAACTGTGCACCACATGACCAGGTAAAATTTGCTACCCATTCCCTAAAAGGAGAAGCCTTAAACTGGTGGAACATGATAAGACAGGTACGTGGGAAAAACGTCACAGCAAACATGACTTGGTTAGAATTTAGGATTTTGATGACAGAAAAATATTGCCCCATGAACGAGATAGAAAAGATGGAGATGGAATTCTTAGGGCTCGAGATGAAAGGGCTAGATTGCATTAGCTATATCAATAAGTTCAACCAACTCGCCCGTTTAGTACCACATCAAGTAACACCTGAACCAAAACGAATAAGGAGGTTTATTTGGGGTCTAAGCCCACAAATCCAAGGGATAGTTAGAGGTGCCAAACCTCTTAAGTTCGATGTAGCTTGTGAACTAGCGTTAAGCTTAACCGACGATATAGTACGACACAGGGAAAAAGATAAGGTCCAGGTAGGGAATAAAAGAGGCTGGAGTGAAACTTTCCGTCCAACCAATTATAACACTTCGGGAAAAAGTCAAGAAAATTCCCGAGAAGACGGAAACCCGGAAAAGAGACCTTATAAAGGAAGCAACCCGTTCTGTCAAAAATGCAAGTTTTACCATACCGGAGACTGTAAGAAAAAGTGCAATCGATGTGGGCGGTTTCATTTTGGCGAGTGCAGGGGGCCGCATTGTCAGAAATGCAACAAAGTTGGCCATCTGACCAAAGAATGCAGGTTCAACCCTGATCGTCCTCGGCTCTGTTATGAGTGTAAAGAAGCCGGCCACTACAAAGTTGACTGTCCAAAACTTAAAAATCTTCCAAAAGTTGAGCAAGGACGCGGTAGAGCTTTTGTTATGAATGCGGAGGAGGCACGCGATGAACCGGATCTGGTCACGGGTATGTTTTATCTTGATCAAGTACCCGTTTATGCTTTATTTGACACTGGGGCTAATCTTAGTTTTATTTCAAAAACGTTTATAGAAAAGATAAATGCTCTCCCCGAACCTTTAAACAAACCTTATGAAATAGAGATAGCAGACGGTAAAATTTTAAGAGCTACCGAAGTGTTTAAAAATTTTACTTTAACCATTGAAACCTGGGAATTCAAAATCAACCTTATACCTATGAGTTTAGGCGAGTTTGATATTGTCATAGGTATGGATTGGCTAGCCACACAACAAGCTGAAATAATTTGTAAGGAAAAATTAGTCAAAATCCCGTTACCTAATCAAGAAATTTTAACCATTTATGGAGAAAAACCCAAAGGAGCGTTAAATCTAATCCCTAGTGCTAGAATGATGAAATATATAAATAAGGGATATCAAGCCTTTCTAGTACAAGTAAATTTAGGGAATGAAAAGAAAGGGTCAGAAATGGATAAAATTAAAGTCGTTTCAGAATTTAGAGACGTATTTCCCAACGAACTACCAGGTTTACCCCACCTCGACAAGTAGAATTCCAGATTAACCTAATTCCTGGAGCAGCACCTATTGCCAGAGCTCCATATAGGTTAGCCACAACGGAATTAAAAGAATTAACCAACCAGTTAGAAGAACTTCTAGAGAGAGGATTCATTAGACCAAGCACATCTCCTTGGGGAGCACCTGTGCTCTTTGTTAAGAAAAAGGACGGATCTATGAGAATGTGTATCGATTACCGAGACCTAAATAAGTTAACCATTAAGAACCGATATCCGTTACCTAGGATAGATGATCTTTTTGATCAACTGCATGGATCAAAATATTTTTCAAAGATCGATCTTAGATCAGGCTATCACCAGTTAAAAGTAAGAGAAGAAGATGTTTCAAAAACTGCTTTTAGAACTAGGTACGGACATTATGAGTTTTTAGTGATGCCTTTTGGATTAACAAATGCTCCTGCAGCGTTCATGGATTTAATGAATAGAATTTGCCGACCGTATTTGGATAGGTGTGTAATTGTGTTTTTGGATGACATTTTAATTTATTCAAAATCTGAGGAAGAACACGAGCAACATCTGAAAGAAGTTCTAGAAACATTAAGAAAAGAAAAACTTTACGCTAAATTTACTAAGTGTGAATTTTGGGTAAGAGAAATTAAGTTTCTAGGACATGTCATTAACCAAAACGGAATCCAAGTAGATCCTGCAAAAGTAGAAGCCGTACATAAGTGGGAAACTCCCAAAAGCCCTACTGAAATCAGACAGTTTTTAGGATTAGCAGGATATTATAGAAGATTCATAGGAAACTTTGCCAGATTAGCCTTACCTCTCACAACCTTAACCAGAAAAACTTCTAAGTTTGAATGGGGAGAGAAACAAGAAAAAGCATTTCAAAGTTTGAAAGAAAAACTATGTAAAGCCCCTGTGTTAACTCTACCGGAAGAAGGAAAAGCTTTCACAGTCTATTGTGATGCCTTTCTACAAGGATTAGGCTGTGTGTTAATGCAAGACAACCAAGTAATCGCATATGCTTCCCGACAGCTAAAAAGGCACGAGCAAAATTATGTTACACATGATTTAGAAATGGGAGCCATAATTTTTGCATTGAAAATATGGAGACACTACCTATATGGGACCAAGTGTACCATCTACACGGACCATAAAGGTCTCCAACATATTTTTGATCAAAAACTTTTGAACATGCGACAAAGAAGGTGGGTAGAAACCTTAAGCGATTATGATTGTGATATAAAGTACCATCCGGGGAAAGCCAATATTGTAGCAGATGCCCTAAGCAGAAAAGATAGAACTATAGGAGCAAAAGCCTACAGAATTTCAATAATCAATGAATTTCTATCACAATTGAAAAATTTCCAAAGAACCGCTTTAGAACCTACCCTCCTAGAAGCTGAGTCACTCCACAAAGAAATAGAAAGATTGATAGAAGGAACAGACGGAATACTAAGATACAACCAAAGAATCTGGGTACCTCAGTATGGGAATCAAAGGGAAATAGTCTTAAGAGAAATGCATGGTTCCAAATATTCTATTCACCCAGGAAGTCATAAAATGTACCGGGACCTTAGGAAAAACTTTTGGTGGCCTGGAATGAAGCGTAGTGTTGGTGAATTTGTGTCTAAGTGTGTAATCTGTTCTAAAGTCAAGGCCGAACATCAGAAACCTAGTGGTCTATTGATCCAACCCGAAATTCCCGTATGGAAATGGGATCAAATCACTATGGATTTAGTAACAAAATTACCAAGAACCCGAAAAGGTTACGATACTATTTGGGTTATAGTGGACCGTTTAACTAAATCTGCCCATTTCCTACCAATACAAGAAAACTTTAAGATTGAAAAATTGTCTCAAATCTATTTGCAAGAAATTGTATCTAGGCACGGTATACCCCTCTCCATAATCTCAGACCGTGACAGTCGATTCGCGTCTAGATTTTGGAAAGGTTTTCAAGACGCGTTAGGCTCCCAAATTAACATGAGCACAGCATACCACCCCCAGACAGACGGCCAAAGTGAGAGAACCATACAAACACTAGAGGACATGCTAAGGGCCTGTGTCCTGGAATTCGGTGGCAGTTGGGATACTCATCTACCATTAATAGAATTTTCTTATAATAATAGTTATCATGCTTCCATACAAGCTGCGCCATTCGAAGCATTATATAGTAGAAAGTGTCGATCCCCAATATGTTGGAACGAAGTTGGGGAAAACCAACTCACGGGCCCACAGATTATCCAAGAAACCACAGATAAAATCGTGCAGATTAAGAAAAATTTAGAAAAAGCAAGAAGTCGTCAAAAGAGTTACGCGGATAATCGGAGGAAATCGTTAGAATTTCAGGAAGGAGATTATGTCCTGTTGAAGGTGTCACCTTGGAAAGGGGTGATAAGGTTCCAAAAACGAGGAAAGTTAAATCCCCGTTTTATAGGACCATACCAGGTGAAAGAAAGAATAGGACCAGTAGCCTACCGATTAGAGTTACCTCCAGAACTAAGTGAAATTCATGATGTCTTCCATGTCTCTAACCTAAGGAAATGTGTCATAGATGCACAAGCTATTATTCCTTTAGATCAGGTTAGAGTGAACCCTCAACTTCACTTCACCGAGGAACCCATAGAAATTATGTCACGACAAGAAAAGAAGTTAAGAAAAGGAAAAATTCCCATAGTTCAGGTCAAATGGAGTGCCAGACAAGGACCTGAAATAACGTTTGAAAGAGAAGACGTCATGAGAACCAAGTACCCCCACTTGTTTGAAAACCAGGTATATATATTTAAAAATTTCGGGGACGAAATTGCCTAAGGGGGGGAGAATGTAACGACTCTAAAAATTAATCACGATTATAATTAATCTAAAAATAATTAATAAGATTAGTATTGGGCCACCTAGGGGTGTTGCCCAATATCCTTACCCGGATAAAATGATCAGCCCGATAAGCCGGCCCGTTAAGTAACAAAGTAAGGTCCAACAAGGAACACATCGAAGACCCGATAAGATATAATGGGCCGTAACCAAGACCCGGTTGAAGTTAAGACCCAAACTAAACAATGTTTACTAATTGGGCTTAACAAAATAGTAATAAACTTATGTATATATATATATATATACTTCGGCCCATTAAAGTAGGATAATAATTAGTTAGTTTGTAAGAAAAAGACCCACACCTTTAACTAGTATATAATTATAGTTATAAATTGAAAAAGAATTGGAAATGGGTGTACACCTGGAGCCGCCAAAATGGATGAGTTATCACACCTAAGATTGTCAACTTTACACTCAAGGATGGATATACTTACACCTTGCACTCTATAGACTAGTACACTCATTACAAATGCATGAATAATAAACCTTCTTGGTTATTTAAAACACATCGGCCATATTAAGAAACCACTTTTTCTTTTTCCAAACCAATCTCATTCCTCCTAGAAACATGCAGACCATCAACCATTTTATTAATTTTGACCATTCACTTTAAACCCTTTATCATAAAATCCTTTACAACTATAGCTAAACACTCCATCATAATAATATTAGAAAATATCTAAGCTATCCTTCGGCCAAGAGGAATCAGCCGATTAATATTGAGATTTCGACACGTCCGGGTAAGTATTCTAATCTAGTAGGAAACACGAGTGCCAAGCTGTAATGGCCAGCTTTTAGTTTAGTTATTACGCCTAAGCTGTAACGGCCAGCTATACTATATTATTACTTGTAAATAATCTATATTAACATGCAACAGGAAGGAAGCGACACACGAGCACCTACGGAAAGTAACTTGAACCAATCCGAAATTATCAACGTGAGTGTGTGTACCCCATGTTCGTTTATTAAGTTTTCGGGGTAAATGTATGTTGGTCGAGTCTTGATTTTAACTTGCATGTGTCTTGATCGTATGAATAGATATATATAGAAATCGATCGGATAGAAATAACTAGAATGGATCCATTTGGTATTTTCGTGAATGTATCTCCGACCACTTAGAGGTTCGGACCACCAAACATATGTCAAAATGTTCCCTCGATATACATTCCACCTTAGAAAAGATCGAACCATTAGAAGCTTGCATGTTTATAAAAGAATCGAGTAAACCGGTTATGTTTATAAATTGTTTTGTGAATCGTTTTGTAATAATCGGTTAAACTGGCACCACTCACTAGCTTTGCTAACGTATTTTCGACATACATTTCAGGATGACGAGTGAAAGATGGAACCCGAGCTCACGTAGTTTAAAAATCGAGTCGACACCGTGTTTATAAATAACCGGCCCAGTGGGCCAGGTGGTGTTTTAAATGGGCTTCGGCCATGTAGGTTGTGTTGTTAAAATGTTTGGTTGTTGAAACTTTAAAGGTTATGGTTGTTGATGTTATTGTCCGAAAGTTGTTATGTAAGAAATGGTTATGTTTTTTTTTTATAAATAAAATGGATGTTTGTTAAAGTAAGAATTGTGTGTCGAATTACCAATCCGTAATGACTCGGTAAATTCCGGGTCGTTACAATTGGGTATGGGCCCATGTTACTTTTGGTAACTTTGGGCCCATAGCCCTTCATATAATTATAATAATTAATATCTATTATATAATTGAAAACAATAAATCCTACATGTCATTCAAAAAGAGCATCATTCTTATTGAGTGCGCCATGTGCCATTAATTAATTTTAGGGAAAAAAAAATTTTAAAAATTTTTGGATTTCTCCCTCCCATGTTTTGTTCAATAATTTTTAAACGTAAATATCTTTTATATACGAGATTTTTTAAAGAAAAAAAATTACATCAAATTAACGAGCGTTTTATTATCTTTCCAACGAGTATCATAGTGCTATATAAAAAACAACAATTTTTTTGTGGAGTTTTGTTCATACAGGAAAAAAAAAACATAAAGTGTTCAAGTAATTCATTAATCATGTATAGGAAAGTCACTAATTATGTTCAAATCAGTAAATATATGACATATCAATTTTACATATGAAATCGAATTATGCGTTTTACAGTTACATGCATGAAAGATTCGGGTTTAGGTTAGATATTAATATTAGAGTTATACATTGTTTAAGGTTAGGTGTTAACATTGGAAATACATTGTGAATTGTTTTTGTTTAGGTGCTACCCGAAGCTTCCCTGCGTGTAATTGTAAAACGCATCATTCTATTTCATATGTAAAATTGATATGTCATATTAAATTTTTTAACCCCGAACATTCTTACGATATAATCTAGTTCAAGAAATATACATGATGATAATTCCATTTGATATTTGAAAATTAAATGAGTATCGTTATCAAATTAAAATTTGATTATGATGATATTATCACAAGAATTTTGTGACAAAATGTATACACCTAACAAAATCTATTACTAATATACAACTTTCCAAAAAAAAAAAAAAACTAACATTTTAAAGTAAATAAAATTTGAAAATAAAATTAAACAAAATAAAAATTCAAACCAACATTCTTCATTATAATAATAACCATCAAACAAAGAAAAAATGAAAAACAATATAAAACATTTTTATGTTTCTTTTAAATATTATTTTATTAAGAATGAAAGAAGAAAAAGACAAAACTAAAAAAAGGCAATAAATGCAAAATAGAAAAAAAGCGTTGATTTATGCTAAAATGCGCACATGCCACACATCACGGCAGTCCAAGACCATTATGCCTTTCTTTGTCTTTATTGTCCGCCATTTTCTTCCTTTTTCTTCACTTTTCCTCCATTCTTTATTTTTCATCTTCTACTCCACTGTTCCCTTCTACTTACTCTTTTACTCTCTCTCCTGTCTCTCTCTCTCTCTCTCTCTCCATATACATATATACCAACCAACCAAATAATTATTTTAGACTGAGAACTAAACTGGGTTATGCTACAATTGTGAAAGAAAAATATAAAAACACAGGAAGTATTATTATTATGGAGCAGGATGAAGGGAATAATAATAGTAATAATAATAATAACAATAATAATAATAATGGAGGGATGTTTGTGAAAGTAATGACGGATGAACAAATGGAAATTCTTAGAAAACAGATTGCGATTTATGCGACAATTTGTGAACAGCTTGTTGATTTGCATAAATCTCTTACTTCTCATCATGATCTTGCAGGTTTATCTCTCTTTTTTTTTTATTTGATTATTATTATTGTTGTATTTTGTTTAGGGTTTTGGTGGGAATTTAATTGGGATTTGTTTGATTGGTACAAAATGTGTTTAGTTTGTGTTTGGTTGTTAAATATTGAAATGTTTTGTAGTTTAGTTTTGGTTCATTGAATTTTAGCATCATGGTATCTTCATGATTATTATTATTATTATATTGATTAGTTATATATTTTGCCAAGTAAATGTTTTTTTTATATGAAAATGGATTGTTTTTTTTAAATCTTTGATGAAATGTTGGATATTTTTGATCTTGAATTACGGGTTATTCGCTATTGTAGATGGCGAATTTAGCGTTTTGGGATTGCCAAATCGAAGTGTGTAGGTTTTTCGTCTTGTAGGACTCCTTATTCGATTCGCTAAGATAGCGAATTAGGTGCTACAAGACAAGAAACCTGCAGGCTTTTTTGGTTTTTGCTGATTTGGCAACCCGAAAACATTGAATTCGCTGTCCATAATAGCGAAGAACTCAGAGGTTATTAAGAAAAGGCCCAAGATGTCATGAAGGGGTTTTGGAAATCCTTACAAGTTATTAATAAGAAATATAGGGCATCTTTGGAACACATTAAAAGAGGGTTCTTTAGACAACTTGTACATGGAATTTAAGGTTGACTAGTTCCTCACAATTACTAGGTCTTTGATGCATTTTTCAACCAGAATTTTGATTATATTTTGTTTGTAGAATCTTTACTTAGCTAGATTTAGGGGATTTTTACTTTGGTCAAAATGATGATGTGGTAGCTAACATGTCGGTAACTTTGACCACGTTGACCTTTTTTTAACGTATCCCCTAAATGAAAACTTTTTTAAAAGTTTGATCCTTAATCCTTTCTTATGCAATTTGATCTTTTTATTAATCAAAATAGTATCTTAGCGATAAAAGAATGTTGATTATTATTTCTTGCAGGAGTTAGACTCGGGAACATATATAACGACCCGTTGGTCACAGCTGGCGGCCACAAATTTTCCGGCCGCCAGCGGTGGA
This sequence comes from Ambrosia trifida, assembly GCA_028751855.1. Classification (NCBI taxonomy): domain Eukaryota; kingdom Viridiplantae; phylum Streptophyta; class Magnoliopsida; order Asterales; family Asteraceae; genus Ambrosia; species Ambrosia trifida. Next base: position 81,725,835 of record CM054129.1, read on the forward strand.
CACCAACGCCTGTTCAACTTCAAATCCTTGAGCGCCTCTTTGAGCAAGGAAATGGGACACCAAGCAAACAGAAGATAAAAGAAATCACATCTGAATTATCACAGCATGGTCAGATTTCTGAAACAAATGTCTATAACTGGTTCCAAAACCGACGGGCCCGATCCAAGAGGAAGCAACAGGTCTCTGCACCTAATAACAATGGCGAATCTGAAGTTGAAACAGAAGTCGAGTCACCCAAACCGCAACAGAACACAGCATCAACAGCTGATGATAACATGTGTTTTCAGAATCCAAATGCATGTTCTGTGGATCAACGGGCCAAAAAAGTTGAGCCCGTTTTCCCGTCTGATGCTAGCTCAAAGCCCGCTGGAAATGTCACCCAGATGTCGTATTATGGAAGTATGTTAAATAATCCAAGTAAGTAAGAAATAACAAGAAAATAGGGCATTAAACTAGCCGAGCGCCAAGCTGGCTCTTGACGAGCCAGCTCTGCTTTTTACTCGTTTATTTCTAAAGTTTTTAGATTTCGAAAATAAAAATAATACAAATACCACAGGAGCCAAAGATATTTAGTATACAAAAAAAAAATATTTTTTGGGCCTAGTGATATTGTATAACCTGGGTTAAAATTTCGGCATCAATTTAAATGAGCGAGCACACCTTGGCTCGTTTACAAACAAGCTGATTTCAAGCGAGCCTCAATGCACGAGCTTTTATAAACAGCCCTATAAGACAAGTTTAGTGAAGTGTTGTCAGTATTTAAAATGAATTAGTTAGCAGCTGGTACAAACTTTAATGCAGGAATGGACCGTATAATCGGAAAGATGGAAGTTCCAGGGAGCTACCAACAATCATATATGCAAGGTGATGAATACAACATGACAGGCCAAAGGTAAGCATTTCAAGATTTGATTTACATTCAACTTCCTTGGCACCCAAGTACAGATGCTGGTAGTTTATGAATCTTTGTTGATTTACGTTCACTCCACGTGTTTTGCGGATGATATATACCCATCAAATGTGTTTCTTGTTTGTTAAAAACAGACTCTTATGGCATTTCCAACCGTTGTTATATATATAGTTGTGTTTTTGGAACCAGTGGTTCTCGATGTAATTGTGCTAGATGGTTCTGTGGTTATTGGTTGTGTTGTATGTAAGTTTGTTTCCATTTGATGGGTGTCTCATATATATGAGAAATTAACTTAATGAAAACAATGGTTGTGTAGTCATTAGACTACAAAATGTAAGCATAATATTGGATTCAATGGTTTGGGATTTATACAGTTTGACCCATGGATTACTGTTTGAGAAACAGGGGTTAATGGTCAGCCTTTTTTTTCGGGAACCAGCAATGTAAACTGAACCGACTTGCCTACGTGATGCATCCCTGGTACATAAAGAGTTAAAGACCATTGGCCGCCCGTAATGGCTACAGGTACCTCACGGACCTCACTACCCATGCGGCAATAGGGCCGTCGTCGTCGTTGGTAGTGAGTCCGTGGACCTAGCACGGGTGTTTGACCATGGTTTGGAAACCGTATTTGTTTATGAATATTATTGTAATTAAGCTAGGAAAAACATAATTATTTAACCTAACAAAACAATTGCCATGCCGAAACATGGTCGAAACTGCAGCGGTATCTAGTCGCATGATCGACTTGTGAACATGATTGTCATATACTTCGGAAGATTAGGGTGCTACGTCATGGTGGCTGCAAATACGGTGTTCCATCGGTCATACTTATTGAGATCCGTCCACTTTCGTGAAAACGAATCAGTGGTGCGGTCGTTTTCACCGACTAGTTGGTTGAACGCTGCCAACACGATCCAAAACGAATTTGCCCCCGAACGGTGACGGTGTTGGGGTTGATGATTACGAATGATTTGGACGTCTTTGTACGCCATCACCAACGCGATCTCCTCGTCTTCAATTCAGTGTCATTTTTTTTTTATTATGGTGGGTTTATATGGTTTAATTTATGAGATTCTATTGGGTTTTGGTAAGAGAAAAGGGTATTTAGAGCATTCATAGTAGCTTCCCCATCCTTCATTTCCTTACAATCAATCTCAACCACATTTTACATTAAAAATCAGTACAATTTTTCTATCATTACTCATAACCACTTTCACCAAATGTTAAAAAATAAATACAGTTTTTTAGTTTTCCCTAGAAGATTTCCAAATAACCCCCAATATACCGATAAACAGTAGATTTCTCATTTTTCTTAACTCACAACCACTTTCAACCCTATAAAAATTATAGGGTTTTCTTTCACAGAATTGTAGGGAACCAAATGGCAAGGCTCTTATAGGGTAGAATTTGATGGTAATTTAAAAACCAACCATTGGCTACGGTAATATTACCGTTTTGCCACGGTTGGTGTACATTAATTTTGTGTTTTTTAATAAAAAATAAGTTATTAACTATACTTTGAAATGTATTATTTATTAAAAATAAATAAACGAATCAATGAAGAGCTGCTACTAAAATTGTGTTTCAGTGAAGTGATGTGGCAGTGCAGGACTGGTGAAACGTCCTCCCTCTTTAGCCCTCCCTCTTTAATTGTTAATACTTTTTTTTTTAACGGCCAACAAAATTCACCAAGAACTTTATTCGGATTCCCTACTCCCAGGACTCCTTCAACCCAGCATAGCTAGACAAGTAAGGGAGCTCCTTGTTGTAAACGAATCAGTTAAGAGGAGATTGGAATTTTGTTGGATTAAAATAAGGATTATGTGAAACCGTTTTATGTTTAGATCTACAAATTCAATGAATCATGAGATGTGAATCTGAGAATACAGAAATGAGAGAGGCTAACGTACAAAGTTCCTTAACTTACAAAGTGTAAGAAGCATTCTCAGCCATTAGATTTAGGCGGTGTCAAGATGGTAATTAACAATCCTAATCATATTTGGGTTAATCTAACCAAGGGTAAATTAGGAAAAACACGTTTAAATTTCTGTGAAATCATAACAACAGACATAATCGATGCAAAAAATTTCAACGATTGAACCTGATTTTTCATCGTTTTCAACTCGATTAAACGTTCAGAATGATTAAACAATCAAAAACATTCGATTACAAACAAAATCAAAATGTATTTGCAGAAATAGAAAAAAACAGAGTATGAAAATTCAATTGATAAAATTAGTAGAATCATATTCAAAAATCATCATCAATGCATGTATTATTCACAGAAACGAACGATGTTGATAATAGAAGAAGAATTAAAGAAAAAAATGGCTTTCAAAAAAGTTTCAGACGCGAAGATCAGAAACTGTTAAACAGAAATCATAAAACGCATTGTTTTTTTATAAAACGCATTTGGTTTTTTATAAAACGCATTTGATTTTTTTTATAAAACGCATTTGGTTTTTTAAAACACTATTTAAACTGGTTTTTACAAAAACGCACTTGGTTTTTATATAAAACGCACTTGGTTTTTGTAAAACCCACTTGGTTTTTGTAAAACGCACTTGGTTTTGTAAAACGCATTTGGTTTTTTGTAAAACGCACTTGTATTTTTGTAAAACGCACTTGGTTTTTGTAAAACGCACTTGATTTTTGTAAAATGCACTTGGTTTTGTAAAACGCATTTGATTTTTTGTAAAAAGCACTTGTATTTTTGTAAACGCACCTTTCCAAATAAACTTTACCAAATGGAGTCTCTGCTTCACATAATTAATATTAAACGCACCTTCGAGACTTTAAAATCAAACGCAATCCAGGAACCGTCCTATAATGACCACTGTTGTTCATCATCATCGTTCTGAAGCACCAATTTTTGGTATCCATAATATTATTAATAATAATAAAATATTGATTGAAGACTATAATTGTTCATCATCATCACTGGTGGTAACATCCGAAGCACCGATTTTGGCATCCATAATAATATTAATAATAATAAAATATTGATTGAAGATTGTAAACAGTTATAAATATAAAAAGAGATCGTGATTGGTCATGGTTGGTTGTTGGTGTGGATCGGAGAAAGGAGATGGTGACTGGGTTATTGACTGATTGTGAGTGGCGGTGACTGTGACGGGGGATGACGTCGACATGTTGGAGTGTTAGTGAATGATGATGATGGTGGTGGTCGTGGTGGTCAGATCTCGATCGGTTTGTTTCAAAGGAGGATGAGTTTCTGAAAGTGGGTAGGTGCACTGATGATGGGAAGTTGCAGTGATAATTGTGAAAGTGGGAGGGTGTCTGATAGTTTAATCATGGTTAGGTTAAATTGACATGTGGCAAGTTTTAGTGGCTTCTTACACTTCTTATGTTAAGGATACTTTGTATCCTATACTTTCTCTACAGAAATAAGGTAGATTTAGATCTCTTTGTTATGCAAAGGAGAGGAGTTCGGATAACTCGTATTTCACGTTCTACATTCATTTCGACTATAAAGACAGTGGCAGATCTAGTAATTTTCGTTACGAGCCAAAATAATAATAAAATATGGATAAGATAAAAGTGGGTTGGCTAAATCCTAAAAGGAAACAACAATTGTTAGATAAAATACCATGAAGTAGCTTCAAAAATCATAACCGATACAACCGTGAATATGATTTTACAAGCATCATAGAGAAGAGTATATTAATTATTGCGGTTGAAATCATATGAACGATTTTAGTTTTAATAGGCATTATTTTTTAGCTTGTGAATTATATAATAATAAAAATATGTTTAAATCAAACAAAGAAATTTGTTAATAATAATTTAATTAACAACTAAATAAATACAGCCCCCACCATTGAGTTGGAGTGACATGGGAAATGATGGGTAGAACCCAGCCTTCTTGAGGTGCCAGGTTCGATCCTTGATCCCGGTTTTACTGATTTTTCACTGTCGTGCCTTCAGGTGGGTGAAAGGGGTCAAGTTTTCCTCGAAACTGGTGGCTTAGTGGGTTTTGGCTACCCAACATTACTTGTGGGCGGACACCTAAGACGTGTCTTCATCCAGAGGCGTATAAGGTGCTTTTGTAACCAATTGGTGGGTATCCCAGGTAGTCGGGACATCTGTTTGTTTATTGGCGGTTCAAAAAAAAAAATCTAAATAAATACAATTAAATACATTTGATCAATAAAACAATACAAATAAGCTAACCAATACTAAAAAGCAGGTCTTTTCATTCAAATTGTGATATAGAAGAAAAAGAAAGAAACCTTCCATTAGTCAAAGACGTGTGCATACTTGGTCTTTTGCCCTTTTATGGAAGGCACATTGACTTAATAAGTGAAACCAAAATGTAGTTATGGAATATTGATTTGGGAATACTGGGTGGGGTTTCAAAGCATCGACAATGATCGCGGTATTTGGAGCGACGAGACCTAAGGTGGCACTAAGCTAAAGAGGGAGTGTCATACCTTAAAAAGATTCCTAAGATGGATGTCATTCTTCACGAACCATTCCACCCGGTCCGTGAAGGATTCTGTCTTGCTGGGTGTTTTACCAGAAAATTTGAGGTGGTGGTCCTTAGCTAGGCATCGAACCATTGCTGATGCTCTCAACTATTAAAATAAATATTCAAGACTTTTGTTTTATTGGAATTTCTATTTGTTATATGGTACCTCGGTAAATAAATTTGCCACTCATCCTTTGAACTATGAATTTCTATTTGTTATATGTTACCTCGGTAAAAAGGTCTCTTAAGTTTAGGTTTTTACATTTTTGCCAAGTAGACTATTCCTTAAGTTTAGGTTTTTACATTTTTGCTACGTAGACTATCCCTTAAGTTTAGGTTTTTACATTTTTGCCATGAAGACTAACTAGGTTAGATCTGCGTTAGTTTTGGGGTGATGGAAGAAAATAAGTTGCAAGTTGGGAGTGCTAATGGCCAAAGTGAAAGCCGGAAGTATTATCCGCCAATAGACGATAGTTAGGAGTATTTAAATCCATTTCCCCTCATTATATATGTTTGTTTTATAAAAGTAAGTTTCTATGAAACAAGTAGGAGTTACACCAAGGCATTGATGAGATTAAACATACAAGGATATTATATCTGAAGTCCTATGAAGATATAAAAGCTTCATATAAATATAATGAGATCTTCTAGTATTCTCTTTGGGTTATACTTATACGCTAGTTTATAAGATATCATATGAAAATATATATGAAAATTGAGAGGCTACCAATGTGTATTAATAAAGTTTTGGCAAATCATTTAACTTAACCAAGGACACCTTGTTCAAACTATGTGAAATGAGCAAAGTCAAATACAACAACTCTAGAGTTCACATTCTTATGTAGCAAGTAAGCAAAAACATATTACACTATGAGAGCAACACATATAAACTTATGTCTTTTGTGTTTAATTTTTACATATAAATGATAATAATGTGAAAGTGCACCCAATAACACACAATCACCCGCAATATGTTCACATGCATAATGTACTAGTTATGGTTTGCATTTAGACAAATCTCAAACTTAAACTTTTTAAATAAAACGTTCAACACAAAGCAACAAACAAAAATACACATAGAAATCTAAACATATTTACACTGGCAACAAGGTTTGTCACTAACGGTCGTCAAACATTTTCCATCACACCCTAATTTTGTAAAGTCAATATGCCTAAAACGTCAATTCACCATATTTGGATTCTCCAGTTTCCTAGTTTTGTTTTACCTGTCGAGTTTACCTTTATTTTATTTTATTTATTTATTTATTTATTATTATTATTATTATTATTATTATTATTATTATTATTATTATTATTATTATTATTATTATTATTATTATTATTATTATTATTATTATTATTATTATTTTAAAACCCCCCAAAAGCATCTATTTACTTAGACTAGTATTTTGGTAGAGTTTTGTGATCTGTAGTTGTATTCGCGTCTTATGGTTCGATACTCAATCTTATATGTTTACTGCTTTGCGATTGGTACATTTGTCGTGCTTGTGTAGTTTTTAGGTGAGTCATTTAGTTAAAGCTTGTGTTATTTTTATATATGCATTCGCACACATCAACATCCTAACATTTGATCTATGAAAGGGAGTGGAAAATGATCTTTTCCAGTGGCATTGTTGAGTTTGTGATAATCGATGTAGACTCTCCATTTTGTGACTGTTCGCGTAGGAATGAGTTCATTCATGTAGTTCTTATAAATCTTCAAGATTACTAAGCTAAAATAAGTGGGTAGAAGTAGAGTGTTGTAGGTAGGGGTGTAAATGACACGTAGTGGCTCGAGAGCTACTCGGGATCGGCTCGGTAAATAGATGCTGGTCAAGAGGCACGACCCATGCTTGGAAGACACGGCCCATGCTTGGACATGGTTTCAAGCACGAGGCGTAATACTCGAGGCACGGGGCGTGGTCTACTTTGTGGGCCCAATAGAACTTAAATATGCTGGAAAATATTTTTTGTTTTGTTATTGTGGTCGGGGCACAGTGTCTCGCTTCCAAGAAAGCAGGATTCTTTTTTTTTTTTTTTTTTTTTTTTTTCACTTGGTTTTGCTTCGTTTTTTTTTTTTTTTGTTTTTAGACCAGGCACAGGTCGGAGTACTTGAGGCATGGAGCGTGGTCCGCTTTATCGGCCCCACTAGAACATAAATCTACTAGAATATATTTTTTTGTTTTGATTTTGTGGTCGGGGCGCGGCCTGTGCCTGGCGAGGCACAGGGGCGTGTCTTGTGATACCCCGCAAATTCAGGTTCTCACTTTAACTAAACTCTAGTTACGTTCCTTGCATTATACTTAACTAGGGTTAGTTAGATAGGACACACGTTGCATTGTTATAAGTTAATAACTGAATACATGATTAGTGAACCTCGGACGTTGGTGAATAACGAAGTATAATAATGAGTTAACTAATTTGGATTGATTGCGATTATGTGTCTCTGTGATATTCGGTGAAATTATGTGAAAACCATATGTGATTGTGTGAACCTAAAACGAATACGTTAATGAAATCGTCAGGTGGACCATTAGGTTGATTAGGGTCTTAACGCATGGGGTTGCATTTATTACGGTCCGAAATAACGAAAACGTCGAATGAAAACACGTCGGGGGACGAAACGGGCCACCCACGCGGGCCGAAGCCCTGTGAGCGGCCGCACGCGGAGCCCTGACGACTCTAAACCGCCTCAAACACCTATTTAAGCAACCTTAAGCCTCTTGTAACACCTAAACACAAACCCTAATTGTCCCTACTGCCCTACCTACGAATTATTAACCCCAAACAACCTGCTAAAGCTCAAGAACATCGATTGGGAAGCTCCAAAGGCGTTCGGTTGATTGTATCGAAGAGCTTGGGGTATAATCCTTAATCCTTTACGCTTTAATCTTATTTTTATGTTATAAAAATCATATAACAAGGTTTGTCCAGGTCTGAAAGCTTTTGATAATTATTAAAACTGGAGGTTTTTGAAGATTAAACAAATTAAACATGATGATAGGCGATTAGTAATATCATAGGTTACTTGTTGCGCAAGTTGTTGATTTTTGATCACTAAAGTTGTAATCTTTGCATGTATAATGATAGAATCTGATCACAAGAGGTATTAGGATTGTTTGGTAATGGCTATTGATGATTGTTGATTGTTTGCATGCACACGGTAGTCGTTAAAGAAGGATTTAGGCGTAACTAAAATCTGGACAGAATGATTAGATGAACTATTAGGGGCTGTAAAACAACTTTAACATGATGATTTTGGTATTTTCTTTGCATGATTAAATCACACCTGGTCTTAGCTTTTCATAATGGGTAAAATCAAGTGATTTGGACGTCGGTTGAGTCGTTTTTGGAATTTTCTTTGAAAATAGGTCATATCAGAATTTCGGGTTAATAAACTGAGTCGACTTTGAGTCATCATAACTCGAGTTTTATAAAGAGTTGGGTTATGAAATTTTTACAGAAGGTTAACATTGGAGTAATTTGAGTTTTCCAGGTGGATTCATCCCGTTTGGATGAATACACAATGTTTGGGAATTTTTCTACCAAACTGACCTGTTATGAAAGTTTTCTGAACATAGCTGTGTTGAACGAATTTTAATTATTTTTGTGTTTGGATTTAAGACAAAGAAAAAATAGGGGTTGTTAAGTGAATCCCAAAGAATACTCAGTAAAAATTTGGGAGATTAACTCACTGATTAACTATTTTAAATAAATTAGTTTTGATGACGCACAATCTGTCCTAAAAACATAGATTGTGTATTATGTGCGTATGTGATTAATTGAAGTCATAGGTGTTATGTAATTGATGTGTAACTGAACGGGCATCTGTATGAGACGCATATGGAATGTGAAAACTAATTATAACCAACATATTCACCAACGAGTCCGTAGGGTTTACTATTGCATGTAGAATCACTAGGTGTCACCTACACACTTTGGAACGTTTAAACGCCTTGGACAAACGAGTTATATGGTGTAATGATATTACGCCTATACTTACTTAGTGACACTTATGTTAGGGAGTCGATAACATACTTTACTTGCGGTTTGGATTTCTTTTGCTTGCACACTAAGGTGAGTTTCACTACTCTTTTTCTCAAAAGCATGCGTCTCGGGTCAGAGACAACTTTGGTAAACATTTTCTAGTCCAGTTTGGGACTACTCAGGTATTGACTCCTTGTGTGGGTCGGTTTTACGATTCCTTGTGTGGATCGGGGTTTTGATCAGTTTAAAACTTATTGGTCCTTTGTAAACTAAACACTCTATCATTTTGGAAAGTCCTTGCATATTATTGGGTTAATCGCTGGAGGCGAGCGGGGTATTAGTTGATAGCGCTATTAGGTTGTGCAGAAACCTTATGTCTGAGGTGCTTGAGGCACGGGCATGAACTTCTGACCACATTTGAGAACTGGTGTTGATAGACACCAGTTATTGAGGCAAATTAATATATTACTGAAGGTGTCCCAATAATTCTGTTTAGTTACATTGAGTGGGTTAGCTACCCCTGACACACTTAAACTGATAACTCTTGAACATTTTGGTCTGGAGGACCTACGTTTTTAATTGGTTACGTGGTTTTGGAAACCAACACATTTATATACGCGTTTGCCTTACTTTGTGAACTCACCAGCTTTATGTTGACACACTATAGCATGCTTTTGCAGGTAACTAGGAACGGAGCACAGTTAGGGCATGCATCATATCATGGGTCTCAAACAATAAACTATTTTAAAACATTTTACTACTTTGTTTTGGTTTTGGGCGCGGTGTTTTGCGCATATTTTAATTAACTGTTTTTCATTCGCTTCCGCTATACTTATATTTGGTTTGGTTAAAACATTAAACTTGGTTTTACAATAACGAACTAAATGGTTAGGCATTTAGAGTCGTTCATGTGACTTATGGCTATGGGATCTTGGTTTGTCATGCGCCTCGCAGTATAAATCCCGCAGTGGAAATTTGAGGGTGTGACAGATTGGTATCAGAGCCATTGGTTATAGTGAACTAGGAATTGCATCTAGTCTATAATCATCATAGCATAAGTATTAGTACACACACTATCCTCAGCACACTACTTGTTATTGTTTGGATACGTATACTGATCTAACGTATTGCAGGAACACATGATTACCTCCGCTCATTGTAATTAATCTTATTATCGTCCTCTTGGGAGTTCGCAAAATACATCTTTGAACCCGTATGAACAACCAGCTCAGGCAGGGAACCCGGATGAGAATACCAATCGCTGGGTGTGGTTCACAGACATGCTACACTCGTGGGTTGTAGGGTACGGAGTGCCAGCTCAGGTCCCTCCCATTATTGACTCATTGGAGAGGTCTTTGGCAAGGATGGTTAGGCACGTGCATACAGAGCTAGAGAATGCCTATAATGTTGTAAGGCAATTTCAGTCTTGGAGGCAGAATGCCGATGGGGCTATTAAACGCATGGAAAGAGAAATCGACCACTTGTTTGGTGAATTGGAAAGGGTTAATAAGGAAGCTGCAGAGGATAGACATGAGAGGTCGATTGCTATTCAAGAGACAGCACTGTTAAGAGAGGAGTTGACCCTGGTCCGTAACAAGCTTGAGGAAGCGCTAGCTCAAAATGGTGCAGAACCAGAGGTAGAGCCAGAGGAGGATCCAAAGGAGGATCCTGAAGAGGATCCCGAGGAAGAGCCTGTAGTAGGAGGATTTGATGCTCTCGAGGCAGCGTTGGATGCGGTGCTCGAGGAAGAGTTTGAGCCGGAGGAGAAGGAGCCATTGGAGATAGAGATCGAGGATGAGAGCGAGGATGAGGGCTCGTGCATCTCCAAGGATCGCGAGGACGACTGATTCTTTTTATCTAAATATTTTTTTAGTATTCATATACATTCTTATTATGACTTTTGTTTTTCCTTATCGTTGTGAGACTTGAGGATCCTTTATTCTGTGATTGAATTCTTATTTACTACTATTAATTAAATTCTTTATTCTATTCTCGTGCATGTTATTTATATTCTAGTTTACTTGTACTATGTGAACGATTGTATGTGGGACATATTATTGTTTTCTCATGAGTATAGTGTAAATGTAGAATTACTATGGCGGGAAGAGGACACGGGAGAGGCAACATCAACATGACTCAAGCGGAGTTGAATGCACTTATCAACGACAGGGTGGTAGAAGCCCTCGCAGCTTTTCAAGCTGGTAACTCTATCTTGCTCTAAACTTTCCTCTAGACTCCAACGTTACGCTCTTTTATTCATTCGTGGTTTCTACGTTTTTATACTCAGGTCAACCTGGGCATCACCCTCCAGCCTGCACCTACAAGTCCTTCATGGACTGCAAGCCTCATAATTTTGGAGGATCTGAAGGGGCTGTCGGGCTACTGCGGTGGTTCGAAAAACTGGAATCTTGCTTTGCTATGTGTAAATGTCCACCAGTTGACAGAGTGAAATATGCCACTGCTACTCTCGAAAATTTGGCATTAACCTGGTGGAACTCTCAAGTGCAGGTGCTAGGTGTGGAAGTGGCTAACGCAACACCTTGGGCGGATTTCAAGGAACCGATGAAGGAGGAGTACTGTCCTCGAGATGAAATCCAGAAGTTAGAGACTGAGTACCTCAATCTGAAGATGGTGGGATCAGAGATTGAGAAATATACCACCAGATCGCATGAACTGGCGGCAATGTGCCCAAATTACTCCAATCCGCCCTACAAGAGGATCGAATTGTACATCAAGGGCTTGGTGCCCCAAATCAAGAGCATGGTCACTGCTGCTAACCTCAATACCATTCAGCAAGTTATTCGGATGGCTCATCAGCTGACTGATCAGAAGGTGGAAGAGGGATTGTTACCTCCTCGTGGTGCTTCATCTTCTGGGACTAATGATAACAAGAGGAAGTGGGAGAATGCATCTGGCAAACCCCCAGGGAATGGCAGTCAGCAGCAGCAACAGAATAAGAAACATGACAACCATGGCGGTGGTAACAACCGCAACAACACTTAGGGAGGTTATGAGGGGACCCTACCTAAGTGCAACAGGTGTAACAGGCATCATACTGGGGCGTGTGACAACATTAAGTGTGAACGATGTGGCAAGATGGGTCATAAGCAGAAGGACTGCAGGGTGTATATCCCGGGAAATCCGCCAGCTGCACAGCAAGGGCAACAGCAGAGTGGTGGTAAAGGTTGTTACCAGTGTGGGAGTGAAAATCATTTCAAGAGGAACTGCCCATAACTGAACGGTAACGGTAATGGTAATGGCAACAACAAGGGTAACAACAACAACGGTGGTGGTAATAGGGCAGGAAACAACAACAACAACAACGGGAACAACAACAATGGAGCTCGCGGTAGAGCATTCGTGATTGGCTCTGGGGAGGCTAGGACTGATAACAACGTCGTGACGGGTACGTGCTCCTTGAACGACACTCTTGCTTCTATTTTATATGATACTGGTGCGGACTATAGTTTTGTTTCATCAAAACTTAGTAGACAATTAGGGATGGTTCCTACTCTTCTTGATACCCCATACTCTATTGAATTGGCTGATGGGAAGCCTGTCGAGGTAACCCATATACATCGTGACTGTAAGCTCGAGTTGAGTGGGCAATTATTTGCCATCAACCTCTTACCTATCACCCTAGGTAGCTTTGACCTCGTGGTTGGCATGGACTGGTTGTCCAAGCAGCATGCTGAAATTCTCTGTCAGGAGAAGATCGTTCCTATTCCCCTCCCAAGTGGAGAACTTTTATCTATACAGGGTGATCGAGGTGGTGCCATGGTGGGCATCATCTTCTATTTGAAGGCCCAGAAGTGTATTCGTAAGGGCTGTCCAGCCATTTTGGCTAACATCTCTAACACTCGAGCTGAAACTAAAACCAAGATTGAGGACATCCCAGTAGTCCGAGATTTCCCAGATATCTTCCCAGAGGAATTACCTGGACTTCCACCCGTTCGTCAAGTGGAGTTCCAGATTGATCTTGCACCTGGAGCAGCACCAGTTGCACGCGCACCATACCGCTTAGCACCGGGCGAACTTCAAGAACTATCTACCCAACTCCAAGAGCTATTGGATAGGGGTTTCATTAGACCTATTTCTTTGCCATGGGGAGCTCCAGTTCTGTTTGTTAAGAAGAAAGACGGGAGCTTTCGCATGTGCATAGATTATCGGGAGTTGAACAAAGTGACGATTAAGAATCGTTACCCTTTGCCTCGTATTGATGACTTGTTTGACCAACTGCAAGGGTCGAGCTTCTACTCTAAGATTGACCTGAGGTCAGGATACCATCAGCTGAGAGTCCAAGAGGAGGATGTGGCAAAGACGGCGTTTCGAACTCGTTATGGACATTATGAGTTTTTAGTGATGCCATTTGAGCTAACTAATGCACCGGCTGTGTTCATGGACCTAATGAACCGTGTGTGCAAGCCTTATTTGGACAAATTCGTCATAGTGTTCATAGATGACATATTGATTTATTCCAAGAGCAGGGAAGAGCACGAACAACACCTGCGGTTAATCTTGGAACTATTGAGAAATGAGCAGTTGTATGCAAAATTCTCTAAATGTGATTTTTGGATTCGAGAAGTCCAATTTCTTGGGCACGTGGTCAATAAGTCAGGAATACATGTGGACCCCGCCAAGATTGATGCTATCAAAAAGTGGGAGGCTCCTAGGACCCCTACTGAGGTGCGCCAATTCCTTGGTCTCGCGGGGTACTATCGCAGATTTATTGAGGGATTCTCTAAGATCGCTCAACCTCTCACCGCCCTAACACAGAAAGGTATTACTTATAAGTGGGGAGATGCCCAAGAATCTGCCTTTCAGCTACTAAAGTCAAAACTTTGCAGTGCACCGATACTATCATTACCTGAGGGTACAGAGGACTTTGTAGTGTACTGTGATGCGTCTATCCAAGGCTTAGGGTGTGTGCTGATGCAACGTGATAAGGTAATCGCGTATGCATCACGGCAATTAAAGGTCCATGAGAAGAATTACCCCACTCATGACTTGGAGCTGGGAGCGGTGGTTTTCGCTCTCAAAATCTGGAGGCACTACCTCTATGGAACGAAGTGCACCATTTTCACTGATCACAAGAGCCTTCAGCATATATTTGATCAGAAGGTGCTGAACATACGACAACGTCGCTGGGTTGAACTTTTGAATGATTATGACTGTGCCATCAAGTATCATCCAGGGAAGGCTAATGTAGTAGCTGATGCCCTCAGTCGAAAGGAAACGAAACCTAAACGGGTACGAGCTTTACAACTCACCATTCATTCTAATCTTCCTGATAAGGTACGTGAAGCCCAGGGCGAAGCCTTGAAGGGTTAGAACATCGGGCTTGAAACCCTACATGGTGCTGATAAGCACTTGGAACTAAAGACGGATGGCCTTCAGTACTTCATGGATCGAGTCTGGATACCACGTTTTATGGATTCCAGGCAACTGGTGCTTGATGAGGCACACACCTCTCGATATTCGGTACATCCTGGTTCGGACAAGATGTACCAAGATCTTAAGACTCTTTACTGGTGGCCAAACATGAAAGCTGAAATAGCCACTTATGTTAGTAAGTGCTTGACTTGTGCGAAGGTTAAGATTGAATATCAGAAACCTTCAGGCCTACTCCAACAACCAGAAATCCCTATGTGGAAATGGGATGGGATTTCCATGGATTTTATTACAAAGCTTCCTAGAACGCCAACGGGCCATAACATGATTTGGGTTATCGTGGATCGTTTAACCAAATCGGCCCACTTTCTAGCAATAAAGGAAACGGACTCATTGGAGAAACTAGCAAACCTTTACATCAAGGAGATAGTCTCTAGGAATGGGGTGCCTACTTCTATTATATCTGATCGCGATGGGCGATTCACTTCTCGTTTCTGGACTACTCTCCAAGATGCTTTGGGAACTCGCCTGGATATGAGCACAGCCTATCACCCGCAGACGGATGGACAAAGTGAACGTACCATCCAAACATTGGAGGATCTGTTACGAGCGTGCGTGGTGGATTTTGGCAACAGTTGGGATAAGCACTTGCCTTTGATCGAATTCTCTTATAACAACAGCTATCACACTTTGATACAGTGTGCGCCTTTTGAGGCATTTTATGGGCGCAAGTGTAGGTCTCCCATCTGTTGGACTGAGGTTGGGGATAGCCAACTAACAGGTCCTGAACTCGTGCACGAGACTTCTGAAAAGATAGTGCAAATCGAAAACCGGATGGCTGCTGCTTGGATCGCAGAAAAGTTACGCTGATAAACGTAGGAAACCTTTGGAGTTCCAGGTTGGGGACAAGGTTTTGTTGAAGGTGTCAGCTTGGAAAGGGGTGATACGCTTTGGGAAACGGGTGTCACACCCTCAAATTACCACTTGCGGAGTTTTACCGCGAGGCGCATGACAAACCAGGATCCAAGTCAACGATCACAATAAACAACTCTATATGAAAAACGTAAAACCATAAACAACGATTTTATAAGCGGAAGCATTTAAGAATTTAATCAGCTACAATAGTATTCCAAAGTATTCAAGACACTTTATTTCAAAACATGCAACTAAGCCTAGACGCCAATGTAGACCCGTGCGCCTAGTTCCATTTGTTGCTACCTTAGCGACCTGAGAAAAACATGCCAAAAAGATGTCAACATATAATGCTGGTGAGTTCACAGGTTTGTTCAATATGTTACCAAAACGTTACCATGTCCATACTATATCAATGTTACCAAGTACACTAGCTAGGCGTATGTTTTATTACTACTACGATTGGAAACCATTACTAGACACGTTTAGCAATGTTTAGCATGTTTAAGCAGCCCGTATGTTCAGGATGATACCAATGTTCCTGTTCGAGTCAACATGCACCCGCCCGGCCCTCCAAGCCGACGAGTGGGGCAGGTCACGCCTAATAGATCTATCCACATTTCCCCCGTTGCGCATCCCCGCACATTCATGGTTTCCCCCGGGACTTCCAAAGATCGTATAGCAATACAAAGTTAAAAACCATAGTATGACATATGTTACCAAAATAGTTTAGCGCATGTTTTCTCCCCAAAAGTTAAAGCAGTAAAAGTGGGGCCGTGAACTCACCTTAGATAGCGTTCTTCGGTTATAAGTAAAGATGTTAAGCCCTTGATAATTCCTCTACCGGAGATCTATCAAAATGTTCACATAAGTGTTCCGACTAATAACCATAAGGTTATCTAGTCCCCGATTGTCCAGATCGTATCTAAGTATGTTTTAAAACGTGTTTAAATGTTTAACCGACACACTAGACCGACCCGACATCCCGTTGGTGACCCATTACCCTAACTAATCAAGTACACATAGATTACACACAAGGTTCAAGCATAAAACACTTAGTTTGTATCAAAAATCTCATTTCTGCATCAGAACGGTCGAACCAGTCAGTTTAAGTCTCCTTCGCCCGTTTTAAGTCTCCTTCGCCCGTTTTGTATTTCGTTCGACCGTTTGATGCCTCCTTCGACCGTTCTGCCACTTTCGCCCAACAAAACCCAGGTTCGACCCTGGATTCTCTCCTTCGCACCATCGATCGGTCGAAGGAGTTCAGGTTCGCCCCTGTTGTGCAAATTTTCCTAAAAACGCTTCAAACACATTCAAAACGACTCGAAACATCATCAAACACAGCAGTCAAGCATGAATAACTTATCCCTATAAAACCCCCACCGATTTCCCCCAATAATACGTCCATTTCAGCCCTTTCCCAAAATGGTAAAAATTATGGAAACGTCATTATCATGCATGGATTATTTACCCAATTTGGAAACTTTTGAAATCGATCCGTATTCAGCTTAAAATGCTCAGTTTGTCGAGTGTTCGATCTTTCCCTATTAGTTCTATTGATCATAAATATCATGCATCTAGTCTAGATTCGTTAAAACCCCCAAATACCCATAATATCATCATTTATCCAATCCTAACCCTAAACAACAATAATCTAGCATCAATAACAATCCTATATCATGTTTCTATCATAGATACAACAACAAATCATTGAACAACACATAACACCACATAATACACAATTTACATATGTTTATCATCATGAAAACCTATGTCAAATGATAATGTTTTGGTTTAGAAAGATGTTTAAAAGGTTTTTAATCATAAAAACACTCTTAGAACAGATCCGGACAATTAGGGTTAGATGAAAACGAATTAAAATGGTTTTAAAAAGGTTTAGGATTAAGAACACACCTTGGATTCTTGTTTAGATGTTGTAGATAGGTTAGATTATGAAAAAGAAGAGCAAAAACTCCTTCCTTAGTGATTAAGATCGTTTGAGAGTGTTTTGGGACGGTTAGGGTTTGTGAAATGATGAAAAATGACAAAGTTTGGTATTTATACTAATCCTCATTCGCCCCATATCAATTGTCGAAGGTGGCCTCCTTCGACCCTTTCATAGGGTCGAATGAGCCCTTTCTTGGTCGAAGGGAATTCTTTCAATTCCACACCCCAGGTTCGCCCATTTACAAAGGGTCGAACCAGAACCCATGTTTAACTAGTTTTCCAGTTTGTCGTGTTTAACGCATTCTAACACATCTTAACACATAAGCATGCATCCTTAGTCTATATTTAACATATTTAAGCATAGATAATCGTTTACACATCATTTAAACACATCTATGTATATAATCCACCACACGACCCATAATCTACACATATACTTAATTAGTTCATGTAATGTCACCAACAACGGAACCCGGTACTAGTGTATTACCAAAACGACTCCCAATGATCCTCCAGATCATTGCACCCTGGACAATCCTAACTTGACCCGACTCAACTAACCCAGTTAAGTCTGTTTATAAACGTTTCTCGCTAAGGTAGACTTAGATGTTACTAAAATGTTTAAGCCAAACATGCCGGGTGTCACATCATCCCCTCGTTGAAAGAATTTTCGTCCCGAAAATTTCGCAAAGCCCCAAAAAGAAAGAAAAGAAAAAGAACAGAACGAAAAGAAAATTACCGGATGTCACATCATCCCCACGTTGAAAGGAATCTCGACCCGAGATTCATTCCGCTTCAGCAGTAACACGCCTCGATTCAAACGCGCGTTTCGGAAAAAGATGAGGATATTTAGCATTCATCTGATCCTCCCGTTCCCATGTGAACTCCGGTCCATGATTCGAGTTCCAACGGACTTTAACGATGCGGATTTTACTCCGACGAAGGCTACGAATCTTGTAGTCGAGAATCTCGACAGGTTCTTCCACAATGCGAAGACGATCATCGACCTTGATCTCCTCCAGTGGTACAATGAGAGATTCATCAGCCAAACACTTCTTCAAGTTAGACACATGGAAGACGTTGTGCACACTACCAAGCTCCGCCAGTAAGTCAAGTCTGTATGCCACCGGTCCAATCCGATCCAGGATTGCGAATGGTCCGACATAACGAGGGTTAAGCTTGCCACGCTTTCCAAAGCGTATGATGCCCTTCCATGGTGAAACTTTCAGAAGTACCCTGTCCCCAACCTGGAACTCCAAAGGTTTTCGACGGCGATCGGCATAACTCTTCTGACGATCTCGTGCAGCAGCCAAACGGTGATGAATCTGTACGATTTTCTCCGAAGTTTCGTACACAAGTTCCAGACCAGTGAGCTGGCTCTCGCCCACGTCGGCCCAACAGAGTGGTGATCGACATTTCCGTCCGTAAAGAGCCTCGAATGGAGCTGCCTTAATACTAGAGTGATAGCTGTTGTTGTAGGAGAACTCCACTAATGGCAGGTGGATCTCCCAACTTTTGCCAAAATCGATAACACATGCCCGAAGCATGTCTTCCAAGGTTTGAATCGTCCGCTCACTCTGCCCATCAGTTTGCGGATGATAAGCTGTACTCATATCCAACTGAGTACCCAAAGCCTTGTGCAGAGCCTTCCAGAAACGCGAAGCAAAACCAGAATCACGATCAGAGATAATAGAGACAGGCACCCCGTGCCGAGCAACCACCTCCATAAGGTAAAGTCGAGCCAACCGCTCGAGTCCATCGGTTTCCTTAATAGGTATGAAACGTGCTGATTTTGTCAGCCGGTCAACAATCACCCAGATCATATCATAACCACTAGGTGACCTTGGCAGCTTGGTGACAAAATCCATCGTTATTCGCTCCCACTTCCATTCCGGAACCTCTGGTTGCTGCAGGAGCCAGACGGCCTCTGATACTCCACCTTGACTTTAGCACAAGTCAAACATTTGCTGACATAAGAAGCTATATCAGCTTTCATGTTTGGCCACCAATAAAGTATCTTCAAATCCTGATACATCTTATCGGAGCCAGGGTGAATAGAATACCGGGATTTGTGAGCTTCATCCAAAACAAGCTCGCGCAATCCCCCGAACAATGGGACCCAAACACGTCCCGCAAAATAGTGTAAGCCATCGGTTCTGAGCTCAAGATGCTTGTCAGCACTGTGCATAGTCTCAGCCTTAAGGTTTTCCTCCTTCAAGGCTTCCAACTATGCAGAACGGATTCGGTCAGGCAACGACGAATGAATGGTGAGCTGTAAGGCTTGAACACGACTAGGATTCGCAGACTCCTTCCTGCTCAAGGCGTCCGCCACAACGTTCGCCTTGCCAGGATGGTATTTGATAGCACAGTCATAATCGTTCAGGAGTTCAACCCAGCGACGCTGCCGCATGTTCAACACCTTCTGGTCGAAAATATGCTGAAGACTCTTGTGATCGGTATATACTTCACACTTGGTACCGTACAAGTAATGTCTCCAGATTTTCAACGCAAAGACTACCGCACCCAGTTCCAAGTCATGAGTAGTGTAGTTCTTCTCATGAACTTTGAGTTGGTGAGAAGCATAAGCAATAACCTTCCCGCGTTGCATCAACACGCACCGAGACCACGAATAGAAGCGTCACAGTACACAACGAATCATCCGTACCCTCTGGTAAGGATAAGATAGGTGCAGAACAAAGTTTAAGTTTCAGCATCTGAAATGCTGATTCTTGTGGTTCATCCCAGTCGAACTTTCGGTCCTTCTGGGTAAGAGCAGTGAGGGGTTGAGCGATCTTCGAAAATCCCTCAATGAAACGACGATAATAACCCGCAGGACCTAGGAATTGCCGCACCTCAGATGGCGTCTTTGGTGCTTCCCAGTCCTTAATAGCTTCGATCTTAGCCGGATCGACATGAATTCCCAGTTCATTCACCACATGTCCTAGGAATTGAACTTCACGTAACCAAAAATCACACTTTGAGAACTTAGCATACAACTGCTCCTGTCTCAAAAGTTCCAAGACCAACCGTAGATGTTCCTGATGATCCGCCTTGTTCTTGGAGTAAATCAGAATATTGTCAATGAACACGATGACGAACTTATCAAGGTAAGGTTTGCAAACGCGGTTCATTAAATCCATGAACACTGCTGGTGCGTTAGTGAGACTGAAAGGCATGACCAAGAACTCAAAATTGTAACACCCCAACCGATGGCGGAAACATCGAGGTGTCACGTAAGAATGAGTATACAGTAGCACATGGTAACCAAATTTTAATTGAAATAAATTTAAGGTGCAAATATCCAAAAATAGAAATACAAAATGAGTTTCAATGTGGAAATCTAATACATCACAAAGATCAAACAAGCATAGACTTCAAATTGTCTTCTCATGAAAATACTCTAGTCTTCATGCATCATTATTTCCTGTTGAGTTGTAAAAATGGGGGGGGGGGGGGGGGGGGGGTCAACTAGAAGTTGGTGAGAATACATAATCCATGTTAAGCAAATAGTTTAAGTATAAAAGTTTAGCAATTCATATGTCTATTGTAAGTTTAAGTCTACATGAATAAGCATAATATGTTGAATTGACATAATCAAACATCCGACTAGTTTAGGTCCATCCCGTCATCCACGGTTCACCTTAGTAATGTGTTGGAACGATAACAATCACCCACGCTACCTATGTAGGAGGTACACGTATCCGGGTGGGATTGTCAATCCAATAGATCTATTATTGAGTATCGCCGGCTTGGCCATAGCTAATGATTATGTAATGTTGAAACTCGTTGAAACTGTTGTTGTCTAATTCATGAGGCAATAAAGTTTACAACTAGACATGCATGTTGAATTGCTTAAGTAAAATGTTGCAAGTATAAAGAATCGCATAAACATGGTTACGTAAACTCACCTTAGTATAGTATTAGGTCTTGAGGAATAGTATGAGTGTAGCCCACTAGATTGCCAAGTATTACCCTATGTATATGTAACAACCGGCAAAATTAAGGTAATTCCGTACTAATTAATTAAACGCGATTAACGTAATTAACCGTAATTATGTGCTGAATATTTAATTGAGGCCTTAGAAAGATAGGAATTCCCAAATAATGCATAGGAATGCATGAGTTTAATAGCAAAGCATGATAGGATCGTGCGCAGACAAAACTATCCGGTATGGACACTGGCGATTACCCGGTAAAACTGAAATAAGCGAAACGAACACCGGACACCCGGAAAATAAAATAAATAATATTTTCACAAAATATTATGAGTTTTGGAAACCCAAAGCCATACGTAAAAGCTTATTGCACAAATCTCCCGGTAACGAATAAAATGCGCGTACCGCACCCGATACGCGCGTAACACGAAAATTCACCCGACCGAAACCGAAATAAATTATCAGTAATCTAACTGAGCGAAATTTTACGAATATTAACGGTATTTTAATATTGAGGTAAACCGCGGTTAAAATTCGAGAAATACCCGGGCGGTACCCGAAGGGAAGTAACTTAAACATATTATGGATAATAATTAGCAAGGTGGACCCCACCAAACACCCATAGGGGCCGGCCTTGGGCCACTTAGAGTGGGAGTTCACTTAAGTTTTCTAAAATCTTTTCCAAATCATTCTTAATGATGAGGATGCATGCAATAAGATTGGGCAAGAGAGTTAACCCAATCATTTCTTCTCCCTCTCTCTCCAAACTCGGCCCATACACCCTCTCCATATCCCTCAAGATTTTCATAATCTTACTAAAATCTTCCATAATCCAACAAAAGATATCATATAATCTTTAAGATATGGAAGGGATATTATAAACACTCTTGTGAAGCACACTTGAATCAAACACAAAAACCCTCTCTTGTTCTTCCTCTTGGCCGTAGCTTTTCACCACCCCACCACCACCTCTCTTTCAATTTTTACTACTCCAAACTACCTCTAGATCATTATCCTTCAAAACCCCATTGTGTGTTTCAAGAGCTTGGAGCTTAACCCATTGGAAGAACACACTAAAACCCCATCCAATCCAAGGTTCTTGTCTCCCCTAGCCTTGAGCTAGTAGTAAGTTTTAATCTTGTTTTGTTTGTTAATGTTCATATTAAGTGTCTTTATGAGCAAGTTGTACATTGATGGGTAAAGTATGGTTTTGAAACATAAAGAGGATGAATCTTACAAGAATAAAAATAAAGGAATAATAACATGAAGAAATCTTGGATTAACATTAATAAAAGTGATATTGTGAGAAAATGTAATAATAATAACATACACTTGGGTTAGAAGATGAGTGGAACATGATTTGGGAAAAAGACTTGAATATGATGAAATATGGTTTTAATCATCATAAGATGACTAGTTAATGTCAAAAAGATACTAAAATGGGTTAGAAAGCCATAGGTGGAAAAGTTAGTTCTTCAAAGTCCACTCACTTAGATGAGTAAAAATTTGATGTTTTGGATAAAGATATGAAATACACATGTTATTAACATCTAGAATGGATTAAAAGAGCATTAGAAGTAAAAAGAGGTAAAAACAATTAATCATGGTGAAAAGGATTCTTCAAAGTCCACTAAAGTGGAAGAAAAATAATAACCATGAAAGATTTAGGGAAAAATGCTACAAGTGTAAATTAAAGGATTAAATATGACAAACTTGGAAACCAATGGACTAAAATAAATATTTTAGAAGTATTGGACCAAAAACACAATAATAGAAATATTAGTGTCAAAAAGTGTAAGTAACGATTTACAAGGTTGAATTGGTAAATAATAATAGCCTACTTGGGCATTTTAAGTAAAAAGTATATTTTTATAAAATGGACGTTTTATAAAAATAAATGGAGTAACGCAAGTATTTTATAAAGTAAGATTTTATAAAATAAATACTTGGAAAGACTTGTACAAAAATAAGGTACTTTTATATAAATGGGAATATAAAAGTATCGGAGACGTTTTTGGTAACAAGTTGGACGGGTCGGACTAAAACGTACATAATATATTTTTGCGAGAGATAAACGTTCGGAATCGGAAGTTGGAACAATACTTCCATAAGAACACGCAACGGGAATAAATATGAAAAACGCTAACTAACAAACTTAGTTGCACGAACCAACGTACACGGACTTATCACGTCGAGATAAAAATATACATATATATTTTGCGGAAATAAAATATATATAACAAGGGTGAAACGTGCGTAACACTTTCCTAAGTGTAGTAACAATATTCGTGGGAAAAGAGGAACATAACAAACTAAAAACGCTAAACGACACATGAACTTAACAAGTAGTATCCACGCGATGGTATATGTACATATACTCGTTTCCGACGGAATTCTAGTACATCTATTTAAATGGGAAAATAGATGTGCGAGAAGGAAAACCGAGACGAGTAGATGAGATATATCTACGAACGCGTGAATACCGACAAGATTCTAGTACATTTATTTAAATGGGAAAATAAATGTACGGTGTGGTAAGTCTAGTCGGGCGTTAAGATTATGTTACCAAACGACAAAGACTTAGCATATTTATTTAAATGGGAAAATAAATATGTGGCAAAATAAGTCGGGTCGGTTAATAAGAAAACACTTTATATTGAGCGGAAGGATCCTAGTATAATTATTTGAATGGGAAAATAGTTATAAGTTGGGTGGAGTCGTGTCAAGTAAAATGTTGTACAAGTCATAAAGAATAATTATAAGAATAATATATGACTTGTAAGGAAAGGGTAATCCATCGCCATTGAACCTAGGATACGAAACTATTAAACGGGAATTGGGATAAAGACGTGGTCGGGAAGTTGGGTGTACAGCTTGCCAAGGCACATACACCATAGGTGTAAGTGACTTATACGCCTAGAACCTTTGTAGGTACGGGATCACAAACTTTACTATTTTCTTTGAGCCAAGCACAGTTACAGGTGAGTCTCACGGCCCCATTTCTAAACTATTTAACGTTTTTACGGGGGAAAGATATGTTGGGATTGTATGACGGGTTGGATACTTGAGTAAAGATCGCCACTCGGGGTTGAGACCCCCCCACTATAATCATTTATTCAGGAATGAGAAACCAAAGGGATATTTGGATAGTACTATTGGTGCCTGACAAGGCCCACCCCTAATCGATAGCGTCGATTATGCATCGGCGTATGCCTGGGGTGCACTTATTCTGAAATAAAGTCGTAGGAATACCGAGTAACGACTTTGGGCGGGGGCATTTTTAATTGTCTTGGTTTGGTTATAGGCTCAAGTAAATTGTAGGACTTTGCAACTCCTATAAATGTCATAACAAGGATATTCCCACTTTATAAAGACTTATTAAATTAAAACCTGTGAACTCACCAATATTTATATATTGACGATTTTCAAACATATCTTTCAGGTAATTGATTGATGGAAGTTAGCATGGCGAGCAGGGTCGGGGATGTCTCCAAACCGGGCGTTGGGAATGTCGTGATGGGGTCTTATCTCTTTATTCCATGGATTTAGGGATAAAGGGAGAAGCCTCTTTATCATTTTCGAAAACAATTTATGATTATGTATTGACAATTTGACATGATTATTAGCATTGAATAAATGCCCGTTTTCTAATTAATATTGTGCTTTGCATTAATCTTGGCTTAATACTTTTGAACCGTCGCGCCACGTGTTTCCGCCTTAGACGTGGTGTGACAGAAAGTGGTATCAGAGCCAAGGTTATAGCGAATTAGCATTTTAAAAATCTAAACTATAACCGGACATGGTTCAAAATCTTTCAAAGTAAATGCGAAACGCAATAAAATAAATTTTTCCAACGACCATTTGGGTATATGGAGATTCCGACCAAGCTAGCCATGGTAAGTATACGTATTATTTTTGTTAGAAGGTTAGGAAGAGAACCGTAGATATGTGCCTTAACTACCTAACGAATAATACTTAAATATTAGTACGGTTTCTTTTGCCAGGATGTCGAACGCAGGGAGCGTAGCACCGAGCTACGACAGTAGCCTCCAGATCATCCCAGCACCGCCAGCGGAGCCGATCGAGGTGGTGATACTCGATCCCGAGGATGATGAGATGGACGTTGATGTCGCCATGGAGGGCGCCGACGGAGATAGCTCCGACGAGACGGACCCTAGCGAGGACCCAGCGTGGGCCCCCGCTGGAGACGATATGGCCGCCGTGGCCGACCTACCGATGGCCGAGGCCGACTTGCCTCTAGTGCCATTCCAGGCAGCACCACTGCCAGCACTACCTATCCGCGCCGTCAGGGACTTCCCTGTAGGTTGCGCAGGTCCTTCGAGACCTATCCCTACGCGGTCGGAGACTGTCGAGTCTCCGTACGACCGACACGCACCAGTCGACCGTGAGCCTTTACCTACCCCACCTATCCCCGTTCCCTCTGGCATGAGGCTTGTGCCTGTCTGCCGGGGACACAACGGGTGGATCTCTGATGACTCTGACGATGAGTCAACTGCATCGGTGGAGCACATTGCTGTGCCTATCCCACCAGCAGGCCAGGAGGAGCACGTTGCTCCGATGACAGGGCATGCTACCACTACCCCAGCCACCTTACCTACCATGCCCGAGCCCATACCACAGGATGGGCCAGCTTCTACTGGGCACATCCTTGAGGGCAGCTCAGCCCGCAGCTCTGAGTTGCACCGAGCAGGACTGGCAGCTCATGCCACTGCTAGCCCTCCTACCCCTACCACTGTGATGTCTACTATAGAGTGGGTCACTGTCACCCAGCCACTCATGGTCCCACTCGCCGAGCTTATAGTCCCCTCACCCTTATCCATGACACTACCCATCACCACTTTTCCCACACTACCACCCCTACCCGAGATGCTCCATACCCCACCACCTGCACCATTCACTATGGATGCAGGAGCCCCATTTGTGACACCCCCATTTGCACCGTATACTCTAGGTGCAGGAGACCCATACCAGGTACCACCCTACTGCTTCACTGGATTACCGGGCTTTGCCCCACCCTTCACACCACTACCCATACCTGATATCGTCGGCCCGTCTCAGCCGACGTACACTGACATCCCCGGGCCGTCGCAGCCCCACGGGATGGCCCCACTGACAGGACCCGCATGGTCCACGGTGATCTCGCTGGAGAGAGATTTCCAGACCCTCACCGACACGGTACAGCGCACCGTGAGTCAGATGGAGCAGCAGGCCCAGCTCATGTGGGCCAGGATCATTGATGCCAGGGATGCACTGGCACATTACGCTGAGGAGCTATTGAGCATGGATGCTCATTGTGGCCTTACGGGCGACGCGCACTTTGCGCATCGCCAATTCTTGTACGATCGCATTATGGCGATCAGTATGACCATCAGCATGTGCGCACCTCAGTACCAGTACCAGCACCCGCCGCCGCCACCGCCACAGTAGCATCAGGGACGTTTTGGGAGATCACTCGCGGACAGAGCAGTAGTAGTAGTAGTATGATAGCACAGCATGGGTTATAGCACCCATCTGCATTTTTTTGCCTAGCCGAGCGGGATTGTGCCGGCATATGACATTATATTTCTAGTGTATTTCAAAGAGCAATGTAAGAGGAAGGTATCCTCGGTTTTTGTTATTATGAACAAATCATTGTACTTGGTATTGAAATTAATGAAAGTTTTGTTATGGTAAAATATGTGTTGTGATTATCTACGATTATTATTACTTATTCTGTTTATGTTGTGATTGCATGTTGTTGTTATGGTGATTATTGTGTTCATATGTGGTGTGGTTGTTTATACTATATATGTGATGATATTGTATGAATGATTGTTGGAAATTAACCTTTGATATTGGTTATTGAAGAAACATGGCACCAGCCACAAGAAGCAACAGTGGGAATGAAAGACTACCCACGACACCTGAAGAGCTTGAAACCCTAGTTTCGGGACGTATCTGTTTATGGTAAAATATGTGTTGTGATTATCTACGATTATTATTACTTATTCTGTTTATGTTGTGATTGCATGTTGTTGTTATGGTGATTATTGTGTTCATATGTGGTGTGGTTGTTTATACTATATATGTGATGATATTGTATGAATGATTGTTGGAAATTAACCTTTGATATTGGTTATTGAAGAAACATGGCACCAGCCACAAGAAGCAACAGTGGGAATGAAAGACTACCCACGACACCTGAAGAGCTTGAAACCCTAGTTTCGGGACGTATCGCTCAGGCTCTCGCAGAACACAATGCCACGCGCACCGAAAGGTCGCGAGACCGAACCGGGAGCGACAGACGCGAAACCTCCCCTACTGGTAAGAAGACGTCGGGTATATGCGACAGGAGTCTTCATGAAACTCCTACCTTATATTTAACATTGCTTTATTATTGCAGAAACGGCCTCACGAGAACGTGGCTGCACGTTTAAAGCTTTCCTGGACTGCAAACCACTGAATTTTAGTGGCACTGAAGGTTCTGTCGGACTAGTCAAATGGTTCGAGAAAACCGAAGCTGTGATCCGTATTAGCAGCTGTACCCCACGACAGGCCGTCATGTATGCCACCAACCTGTTTCTGGACCAAGTTCTGACCTGGTGGAACAACCAAGTGCAGACACTGGGAGATGATGCTGCTTACTCCTTATCATGGTTGGAGTTGAAAGAACTAATGATCGCCGAGTACTGTCCGGCAAGTGAAGTGCAGAAGCTAGAGACTGAGTTCTGGAACCTCACCATGATTGGACCGGACGTAGCTGGTTACACGTCCAGATTCCATGACCTCTCCCGGTTAGTGCCTCGCCTGGTCACCCCGGAAAGCAAAAAGGTGGAAAGGTACCTCTTCGGACTGGCACCACAGATACGCGGCATGGTTACTGCTTCCAAGCCTACAACCATGCGCGAAGCTATCGATCTCGCTTTGAGCCTCACTGAAGACGCCATCCGAATGGGCACTCTAATCCGGAAAGTGTCAGGGTTGAAACTTACTGAGTCCAGCAGTGTTGAGGGTAAGAATCTGGGTACAAGTTCAGTCGTTGGGTCAAGTGAACAGGGAAATAGGCCAAGGTTTGGGAAGCGTAAGCGCGATGAAAGGAAGAAGGATGGATCATCAGGTTCAGGGAAGAAGGGAAAAGGGTATGTAGCCACTGGACGTGGAAATAATGGGAAGCAAGGTTATCAGGGCAAGAACGAAGTAATCTGCGGTAAGTGCCGCCGATCGGGGCACAAGACTGAAGACTGCAGATCAGGAGCGCCAAAGAACAGTGGAGCGAGGCCCTGTTTCTCATGTGGATCGCTCGATCATTGGAAGAGGGACTGCCCCAAACTTAACAACCAAGCCCGTGGGCGAGCGTTCGTGATTGGTGCCGGTGACGCACGACAAGACCCTAATGTGGTCACTGGTACGTTCCCTCTAAATGGTCATTATGCTTCAGTATTGTTAGATACTGGCGCTGATTTTAGCTTCGTATCTGTCGAATTTAAAAGATTACTTGGTTTAAAGACTAGTAAGCTAGACACACCATATTCCATTGAACTAGCTAACGGTAAGACTATAGAAACCCGAGAGGTAGCAAAGGGTTGTAAGTTGGATCTCTGTGGTCATGAGTTTGACATTGATCTATTACCAGTCGTACTGGGTAGCTTTGATATAGTCGTTGGCATGGATTGGCTATCTGCACACCGCGCCATCGTCGTGTGCAATGACAAAGTAATTCAAGTTCCCCTCGCGAGCGGTGAAACCCTATCGATCCAAGGGGAAAGGCGTGGAACGCCATTAAGAATTATTACCAGCATGAAAGCCAGGAAGTGCCTAAGGAAGGGTCTCGTCGCATTCTTGGCGCATGTGGTAGACAAGAAGGCTGACGAGCGAAAGCTAGGAGACATTCCGATAGCCAGAGACTTTCCAGATGTATTCCCAGAAGATTTGCCGGGATTGCCGCCACCCCGACAAGTCGAGTTTCGCATCGACCTTGTTCCAGGAGCAGCACCGGTAGCGCGATCGCCATATCGCCTAGCTCCTTCTGAGATGCAGGAATTGTCTGAACAACTGCAAGAGTTGTTGGACAAGGGTTTCATAAGACCAAGCTTCTCACCTTGGGGAGCTCCCGTCTTATTCGTGAAGAAGAAGGATGGCACTTTTCGAATGTGCATTGACTATCGGGAACTGAACAAGCTAACTATTAAAAATCGCTATCCTCTTCCCAGGATCGACGATTTGTTTGATCAACTTCAAGGATCCAGTTTCTACTCCAAGATCGACTTAAGGTCCGGTTATCATCAGTTACGTATTCAAGAAGAAGACGTGCCAAAAACAGCATTCAGGACTCGTTACGGACACTATGAGTTCCTGGTTATGCCGTTCGGTTTAACCAACGCACCAGCTGTTTTCATGGACTTGATGAACCGAGTGTGCAAACCATACTTGGACAAATTTGTTATTGTCTTCATTGATGACATCTTGATCTACTCACGCACTAAGGAGGAACACGAGGAACATCTCCGATTAATCCTCGAGGTACTTCGCAAAGAGAAGCTCTATGCTAAGTTTTCAAAATGTGATTTTTGGATTCGAGAGGTCCACTTCTTAGGCCACGTGGTGAATGAAAGGGGTATACATGTCGATCCCGCCAAGATCGAAGCAATCAAGAATTGGGACGCCCCTAGAACGCCTACTGAAGTACGACAATTTCTTGGCCTTGCGGGTTACTACAGAAGGTTCATCGAGAACTTTTCTAAAATAGCACAGTCTTTAACCATGTTAACCCAAAAGGATAAGAAGTTCGAATGGACGGAAAAGCAGGAAGCAGCGTTTCAGTTGTTGAAGGATAAGTTATGTGGCGCACCAATACTATCACTCCCCGATGGTACAGAAGACTTCGTAGTTTACTGTGACGCCTCTCATCAGGGATTGGGTTGTGTATTGATGCAGCGAGAGAAGGTCATAGCCTATGCTTCCAGACAGCTAAAACTTCACGAGAAGAATTACACCACACACGATCTGGAACTAGGAGCCGTGGTATTCGCACTCAAGATATGGAGACACTATCTGTACGGAACCAAGTGTACGATCTTCACTGATCATAAAAGCTTGCAGCACATCTTTGACCAGAAGGAATTGAACATGCGACAACGGAGATGGGTCGAACTATTGAACGATTACGATTGTGAGATAAAGTACCATCCCGGGAAGGCAAACGTTGTAGCCGATGCCTTGAGTCGCAAGGAACGGGTTAAGCCACTGCGTGTCCGAGCTTTGGGTCTAACCATCCACACGAACCTGACTGACCGGATTCGTGAAGCCCAAGTTAACGCTCTTAAACCCGAGAATGTCAAAGGTGAAAGGTTGCGGAAGATGGTTGAGTCACTGGAGTCAAAAGCGGATCAAGCTCTGTATTTTATGAATAGAATTTGGGTACCAGTGTACGGTGGATTGCGTGAACTGGTATTAGCCGAAGCCCACAGTTCGCGATATTCAGTTCACCCTGGAGCAGACAAGATGTTCCATGATTTGAAGGAATTTTACTGGTGGCCAAATTTCAAGAGGGATATAGCGGCATATGTTGCGCGATGTTTGACTTGCGCAAAGGTCAAGGCCGAGCACCAGAGACCATCCGGATTGCTCCAGCAACCGGAAATACCGGAATGGAAATGGGAAAGGATCACTATGGACTTCATCACCAAATTGCCCAGGACAACAAGCGGCCATGACATGATCTGGGTAATCGTTGATCGATTGACAAAATCTGCACACTTCCTCCCCATTCGCGAAACGGATAAGTTGGAGAAACTAACCCGTTTGTACATTAAGGAAGTGGTGTCAAAGCACGGTGTACCTATTTCTATCATCTCCGATCGAGATAGTCGTTTCACCTCAAGATTTTGGGAAAGTCTGAATAAAGCCCTAGGTACTCGCCTTGATATGAGTACCGCATATCATCCACAAACCGATGGTCAAAGTGAACGAACCATCCAGACCCTGGAGGATATGCTACGGGCATGCGCAATCGATTTCAGCGGAAATTGGGATACTCACTTGCCACTGGTAGAGTTTTCGTATAACAACAGCTACCACACGAGCATTCAAGCTGCACCTTTTGAAGCTCTATATGGACGCAAGTGTAGATCGCCTCTATGTTGGGCCGAAGTTGGCGAAAAGCAACTTACCGGGCCCGAAATTGTTCAAGAAACGACGGATAAGGTCTTTCTGATTAGAGAACGTCTCAAAGCGGCACGTGACCGACAGAAGAGCTACGCAGACATGAGGAGGAAGCCTTTGGAATTTCAAGTCGGAGACAGGGTCCTACTAAAGGTGTCACCTTGGAAAGGTGTCGCGCGTTTCGGGAAGCGCGGAAAGCTAAACCCACGATATGTTGGACCATTCGAAATCCTGTCCAGAGTAGGCCCCGTAGCATACAAGCTCAAGTTACCACAAGAACTTAACGGTGTACACGACACATTCCACGTGTCGAACTTGAAAAAGTGCTTATCCGACGAAACCCTCATCATCCCCGCAGACGAAATCCACATTGACGACAAGTTACACTTCGTCGAAGAGCCAGTCGAAGTAACCGATTGGAAGGTCCAAAAACTAAGACGCAGTAAGATCAGATTGGTCAAAGTGCGTTGGAATGCCAAGCGTGGACCGGAGTTCACGTGGGAAAGGCTGGACCAGATGAAGCAAAAGTATCCCGCCCTATTTAAGAAGACCCCTATACCGGAGAGCTCAAAGTGAATTCCGGGACGGAATTCTCTTAACGGGGGGAGAATGTAACAACCGGCAAAATTAAGGTAATTCCGTACTAATTAATTAAACGCGATTAACGTAATTAACCGTAATTATGTGCTGAATATTTAATTGAGGCCTTAGAAAGATAGGAATTCCCAAATAATGCATAGGAATGCATGAGTTTAATAGCAAAGCATGATAGGATCGTGCGCAGACAAAACTATCCGGTATGGACACTGGCGATTACCCGGTAAAACTGAAATAAGCGAAACGAACACCGGACACCCGGAAAATAAAATAAATAATATTTTCACAAAATATTATGAGTTTTGGAAACCCAAAGCCATACGTAAAAGCTTATTGCACAAATCTCCCGGTAACGAATAAAATGCGCGTACCGCACCCGATACGCGCGTAACACGAAAATTCACCCGACCGAAACCGAAATAAATTATCAGTAATCTAACTGAGCGAAATTTTACGAATATTAACGGTATTTTAATATTGAGGTAAACCGCGGTTAAAATTCGAGAAATACCCGGGCGGTACCCGAAGGGAAGTAACTTAAACATATTATGGATAATAATTAGCAAGGTGGACCCCACCAAACACCCATAGGGGCCGGCCTTGGGCCACTTAGAGTGGGAGTTCACTTAAGTTTTCTAAAATCTTTTCCAAATCATTCTTAATGATGAGGATGCATGCAATAAGATTGGGCAAGAGAGTTAACCCAATCATTTCTTCTCCCTCTCTCTCCAAACTCGGCCCATACACCCTCTCCATATCCCTCAAGATTTTCATAATCTTACTAAAATCTTCCATAATCCAACAAAAGATATCATATAATCTTTAAGATATGGAAGGGATATTATAAACACTCTTGTGAAGCACACTTGAATCAAACACAAAAACCCTCTCTTGTTCTTCCTCTTGGCCGTAGCTTTTCACCACCCCACCACCACCTCTCTTTCAATTTTTACTACTCCAAACTACCTCTAGATCATTATCCTTCAAAACCCCATTGTGTGTTTCAAGAGCTTGGAGCTTAACCCATTGGAAGAACACACTAAAACCCCATCCAATCCAAGGTTCTTGTCTCCCCTAGCCTTGAGCTAGTAGTAAGTTTTAATCTTGTTTTGTTTGTTAATGTTCATATTAAGTGTCTTTATGAGCAAGTTGTACATTGATGGGTAAAGTATGGTTTTGAAACATAAAGAGGATGAATCTTACAAGAATAAAAATAAAGGAATAATAACATGAAGAAATCTTGGATTAACATTAATAAAAGTGATATTGTGAGAAAATGTAATAATAATAACATACACTTGGGTTAGAAGATGAGTGGAACATGATTTGGGAAAAAGACTTGAATATGATGAAATATGGTTTTAATCATCATAAGATGACTAGTTAATGTCAAAAAGATACTAAAATGGGTTAGAAAGCCATAGGTGGAAAAGTTAGTTCTTCAAAGTCCACTCACTTAGATGAGTAAAAATTTGATGTTTTGGATAAAGATATGAAATACACATGTTATTAACATCTAGAATGGATTAAAAGAGCATTAGAAGTAAAAAGAGGTAAAAACAATTAATCATGGTGAAAAGGATTCTTCAAAGTCCACTAAAGTGGAAGAAAAATAATAACCATGAAAGATTTAGGGAAAAATGCTACAAGTGTAAATTAAAGGATTAAATATGACAAACTTGGAAACCAATGGACTAAAATAAATATTTTAGAAGTATTGGACCAAAAACACAATAATAGAAATATTAGTGTCAAAAAGTGTAAGTAACGATTTACAAGGTTGAATTGGTAAATAATAATAGCCTACTTGGGCATTTTAAGTAAAAAGTATATTTTTATAAAATGGACGTTTTATAAAAATAAATGGAGTAACGCAAGTATTTTATAAAGTAAGATTTTATAAAATAAATACTTGGAAAGACTTGTACAAAAATAAGGTACTTTTATATAAATGGGAATATAAAAGTATCGGAGACGTTTTTGGTAACAAGTTGGACGGGTCGGACTAAAACGTACATAATATATTTTTGCGAGAGATAAACGTTCGGAATCGGAAGTTGGAACAATACTTCCATAAGAACACGCAACGGGAATAAATATGAAAAACGCTAACTAACAAACTTAGTTGCACGAACCAACGTACACGGACTTATCACGTCGAGATAAAAATATACATATATATTTTGCGGAAATAAAATATATATAACAAGGGTGAAACGTGCGTAACACTTTCCTAAGTGTAGTAACAATATTCGTGGGAAAAGAGGAACATAACAAACTAAAAACGCTAAACGACACATGAACTTAACAAGTAGTATCCACGCGATGGTATATGTACATATACTCGTTTCCGACGGAATTCTAGTACATCTATTTAAATGGGAAAATAGATGTGCGAGAAGGAAAACCGAGACGAGTAGATGAGATATATCTACGAACGCGTGAATACCGACAAGATTCTAGTACATTTATTTAAATGGGAAAATAAATGTACGGTGTGGTAAGTCTAGTCGGGCGTTAAGATTATGTTACCAAACGACAAAGACTTAGCATATTTATTTAAATGGGAAAATAAATATGTGGCAAAATAAGTCGGGTCGGTTAATAAGAAAACACTTTATATTGAGCGGAAGGATCCTAGTATAATTATTTGAATGGGAAAATAGTTATAAGTTGGGTGGAGTCGTGTCAAGTAAAATGTTGTACAAGTCATAAAGAATAATTATAAGAATAATATATGACTTGTAAGGAAAGGGTAATCCATCGCCATTGAACCTAGGATACGAAACTATTAAACGGGAATTGGGATAAAGACGTGGTCGGGAAGTTGGGTGTACAGCTTGCCAAGGCACATACACCATAGGTGTAAGTGACTTATACGCCTAGAACCTTTGTAGGTACGGGATCACAAACTTTACTATTTTCTTTGAGCCAAGCACAGTTACAGGTGAGTCTCACGGCCCCATTTCTAAACTATTTAACGTTTTTACGGGGGAAAGATATGTTGGGATTGTATGACGGGTTGGATACTTGAGTAAAGATCGCCACTCGGGGTTGAGACCCCCCCACTATAATCATTTATTCAGGAATGAGAAACCAAAGGGATATTTGGATAGTACTATTGGTGCCTGACAAGGCCCACCCCTAATCGATAGCGTCGATTATGCATCGGCGTATGCCTGGGGTGCACTTATTCTGAAATAAAGTCGTAGGAATACCGAGTAACGACTTTGGGCGGGGGCATTTTTAATTGTCTTGGTTTGGTTATAGGCTCAAGTAAATTGTAGGACTTTGCAACTCCTATAAATGTCATAACAAGGATATTCCCACTTTATAAAGACTTATTAAATTAAAACCTGTGAACTCACCAATATTTATATATTGACGATTTTCAAACATATCTTTCAGGTAATTGATTGATGGAAGTTAGCATGGCGAGCAGGGTCGGGGATGTCTCCAAACCGGGCGTTGGGAATGTCGTGATGGGGTCTTATCTCTTTATTCCATGGATTTAGGGATAAAGGGAGAAGCCTCTTTATCATTTTCGAAAACAATTTATGATTATGTATTGACAATTTGACATGATTATTAGCATTGAATAAATGCCCGTTTTCTAATTAATATTGTGCTTTGCATTAATCTTGGCTTAATACTTTTGAATCGTCGCGCCACGTGTTTCCGCCTTAGACGTGGTGTGACAGTATAAGGCAACAAATAAGTCTAAGTCTATTTAGTCTATCAGTATATTCTAGGGTTTCGATTTGGGGATAACCATTTGTTGAATTAATAATAAAATGTTTTAATAAATAAAGGGAAATTTGATAATTAAATAAATGAAAGTCTTTTTATAAAGTTTGAATTTAGGATGGTCACAATAATGTGTTTGAAGTGTAAAAATAATTTTTATAAAATTATTTTCTTTAAAATAGAATATTAATTCTATTTATAACAAATTATCAAGATTTAATTTTAATATTTAAAAATACTAAAATTAAAGAATTATTAGTTTAAAATTTATATTTCTGTTCTAAATATTCAGAAATTATTTGTATAAAATTTTGGTGCAAAAATATTAAAAATTGAATTTATTATGATTTAATTATGATTAAAACTAACAAAAATTGATTAAAAATATTAAATAAATGATTTTTCAGAATTAAAAATCACTTCAGAAAAGTTTATCATTATATAAATTCAGAATTATTTTTGTGGAAATTTATAAAATTGTTTTGATATTTTAATGGAATTTTATAAATATAATAGAATAAAATTGATTTAATTTTTTTTAACAGAAACATACACTTGTGATAATTCATTCCAGGACAAAGAAAATTACATTAAGATAGCGGGCAGGCGGGCAACAAGCTGCGCTACTGTGAATAAAAACATAACCATGTCCACCCGGAGCCGAGACACTACTGTGAATAACCCGCTGGACCCTGGTCAGGAAACGGGTAGCCTCCGGTGCCAATGAGCCAAAGGTATCAAAAGCCAAAGGTACAAAAACGTGTTGGTTCTGCTCGCAGGCTTTAGCATGTTTTTCTACCTTCTTTGCCTCTGCTTTCCGGACCGCTTGCCCTGCAACAAAGCCACTATCCCTCAACCCAACTAGGGGAGATACACCCGTCAGGTCAACACAAGCATGCTTCCCCCGACCCACCCAAAGACAAGGAGATCTGCTGGTCGTAGGGTGGATCTCCCTTCTGCTGGATCCGAGAGGAAGTTTACAGGGGTCTCCTTCTTGGCTGAGATCCCAGCCCGTCTTAAAATGTCCCACAGAATGTCTCGAACCCAATCATGCCGATATTTAAAACCGGGCAACTCCTTACAATGAACCGCGTGTTCCCCGTATTCATCCAGGCAGGCCTTACGGCAAATCGGACAGATTTCATCCTCCTGGTACATTGGGATCATGAGACGATATTTAAGAATGGCCCTGTATTCAATAGCGGACATGCTTTGGCCTAAACCTTCGATCGGGATAACAGTTAGGAAATCTTGGGCGTGGGGGATTTGCAGGCATTCAATAACTGCCCTCTGACGGGGGGACAGACCAAAAACTTCACCCAGGTTCTGAGCGATTTTGCCATAAAGGGCATTCGCCAAAGTTTTCTGAGGCTTTAGGGGGGCGTTGTCCTTGTTAGAAAAACGCCAATATCAAAACCTGGGAGATAGTCAGTTAGCTTTTCGAGGGCCTGCACGTAGTCCAAGTCTGCGCCGAAAACCCCGCTATTTCGTAGGATGTGGTCTTGAAGGTTCCAGGACTGAGCTCGTGACGCCACAAACGCATACATGCCGACATCATTCGCGGAGAGGAGCCCTAATCCTCCCACACGCATCGGCAAAGACGCCATCCGCCATTGTAGGTCACCAAAGAAAGGCCCCCCACATACCACTATGTCTTCAATGGCTTCCCGTAAACCCTTGTCAAAACATGATACTCCTTATCCATCATGGAGGGTTGGCAGGTCCGTAACCCAAAAAGCAACTTAGCAATCCCCATACATGACCTGAGCAGGAGGAGTTCACTCTGGGGATCCCTAAGGCAGGGCAAGAGTTGCATGAGTTCAACAGCGCGCGATGCCTTCCGCCTTGCCAATCCGCGGATAAAATAAGGGTCACGGCTAACAGCCCCTCCGAGGAGCTTCACCCTTTTTTCTGGCCTACCAATCCCGCTGGGAAAAAGCCCATCCTGAAGTTTCACCCCATTACAAGATGGCCAAAAAACCTCTGTTTTCTTGATATTAAGCTGAAGCCCCAAGGATGGCCCCTCTAGCCGGATAATGTCTAAGGCTTTAGCAACTTCGGTGGCCTCACCAATAATCGTCCCATCGTCCAGGTACCACACATGAAATGGGAGTTTACAAATTTCTTGTGCCCGGAGAACCATAGGGTGTAAAGCAAGGGCGAAAAGGAGGGGACCTAAAGGGTCCCCCTGCTGAACCCCCGTGGTGGCCCCTATACAGTCATTACCAACATACAACCTAGCTGGCTGGGCATATAGGAACTGGACCCATGAATAGATAGATGGGCAGCGTTGATGGACCTCTCGAAGAAGGGCAGTGCGGTCGATCATATTAAAGGCGTTCGAAAAATCCACCGTGAGCATAGCCAAGGACCCGTCCGCATGGAAGGAGCTTAAGAACCTGTTCGCGCTGTGAAGCACCGCCTCCGCCCCATTGGGTGTTCCCACCCCAAATTGAAAGTCCCTAAGGTACTTAGCTATTTCCTTCCCAACCTTTCTCATAGCCACTTTAGAAACTAATCTGCGCCAAATGGCCCGTACGGCAATGGGCCGAATCCCGTTATCAGGTTTCAATAAAGGGGTAAGGGGGGCCGAATGTAACACCCCAACCGATGGCGGAAACATCGAGGTGTCACGTAAGAATGAGTATACAGTAGCACATGGTATTCAAGTTTTAATTGAAATTTAATTAAAGTGCAAATATCCAAAATTTAAAATACATAATAAGTCTTGAATGAAATTCTAATACATCAAATAACCAAATAAAGCATAAACTTCAATTTGTCTCCTCATGCTAACTCTCTAGACTTCAAGCATCATTATTTCCTGTTGAGTTGTAAAAATGGGGGGGTCAACTAGAAGTTGGTGAGAATACGTAAGCCATGTCAAGCAATTAAGTTTAAGAATAAAAGTTTAGCAATTCATATGTCTATCGTAAGTTTAAGTCTACATGAATAAACATGATATGTTGAATCGACATAATCAAACCTCCGACTAGTTTAGGTCCATCCCGTCATCCACGGTTCACCTTAATAATATGTTGGAACGATAACAATCACCCACGCTACCTATGTAGGAGGTACACGTATCCGGGTGGGATTGTCAATCCAATAGATCTACTATTGAGTATCGCCGGCTCGGCCATAGCTAATGATTATGTAATGTTGAAACTCGTTGAAACTGTTGTTGTAGTCTAAATCATGAGGCATTAAAGTTTACAACTAGACATGTATGTAGAATTGCTTAAGTATAATGTTGCAAGTATAAAGAATTGCATAAACATGGTTACGTAAACTCACCTTAGCAAAGTATTAAGTCTCGAGAAATAGAATATGTGTAGCCCCAAAGTTGCCAATTACAAGAGCTTATAATCAAAGCTTCAATTGTAGAAGTAATAGACTATAGAAGAAAGGTATGAGGGAAAGTTTAATCGGATTGAAACAATCGATTTAGAGGTGCAAAGTATAATAGGTCATAGGTGGGTTTTTATACTAGTTTTGGATTCAATTAGCCATTAAAATTGGTCAACACCATAAAGTAAGGCTTTATGATGAATTGACTATTTGACTAAGACTTTGACTGTTTGACTAAGACTTTGACTAGGACTTTGACTATTTGACTCAAGGCTTTATTTAAAAAAAAAATCTTGTATGTGAAAAAAAAAAAGAATTTAGAATCATATTATTATTATTATTTATATGCATTTATGTATGTATATAAGTTGTGAGTTAGGATAAATAAAGACTTAGGCACATTTGTATAATATTAATGATAAAGGTGTAATAAAAAAAAATATATATATATATATATATATATATAAGGGCTTTTTATGTATTAAAATTTTGGGGAAAATTTTGTGATGTTACAGTCTCCCCTACTTTTGGAAACTTCGTCCCGAAGTTTATTGAAAACACAGGGTTGAAGGTGATTGGGTAGAAATTAGGACAAGGGTGGTTTGGGAAGTTTCGAGTTAAGGCATGACATAAATTTATAGGTAACAGAATAAACTGTTTCGAATAATTTGGGTAAGAGTTTTGATATGTGTGAGTTTTAAGGGTTGGATTAGGTTCATCTGAAATAGCAAGGAGAATAAGAATCTTAAGTTTTAGGAGTCCTAAAAGGAATGAGTTGATAGACTATTGAAAGACTAAATGAACTACCAGATAACTAAGGTTTATAATTGGTCAACTACCGAAAACCTTGATAAAATTTCACACTACCTTAACGTACCTGTAAATTCATGATTACGTTCCGGACCGCAATCACCAATTTACCTTACATTAGGGTTTTGTGTCCTTCTATGACTCTAAACACACATGTAAGTAATGCAAAATAACCTTGTGATTAAATTGTATACAATGTATCCAAAAATAAGTCCAACTGTTGAGCAGGAAAAAGACTTCTACCAGTCAGTGAGTAAGAACCTCTACCGATTGTTGAGCAGGTACGATAGCCTCTACCAGTCGTTGAGCAGGTTGTAGGGCCTCTACCGACTGTTGAGCAGGCATGATGACCTCTACCAATCGTTGAGTAGGTTATTTGGTACTCTACTAACTGTTGAGCAAGTACTTCATCCTCTATCAGTTGTTTGATTAAGTGTACCAATTTACACACACACACATAAGTTGCAAATTGATAATATGTACATGTAAGCAATCAAGTATCAAGTATAGCATGTGAGTTGTAATAGAGTTGCCCTAGACAAGGTTAATGACTCTAGGTGTGTCTATAGTAAATAGTTTATATTCCATGAATTCTAGTTTCAAATGTTCAAATATGGTAGATAGTCGAATCCTCATGTATAACTAAGGATTACGTTTAATGCAACACACAATCAAGTTTCAATAGTTTGGTTATCATGGG
Organism: Ambrosia trifida; assembly: GCA_028751855.1. NCBI lineage: Eukaryota > Viridiplantae > Streptophyta > Magnoliopsida > Asterales > Asteraceae > Ambrosia > Ambrosia trifida. The sequence continues at coordinate 81,766,778 of CM054129.1, forward strand.
TAACTAGCTCATGTTTGAGAAGGTGAAGGATATGAATTTAGTTCTTGGGGAAATGATGAAAAATCTCGAAACAGAATCAAGGTTGCGAGAGATAGTGAATGTGAAGTTGATAAGGAGTTTATTTTATAGTAAGGAGATTATGTAGCAGTGTAACTTGTGGGGTTTGGATTAAAGATTATAATCAAGTGTATAAGAAAACATGATTGTGGTATATGCCAAATATTGTAAAAATTTGAACAAGTTGAAAATGAGTGAGTGTCGATGGAGAATTTAGAGACTAGATATTATTCCTATGGATAAAAAAAAATTTATTATCAAAATTGGTTTTGTACATAAAGCAAAAGTTGTTAAATAGTACAAGCTAAGTAGGCTTTGATTAAAATATTACCGTTAGTTGGAGATTTCAAACATGACATTAGGTTTTGAAGATCAAAGTTCTATTAGTGATTTTTAATAGTTTAAAGCATTATATAGAAAATTGTTTGTTACGTCAATAAATAAACAATTGAATTTAAGGTCGAGGACATCTTTTGACAAAAATATGTACTTTGTAAAGTTACTAGGTAATGAAAATACAACAAGATTTAGAAATCATTAGTTTGTGCTAAGGTATGAGGTTATAGTTTTTAAAAAAATAAGTAACATGTGGAGAAATGAAATAATATGATTTGGGTAGGGTGTTAAATATTTAAAAAGTGGCTAAGATGGTAAGGTGAAGTGTGATTGTGAAATCCATAGATGGTTATGAAATGAGATTGATTTAAGCTGTAAAATTTTGAGATTTTAGAGCTTATTTTAAGGAAAGTGAGTGTAATCATTTATTCATTAATTAAAACGAATAAACGAAAACGTTGACTTATCAAAACTTCTAGATTCTAATAACATAATGAAGACATGCTTTAGCCTATAAGTGAACACTCATCCCGAGAATTCCCAGGTAGGCATCCGGGTCCCTCGTCTGGTTGGGATTTATGCGCAATGCCAGTCCTAGACAGAAAACTCAGAATACAGGCGTTCACCCTTCCAGATTGCACGTGTTCGTTATTAAAATTTAGAACTTCGACGAGATCTTCAAGGTGGTTTAGGCTAAACCTGAGGATTTGTCCTATTAGTCTAAGAGTAGATCTTATGATGGAGAATAATCATCTTGTAGGGACTAGAGTGGGGATAAGAAGTAGCAGGGAGATAAAGAATAGCATGTAAAAGGAGCAAATACTGGTTATAATCCTATGGTTATAGACTAGATTATTTTTCTAATAACCTAATTCCCTATAACCATGGCTCTGATACCAATCTGTAACACCCCAACCGATGGCGGAAACATCGAGGTGTCACGTAAGAATGAGTATACAGTAGCACATGGTATTCAAGTTTTAATTGAAATTTAATTAAAGTGCAAATATCCAAAATTTAAAATACATAATAAGTCTTGAATGAAATTCTAATACATCAAATAACCAAATAAAGCATAAACTTCAATTTGTCTCCTCATGCTAACTCTCTAGACTTCAAGCATCATTATTTCCTGTTGAGTTGTAAAAATGGGGGGGTCAACTAGAAGTTGGTGAGAATACGTAAGCCATGTCAAGCAATTAAGTTTAAGAATAAAAGTTTAGCAATTCATATGTCTATCGTAAGTTTAAGTCTACATGAATAAACATGATATGTTGAATCGACATAATCAAACCTCCGACTAGTTTAGGTCCATCCCGTCATCCACGGTTCACCTTAATAATATGTTGGAACGATAACAATCACCCACGCTACCTATGTAGGAGGTACACGTATCCGGGTGGGATTGTCAATCCAATAGATCTATTATTGAGTATCGCCAGCTTGGCCATAGCTAATGATTATGTAATGTTGAAACTCGTTGAAACTGTTGTTGTAGTCTAAATCATGAGGCATTAAAGTTTACAACTAGACATGTATGTAGAATTGCTTAAGTATAATGTTGCAAGTATAAAGAATTGCATAAACATGGTTACGTAAACTCACCTTAGCAAAGTATTAAGTCTCGAGAAATAGAATATGTGTAGCCTTGACCTTTGAACAAGTGAGGCATTTTGCAACGAAAAGAGCAATGTCTTTCTTCATACCAGGCCACCATTTTCTTAACCAATATGAAGAGGAACATGAAGGAACATGAGGCATTTGTAACATCTGGGTCCTCTCACCACCAATATTGTCCGCTTTGCCCATCCAGAGCTCACGGATTTGTTTTTGGTTGCCCAAGTGGAGACTTCCCAGGAGGTCACCCATCCTGAAATTACTCCCACCTGAGCACGCTTAACTGTGGAGTTCTCCTCTCATCCACAAACATTAAGCCCCAAAACGCGTTGGTGATTTAAGAGGCTTTGGATTACTTATGAACCAAGGATCTCTCCTGGCCACGGCCGATGTGGGATTTGCCTAGGGTGTCATACAAAGGTCCATGTTCATCTTCTCAGAAATCATTACTGTTACACTTTTGAACCATAGTTATTTGCTACCAGTTCTTCAATCATCTCAGCTCTCTTGGCTTTTCCATCTTTGTTTGTTGCAAGTTTGTCAGCAACATGGTATTAAAAACAATTTTCTATAACAAACCAAATTTTCACAACTCATAATGTGTTCACGAACTGTTCATGAACACTTACCGGACAGGGACAAGATATCCTATTTGTGTTTGTTAAGGAAATGAATGTGTTCGTGTTCGTGTTCACAAACTGTTCATGAACACTTACCGGATAGGGACAAGATATACTGTTTGTGTTTGTTAAGGAAATGAATGTGTTCGTGTTCGTGTTCACAAACTGTTCATGAACACTTACCGGACAAGATATCCTGTTTGTGTTTGTTAAGGAAATGAATGTGTTCGTGTTCGTGTTCGTTTGTGTTTGTTAATTTTAGGTACCAGACAAAGGTCCATGTTAACAAACACCATGTTCCTCTCACCACCAATATTGATCTTCCATCTGAGCTAAGCAATGTTCACCCGACCTTCCATGGTATCAATGTCTTTCTTCATATTGGTTAAGAAAATAGAGAAGACCATCAGGTTTGGTTTCAAGTTGAGTTTCAGCACCACAAGACATTTCATCGTACATGTTACCTTGGGTGACTGATGTATATTGAGCCTGGAGAATGCGATCCTGAAGATTAGTACGAACTCTCGCACATTGAAGTTTGATACGCTTTTTACGACTAAGTGCGTCAGCCACAACATTCGCCTTGCCAGGATGGTAGCGAATTTCGCAATCATAGTCGTTAAGTAACTCAACCCAACGTCGTTGCCTCATGTTAAGATTTTTCTGGTCGAAGACATGTTGGAGACTCTTGTGGTCTGTGAACACCACACATTTGGTCCCATAAAGATAATGTCTCCAAATCTTGAGAGCAAAGACAACAGCGCCCAATTCAAGATCATGGGTGGTATAATTCTTTTCGTGAGTCTTGAGCTGTCTAGACGCATAAGGAATAACCTTTCCTCGTTGCATGAGAACACAACCAAGACCTTGGTTTGATGCATCACAATAGACCACGAAATCATCATTACCATCAGGTAGAGACAAGATAGGAGCTTCACAGAGTTTCAGCTTAAGAGTTTCAAATGCTTCCTCTTGCTTTGGTCCCCACTCACAGGGTTTACCCTTGTGAGTTAAGGCAGTGAGAGGAACAGCGATCTTAGAGAAGTTGGCGATGAATCGACGATAATAACCAGCCAAACAAGGAAAGAACGGACTTCAGTTGGAGTTTTAGGAACACTCCAATTTTTCACAGCTTCGATCTTTGCGGGATCAACATGAATTCCGTTCATATCAATGACATGTCCCAAAAATTGAACTTCCTTAAGCCAAAATTCACATTTCGAGAACTTAGCATACAGTTGTTCTTTCTTTAGGAGACCCAAGATGGAATGAAGATGTTGCTCGTGATCGGATTTTGATTTAGAGTAAATCAAAATATCATCGATGAAAACGATCAGGAATTTGTCGAGGTAGGGTCTACAAACCCGATTCATCAAATCCATAAACACTGCGGGAGCGTTGGTCAATCCAAAAGGCATGACCATGAATTCATAGTGACCATATCGTGTGCGAAAAGCTGTCTTGTGAATATCTTCATCGTGGACTCTAAGCTGATGATAACCAGAACGAAGATCAATCTTCGAGAAGTGGGTTGCTCCATGAAGTTGATCGAAGAGATCGTCAATCCTAGGCAGTGGATAACGATTCTTGATGGTGAGTTTGTTGAGTTCACGATAGTCAATACACATTCTAAGAGAACCATCCTTCTTTTTAACGAACAAGACAGGGGCTCCCCATGGAGAAGAACTAGGGCGAATGAACCCTTTATCAGAAAGTTCCTGTAATTGACTGGCAAGTTCTTGCATCTCAGAGGGTGCAAGACGATAAGGAGCTTTGGCGACAGGATTAGCACCAGGAACAAGATCAATTCTAAATTCCACTTGTCGAGCAGGAGGCAAACCAAGTAAATCCTCTGGGAAGACTTCAGGATAGTCTCGAATAATTGGAATGTCTTTGATACTTTTGCCTTTTTTCCTTCTTCTCTATAACGTTAGTTAAGAAGGCTGTATACCCCTTTCGTAAGTACTTTTGGGCAGTAGTACAAGACATGAGCTTAATCTCGCCACAGGTTTTTTCACCATAGATCTTCAAAATCTCGCCAGATTTGAGAGGGATGCGTATGACTTTCTCAAAGCACAGAATTTCGGCACGATGGGTTGACAACCAGTCCATGCCTACTATAACATCAAAACTTCCAAGATGCATAGGAATGAGATCGATAGAGAAGGTATGGTCGTCGAGGTTCAACACACAGTTACGAATAATAGAGTCGATCGAGATAGACTTCCCATTAGCTACCTCTACCACTAAAGGTTCCTCTAGGTTAGTGTGGGGTAAGTTAAGTAAAGGTACAAACTTCAGTGATACAAATGACTTATCAGCTCCCGAATCAAATAATATGGATGCATAGTGGTTATTAATGAGAAACGTACCATTCACCACCTCGTTGTTGTCACGTGCCTGGTTAGCATTGAGATTGTAGGTGCGGCCTCGAGCACCTTGGTTCTGGTTGCGGTTCTGGTTTTGGTTTTGGTTGCGGTTTTGGTTTTGGTTCTGGTTCTGGTTTTGGTTACGATTGGGGCAATTGTTGATATAGTGATCAGGGCTGCCACACTCGTAGCATTGACCACGAGCAGGCCTGTTGTTTTGTTGGTTGGGAGCTGGGGCATTTCTGGCTGGGTTGTTTTGGTTGTTTTGGGCAGCAGGGGCTTGACAAGCGTTGGTGTAGTGTCCATACCGCTTACAGTTATTACACTGGCGGCACGGTCTACCAGGAAGATGATGGTATTGACAAGTGTTGCAGAGAGGGTGACTCCCGCCATACGGCTTCTTGGCTGGGTTTTGGGCAGCAGGTGGAGTGGTAGCAACCATGTAGTTCCTAGCCTTGCGCTTCTTGTTGCTTGAGGTCTCAGGCTTGACTTCAATAGCGGGCTGAGAAGTGTCTTTGGCAACGGTCTTCTTAGTGACCTTACGAAAGAGAGTACCGTTTTGTGTGGAAAATGATGATGAGGATGTAGAAGCTGATGCGACTTAGGGGATTGGCAAAGAGGAGGGGGCCCGTAAGGATACTGAAGCTCAAAAAAGTCATTCGGATGAGATAGAGATGGGGGAAATTCCGGTAAATGAAGGTGCGGAAGAGTGTGGCCAGAATTCGTGTAACATTACGCAATTATACTTGTACGTTACACTCGTTATTAATAAAAACGTCAAGTTCCAGTATTAATGTGTGCAATTAATTATTTTTGTTGCATTTTTGAAACCCTAATGCTATATAATTTATATATATATATATATATATATATATATATATATATAGTTATATAAAGGATAATTGTAAAAAAATGGTGCTTGGGCCGGGAATCGAACCCGCGCCCAAGCCGGTTCAAACATAAACACACATTCACAAACCATCTGGTCTAGCATACATATCTGTTTCAAACCCGGTTCACTTTAATTATATCACTAGCTTTTAAACCCTCACAGTTGACTTAAAAAGTCAACTGTGAAGTCACGACTTGCCAAAATCATCACATTAATTCGTGATTAATCTATAATTGGCATTCCAACACGATTATTGGCCTATTATGACTCAGAAACACGATGATTGACAATCAATTGATACCATTTTTATCAAGAACGCGTCCCACATTCAATTGATGGTCAACACTTGCCAATTCGATCACCTAGGCCTAAACTCTATAAATTGATCAATTCTGAACAATCACAATTCGCTAATTCATCTTTCTCAACCTTCAATTCTTCACAAAAACCCTCTGTTCTTGATAATTCAATCGCAATTTGACTTTCTAGGTTGACTGTTCAATCGTACTCAATACTGCATTGTAAGTATGAAATTTTTGTTGGGTTTTAACCTTCGGCATTCACACATCAATAGCCCTAAGGTTAATTGGGTTATTGATGTGTGAATCAAACGATTGGAAAAATTAAGGCTCGTGGGTTGATTTTGGGGATAAACACGATTTTTCATATTATATTTATTTTTAATTAAACTGAAATCAACACAACCACTGGTCTGGACCAAGTGGTTGTGTCTGGTGCTATCTTCCTGAGCCACCTGGGTTCGAGTCCCGGCTATGGCATACCTTTTTCCTTTATTTTGTTTTTAAACAAACAAAACCAAATAATTATATATAATACTTATAAATTTATAATTTCGTTTTTTTTAAATATTAAAACTCTTTTATAAATTCTAAAAAAATTATTTTAAGATAATCTGATGAAAAAGTTTCACTCACAATTTTTAGTTTTCAAAAATTAATTTATTTAATATATATAATAATTAAATCAATTTTATTCTATTATATTTATAAAATTCCATTAAAATATCAAAATAATTTTATAAATTTCCACAAAAATTATTCTGAGTTTATATAATGATAAATTTTTCTGAAATGATTTTTAATTCTGAAAAATCATTTATTTAATATTTTTAATCAATTTTTGTTATTTTAATCATAATTAAATCATAATAAATCCAATTTTTAATATTTTTGCACCAAAATTTTATACAAATTAATTCTGAATATTTAGAACATAAATATAAATTTTAAACTAATAATTCTTTAATTTTAGTATTTTTAAATATTAAAGTTAAATCTTGATAATTTGTTATAAATAGAATTAATATTCTATTTTAAAGAAAATAATTTTGTAAAAATTATTTTTATACTTTAAACATATTTTTGTGACCATCTTGAAGTTAAATTTTATAAAAAGATTTTTGTCAATTTAAATTACTAAATTTCTCCCATTTATCAAACATTTTTAATATTAATCAAACAAGCAATTATCCCCAATTCGAAGCCCTAGAACATATACATTTGTAGACTAGATAGACTTAGACATATTTATTACCTTATTATAGGGTGATATTTGGCATTGTTTAGGCAACACCATTATTCAATCCTTTCAAGAAGTATAACATTTTGCTAAGGTGAGTTTTACATAGCCCATTTTTATTTATCACCATTTTTGGGGTGAAACATGTTACAACATCATTTATGCAATTCAATCATCAATGTGTCTATGTGTTTTTCTATGTTGCATTATATCTTGAACATGACTAGGGTAAGCACAATTCTAGCATAATCATTAACACTGATCAGCCGACGGTATACATTGATAGATCTATTGGACTGACAATCCCACCCGGATACGTGCCTCCTACAAAGGTAGCGTGGGTGTTTGTTATCGCATAACATATTCGAGTGAACCATGAGCGTATGGGATGTACCACATTATAACAGTCACAAGGGTTGATTATGCACTCGATTTATTTCTAGTATGTTTTCACATATGGACTAGATTGCCATGACACATGAATTGCACAATATTTTTATTCAATTATCAAAACCTATGTAATTCTCACCAACTTTTGTTGACCCAAAAATATTTTCAAAATTAACATGTTTCAGGTAACAATGAAGCTGAGGCTTGAGTTTGCATATGGATTATACATGAAGTTATTATTTGGAGCTATTTGAAGTTTTGTTATTTGATATTATGTATTGAATTTCTAGACAATCATTTCACTTTTGGATTTATTATGTTTGAATAAATTATTTAAAATTTAATTTATACCATGTGCTACTGAAACAATCATCAATACGTAACATCCCGATGTTTCCGCCATCGGTTGGGGTGTTACAGATTGGTATCAGAGCCTTGGTTATAGGGAATTAGGTTATTAGAAAATAATCTAGACTATAACCTTAGGGACTTAAAACAGTACTTGCTCCTCTTACTTGTAATCCTAATTGCTTCCTTATCCCTATCCTATATAACCCTAAACCTTCATATGACCTACTCTTATTCGTCTGCTGCAATCCTGATCCACCATTAGATTAATAGGACAAAATCCTCAAGTTTAACCTGAACCCCCCTTGAGATCTAGTCGAAGTTCTAAAATTTAATAACGAACACGTGCAATCTGGAAGGGTGAACGCCTGTATTCTGAGTCTTCTGTCTAGGCTGGCATTGCGCATATATCCCAATCAGACGAGGGACCTGGATGCCTACCTGGGAATTCTCGGGATGAGTGTTCACTTATAGGCTAAAGCATGTCTTCATATGTTATTAGAATTTAGAATCTTTGATAAGTCAACGTTTTCGTTTATTCGTTTTAATTAATGAATAAATGATTACATTCCTTATATAATCTCATTCATTTCATTGTGTCTATTACAGATCATGCCTCCACGTCGCAGCACTCGCAACAGCAATGGTGAGAACCACGATGAAGGTGGTGACAACCATAACCATAACCACGGTCCTAACCACAACAACAATGGTGTCGATGCCCAACTGGCTGCGATCATTTCTCAACAAATGGCGCAGCAAATCGCAACTCTGGTTCCCAATTTGCTAGCACAAGTCATCCAAATGAACGGCAACGGGAACGGGAACGGCAACGGCAACGGGAACGGGAACGGCAATGGTAATGGAAATGGAAACCACAATGGGAATGGAAATGGTCTCCCAGCCTGTACCCTTAATCACTTCAATTCTTGTAACCCCCCAAAGTTTAGTGGAGAAGAAGGAGCTACAGGACTCCTCCAATGGTTTGAGGGTATTGAGAATACCTTCATCAACAGTAAGTGCCCCGAAAACTTCAAGGTTCGTTACGCCATGAGTGTTCTCCACAAACGAGCACTCACTTGGTGGAATGAAGAAAAGCGCACCCGTGGGGCCGAAGTTGCTCTTGCTATGACATGGGACCAAGTCAAGGAGGTTATGAAGGAAGAGTTTTGTCCTCGCAACGAGGTTAAGAAGCTTGAAGATGAGTTCCACACCCTAGATCAAGATAGTGGGGAAAACCTTGCCTACAACACCCGCTTTCACGAGCTTAGCTTATTGTTGCCTCACAAAGTCACTCCCCTGCCGGTAGCCATCGAGAAGTACATCGGTGGTCTGCCCATGAAAATCCAGGAAACCGTTTGGGGAAGAAATCCTGCAACTTTGGAAGAAGCCAAACGTCTAGCGGCCACTCTTACTGATAACCACGTGAAGAACGGTACTCTCTTCCGCAAGGGCACTAAGAAGACGGTTGCCAAAGACACTCCCCAGCCCGCTATTGAAGTCAAGCCTGAGACCTCAAGCAACAAGAAGCGTAAGGCTAGGAACTACATGGTTGCCACTACCCCACCTGCAGCACAAAACCCAGCCAAGAAACCATACACTGGACCTCACCCCTTGTGCAATACTTGCAAATACCACCATCCAGCACAGGTGCCATGTCGCTTTTGTACTAAGTGTCAAAGGTATGGTCACCTTGTGAACATCTTCCGAGCCCCTCCTACTACCCAAAACAACAATGCCCCAGCTCCTAACCAATAAAACAACCAGCCTGCTCGTGGTCAGTGCTACGAGTGTGGCAGCCCTGATCACTATATCAACAATTGCCCCAATCGCAACCAAAACCATAACCAAAACCAAAACCATAACCAGAACCAAAACCGCAACCAAAACCAGAACCGCAACCAGAACCAAGGTGCTCGAGGTCGCGCCTACAATCTCAATGCTAATCAGGCTCGTGACAACAACGAAGTGGTGAATGGTACGTTCCTCATTAATAAGCACTATGCATCCATATTGTTTGATTCGGGAGCTGATAAGTCATTTGTGTCACTGAAGTTTGAACCTTTACTTAACTCACCCCAAACTAATCTAGAGGAACCTTTAGTAGTAGAGGTAGCTAATGGGAAGTCTATTTCGATCGACTCTATTATTCATAACTGCGTGTTGAACCTCGACGATCATACCTTCTCTATCGATCTCATCCCCATGCATCTTGGAAGTTTTGATGTTATAGTAGGCATGGACTGGTTGTCAACCCATCGTGCCGAAATTCCGTTCTTTGAGAAAGTCATACGCATCCCTCTCGAATCTGGTAAGATTTTGAAGATCTATGGTGAGAAGCCCTGTGGCGAGCTTAAGCTTATGTCTTGTACTACTGCCCAAAAGTACTTACGAAAGGGGTATACAGCCTTCTTAGCTAACGTGATAGAGAAGAAGGACAAAGGCAAAAGTATCCAAGACATTCCAATTATTCGAGACTATCCTGAAGTCTTCCCAGAGGATTTACCTGGTTTGCCTCCTGCTCGACAAGTGGAATTTAGAATTGATCTTGTTCCTGGTGCTAATCCTGTCGCTAAAGCTCCTTATCGTCTTGCACCCTCTGAGATGCAAGAACTTGCCAGTCAATTACAGGAACTTTCTGATAAAGGGTTCATTCGCCCTAGTTCTTCTCCATGGGGAGCCCCTGTCTTGTTTGTTAAGAAGAAGGATGGTTCTCTTAGAATGTGTATTGACTATCGTGAACTCAACAAACTCACCATCAAGAATCGTTATCCACTGCCTAGGATTGACGATCTATTCGATCAACTTCAAGGAGCAACCCATTTCTCGAAGATTGATCTTCGATCTGGTTATCAACAGCTTAGAGTCCACGATGAAGATATTCCCAAGACAGCTTTTCGTACGCGTTATGGTCACTATGAATTCATGGTCATGCCTTTTGGATTGACCAACGCTCCCGTAGTGTTTATGGATTTGATGAATCGGGTTTGTAGACCCTACCTCGACAAATTCGTGATCGTCTTCATCGATGATATTTTGATTTACTCTAAATCAAAATCCGATCACGAGCAACATCTTCACTCCATCTTGGGTCTCCTAAAGAAAGAACAACTATATGCCAAGTTCTCAAAATGTGAATTTTGGCTTAAGGAAATTCAATTTTTGGGACATGTCATTGATATGAATGGGATTCATGTTAATCCTGCAAAGATCGAAGCTGTGAAGAACTGGAGTGTTCCTAAAACTCCAACTGAATTTCGTTCTTTCCTTGGTTTGGCTGGTTATTATCGTCGATTCATCGCCAACTTCTCTAAAATCGTTGTTCCTCTCACTGCCTTAACTCACAAGGGTAAACCCTATGAGTGGGGACCAAAGCAAGAGGAAGCATTTGAAACTCTTAAGCTGAAACTCTGTGAAGCTCCTATCTTGTCCCTACCTGATGGTAATGATGATTTCGTGGTCTATTGTGATGCATCAAACCAAGGTCTTGGTTGTGTTCTCATGCAACGAGGAAAGGTTATTGCTTATGCGTGTAGGCAGCTCAAGACTCACGAAAAGAATTATACCACCCATGATCTTGAATTGGGCGCTGTTGTCTTTGCTCTCAAGATTTGGAGACATTATCTTTATGGGACCAAATGTGTGGTGTTCACGGACCACAAAAGTCTCCAACATGTCTTCGACCAGAAAAATCTTAACATGAGGCAACGACGTTGGGTTGAGTTACTTAACGACTATGATTGCGAAATTCGCTACCATCCTGGCAAGGCGAATGTTGTGGCTGACGCACTTAGTCGTAAAGAGCGTATCAAACTTCAATGTGCGAGAGTTCGTACTAATCTTCAGGATCGCATTCTTCAGGCTCAACATACATCAGTCACCCAAGGTAACATGTACGATGAAATGTCTTGTGGTGCTAAGACTCAACTTGAAACCAAACCTGATGGGCTATTCTATTTTCTCAATCGACTGTGGATTCCCGACCGTGATGATCTTCGTATTTTTCTCATGAACGAGGCTCATAAGTCTCGTTATTCTATTCATCCTGGAGCTGACAAGATGTACCAAGATCTCCGTTATTCTTATTGGTGGCCTGGAATGAAGAAAGATATTGCTCTTTTCGTTGCAAAATGCCTCACTTGTTCGAAGGTCAAGGCTGAACATCAACGACCATCTGGTATGCTCGAACAACCAGAAATTCCTGTATGGAAATGGGAGAGCATAGCTATGGACTTCATCACCAAACTCCCTCGTACACCCAAAGGTTTTGACAGTATTTGGGTAATCGTCGATCGTTTGACCAAGTCAGCCCACTTCTTACCTATTCATGAGAAGTATTCTGTAGAAAGGTTGGCAAAGATGTACGTAAGTGAAATCGTATGTCGTCATGGTATACCTTTGGACATTATCTCTGATCGCGATGGTCGTTTCACCTCTCACTTTTGGGATTCTTTGCAAGATGCTTTGTGTACCAAGTTGAACCTGAGTACTGCCTATCACCCTCAAACAGATGGTCAGACTGAACGGACCATCCAAACATTTGAGGATATGCTTAGGGCATGTGTCATCGATTTTGGTGGCGCATGGGATTCTCATCTCCCTTTGGTTGAGTTTTCATACAACAACACTTATTACGCCAGCATTAACATGGCTCCATTCGAGGCACTCTATGGTCGTAAATGTCGTTCACCTGTCTGTTGGACCGAGGTTGGTGAAGCCCGTATCACAGGACCTGAACTAATCCAGGAAACCACAGACAAAATCCAACTCATTCAGGATAATCTTCTCAAGGCTAGAAGTCGTCAGAAGAGTTATGCTGATAAACGTCATAAACCCTTGGAATTTCAAGTTGGGGACATTGTACAACTTAAGGTATCCCCTTGGAAAGGAGTAATTCGTTTATGTAGAAAGGTAAAACTAGCTCCTCGATACGTAGGCCCCTTCAAAATTCTTGACAGAGTTGGAAAAGTGGCTTACAAACTTGATCTTCCATCTGAGCTAAGCAATGTTCACCCGACCTTCCATCTGAGCTGAGCTAAGCAAATGTTTAGCAGATGAGAACCTTCATGTTCCTCTTGAGGATGTGCAAATTGATGAAAGCATACACATTATCGAGAAACCCATTGAGATTGTTGATACTGGAGTCAAGAAACTCAAGCGCAGTCGCATTCCGATCGTTAAGGTTCGTTGGGAATCTAAACGAGGTCCAGAGTTCACTTGGGAACGTAAAGACCAGATGAAGTCTAAGTACCCACATCTTTTTCCACCAGACTCTCCAACTCCAACTTCGGGACGAAGTTCCTAAAAGTAGGGGAGACTGTAACATTACGCAATTATACTTGTACGTTACACTCGTTATTAATAAAAACGTCAAGTTCCAGTATTAATGTGTGCAATTAATTATTTTTATTGCATTTTTGAAACCCTAATGCTATATAATTTATATATATATATATATATATATATATAGTTATATAAAGGATAATTGTAAAAAAAATGGTGCTTGGGCTGGGAATCAAACCCGCGCCCAAGCCGGTTCAAACATAAACACACATTCACAAACCATCTGGTCTAGCATACATATCTGTTTCAAACCCGGTTCACTTTAATTATATCACTAGCTTTTAAACCCTCACAGTTGACTTGAAAAGTCAACTGTGAAGTCACGACTTGCCAAAATCATCACATTAATTCGTGATTAATCTATAATTGGCATTCCAACACGATTATCGGCCTATTATGACTCAGAAACACGATGATTGACAATCAATTGATACCATTTTTATCAAGAACGCGTCCCACATTCAATTGATGGTCAACACTTGCCAATTCGATCACCTAGGCCTAAACTCTATAAATTGATCATTTCTGAACAATCACAATTCACTAATTCATCTTTCTCAACCTTCAATTCTTCACAAAAACCCTCTGTTCTTGATAATTCAATCGCAATTTGACTTTCTAGGTTGACTATTCAATCGTACTCAATACTGCATTGTAAGTATGAAATTTTTGTTGGGTTTTAACCTTCGGCATTCACACATCAATAGCCCTAAGGTTAATTGGGTTATTGATGTGTGAATCAAACGATTGGAAAAATTAGGGCTCGTGGGTTGATTTTGGGGATAAACACGATTTTTCATATTATATTTATTTTTAATTAAACTGAAATCAACACAACCACTGGTCTGGACCAAGTGGTTGTGTCTGGTGCTATCTTCCTGAGCCACCTGGGTTCGAGTCTCGGCTATGGCATACCTTTTTCCTTTATTTTGTTTTTAAACAAACAAAACCAAATAATTATATATAATACTTATAAATTTATAATTTCGTTTTTTTTAAATATTAAAACTCTTTTATAAATTCTAAAAAAATTATTTTAAGATAATCTGATGAAAAAGTTTCACTCACAATTTTTAGTTTTCAAAAATTAATTTATTTAATATATATAATAATTAAATCAATTTTATTCTATTATATTTATAAAATTCCATTAAAATATCAAAATAATTTTATAAATTTCCACAAAAATTATTCTGAGTTTATATAATGATAAATTTTTCTGAAATGATTTTTAATTCTAAAAAATCATTTATTTAATATTTTTAATCAATTTTTGTTAGTTTTAATCATAATTAAATCATAATAAATCCAATTTTTAATATTTTTGCACCAAAATTTTATACAAATTAATTCTAAATATTTAGAACAGAAATATAAATTTTATACTAATAATTCTTTAATTTTAGTATTTTTAAATATTAAAGTTAAATCTTGATAATTTGTTATAAATAGAATTAATATTCTATTTTAAAGAAAATAATTTTGTAAAAATTATTTTTATACTTTAAACATATTTTTGTGACCATCTTGAAGTTAAATTTTATAAAAAGATTTTTGTCAATTTAAATTACTAAATTTCTCCCATTTATCAAACATTTTTAATATTAATCAAACAAGCAATTATCCCCAATTCGAAGCCCTAGAACATATACATTTGTAGACTAGATAGACTTAGACATATTTATTACCTTATTATAGGGTGATATTTGGCATTGTTTGGGCAACACCATTATTCAATCCTTTCAAGAAGTATAACATTTTGCTAAGGTGAGTTTTACATAGCCCCCTTTTATTTATCACCATTTTTGGGGTGAAACATGTTACAACATCATTTATGCAATTCAATCATCAATGTGTCTATGTGTTTTTCTATGTTGCATTATATCTTGAACATGACTAGGGTAAGCACAATTCTAGCATAATCATTAACACTGATCAGCCGACGGTATACATTGATAGATCTATTGGACTGACAATCCCACCCGGATACGTGCCTCCTACAAAGGTAGCGTGGGTGTTTGTTATCGCATAACATATTCGAGTGAACCATGAGCGTATGGGATGTACCACATTATAACAGTCACAAGGGTTGATTATGCACTCGATTTATTTCTAGTATGTTTTCACATATGGACTAGATTGCCATGACACATGAATTGCACAACATTTTTACTCAATTATCAAAACCTATGTAATTCTCACCAACTTTTGTTGACCCAAAAATATTTTCAAAATTAACATGTTTCAGGTAACAATGAAGCTGAGGCTTGAGTTTGCATATGGATTATACATGAAGTTATTATTTGGAGCTATTTGAAGTTTTGTTATTTGATATTACGTATTGAATTTCTAGACAATCATTTCACTTTTGGATTTATTATGTTTGAATAAATTATTTAAAATTTAATTTATACCATGTGCTACTGAAACAATCATCAATACGTAACATCCCGATGTTTCCGCCATCGGTTGGGGTGTTACAATTCGAAGGATGGGGAGGCTGTTTTCCAGAATGGTGTGGAGCTTCCGTCTAATAATCTTGTTGCATCAACTGAGGAGGTTGCGGTTGTCGTAAAAAGTTTCGTAGAAGGCAATTATTCAAGAATAGGGGAGAGTCAAGCGGCTCTCAAGAAAGACCAAAGAAAAGGCAAAGGGACGACAACGACCCGTTTCAGTTGGATGGACTTATCGGGATAATGTCTGCTAATGCGAAGCCACTGCAGGTCAATGTTGAGAAGGATGATGATTTTAATAATAGTTTTATTACACCTGATTTGAATTCGCAGGTTAATGAACAAGATGAAGGGAAGGATGGTAAAGAACATTCGGAGGTACATGTTACTGGTTCACATGCGACTACTATTAAGGAAAAGGTATCTATTAATATTGAAGCTGATTATACTTTTAGTGTGGGTAGAGTTCTTGGTGTGGAGGAGATTGAACATTTTTCACCAGAGGTTCAAGATATGTTGCGTAATGAAGGTTATCAAATATGTGAGCAATGAATGTGCTTTCTTTGAATATCCGTGGTGTAGGGATTTCTAGCAAAGCGGACTTAGTTAGGAGTTTACGTATTCGTCATGAGGTGAGTTTTATAATGATCCAAGAAACGCAATTCGTGGATATGGGTTCGGTGGATGTGGGTCGTTTTTGGGGTAGAGGCGAATTTTGTTTTGATTGGGTTGCTTCAGCCGGTAGGTCGGGAGGTTTATTATCGGTTTAGGATCCGAAGGTTTTTGCTATGACGGAGGTAACTAAATTGGCGAACTGTTAGTTGGTTTCGGGTAACATCAAAGGTTGTGGTAGTGTAAACCAATTGATTAATGTGTATTCTCCTCATAATATTGTTGCTAAAAGAAGTCTGTGGAATGCCATTGGGGGGTTAATAGGTGAAGGTGATGGGTGGTGAACTGTGGCCGGGGATTTTAACGCGGTTAGGAGTGAGTCCGAAAGGAGAAACTCCGTGTTCAATGCTTCCGAGGCAAACGAGTTTAATGATTTGTTGGACGCCAAGAATCTTCAAGAGTACTCTTTAAAAGGGAGGCGGTTCACTTTTGTGGCAGGTGATAAGTTAAGTCGCATTGATTGGATATTCGTGAATTGGGATTTTTTCATGGCGTGGACGAATGCGGAATATTTAGCGCTTGAAAGAAATAGTTCGGACCATAGTCCTTTGGTATTGAAAATTCGGAACACGAATTTTGGGTACAAACCATTCAGGTTTTACAATTCGTGGTTGGCTCGGGATGGTTTTGTTGATATAGTTAGGCAGGCCATTTGTGAAGATTATGGTACTGGCGAGCCAGATGTGGTGTTAATGAGGAAATTTAGAAAACTTAAAGGTGTTATCTATGCTTGGGTCGATCATTGCAAACAACAAGAAGTTGGTGAAAAACAATTGTTGGAACAAGAGCTTAGAGTTTGGATAAGGCTATGGAAAAGCGACAGATTACCGAAGCTGAGGAATGGGTTTTGGTGGAGTCTAAGCGTCAGTTACGAGAGATTGAGAGTTTCCATCAACGCGACTTGAAACAGAAATCTCGAAGTAACTGAGCTACATTTGGGGATGATAACTCTAGATATTTCATGGTATTATTAATAAAAGAAAGGTTGCAAATTATATTCCGGGTCTGTTGGTCCGTGGAGTGTGGGAGACAAGACCGAATTTTATAAAATGTGAAGTGCTGCGTTTTTTTAGTTCCAAGTTCAAAGAGGTTTTTCCTAGACGTCCGAAGTTGGTGGTTTACAAATTGAAAACAGTGCAGGACGCTGACCTGGTTGAGTTGATTAAGGCGTTTTCGGCTCAAGAAATTAAAAATGGGGTTCTTGATTGTGGTGCGGATAAAGCTCCTGGTCCAGACGGGTTTAATTTCCGTTTTATTCGGACTTTTTGGGACGTTTTGGAGAAGGATTTTGTTGAGATTATGAACCGGTTCCATAGTACCGGGAGATTTAGTGATGGGGTAGCTTCGTCGTTTATTACTCTCATTCCGAAAGTTGGTGATCCCGTGACTTTGGGGGATTTTCGGCCGATTACTCTTATAGGGTGTATTAGTAAGGTGGTGTCGAAGGTGTTAGCGAACCGGTTACGAGGGGTGATGGCAAAGGTAGTTTCAGAACATCAATCTACTTTTTTTTATCGGGCAGGTACATTCTTGACGGCCCTTTTATGACTAACGAGGTTTTAGCTTGTGCGAAAAACGAGAAAAAAAGATGTTCCTTTTCAAAATAGATTTTGATAAAGCTTACGATAATGTGAATTGGGAATTTTTGATTTCGGTCCTTGAGCAATGGCTTTTCCTTCGAAGTGGTGTGAGTGGATTCGCGAAATTCTGGTTTAAGTGAGATCGGCAGTCTTGGTAAATGGGTCACCTACGTTTGAGTTTGGTTGTCAGAAAAGTATTCGTCAAGGTGATCCGATTTCCCCTTTTTTGTTTATTATTTTGATAGAGGCTTTTTCGGGTTTAATGAATAAGGCGTGTGACATTGGCGTTTTTGATGGTATTCGTCTTCCTAATGATGGCCCGGTTATGTCGCACTTACTTTATGCGGATGACGCTATGCTTATGGGAGAATGGTCCGATTTTAATTTTGCTAACAAGAAAAGGATTTTGAGAAAATTCTTTTTATGTTTAGGTTTGAAAATTAATTTGAATAAATCGGTTTTGTATGGTATTGGGGTTGATAGTGAGGTGTTAAAGGCCGAAGCAAAAGATTTGGGTTGTAAAGCTGGAGATATTCCGTTCGTTTACTCGGGAATTACAGTTGGGGCCAATATGAATAGGATTTATAATTGGGAACCAGTAGTGAGTACATTTAAGCGAAGGTTGTCGACGTGGAAAGCTAATACCTTATCTATTGGTGGCCGAGTGACTTTAATTAAATTGGCTCTTGATAGTTTTCCTACGTACTATTTCTCATTGTTTATAGCTCCGGTAAAAGTCATTAATACGTTGGAAGGTCTTATTAGGCGTTTCCTTTGGGGTGGCTCGGATGAGGTTAGGAAGATGAATTGGGTAGCATGGGATGTTGTTACAAAGCCTATCCGGGATGGTGGTTTGGGTTTAGGTCGGCCCGACGTGAATAATAGAGCGTTGATTAGTAGATGGTTGTGGCAATTTTATAATGAACAAAACACGTTATGGAGGAGAGTCGTCGTATCGATTCATGGAACTAGTCGTTCTTGGGGAATTGTGCCGGTTAATAGCTCTGTTACCGGAATTTGGAAGAATTGTGTCAAGTTTTGGAATGAACACAAGGTCCAAGGTCTCGGCTTCAATACTCTTATACGGGGTCAACTTGGTGATGGAAGGCAAATACGTTTTTGGTTAGACACATGGGTTGGTGTTGCGCCTTTAAAGGAAAAGTTCCCGTATTTGTTCATGCTCAAAAGGAATAAGCGAGTACGTGTCTATGATAGAATGCGTTATCAAAATAATGCCTTGGTTTTGCATTGGGAATGGATCCGCATTCCAGCTTCAGTGGACGAGATTGAGGCTAAAATTTAAATTGAGCTATTGATTCAGGGGTGCAATTGGATGGCAATCAAGACTCTTGGGTGTGGAAAGTTGGTGAAGATCTTGGTTTTACATTGGGCTCGGTTAAGAAGTGGTTATGGGGAGTGGGTGATAATAATACCGGGGGCCGTCGTTTCACTTGGAGCAAATGGGTTCCTACAAAATGTAATATTTTTATGTGGAGAGCGTTCTTGGATAGGCTTCCTACTAAGGTGGCGTTGACGAGACGTGGCATTTTTTTAGACAATAAACATTGTGTTTGGTACGAAAGTAGTGATGAGTCTATCGAGCACATTCTGACGTGGCTTCTTAGTGGTCCAAAACGAGCTCGAGCCGAGCTCGGGCTCATTTAAACTCTTCCAACATACACTTTGATCGAGCTTTCGAGCCGAGCTCGAGTTCCTAAATATACTATCGAGCCGAGCTCGAGCCCAAAATACAAGGCTTGAATCGAGCTCGAGCTCGAGCTTCTGAAAATTGTAACGAGCTTAACTCGATAATGCTTAAGGCTCGGGCTCGGCTCGTTTGCACCCCTAGTTCATACTTATTGGTTACTGATATTATTAAAATATAAGTAATGTAAACGTGATTAAATTAAAAACAATAGTTATTAAATGTGTAGGTCACATATCTGTTAAATTTCCAAAATTTTCAAAGTGAAAAATAGTTACAACTCAAATAATAAAATAATAAAAAATATTATTAATAATTTAATATTACTATCACTATTATAATAATTAACATTAAAGCAATATAAATTTGAATAAACTAAATTTCAATATCGTAATGATTATCTTTGGTATTCGAGAGTATGTTGATTTGAAAGGTATACAATATCTCTTGACTTGTGAACAACTGTCATTCATTACAATTTTGCAATCAAACACTTGAATACAGATGTTGAAGGAACTAAACATGGAGAAACATTAAAGAATGATATAAGATGACGTTTATACAGACTTTTTAATACTTAACTTTAACTAATATCTTCCAAAAAATATTTAAAAAGTAATTATGAGATAAAACTTTATTGTCAATATTTTATAGTTTAACAAAGACAATAAACAATTAAACTTCGAACTACAATTGATATTGGTTGTGTTAACAATATAAATTTAAATAATATTAATCTTTTCAAGTTCATAATTACAAAGGGTCGAGACCCTTAAAACTCTACGATGATAACTATACAGAAAAGGAATGTAAATGGAAAGTTACAAAATAGGGCATCCATTAATTATAGATATACTTTATTTTACTATTATTAAACAACTAAAAAATGTTACCACAAATTTACATATTATCATTGTTATTTTTATTAAGCAATTAAAACTATTTAATTTATAGAAAATAAATCTGTAAATAATTTGAATTCTTTTATTGATTCTATAATTAAAAAAAATGAAAATATATTTTATAAAAATAAAACTTATAAAAAAATATAATTGAACACTCTTAATTATTAACCGAGCTTTTAATCAGATTTTTGATTAAATATTTTATGACAATTTTTTTTAACAGTTTTTTAAGATAAGATAACCATCTATTTCAGTAAAGTCTTGATTGAACAAAGGTACCTTCAATTAATTGTATAATGTGCTTGCAAACATGTGTTGAGGTTTCAACAGATATTGAAAAAAAAACTGCTTTAGAAATGAAACTTATTATTGGAATTCCATAATTTTACTGAAAATATCCAACTTACACAAACATATAAGATACAGAAGTGAACTAATACCAATAAACACATTTCCTCTATCAAACAACAAATTACATAGAAAATACAAGCAAAACACACAAAACAAAACAAATTAAGACAAAACTCAAAACAAAACAAAAACCAAACGATAATATGTCTCTAACTCCGAGAAGAGCGGAAGACATATTATTTCCCTATATACACCTATCTCTGTTTAGACAGACTCTAGTTGTGGTAATGGTACAAATAATATTTTTATTTGATTGTAAGAATCTTCCGAGAACACCAATTCCAACTTCATTATGAAAGGTTTATTGGTAATAGATTTTCTTTCATTGGAACAATTTTCAAGAAGAGCGATGATAGGAAATTTGAAGGAAATAAGATTATGCTGCAAATATTGAAAGTTGGTTTGTTTTTCAAATGGTTTAAGGGCTTTAAAGTTGAAAACTGAAATGACGATTTCCTCGCCTATTTATAGAGTGAGAACATCTGTTGAATTATTAACAGATGTTGACAAAAACTACTATAGCAATGAAACTAAATACTGGAATTCCATAATTTTACTGATAATATCCGAGTTACACAAACATACAAAATATGCGTAAAACACCAAAAAACAAAACTGTTTACAAACATAAAAGATAGAAGTCTTCTAATAAAAAAATTTCCAATATCACTATAAAAGTGAACTAATACCAACGAAAACATTTCCCGAAACAGAAAACAAAATACATAGAAAATACAAGAAAAAGATACAAAATAACAATCTTGAAGAGAAAACCAAAACAAAACTTAAACAATAATATGCCTTTTACTTCTCCAAAAGACGGAGACACATTATTTCATATACAACCATCCCTATTTATTTAGACTCTAGAGGGGCAAATGATACAAATAACATTTTTCTTTGTAATACTTAACTTTAACTAATAACTTGCAAAAAAATATTAAATATATAAAAAGTAATTATGAGATCAAACTTTATTTTTAATATTTTATAGTTTAACAAAGAAAATAAACAATTAAACTTCAAAACACAATTGATATTGGTTGTGCTAACAATATAAATTTAAATAATATTAGTCTTTTCAAGTTTATAATTACAAAGGGTTGAGACCCTTAAAACTCTACGAAGACAACTGTACAGATAAGGGATGCAATTGGATAGTTGCAAAATAGGGCAGTCATTAATGATAGATGTACTTTATTTTACAATTATTAAAGAAGTAAAATATGTTACCACAAATTTACTTATTATCATTTTTATTTTTATTAAACAATTAAACTATTTAATTTATAGAATAAAGTAATATCAAATTGAAAAAAGTAATTTCAATATTGTAATGATTAAATTTGGTATTCGACCCTCTGTTGATTTGAAAGATAAACAATATCTATTGACTTGTGTTATCAAACAACTTTTATCAATTATAATTCAGATTTATTGTTTATTAATATTATTATTATCAAGATTAAAGTAATATAATGTTGAACGTAAACAAACTAAGTTTCAAAATTGTAATTATTATTTACCACTCAACACTCTTAATGTTCAACTAAGTAATATAATTTTGGATGCATCCGGATATTGCCTTGATTGAGAGTTGTCAGAAACATTCTATACATACTCTATACTGATTATTAAGCCCAAAAACATTGATATGCAGTTAAAAGTATTACACAAACAACATAATTAATTTTCCAAGTACTTACGAAACCAATCTTCTTGCTTGCAGTGATGATACATAACATTGTACACCTCCATCAACAGTTTCGGAAACTTACTGCGAAAGTAGCCATCGCACCCTTCCGGCATTGGCCCCAACAATTCCTGAGTTCAAGTATTAGAAAGAGGTTGGTCGGATAGAAATATAACTGGTAACATTTGTATGGTTCGATTACGTCATTTGATTTGGTTTTAGTTAAGTTAATTGGTTCTGCTCATCCTACTCAATATCCTTTGTCCATTTTGTTTCCAGTTTTATAAAGTAATGTACTCGAAAAGCCTAGATTATATAATTAACTTGAATGTTATGAAAAGTGAACCTGAATTTTCTTGGGAAAATCTTGATAATGATTCACTGTGTTCCTAACTAAACGAATCAAGTCTCGGACGCTTGTGTAATTGTACCAGCTGTGTCGTTGGACGTTAGAGAGAAATGCAGGTTCCATTTTAACATTCCATTTTCCTCTAAAAGCTATACGACCTACGCGTTCTAATGCTGTAAGAACAAGGGAACCGCCTTTTCGCACTTCTGTTTTTAGATTATCACTCGTATCCTTCAGAAATGACATCCGCTTCTCAGAAGTCCAAAATAGAGGATGGTGTAGCACCTCTGATGCCTTTGGCCTGCAAAGTATTAGAAATAAGCTAGTAAAGAAACCTGATAAGGGGTGTAAACCAACCGAGTTGCCTGAAATTGGCTCGTTACACTCTCAAATCGAGGAAAGATAAAACGAGATTGGGCGAATTTCTTGAGCTCATTCCAGAAATGAGCCCATTCCAAGCTTCACGTGGCATATGGATCTCAGTTTTTACCACAATAATGCTGTACCTGAGTTCAGGATCCGGGTTCAACAATCGAGAGAGGAGATCCATAGCTTCAGGAATATCTTCCACTAAGAACATATTAACCTTGTTGTTGTTGATCACATTTCCGTCATGTTCATAAGGTTTGTCACCAAACGGATGCCTGCCACCAGTTATGCAGAAGAAGATGACACAGCCTAAGCTAAACAAATCCACGGCCCGTGTTTGGCGTCCAAGGCGAAGTTGTTCTGGTGCCTGCCATCCTGAACTTCCCGAACCTAATGTAACAAACGCGTAAATCATCAGATCAATTAAAGTCATCCACTAAAACTAAGTAATTTGCAGTTATTGTTATTTACCAGCAGCATTAGGTCCCAATGAGGTCATATCCTCAACAAGGCGCCTGCTAATTCCCATATCTGAAAGCTTGCCACAAAGGCTTGTTCCTTTAACTATCAACACATTGCTCGGCTTCAAATCCCGATGAATAATCCCCAAATCATGCAGATGTACAAGGCCAACAACTATATCCCTATGATACAGAATACGAAAAAAAACATTGATACAAGTTAAAAAAAGCCCATTCAGGTAAAAGTAAGAATAAGGATTCCCAACAGTGAAAGATGCACCACACGGATATAACGTAACGTAAGTGCTTGAACTCACTTCATCAATTTTAACAAGTCGGAAGAGGGGTAGCCATTTACCCTCCGCAATTGAAAAGACTCAGAGTACATTTTCTTCAGAATTAGATCATTAAGGCTGCAATCACAACGCTCCAACGAAAGATAAACGAAGTCATGATCATGCTCGTAACCATACCAACGAACAATATTCGGATGTTGGTCAGAAGCAATAAGGTTCTGAATTTCTTGTAAAGCAACATCATGATGGGTCTTGACAAGGCGTTTGGCAGCTACCTTACGACCTTCGTGCATTCCTTCAAAGACAACTGTGCCATTGCTCCCCTTTGCAATTTCTGTACTTGACACACGTAGTTTACCTATGGTCTTCCATTCCTCGGAGGATTGGCTATGCGTTATGTTTTCATGAGAAAGAGCAACACAAAGAAATGCCGCTATAACAATTACCACGACGACAAGTTTAAATGCCTTTTGTAGGGCCTAGAAAAGTAATGCAAGTAGAAAAATAATTAAGGTTTGTTTCGGTTAAATGATGTTTTTGTAAAGGTGCAATCCCATAACAATCAGTGCTGAAGTCTCACAAATTTACCTGACCTATGTATGCAAACAAACTCCAATCGTCCTCACTTTCTGCATAACCTTTACCATCATGAACACGATGGAAGTTGTCATCATTGAAGGTACCATGATAGAAGTTATTATCCTTGATGTGTCCACGATGGAAGTTGCCATGGCTACCGTTTGGATAGAGAGAAGTGAATGAGTGTAGGACATAGGATTACTTCAAATGATATTACACATCAACAGATTAAGTAGACAGATCACCGCACATCAAAGCAACATTTTTATATAGCTAATGGAATTAAAAAACCGGAAGTAAGCATGGGCGGCCCTTAGAGTGGCCGAGGAGGCCACCGGGCAAGGGCCCGTAATTCTAGGGGGCACATTTTTTTTAATAGAATTCCTATATATTAGATATATGTATTTTTTAAATAGAAAACTCATGTAATACTTAAAATTGAGCCCATTAAAACTCAAATCTTGTTAATTTGTAACCAACTCATAACATAGTTACAGGCCCAATACCCATTTGCGCATTAAAACTCATTCTAACACTATAAGTTTGCTAATTGCTATGTTTACTGCTATAACTTTACCGTTGCCCATAAAATTTAGTTTAAATTATTTAATTCGTTAAAAGCTAAGGAGCATATTTTTTAGCATCTCGGATAGGATAGGACACGTAAATCCTAAGGGGCGCCTGTGGAAGCAAGCGATTTATGACTAAAATCTAGACAAGTTGAACATATTGAGACAAAATATTTCAAGTAAACTAGGGACTTTTCCTCTTGGTTCCTGAACAATCAAAATTTGACAACTAGATTAAAGACAAAACTTACAGCTGTGCATCTTCATTGAAGAACTTATGTTTTGGAACACTCTCTTTAGACCCAATAAACATCGAAAGCCCAGTCTGAATAAAATTGTATACTAGAAGGATGCCATTCGATCTAAATAGAAACAACATAAAGAAAAGGAACAAAAAAACGTAAACTTTCATTGGATATGATTGTGAGTTGAACACAATTTGCTAGCATATCATAATGATCTTCAAAATCTTGTAAGTAGATCATAAGACATCAGTTAGTGAGTGTGTATAAAACCTTGAGAATCACATGAAATTTAATTAGACCAAAAGTCGTCTATCAAAATATAAAGAAGTCTCTCATAAGAACTCTTTTTAGATAATAGGATTTACTACCTAACAATAAACCCCACTCAATACAGTGGACTGACTTATAAGAGACTAGGAGTGGATGCAATGATTGATCATATAAAGAAAAGAAAACTAAATTGGTAAAGGTGATCTTTTGGAAGGCAACTTTATTTCTCAGAGCACGGTAAATATCATTACGCCCGTCCAGACAATAGTCTGGTGCAATGACGGGTCCTATCCCACTCATTCAAACTATGTTGTCTTAACCAGGTGCACGCTGAAGTGGTGAGGTGACTTCCGTCTGGAACCGTACTGCCTCCACACGATATAGCTCGGGATCGAACTTACATCACTAGGACCATAAGTTCTCACCGTCATTGTCTGTTGTCCCCAAATAGTGCCAATGGGAAAGGTGATGTCAGGACAAATGAGTTTTAATGGTAATATTAAATTGCCATTTGTGTTTATTTATTGTCTTTATGAGGGAAGAGGAATGATAATGTAGAAAGTGTCATTAACGTAGAAAGCCTAAGAAGGATTCTTAGTCGTTTGATTAAACTTAAAAAGAGGCGGTAGCACGATCGTAATTTTCATGCGTGATTAGTTTATGTTAAATGTGCGAAGGGTATATTAGACAAATTACAGTAATCAATTTTCAATTTCATTTAATTATGCTGCCAAATTTCACTTCGTGAGTTTTTATGATCATGTACAAAAATGAAGTAACTGACTAGGGTTTTAAAACTATTACAATTCCTCCTTTTTTGATCGCCTTCGATTATAATAATGATAGACCAGCTAATAAAACGAACGCAAGTATGCTCTGTTTTTAAACAAAAATAGAGCATGATTCTGTACATGTGTTTAACAAATACTTCACAATTTTTATATAAGGTGCGTTTAAAATAAACATACATTATAAAAGGAAGTGACCAATCAAATAGGTGCGTTTAAAAGATGCTCCACAATTTTTATATATATATTTTTTGAAAAGTGCATTCATTAAACAACACTCGACAGGGCCTCAAAATAAGGACCTACGAGGGAAAACCAACAAAAACATCAATACAATGGGTATTTACACCAATTATTCCAATCGACAGACTTCCATCTAGACCAATTCCTAATCCAGAAGTAGGCCGTAGATTTGATCATTTCCATTAACACATTCGGACTTCGAAACTTATTGTTAAAAATACGGTTATTTCTTTCGCACCAAAGCATCCAAAACGTAGTGTAAACAATCCCTCGCAACCTTATTTTGTTTTCTTTAGAAAGATTTTGAGTTTCCGACAAGCGAATGAGATCGTGGACATCAAAAGCGAATCCGTGCGGCAACCGGCACCAAGCTTCCAACCTATACCAAACACCTGTTGGGCATACTCACAGCCGGTGAAAATATGAATCGTAGTCTCCGTATCTTCTTGACAGAACGAGCAAGCTGTATGTTGGATGCTAACCCCTCGAATAAGAAGTTCCGCCACCGTAGGAAGACGGTTTCGAGCCGCTCTCCAAACCAAAATTTTGCACTTTAAAGGAACCCATCCCTTCCATTTAATCACTGTCGAGGTGTTTAAAGAATTGTTTGCGAGGATTTTTTTTTGCAGAAGAGACAGTGAACACCCCATTAGATTCCGGTTTCCATTTACACAAGTCATCGCCACCTTTCCATGTGAAATCATGGATGTTGTTTAACAACTGAAATAGTTCAGCAAGCTGATCATAAGATTGAGGATTGACTCTCCAATTCCAGGCCATCGACTTTGTAGCATCAATAAAAACAATACGGTCCGCAACCTTTGCCCACTTATCTTTTTCGAGCCGGAAAAGATTGGGGTATACAACCCGTAGAGGAATATCAAGAAGCCACGAATCTCCCCAGAAACAAACATTAGATCCGTCTCCAACGTCGGCTGAGAAAAGAGAGCTAAGAACCACACCATCATATGTTGACGTTGTACCAACTTTAGTAATCCATTTCCAACAACTGCTCGAAGACTTCTGACAAGAAAGTAACGCCCATGGTCTACTAGAGCTGTGACAACCCATAATGACCTTTTTCCAAAGACTTGTTTTTTCTCTTTTGAATCTCCAATACCATTTAAGAAGAAGAGCGTCGTTCACCTCTTGGAGCTTCGATAATCCCAACCCTCCCTTCTTTTTTGGCAGAGTAACAATATCCCAAGACACCCACAGAATTTTCTTTTCTTCACTAGAATCCGCCCAAAGAAATCGTCTCATAATGGCTTCCATGGAATGTATAACGGCAATCGGGGCTTTATAGAGCGATAAATAATAAACAGGTAAACATTATAGTAATGATTTGATAAGCACTAGACGTCCAGCTATAGAAAGATGTTTCGCTTTCCACGAGGCAAGACGATTACGAATAACATCAATCACCGGCTCCCATTGGCTAATACGGTTCATCTTAGCTCCGACTTTAATACCAAGATATGTAAAGGGGATAGAACCTTTTTTGCAACCCAAAATCTCCATCATACTATCAACCTCAATCTCCTCTATTCCAATACCAAAAATATTAGATTTATGGAGATTGATTCACAACCCCGAACAGAGATAAAAAATTCTAAGAACCCGAGCTATACTCAAAAGATTATCACGCGACCATTCCCCAAGAATGAGGGCATCATCTGCATAAAACAAATGAGTCAAAACATCGCCTTCATTAGAAAAACTAGCCCCCTTGAACACACCAATCTCCTTGGCTTTGTTTAGCAACCACGAAAGCGCTTCCATCACAATAAGAAAAAGAAACGGGGAAAGAGGATCCCCCTGCCGAAGCCCCTTCCCACAACTAAACTCAAACGTGGGAGAACCGTTAACCAAAACAGCTGCTCTAGAAGAGACACAGATCCCTTTCACTCAGTCACACCACCGAGGCGGAAAGCCCATCTGTAACAAAATAGAGATCAAAAAGTTCCAATTAACGTTATCATATGCCTTTTCAAAATCTATTTTTAACATAAAAGCCTTTCGGTTTCTTTTTTTTTTATCCATGCCAATATTTCATTCAGCATAAGGGGGCCATCAAGGATAAACCGATCTGAAAGAAAAGCCGATTGAGATTCAGAAATAACTTGTCCCATCACCCTTTTGAGACGATTAGCAAGGACTTTTGAAACCACCTTACTAACCATACCAATGAGAGTAATAGGTCTATAATCTTTAAGACCCAAAGGCGTTTTGACTTTGGGAATTAAAGTTATAAAAGAACTCCCACATTCCGGGCTAAACGAACCAAAATCATAGAACTCCGTCAAGATGTTATAAAAATCGTCTTCCAAAAGATTCCAAAACCGCTTAATAAATCGAAAGTTGAACCCATCCGGACCCGGAGCTTTATTAGAACCACACTCGAACACCGCCTCTTTGATTTCTTGTTTAGAAAACGGAGCTATCAAATAATCTCTATCCGCCGCATTAATCTGTTTCATACCCGCACATAGCAGCGAAGGCCGATTGACGTGCTGTTCATGGAAATGGTTTTTAAAGAAATTTTGAACTTCGCGTTTGACCAAGGACGGTTTAGTAACCCATTCATCGTTTATCTTAATACCCGGAATCGCATTCCTCGCCTTCCTCCCATTTACTACAACATGAAAAAATTTTGAATTTTCTTCGCCTAACGAGGCCCATTTAACACGGGATTTTTGTCGAAGATCCCGCGCCTTATGAGCCTCAATCTCTTCAACAGACTTTTTGCATTCGGACCAAATCCACAAATCAGTTTCATCAAGCTCGCCGATTTCCATTTGTTTCTCATACATCTCGTGCTCGCTGCACAATCTGTTTTCTTCTTCACTTTCGAGCGCACTGTAGGCCTTGAACCATTCTCTAAGCTTAGCCCTTAACAATTTTTACTTGTTTAACAAGTTTGTATCCGCAGCCCCATTATTTTCCCAACCATTTAACGTCTTCGTAATCACATCAATGAAACCGGGATGATCTATCCACGATTCGAAAAACCTAAACGGCTCAGGTCCAAAGTTTGAATCAATCACCGAAAAAACTAACGGGGAATGATCTGAATAACATCTAGATAAAGCGCGCACACAAGCATTCGGCCACTTGTTAAAGACATTTTCACAAACCAAAATCCTATCGATCCGACTCCACGTACAAACGCCTTTCCTATGGGACATGTAAGTATATTGCAACCCTTTCAAGTTGTACTCAAAAAGGCTAGCTTCGTCAATGAAAGCATTGAAATCACGAGCGCACACCAGATCAAAAGCGGAGTTCTTTCTTTCATCCCGCTCCCTAACCGCATTAAAATCACCTAGAATAATCCACCAACCACTATTAGAACTCATGAGGCCAAGAATTTTAGCCCACAAAGTCCGTTTGTTCCCATTATTATGAGGAGCATAAACGTTAATAATGTTTAACCGAACCGAGTTCGACAACACTTCACCGAAACGTGAAGAAAGTTTGGGTCTTTATTTACCGAATCTTTAACAAAAACCTTAGGGTCCAAAATACTTAACAAACCACCCGAATTCCCATTCGCATTGACAAAGTCATATTCAAAATCCATACCGCCCCATATACTAGAAACCAAAGTCGATGTTATGTTACTACACATCGTCTCATGGATACCAAGAAATGATAAACCAAAATCCACCTTCATTTTGTTAATCTTGCTCAATTTTCCTCCAATCCCCACCCCTTTAATATTACTAGAGAGGCAATTCATTTGGGCACACATTGTAACCCCTCGGTTGCCAAAGACTCGATAATCAAGTCTTGTGCATTATGTAAATTTGCGCCCAATAAGTCACCCACCGTAACTGTTGCCGCAACTTCTTTTTCTTTTATATTAATTGTATCAACATCAACCGCTTGGTCAAGTACCACATTATCCAGATCAATATCCAATGGTTTAAAATTAAGGTCCAAATCACTATTTTTCTCATGGGCCGTGACCTTCTCATTTTCGCCATCCCCATCCAAACCCAATAATTGATCAAGACCAAAAACATCAGACATTTTTAGGCTTTTCAAAATCTTTGTTTTCTCCAAACTGCTGGAGTAGGCCGGATTGGGCCGACCCACTGAGCCCAACAATGATTTTTTCTTTCGTTTATTCAAGACAAAACTATTGGCCCCACTTTCCATAACAGCTGGAACATTATTGTCAAAATCAAATGTGTTACCTGGGACAAAAGATTCCTCTTCAACATTAATTACCTCCTCAATCATTGCTGAATTTTCAAAGTTGACTTCCGTAAATTCCTCAACATTAATTTGCTCATTAACATTTTCAAAGTTGACCCCCGTAAATTCCTCAGCATTAATTTGCTCATTAACATTAGCATTCAATGTTGCCGGACCTTCATCAGATTGTTCCATTACCTTGTAAAATTCAGGAACCCAAATTCCAGGTTCCTCCGACGCCCACACCCGATATGTTTTATCCTTCCATTTCAACACCACTTCTTCAGAAATCGGTTTCCCTTCCCCGACAAGAACCCCGATATAGTCGTAGGAAAGATCACCATCCCAATCTGCTCGAGGAGCTCTGTGAATGATCTTCCCAAAAACTTCTCCAATATTATCAATGACTTCTTTGGTGATGAGATGTAACGGAATTCCTAACACCTTTATCCAAGCCAGACGTTGAAAACAAAATGTCTGGCCTTTCCAAATCTGTGCTGAAGCGAAGTTTCCGACATCGTTCATTGCCTCTTCACAAAACCTATTCGCCACCACATTGTCTTCAAAAGAAATCAACACCGAAAGCCCCCCGAGATATTGCACCTTCCCATAGAACGGGCTGATCTCATTCAGAATAAGATGAATACTTTTCAAAGCCTCTAAATCGTTCATTGATGCCACCACCGCTTTCCCATGCAAAGCTTGGAACGCATTTACTTTGCTATCCACCACCACTGTTTTATCGTGATTGACCGTACTGGTACGGCCAAACAATGTATCCGTAAAAGATTGAGTACCATCAAAGAACGTCTGTGTGTTAACGGATTCTTTCTCCATCAGCTTCTTCTTGGCTGGTTTCTGCACCTCGGGCCTAAATTCCCCTTCCTCCAAAGTAAATCTTGCAATATTGGCCTTAAGCCAACAATCGCCAATCCGAGTGTTTCTAATGTGACGAAGCAACTCCTTACTATCCTTGACATCTAGGAACGAAACGAAACCAAAACGGTTCCCAAATCTGTCCCTTTTGCGTGCAATATAGAGATCATAGATATCTCCGAAAGGACGAATAAAATCCGAGAGATCGTTACCGCTACATTTATCTGGCAAGTTTGTTACGAAAAACTTGGTGATTCTTCGAAGGATGTTGTCCGGAATTTTGGTATTCCGCGCGGTCATACCTTAGAGAGAATATGTGATAGAATTTATCAAAAAAAAAAAAAAAAGTTAATTTAATATCTTAAAACTCTTCTCCACAATTTTTATATACCTTATAAAATAAACGCACTCAATCAAAAACAAAAACAAACGTGCATTTAAACAAAACATTATAAAAGGAAGTAACAAAATATGTGTGTTTAATCAAAACACAATCAATCAAATACTGCAAAAGCAACATATATTAAATATGCATTTAACACTATCTTAAAAGAAGAAAACACACGTTGAAATAATAAAAAACATTAAAGCGCACCTTAAATATCAATCTTGAGATATTCCCGATTCCCAAAGAAATAGCCCCTTCATCTTTTAAAGGCAGAACCACAAAATAAGCAATCAAGACCTGCACCTAACAATCAAATAATAATATCAAAATGAAGGCGGCAACAATTAAAGTAACAAAATTTACAAAAATATGTGATCTGGGTTTGAGAAGTTACTAGTTACAAAAAAAAAGAAAGAAGAGGTGGAGTAGAAAACTGTGTAGGTCTCATGAGGATGGATGTTTAGAAAGAAAGAAAGGAAGGATTGAAGTGAGGATCTGGGTATTATTATCATCGTTTTTCTTGAATCTTGAGTTGTGTTTCAAGAAAATGGTGATGGACAATGGAAGTGGTTGGACATGCAGGTTTAGATTCAGAGTGTGGACATGCAAATAGATGAATGATGAAATTCTTATTTGTTGTTTGAAATAATAAAACAGAGCATGCATGTTAGCATGTATACAATAAAGGCACGTTGTTTTTAAAAATGCACTTGTTAATGTTTTAAACAAACACACTTATAAACCTATTAAAACGCACTCGTTAAACTATTAAAACAATTTGTATTTTTACAAACGCACATGTACAAATTACTAAGGAAACGAAATCAATAAAAACACACGTTTTAAATGTAAAACACACGTATGTAATCAGATCTTCTCCTTCTTCATTCTCTTATTGATCATAAAAAAATCTTCTCCTTCTTCATTCTCTTCACTACCACCTTGATCGTTTGTTCTTCTGTAATCATATATAATCAATAAAACAATTAATCTCTCATTATCAATTGTGAAAAACATTTAACAAATGATTGAAAAAACATAGCATAATGACTAATACCATGGAAATACAAGATTTTCAAGATCTACATTTGAATCATTAGCATATATGTTTAAATACGCATAAACGAAATCAAAACATTACGAATACTATTGTTAATTACCTGAAACTAAATTGCAATACTACTTTTAATAAAAAAATCGAATACAGATCATGTCGTTAATTTCTTTAAATGTATAAAAACTGAGAATATGTTTACATCGTAATTGCAATCCGTATTACTATATTTGAATAGAACAGTAATGTGAAAATCATTGACGTCAACAACGAGAAATGATATCGGGATTACAAAGGAAGCGGTTGGAAAAACAAAATGTATAAACTACCCTTATAATGAACCGGGATTGAGTTTACTAACCCTAACTGCAGTTTACGCGTGTCATTAGCTTATGGCTTCTTACACTTACTACATTAAAGTACTTTGTACAAAATACTTTCTCCTGAAAAAATACATAGACATGTTGGATTTTGTATTTTTCTTTTCTTTTTTTGTAAAACATGTAACACTTGCTGAAATGCTAACCTGCATTTTGAAATGTACTAAAATAGAATAAATGAGAATCGTGCAAATATTAATTATAGGGGAAATGGATTTAAGTATTCCCAACTTTCACCTATTGGCGGATATTACTTCGAACTTTCACTTTGACCACTAGCACTCCCAACTTTCTACTTATTATCTTCCATCACCCCCACACTAACGGAGGTCTAACCTGGTTAGTGTTCGTGACAAAAATATAAAAACCTAAACTTTGGGACATTTATATTATTCCATTCCAATTCCTTCCAGATACCTCTCAAGGAAAATATCGAATTGGATCCTAAATTGACGAGTTAGTGTGAGCTTATCCATGCGGTTATGCACTCTTCGAATAGGAATCCATTTTCTGAAAGATCTTGGCTTTAGTGCTTTGGTGGGTGTCCGAGATCATTTTGATGACCTATGTTGTGTTGAAGGGATATATATATATATATAATCCGATCGATTGCGTAAAGCCTGCGGTAGCAGCTGGGGAAAGTATACAGAAAAGACAGTTCTTTTCTATTAGAGTAGTCTATTAATTCATATTAGATTAGTCTTAGTTAGTAATCCCAGCTTAGTGAGTCCTTTCTTCAGTGATGAACTGTTGGCGATCCTACATTTTGTCTCTATGGACCGAGGAAAAAGGGGGCTCGGCAGGAAGAGGATTGTAGCGTGAGATAAGCAAGGGGGTCAACCTCTTTCAAATATACAACATGGATGTAGTTGGACTCTCATGTCGATCCGAATGAATCATCCTTTCCAAGGAGGGAAATCTTTGCCTTTTAGGTAAGAGAATAGCAAGATACAAATTCTATCTCGGTAGGACATGTATCTCTATTACTATGAATTTCATAAATGTAGTTAATGATGGGGTTACCATTATCCTTTTTGGAGTGACAAATCCTGTATGTGTTCCTAAAAATAGGAATTTGTCCATTTTTCGGGGTCTCAAAGGAGCGTGGAAACACAGAAGAACTCTTGAATGGAAATGGAAAAGAGATGGAACTCCGATTCCTTCGTAAATGGTAAGATCTTTGGCGCAAAAAAGGGGTTGATCCGTATCATCTTGACTTGGTTCTGCTTCCTCTATTATTAACCAAGGAGAAAATATAGAATGAGCGTGTGGTAATAATTCCATATTAATCCGAATCAATCCATACGCTCCCATTTTTAATAAAATTCCAGCTTGAAACTTTTTATTATTATTATTAAAAAATTATTATTATTATAATGTAATAAAATTTATTATTAATACTATTTTAAAAATTTTATAAATCCCAACCCCCTCTTTTTCTGGTGACAGACACCCCCTCCTTCTCTCTCTGTCCCTTTCCCTTCCTAAACCACCACTACCATCACCTAACCTCATCTCCACCAACCTTCACCGTCCACCACCAACCTTCACCGTACACCCCCTTTCTCGCTGTCTCTGTCTCTCTCTCTCTCTAAAACACCACCACCATCTGCTACCAACCCACCCCACCACACCACCATCTGCCACCAACACATGGTATTGATGCAATTAAACCCACCCCCAACACCCAAAAGTTGCGATTAAGAAAACCCTACAATCCTTTTTCGTTCTCAAACTCTCAGTAAGCCACAATCGGTATTTTATCTCATGGCCAACTTGTTTCTTCAAGTCATAGATTACCCAACATTCTGTATGTTTTGTTTCGATTCATATGTATTTTAGGGTCGATTTGGGGTGTAGATAAAAAGCCCCTTATCATCGACCATGATCAGTGGCAATGGAGATGGTAGTGGTGGTGGTGTTGAAGTTGATGATGACGATCGTGATGGTGGAGGCTGCAGTGGGTTCGAGTTAAAGGGAAAGAAAAAAAAAGTACAGAGGGGGTGGGGTTGTGTGTTTAAAGGTGATGGTGGTGGTTTTTGAAGGTGATGGTGGTTGTCTTTTAGAGAGAGAGAGAGACAGGAAAGAGAGAGAGAGAGAGAGAGAGAGAGAAGGGGGGGGGGGGGGTTAGGATTTATAAAATTTTAATAATAATAAAAAGTTTCAAAAAGGCCACTTAAGTTTTGGTTTTTACATTTTTGCCACGTAGAAGTTTTGGTTTTTACATTTTTGTCACGAAGACTAACCAGGTTAGGCCTCCGTTAGTTTGAGGTGATGGAAGAAAATAAGTTGAAAGTTGGGAGTGCTAGTGGTTATTGTCACTAAGTGTACGCCCCGGAAGAGGGCTCGACCTGCACTAGTTATAGCTATACTTGCTAGGGCCCCGATCTTCCCTACTGACCCTGTCCCTATTTCTGAGCCCATCCAGCCGGCCATTCCCGAGCCTGTACCCTTAGCCATCGAGGTAGGTGAGCCATCGAAAAGGCTCAAGAGACGCTCATAGGCCCGCAAGCGGCCTTACCTACCTAGCCTCACCAGTGACCTTGCGCCCCGAGACGAGGAGGATGACCTCGAGACCATGAGCTTGGGAGGCTCATCGGGGAGACCCCTTCACTCCGAGCGCAGTGTTATCATATCTCACAACGTCCAGCTGGTGGCTTTGGAGGGCCGAGTTCGGGAGCTTGAGGGTCGATTAGTAGAGGTTGAGCAGGGGAGGCTAGCTGCCGTAGTGGAGCGATCGGAGATGGGGAGACGTGTGGAGATATTAGAGCGTAGGATGGCAAAGACGGACCAACGCATGAGGGAGGCTATCATCTCTCTTACTGCTTCTTTCCCACCCCATTCATAGATTATGTTTTCATGATGATTATGCATATGTTGACTTATGATGTTTTATGACTATGGATGTTGTGACTTAAAAGCTAATTGCGGTTCAACCGTCTGTTTTGTATCAAAACTTAACTACTTTTGGGAACTATATAATGATGTGATGACATGATGCTAGTGTATGGTTTGATTTATATGATTATGTTGGCTATGGTATGTTTACATATTTATGTACATTACTCACGTTTGTTGTGTTCTATCTTTTAGTTATGCAAACCCAACATTCCACACGGGCGACCGAAGGCGAGCCACTACCGTCCACACCCGCCGAGTTGGCCAGAGTAATTACCGAGGCAATTGCTCAACACGATGCAGCTTGGGCCGACTCAAGCGGAGGTTCTGGAGGTACCGATCGCCGCCGAAGCGAAACAGACCACGAGGCTGAGAACTCTAATCACGGATGTTCATACAAAACCTTCAAGGCATGCAAACCATAAAACTTCCGTGGTAATGAAGGCGCTGTAGGAATTGTCCGGTGGATAGAGAAAACCGAACCAGTTCTCGACATCAACGGTTGATCCGAGGATCAAAAGGTAAAGTACTCCACTTGTACCTTTCAGGATGAAGCCCTCACATGGTGGAATCTGCAAGTATAAACCCTGGGCAGAGAAACAGCTTACAGTCTTGCTTGGGCCGATCTCAAAACGATGCTCATGGACAAGTACTGCCCTCGAAGTGAACTGCAGAAGCTGGAAACCGAATTCTGGAACCTTGCTATGGTGGATGCCAATGTGAATGCCTATACCACTCGATTTCACGAGCTCTCTCGACTGGTCCCACACATGGTCACACCTAAGTACAAGAGAGTCGAGCGGTATATCTGGGGTCTGTCACCAAAGATCCGCAGTATGGTCACTGCATCGGCACCCTCCACCATCCAGGCTGCGGTTACCCTAGCTCAAAGTTTGACCGACGACGCGGTTCGCATAGGTTCATTGAACTGGAAGGTAACGGTTACCAGTGAGAGTTCCGGGAACAAGCGCAAATGTTCCGACAACCGGAAGAGCAAGCACTCCTATCACCGAACACAAGATACCGTGAAAGTTTTTGCTGCCACTGCTGCTGAGGAGCCCAAACGCAAGTACAACGGGCCCCATCCTCACTGCAGCAAATGCAATTACCATCATGTTGTTACCTGTGACAGCATCTTATGCAAGAATTGTAACCGTCATGGTCATTCCACCGCAAACTGCAAGGCCAAACCCACGAACACTCCTCCTGCCAGAAACGAGTGTTTCGAATGTGGTGCGACAGGACATTTCCGGAAGGACTGTCCCAAGGCCAAGGATCAAGCCCGTGGCAGAGCGTTCGTGTTAGGAACCAATGAAGCATGAGATGATCCTAACGTAGTCACGGGTACGTTTCTCCTTAACAATCATTTTGCATCAGTACTTTTCGAATCAGGCGCAGATTTTAGCTTTGTGTCCACCAACTTTAAGAAAACCCTTGGATTAAAACCTAGTAAGTTGGAAACATGATTTACCATAGAACTGGCCAACGGTAAGTTAATCTCGTCCGAGGAAGTTGTTAAGAATTGCATTCTGGTACTCGACGACCACGAATTTCATATCGACTTACTGCCTATCCAACTGGGTAGTTTCGATATCATCATTGGCATGGATTGGTTGTCCAAACATCGTGTAGAGATCCTCTGTCACGAGAAGTTGGTACGAATCCCCTTGTCAAATGGTGAAACCTTAATGATTCGAGGAAGTCAGGGTTTACCCAATCATCGCATCATCTCCTGCATTAAAGCAAAAAAATGTTTAAGGAAAGGTTATGTCGCGTTCCTGGCACATGTCGTTGAACAACAAGCTAAAGATCCGAAGCTAGTGGACATCCCAGTGGTGCGAGATTTTCCCGAAGTCTTTCCAGAAGACTTGCCAGGACTTCCACCGCCACGACAAGTAGAGTTTCGCATCGATCTTGTCTCGGAAGCTGCCCTAGTAGCTCGCACTCCGTATCGACTAGCACCATTCGAGATGCAGGAACTATCTAATCAACTTCAGGAGTTGCTGGACAAAGGCTTTATTCGCCCGAGTTTCTCTCCGTGGGGAGAACCTATCCTGTTCGTGAAGAAGAAAGACGGGAGTTTTCGTATGTGCATTGACTACCGAGAGTTGAACAAACTGACGATCAATAACAAGTATCCGTTGCCAAGGATTGATGATTTGATCGACTAGTTGCAGGGCTCCAGCTACTACTCGAAGATCGATTTGCGGTCAGGGTATCATCAGTTACGAATCCAGGAAGACGACATCCCGAAGACTGCATTCCGAACTCGTTATGGGCATTACGAATTCCTAGTTATGCCATTCGGATTGACGAATGCTCCTGCAGTTTTCATAGACCTCATGAATCGTGTCTGCAATCCCTACTTGGACAAATTCTTCAATGTCTTTATCGACAAAATCTTGATCTACTCACGTACTCAAGAAGAGCACGAACAACATCTACGGTTGATTTTAGAGTTGCTCAAGAGCGAGAAGCTGTATGCCAAATTCTCGAAATGCGAGTTCTGGATTCGAGAAGTCCATTTCCTCGGTCACGTTGTGAACGAGAAGGGTATAAAAGTTGATCCCGCAAAGATTGAAGCAATCAAGGATTAGGCCGTGCCCAAGACACCAACTGAAGTGCGACAATTTTTGGGATTAGCCGGTTATTACTGTCGATTCATCAAGAACTTCTCTAAGGTTGCCCAACCATTGACTTTCTTAACGCAAAAAGAAAAGAAGTTTGATTGGGGAGTCAAACAGGAGAATGCATTCCAAGTATTGAAGGACTGTTTGTGCAGTGCTCCAATTCTTTCCCTTCCCGAAGGTACTGATGTAACACCCCAACCGATGGCGGAAACATCAAGGTGTCACGTAGTGACGATTGTTCAATAGCTCATGGACTAGAAATGTAAATTTTGATACATTGAACTTAATAATTTATTACATTGAAAGAAATACAACAATTACAACTAGCAATCTAATATTAAAATACAGTAAATCTCAGTCTAAGTCTAAGTTCCAAACACTTAGAAGTGATCTCATAAGAACCTGAAACATGTATGAAAATAATTAGGTCAATACAAAAATGTATTGGTGAGCATACCCGTTTGATACATATAGTAAGGAAAATTTAGCAATTCATGTGTTATTTTGCAAAATGTAATAAGTGGTATCCGTGTCAAATCAACCCTATGAAAAGAAATCAGATATATATATAGTATGCGCTAGTAGTAATGTAATACATAGCAATGATGAGGACTCTCAACAAAGTCACAAAGGTATATACCATAGTACTATTCATTGAAATGCCAGGCCGCAATGGTTAATGATTTGACAAGTCATAGATACATGAAATGACACAAGCAAACACACATAAGAATTGCTTTTTAGTAACAAGAAATAGAAACTTGATATAAGTACATGAGTCACCCCAAAATAGTAAAACAGTAAAAAGGGGAAAGATATACTCACAGTTTGCGAAAGCGATCGAAGTCCAACTTAAGCGACCGTGAGCTAAGTAATGGGAATTCCGAGGAATTCAACCTATGATGTATAAGAATACTAATAAGGAAAAAGTCTAAGAGTCTAAGGTATCTAGGGTCTAATGCATTAGGGTTGCTAAGTAGATTTGGGGAATTAGAGTTTTTAATATAAAAGTTGTATATCCAAATAATATTATGCCAAAGTTTGTAAATGTGGTTTAGGTAGTATAATTATTACCAATTGAATATTTAGTTCAAAATATGTTTGAATAATTAAGACAAACTAATTTAGTTAATTACTTTAACTAATTATTGTAAATAAATACAATAATCATAAATATTGAAATAAATAATTATGAGTTACACAATGATCTAACAATGATAATAAAGACTTTCAATCATAAGAATATTTCTATTTTATAAGTAACTAGATATTTGCCCGCGTTGACACGCAGTTTACCAACGTACGATTATTTGGAGTAGTATAACGTATAAGAAAAATAAAGTAGAAACATTTTATTAAAATTTAAAAGCAACGAATACACATTTATTCAAATATCGCTGAAAATTTCCTTATAAACAACATTTTTTGTTTTAGTCATCACTTTCCATCAGCATCCAGTATAAGTAACTTCACGCCTGCCCTGCTTTTAACTCTTGATAATGCGACATAAAGCTGGCCGTGTGAGAATACAGGGTTTCTTAAATACAATCCAACCTTTGATAAAGACTGTCCTTGGCTTTTATTGATGGTCATTGCGAAACATACGCTTATTGGAAATTGACGCCTTTGGAACTTTACTGGAATCTTGATATCAGATGGTATCATATTTATTCTAGGAATAAGAGTTTTGATACCAATGTTTCCACCTGATATGATTTCGGCTTCAATAACACGCTTTGCAAGTTTGGTGATTGGTAATCTCGTACCGTTACACAAACCATTTTGTTGAATCATTATTAGGATAAGGCATAGAAGGAAACCTACGTAGGCTTGAGTTATTCCGAAGCAACTGTTTCTCAATTTCAAGCAATGTAATGTTCTTGATTTGATCATCAGGAAGAGACAACCCTAATAATGATAAAGTTTGTAAGTATTAATTTAAAACAAAAGGGACATAAAAAAATTAAAATTTTAAACGTAAATTTTTTACCTTCAATTTCGAAAAAGTCTTCGTGTCTACGCATAATACCATCTGACAGGTACTTCCATGTTTTTTCCCAAACATGCTCAGGCCTAGATAAGGTATTAGACAGCAACATCATAGCAAACAAATTACGAAGAGAGTATCCTGAACCTGTATAATGAGGTTCCTCAATAGCTTCTACATATTCTTTATCATTGTCTAAGAGGCAAGGAGCATAAAAATTCAAAGTTTGAAATTTTTGCACAAAAAAAATTGAATTTATAAATAAGTAAAATAAGAAAAGTTAATGAATAAATATTAAATTTAATGGTTATATGACGGTCAAATACCGATTTCAGATCTTTTAATATCATAAAAGTGTTACGTTCTATGTGCTACATAGGATCCGTTTTGACATGTTCACTAAAAATGGTAAATTGACATGTTAACTTAATGAAAATATGACCCGTTTACAAAATTCAGTCACATAATTATCTTGTACTTGATCAAAAGGAGAAAAAGTTATGATATGTTACATTCTCGATACATAATTCCCTACAAAGAGAAGCAAACCAGTCCTAGTGCACCATCTTGCAATGATGGTGGCATCCATAGTATCTTTCTTGATGACTTGTCGATACTCTTGAAAAGCAGGTCATAAGTTA
The DNA here is from genome assembly GCA_028751855.1 of Ambrosia trifida. Lineage (NCBI taxonomy): Eukaryota > Viridiplantae > Streptophyta > Magnoliopsida > Asterales > Asteraceae > Ambrosia > Ambrosia trifida. The sequence goes on from CM054129.1 coordinate 81,808,934, forward strand.
AGGACAAAAAAAAAAAAAAAAAATACAGTCCTATTAGTGTATAAGCAGAAGTTGGATCAAAGATATACTGGGTCACTCTTTTTAACCTTCCCGACTTAGAACGGGCAGTAAGACGGTAACTTCCATCAAACATGTTTATTTAAGCATTACTTGATTTTTTTTTTTTTTTGAAAATTAAACTTCATTCAACAAAGAGACATCAAATCACATTTACACCATTCATCCCACGTACAAGTCCTACTTTTATATCTATTTTTTAACCATAAATATCTGCACGTCTTCATATCAGCGATCACCTCGTTGATGCTAGTTTCTTGATTATTAAAGATCCTATCATTGCGCGCTTTCCACATACGCCAACATCCTATAATCACCAGCCCTTGAATTACCTCTTTTTTTACTGAACTTTGAATCTGCAGCTGTTTATAAGCTTCTGTTATGTCCCTGACAGCAAACGCAAACAGCATCGGAGTTCTGCACCAAGTCGAAAAGGCCTGCCACACTGCGGTCGAAAAATAACATGCTGTGAAGATATGTTCTGCTGTTTCTTCTGCAGAATTACATAAAACATAGCTTGTATCTGCCACTTGAATGTTTCTCTTCGTTAACGCGATCCTCGTTGGTAGTCGTTCTTGTAGCGCCCTCCACATAAACACATTGCACTTCAACGGTATCCATCTGCACCACTCAAAAATTGCCTCTGTATCTGGATTATCTTTAGAAGTAAGCCACACCTTGATGTTTGCAACTGAAAATTCAGAACCGGTACCGTGCCATGACCACGAATCTTTCTTTTCAGAAAGTTTCGTTGTCATAAGCAAATTATAACATTCCATCAATTCCATAGTTTCTTCTAAAGATGTCGGGTCTTTATTCCATCTCCACGCAAAGGTACTTGTGCCACCCACTTTCAAACACCGATCCGACACCTTACATTGCTTCTCTTCTTCAATTCTATACAAGTTTGGAAATCTAACCTTTAAAGAGTGTTCGCCTATCCACGGATCAACCCAAAACCGGGTACTTTTACCATCTCCCACCTCGGCTCTTATTAAAGAAATAAAAGTCTCTTCTTCGACTCTTGTAATCTGACCCAGTTTAACAATATTACGCCATACACCTTTACATCAACCATGAACCGGATATAAATCCCAATTCCTAGTCAACCCATGTAGAGCGTCCACAATCTTTTTCCATAAGGCGTTTGTTTCACATCGATACCTCCATAGCCATTTCAAGATAAGCGCCTTATTACAAGTACCTAACTTATTTAAACCCAAACCGCCTTTATTTTTCGCCACCGCCACGTTATCCCAACTAACCCAATGGAGCTTTTTTACCTTATCACTACCTCCCCATAAGAACCTTTTATAAGCGCCTCCAAATCATCAATAACCACCATTTTTTGATTATACATGGACTGATACAAATAATAAACTTTAACAGGAAGCGACAGTTTTAGAACATGATAGATTAAAAATGCAGAAATTCGAAATAATGTAAATGAAAATTATTACATATTGACTTCCTCATGAATACCACCATCCCCATCTTGTCATTTCACAGGTTAGGCACCCAACAAATCTACAAAATAAAATAAAAAAAAAAAGTTTACAAAGTTCATCTTGTCTGCATAGCTCATGTTAATAGGGTGGGCCTGGGACAATTTTCCCTGTATCATATGTGTGAAGTGTTCAATTTCAAATGGTACAATGAAAATGGCTTAAGCCGATAACCAAGAACAAATATGGACCAAAATGATTTGAGATATAATTAGTAATTACCAACTACCCTTGTTCTTGTATCCTAAAAAATGGAATCCAGAACACAATTGATTTGGTGCAAAGTGTTATTCACCATATTACCTTTTGTTAAAGGATTGGAGCAAAATCAATAACCAGATCCAAATCTATGATTGGTTATAGTCTTTAGTAAAATAAATTAAAAAAAAAAGAAAAGAAAACACAAATCACTACCAATGCTTTTCAAATAAGGTAATTTAGTATGTCACACAAATTAGTTGAGTAATACCTTCATTTTCAACCTCAAACTGGGTTCAAGGTTGTTGATGACTTCTCTTCCACTAATTGATATAGTGGCCTTGTAATAAGCTCCAAGTAACTGAAAACCATAAGATTAAAGCATTACGCCATGATAAGTGATTGCAAGTAACTGTATAATATGTCTAAAACTAATTTCACAACCATTATTTCTTAATCTAATAACCTCTTGCTCTACCGAGTACCCTACAAACAAATGCGTATCTTATAATATAAGGCTTTATTGTTTTAATAGGTGAAACCGTTGAAGTTGTAAATAATCCGCTAAATAACTTAAAGCTAAATGTAGTCATGTCTTTAACCATTAAGAGAGATTCGAGCACAAAAATAAATAATTCAAATATATCGCACATACAACACAGAGAAAAGAATCACAACATTCGTATCAAACCTAAATGACGGTATGATAAATATGTTAGCTGATAAACCATATTTATGGCAAAACATAGCACTTGCCATAATTAATATTTTGAACCATCAGGAGGTGTGCATTAGAGAAATACATCCTTAAAAGAAGAATATTATATTAATAATACACAAAATGAGTACATTCTTTATTAAGTTACATGCAAATCGATCCTCTTACAAGTAATATAATGAAACGTGTAGTGAATCTGATATGATTTATTGTACTGGTAGTGGTACCAATTCTATAAATGAAATATATGTAAAATCAAACTGCTGAGTGTGTAACTGTATAACATTATTGTTGTAAATAAGGTTTATGGTTGATAGCCACCATCATCATCACCGTATCCGGATCCATACCCCTCTCCATATCCAGAGCCACTCCCGTATCCTGAACCCTGTCCGTTACGCCCTCCTCCTTAACAACATGACATAAAGAAACAACTAATACATGTACTACAACAGCCATAAAGAAACATTTCATTGAGCAGTTTGTATGCATATTAAAATCTCTAACATATATGAATAAGAACGTGTAAAATTCAGTAACGAAACAACATATCATACATGAATATGGTACCTGATCAGCCTGCAACATTCTTTTGACACATTGACTATTTACAAAACAATGTGCAAGATCTATGCACCTAGCTTCATCTGCTAATGCAGTTGCCGGTGTAATCACCAGCCTGTTTTAGTATTTTCCTCTGCTCACAAAAAAGGGGAAAGTCAATTTAATAGTGCATACCTTCTACCAATCTCATAATGATAGATTTTGTTGTTTATACTTGTTATACATACATAAATGTACAATCAAATTATAATCACTAAACTAAACATTTCTTACTTCCCAATCATAAAAATAACTCTTTTTTTCAAGTATTAAAAGAGTAAAAAACTATAGCATAAGCAGACCTTGAAAGAGTGTAAGCCGATAACAGGTTGGAGTATGTTGCCTAGCTTCATCAATTTAGCAAGATCCACATTCAAACTGGTCCAGTCTGTCATAATGTTGCATAAGCACAATAGTGTAAGAATAACATTATGCTATGTATTCAAGTCCAACAACTTATACAACAATAACAAACCTGATATAAATAAAAAAAGGGTCCACATAAGTGTCGAAGCTGGTTCCTTTTCTGATCTAGACATAAGATGCAACAAAATAAATTAGTACTAATTCCAAATTAAAGGGGATGGAATGAGTGAAATTCATGATCCAATGATACCTTCCATGGTATCCACCTATATTTTCAACAAAAAAAACTCTTTAAATTCCCCTATTTCATCAAACCTTTAAATCGATTTCACCATCTTGAATGAAAATACAAACTTTCATTAAAATATATTTCGCATTTTAGAAATCCGAAAGAAATAAAATACGATCAGGAACGATTGTACCTTCGCGACGAAACCCTTGCTTCCAACGCCACCCTTTGGACTGTCGGATCTTGAACTTTTCGTCCGGTTTGTTCATGTTTCGTCATCAGACCTGAGTATCACGGTTGCCACTGTTTCTTGACCGGTCAAAGCTTGTTGTCAAACCTGCAACTTGTAAAAAACAAAAGATAAAAAAGGGCCAAGTAAACTACAAAATATAAATTCAATTCAAACAGCAAATCTAGCATAGAGGTGAGATTTAGTATTCTGTTCACAAACATATTAAACAAAGAAGTGTATGAATATCCAATACTATTGGTTTATAAAACAGAACAAAATAAAAATAAAAAAAACAGGAAACATGTACTATAATAAAGGGTGGGAACACAAATAAATTAAGATAAAGCCTATATTAAAAATAACTTTGAATGTCGATACAATCAGGAAAACATAGAAGAATTAGTCAATCATTAAAACAGTTGTTGAACCCTAAAAACCCCTCACTTTAAACACAAAACATCAACCCTACATCATCTCTCAAATACAAAACGATTAATACGAATGAACAATAATAATCAAAAACTAAAGAACAATAACTAAAACAGAAAACCGAGCAAAAGAGGGATTAACATAAATCGAAAGTTTAAAAACATATATGGAAAATCAGTCAAACAAAAGAAAGAATAAAAGATATATGAACATCGATGTATTGAAATAACAATCAAATAAAGATTACCTTGGATTGGAGATGAGGGATTAGCTTGAATCGCCAGATTAGGGTTTAGGTTTGAAGGAGGCGCTGATTATGTTCTGATCTATGTTATGTCCGTGTTTTTTTAGGGTTTTATATTTTCTGGATTTTTATTTAAAAAAAGAAAAATTTTATAAATTCTCACAATGGGGACACTTGGCATTAGTTGATTGGCTATGTAATTGGAGGATGAATGTGGGAGTGCTAAGTGTCCTCATGGACTTTGTTTTATTAGATGTATAGATGTATCTATAAAATAGATATTAAGTAGTATAAATAAATATATAATTAATTATGTCTAATTAAACATAATTAAGTCTAAAAATACAAGACATGATCCAAAAATGTTATTTTTATAGAAAATGAACACTTTCCGATTTAAATTAATGAAAGTAATTTTCCCATAATTTTTATAAACTTATTTATATTTAAAACTAATTTAATGAGTTTAAATCATGTTTAAATGATTAAAAATTAGAAAATTAATAAATACTTTGTAGAATTATTAGAAATATTATATATTTATAAAAAGACAATACAAGATTCATCTTCTTCCCCAAACTTCTTATAAACCCTAACCCTAAGCTTTCAATCGAATCAATTACAACAGAAAAAACTCTGCAATGATAGGGCTTTTATACCCCTATCTAAACCGTGCATGATGAACGTAGAACACGAAACTTACAAAACGTTTATAGAAGAAAAGAAGGGGTCGATCGAAAAGGATTGAAGCCACCAAATTAGAGGCCTTGGAATGCACATGAGATGAATAGTTTGAGGGGTTTTGATCTACAAAGGGAGTTGATTATAGTTGTGGCTCCCATTTTATACTCCTACATGGAATTGTAACTTATTCGATCATTAAAGTTCTTAAACATGACTGTTACAACAACTAGTCTTAAAGTTTCAATAAAAATGTAATTAAATCGGGTATTTATCATTGAAACAGACTATTTATGGTGGAGAAAACCAAACAAAACATTAAAAACAAGTTATTGTTAATTACACCTTAACTTTAATCAAAACCAAAAAAATTTAGAACTTAAATGTTTTATTTGTTAAGTTCTAAAAACTAATTAAGTTTGTATTTCATAAGTTTTAACAAAAATTTGACATTTCACACTTTCTATAAATGTTTAAGTTTACGATTAAATGTAACTCGTTTTTTATTTTATTTTTAAATTCAAAAGCGAAGAAAAATATAGGGACTAAATTTGACAACTTGATTAAAGATGAAGGTGACGGATGTCACAATTGATGACTTCGTAGTTTATTGTGATACTTCGCATCAAGGTCTTGGATGCGTACTCATGCAAAGGAATAAGGTCATTGCCTATGCATCCCAACAACTCAAAATTCATGAGAAGAATTACACCACTCATGACCTAGAGTTGGGTGCAGTAATCTTTGCAATTAAGTTTTGGAAGCACTACCTTTATGGTACCAACTGCACCATCTTCACTGACTATAAGAGCTTACAACACATCTTCAACCAGAAGGAACTGAACATGCGGCAACGCAGATGGGTTGAACTGTTGAACGATTACGATTGTGAGATTAAATACCATCCGGGAAAAGCCAATGTTGTGGCTGACGCATTAAGCCGGAAGGAACGAGTCAAGACCCTACGTGTACGCGCGCTAAGTTTGACCATCCATACAAATCTCACGAACCGTATCCGCGACGCTCATCAAGAAGCTCTGAAAAGTGAAAATCTTAAGAACGAGTCGCTATTAAGATGGCCAGTCTCTTGGAACCAAGATTTGACGGCACAGTTTATTTCGCCAATCGGATTTGGGTGCCACGTTTTGGTGACTTACGTAATCTAATCTTGGAGGAAGCTCACAAGTCTAGATACTCCGTACATCCTGGTGCTGACAAGATGTACAAGGACGTAAAGGAACTTTACTGATGGCCCAACCTGAAGGGTGAAATCGCCACATACGCCAGCCGATGCCTTACTTGTTCGAAGGTTAAAGCTAAGTATCAGTAACCAGACTTTCCTGTATGGAAATGGGAATAGATTTCCATGGACTTCATCACTAAGCTACCTAAGACATCCTGTGGTCACGACACAATTTGGGTAATTGTTGACAGGTTGACTAAATCCGCGCATTTCTTGCCAATTAAGGAAACCGACAAGTTGGAGAAACTTGCCAAATTGTAACTAGGCATGGCGTGCCTGTTTCAATCATTTCCGACCGAGACAGTCGATTTACTTCCCGATTCTGGCAAACACTGATGGACGCACTAGGCCCTCGCTTAGACATGAGCACAGCCTACCATCCGCAAACAGAAGGTCAGAGTGAACGCACAATCCAAACATTGGAGGACATGCTTCGGGCGTGCGCAATCGATTTCGGTGGAAACTGGGATTCACACTTACCATTGGTTGAATTCTCCTACAACAACAGTTACCACACCAGCATCAAGGCTGCCCCATTTGAAGCCCTGTATAGACGTAAGTGTAGATCTCCTCTGTGTTGGGCGGAAGTTGGAGATAAATATTTGACTGGCCCCGAGCTCATTCAAGAGACCACTAATAAGATCTTCCAGATCCGTGATGGCTTGAAAGCAACTCGAGATCGTCAAAAGAGCTACGCTGATCGCCGCCGCAAACCGCTCGAATTCCAGGTTGGCGATAAAGTACTCTTAAAAGTCTCACCCTGGAAGGGTGTACCACGATTTAGCAAGCGTGGAAAACTTAACCCCCGATACATTGGTCCATTTGAGATACATTCTAGGGTTGGTCCCGTGGCATACAAACTCAAGCTACCAGAAGAGCTAAGTAGTGTTCATGACACTTTTCCACGTATCCAATCTGAAGAAATGTCTGTCTGACGAATCTTTGATCATTCCTCCCGAAGAGATTCACATCGATGATCAGCTCCACTTCGTCGAGGAGCCAATTGAGATGACTGATCGGAAAGTCCAAAAATAGAGAAGGAGCCGCACTAAACTTGTGAAAGTCAGATGGAATGCAAAACGAGGTCCTGAATTTACATGGGGACGCGAAGACCAAATGAGACGCAAGTACCCAGCTTTTTTCCCTAAGACTATTGACACTAGTAGGGAAACTCGATTTCGCGGATGAAATTCCCAAAACAAGGGGAGAATGTGACAACAGTCAACGTAACAGGTCAACGTCCGTATATGTTTCAGTTATTACGTCATTATATGTGCATATTTAGACAATTTGCATACACTATACCCCCAGTCTAGTAATGCATGAGTTAATCAGAAAACTCAACGCAGTACACTTGTTTAGTCATACAACACCCGGACATGCCATCAAACAAGCATTACAAGAGGTTATTGTCCTCTAACACATGGTAATGCACCTCTAACACACGTTTGTGAACACAATGATCACCATGGGATATCATTAAACAAACCCATGACACATATGAAACAAAATACATGTTAATGTCGTCATCAAGAGGCATGGAACTTAACTAACTCTTACCCTTGTGAAACCGGATGATATTCCCATATCAAAGGTGTACTAGAGACTATTTAATGGACATAATGTACAATCACAACACTATTAACATGGATAGGCCGATTAATTAACATAACATGTTAAGTATTGGATCATAGCCAAGCTATTTGTCTTAGAGCTACACAAGCTATACTCATATGTATATGCTCACACATACACACGGCATTATATACACACATCCACATGCCTAAATACTTAACTTCTAAGCTATCTAACCTTGCCATTCTCCTTATGATCATTTGGCATCCCATAGATACTATCTAAGAGAAGACTTCTTACTTGATTTAGAAAATAACAAAACCTCCCACTCCTACTACTAGCTTTGGCCGAAAACACAATCTCCAAAGCACAATGTGTGTGTCCAAACCTTACACTAAAGAGGAAATGTCAACTCTCATAACATGCCCTCTTATCCTTCCCCTTTTGGTCGACTAAAGCATGACAAGGAACAACATCACTATCATCAAAGTTTGCACCTTTTCTCCTTGTACTGACCTCGGCCGAAGGACTATAGGTATGACACCAAGGCTACAATCTCACTAGGACCTCACCACCCTTATACCAAGTGAGGAAACAAACAACTAACTATCACCTCTCTTGCAAACAGCTACCCTTCCTCTTTGAGGACACACAATCGGCCGAAAAACTCATCAATGACAAACATTCTTGTGTCAACATCACTCTATCTTTCCTCATCTACACCTCTATATTTTGGCTACTCTCACTAACCAACAAGAAGCATAGGTGGACTAAGGTTTTACACCAAAATGGATAACAAAACAACTCTCTTAACCACCTCTTACACTAGTTATCTATCCCCGTGTGGCATACCAATTAGAATCGGCCAAGAGGTATGGGACATCACCATCACCTTGCAAGCCCACTACCCTAGGAAAGAAGCTTTTAAACCACCTACTTGGACAAGTCATTGGCCGAAAACAAGGAAGGAAGTATGGAGGTTGTAGCATGGTCAACACTTACACGAAAATGTATAAGATCCAAAGTAAAGCACCACCCTCCATACAAGTCAACTTCCTCTTTTGTTTTGCTCATTCCCAAGGGGCGGCCAAGCATGCCAACTAATGGCATGTGTCTTACACAATGTCTTACACCAAAATGTGCTTAAAGAGCCTAAACACTCCACCACCCTATGAAGAAACTAGTACCATTCCTTTGTTGGTCACCTAGCCATCGACCACTATATAAGAAGCCTTAGCGGATCCTTTCAATTCACACCAACACATCTTCCATCTACATATTACAATCGGCCGATCCCTTAGCCAATCCACTCCTTTGATCTGAAGCACAAGACTAGGACTTGAAGGAAGGTCTCAACCATTGGTGATCATCCACATCTAGGTAAGTTATCATGTCCCAAGCTTAGTACAATCCATTCCTTTCATTCGATTTGATAATACACCCGGCCCCAAGTCCCTTAATAAATGCATTCTACACGGTTTTCCTATAATGTGCTGATCACAACCTTCAACTAAGTCACTACTTCTCAAAACCAACACTCTAATATGCAAAGTTTTAGAAACAAGTTCAAATGTAAGCTACACCTCTTTATAATACTAATCGGCTAGGATAAAACATCCCTAAACTTAAACAAAGCTTTAACATCAAGCATGACTTGATTAACAACACTAAGAACCGGTTTTCGTTTAACAAAGCTTATGGTTTAGAACACGTGGGAACTAAAGTTTTTATAAAGGAAACTATAATCGGATTTCGACTAAACATACACTTTTGAACATTGAAAGGCTTCAGCCATGTTTATCAAGCTAAGATTAGTTGATTTCGATCCATCAAGTGGGTAACTTTTGAAGCTATGGTACAAGATAGCTTCGGCTACCATGAGATAACACATGTTAGATCAAAACAAACACATGTTAACAAATCCTAGTGTGTTATGATGGTTAAAACGTGTATTTAAGCACTTATTATCTCACAAGTTGATCACACATGATCCATTGGGAACCACTTGGACCCGTGACAATACAAAAAGAACCCATTTTGGTTATAATCGGTGCCAATCTAGTAAATTCGGGCTTATCCAACACGAAACCCTAAGAATCATCATATACACAAAGTCCCGGCCCACACACTTGGGTCTACAAATGTCGGGTGAACAATTTGTATGATAAACAACTTCTGGGTGACTTATCATGTCCATAATGATCTTAGGGTATCATTTGTCAGGACGATGACCATCTACTAGCCCACTAGACCACATACAACTCAAACAGGTGAGTTTTCTATGGCCCCATTTTACTATTTTACATTTTGGGGGAAATACATGCATCAATACTTGTGTCAATTTCAAGTGTGTGTACATTCTATCATGACTAACATTTGGAACATGAGACATTTTGGTTCATGAGCTCACTAGTCCTCGTACAACGTTTACTGTAACCATTAGCTAGACATTTAGCCATGGAACACTTTAATAGATCTATTGGGTTGACACCCCCACTCTTGGTTAGTCGCTCTAACCGTCCACATGCAAAAGAGTGTTAGTATTCTATTATACATACATTGTCTTTGGTGTACAATGCGCGAGGCACAACAGTCAAGAGGTTTGGTTATGGGACTCATGGTTCTCACAGTGATCATTTGCTTAGCTAGCTTATGATTGGTCAAACATGAATGACACGTTCATTTTACAGTACATTCAAAACCCATAGACTCACCAACATTATTGTTGACAAAACTCGTTATGCATGTGTTTCAGGTAACTAATGGAGGGCCACTGAGGATTGAGGGAAGGGTTCGAGCATGCACCCCGTGGTATCACTTTGATGGTTGTTGTCGGTTACAAGATGCTATGTTTTTAGTTTTCATAAAACAATGTCTCTTATGATAACACTATGGTTTGGTTTTCAATAAATTCATGACAATACCATCACTTATGGTGGTACTATTTCAATAAACGAGTATTGCTTGAACCTTGTGCTTGAAAACCTTTCAGTCGTTGCATTCCCGTGTTTCTGCCTTGGCAGGGTGTGACAACTATAATGTGATCAAGATAGGCTTCCCTCAATTCCTTTTCCAATTCACCACTAATGGGTCTGTTTGACATGCACTTACTTAGTTCCTTAGCATAATCCTCAATTCTTCCGAGTTTGATAAGTTCTACTGATAAGATGCCCTGAGCAGCCTATCATCTTTCCCTATAAACTTCTCTCTATCAATTGCCTATGCCTGTTGAGCCTTCATTTGCAAATATTCTTCAACATTAGAAGGTTTGGTCAAGTTTGGGAGAGATGGGAAAGATAGTTGTGATGGGTATTCAGTATTATAAAATGACAGGATTTCCCCTTGAATAATGTCAAGTTCAAGAGGATACTGAACACCAGTGGAATCATGGTTAGTATGATAGGTGGTGGTATTTTGGATGGTTGTGGTGTTAATGTGAAGGATGATGTGTGAGGTGAGAATGACGATAAGGGAATGGCAGGAATGGGATCAGATGATGGTTTTGATGTGGAAGGAGGTGAAGGTATTGTTTCGGTCTCATCATCCTGTTCCATAAAAATGGATCTCCTCTTCCTTTTGTATAGGATAGTCAGAGATGGCAGTCCTGTGGACGTTAGTGGTGGTTGTGAAGTGGTTGGAAAGGTTATTATGGTGGGTGTAGCGGTGACCTTTGTTTGTGCTTGTGAAGTACCAACAGATGTTATGATTTTGGGTGGTGATTATAGTGATGATGATATAGGAGTTGTAGTGGTAGTGGTGGTGTTTGTTATGGTTCTGGGTGTTGTGGTGGTAGCAGTGGTTGCAACAGATGTTTGGTTGGTGGTGGTTTTTAGAGCAGATGGAGCCTACATCTTCTTTTTCCTTTTGTTCAACCACTCTTTATTCAACTAAGGGCTCTGCCTTGGATTTCCTGGACTCAAATCTTCTCTGCTTTGTGTCAACAACCTTTTCATCATTGACATTTGCAGACTCATCAATCTTCTTAGCTTTTTCTGCTTTTGATTGCTTGGCAGTGGTTTGAGCAGTAGACACTTGTGTATCAGCATGCTTTTCAGTAACATACTTTTCAGTTTGTGAAGGTAGAACTCCAAAAGGTTGTAGCTTTTTAAGTCTGTCTCTACCACTCTCCCCCTTTTTGGTATCGTCAACTGTGAATTCATCATCATCTTCATCTCTGAGAATTGTTGTAGGAGAAGAACCAATGGTTTTCAGCAGATGGTCTTGATTGCCTTGATATCTGCCTGAGTATCTTTGTACCTGGCATCCACCATATTTCTAATCTCACCCATGTAAGTTTCTTGAGTCATGTCTGCTAGTTTTCTATGAGCTATGATGATTGGGTTCACAAATTTCCATAGCTCAGCACCAACATCTTGGGTGAATGGTTGACTTTTGGTGAGTTCAACCAGAGTTTGCATCATGGTCTTAATTTCATTCTTGATTTCAGTGAATGATGACTCAATGTTGTTAATTCTCTCCGTCAATCCTTTGTATTTTAATTCATCACCTAAACTAATAGGATCACCTAAATTCCTACCTATGGTGGTAGTTGTATCTGGTTCAGTTCTAGGAGGTGAGTCCTTGTGAACAGAATTAGATGCCCCTTTTTTTCTTGGTACTGGGGACTTCCAACTGTATCAAAGTTTACTCTTGTAGCCTTCACAGTTGTTGCCTTCAAGGAAGTCTGAGCAATGTAACCACTATCCATCTATGAGACAATGGTCTCTACAGCTGTAGTGGTTGCTTCACTTGAAAAACCATCAAGAGTTACAGGTAACTCAAGGGGTATGTCCCCTCTGTTTGTGGGATAGCTGGCTGACTAGTCTTAGGCCCAGTCACTTGTTGGAGCATACTATCAGTGAAAAGTGTTTGAGATGAACTGGTTGTTGCCTGATTTTCGTTAATAACTTCAAACAGTGTTTGAAGGGTAGATGTAATGGGAGTTTTCGATGGTGAGGGATGTGGAGTGTAAAGAGAATTAGCCCAGGGAGATGGACTTGTAAACAGATGCTTAAATAAGTCAAAATTTTCATGATGTGGTACCCCTTGGCTTACAACATGGTCCTTTTTAGAGGACTCATAAGGAGTTTGTATGGGTTGAAATATTTCCAACTGCTGAGAGGAAGTATCAACAGTGGTTGTCTGTTGTGTTTGTGTTACAACAGTTGTATCCTCTGGTCTCTCATCCTCCAGAGTAACCTTTTTGGTTTTATTTTTGGTGGGTTTGGTGGATGGACGTTTTGTTTTAGAAGGTTCTGGTGTTGGTTCCACAACACCGGTTGTGGTTCCATGGTAACCAGGAGCAGTGGGCTTAGCAACAGAGGTTGAGACAACAGTTGTTGTCTTGACACTCTTTGCTTGTGTTTTGGAAACTTTTGCTTTTGACACCTTTTCTGGTAAAACCTTTTGTAAGTAAACACTTAGGATTCTAGGATAAAGTAAGAAAACATTGTTTGGCCCTGATTTTATGCCTTTCATATTTACTACCAAGTCCATGAACAATGCCTGGGATATGTTGTAATTAGTGTTTGTTAAAATAACATATCCCAGATATTGAACTTTCAAAGGAACCTCATTAAATGAGGTTGTGTTGGGAGAGAGACATATGAGCAGGGTATGCAAGAATTCATTGCTGGGGGAAATTTTGGTTTACAAATGGTTGCCCCAGTCAACTGATCATCATATTCCTTCTCTATTAACTCTGTGTGAAGTTCACCTTTCAAGAAAGTATTTTTACCTTCTAGGTCATTAAGTGAAAATGAAGTGGAAATGGATTGTGGAGAGATTTTGATGCTCGTGTCACCAATTTTAGAGTTGGTTGCAGTTGGCTTGTTGTCTGTAAGTATAACTTCAGCATTTAACCAAAACTCTTGCAAAGTGTCTACATATATTGGTGCATCAACAGTGATGATCGTAAGGTATTTTGAGTTCCTGAGAACATCGATGATGGAATGAAACGGTGCGTTCTCACAGTTTTTACCAAGTATAGTAGATAGTTGTGGGGGGTTTTCACCTGGAGATCCACGATCTAACGAAAAATTGTTGGTTGTTTGTAAACAAGAGATAAAACTGCTAAGTGGAATTTTTAATTTGAATAGACAGTATAAACTCTGTTTGGATGAAACAAGGGTTTTATAGGGTCGGCTGACACGTGGTGTCCGCCTATCAGCTTGTTGGGATGGTGAGTGATCATCTCTTCTTCTAGAACCGGAGACAAGTGGGGGTTGATAAAGTCTTCTGTCAGAGATGCTTTGGCTGGGGAGCTGCCACGTCGTCGTCCTTTCTGGCTGTCAGACCAGGCGTGGCCTTTGATTGGTTGCAGACTCTGACGGGCAATCTTTTGCGTTAGGAACAGTTGTCCAGGGCATATCCGCCCTAGGGTGTGTGTCTCGATGTTGCCCAGAAAGTTATCTTTTGGTTGTGTTGATGAAGCTTCGACGTTTCGTGTCAAGGAAGCTTCATTTGTGTCAGGCTTGGCGCTGACATAGAACGGGCAGGAGGAGTGGCGTCATTGTCGCAGATGCAGGTTACTCCGCTGATGTAAAACGGGCGGAAGGACCAGCGTCTGATGTGTTGCCAAATGCATCACATTTATATAGTAGTTTTATATAGTTTTTAATCATTTAACGTTCGTAAATATCGTGTCTTAGATACTTATTTGTGTCTTGGTGTTAAGCAGGTGTTCGTGAGCTAAAACGAGAGAAAAAGAGTCTAATTGGAGGTGAAACGAGTGCACGGATGAATAAGGAATAAAAAGAAAATAAAATATGTCAGATCACTTATTCATGCCCCATGAATAACCTCAGGAGTTATTCATGCCCCGCGAATAACTGAATTGGGTTGCAAAATGACTATACTGCCCTTAATGAATCCAGCTATTTACCCTTGTTACCCTCGCGAAGTTATGACTTATTCATGCCACGCGAATAAGTCAGGAAGTTATTCATGGGGTCGCGAATAACTCTTCAGCCCATAAAAAGCCCATTTTCGCAATAAAAACCTAATCAGCCGTTTGGGGATGCTATCATCGACTTCTAGAGCAGAAAAGGGGCGATTTTGAAGACTTTTTGCAGTTCCACTCATTCCGGTTGATGCCAGAGCAATCCAGAACAAGTTTTGAAGCCGAAATCATGAAGATGCAAAGGCTAATCATCTTGCAGTTTCTCCGGGTGAACGATTTGGTTATTCTATCAATTATTTTATGTTTGATACTCATTACTTGGATTAGATTTTGTGAACACCTTAACGGTTTTTGCGTCTAATTGTATGTTTGACTGATCTAGACAGTTTGGTTGATTAGTATTATTGCATTATGTTATCGTATCTTGGTTTTCTTGCACTAGGATTAATTTAACTTTGCAATTAATGTTATGATAGCTGAATTGGGTCGAACAATTTAAACAAAGTCATGTCTATGTGATTTCCGAGATAGGGTATTAACATAATTCAGTTGATAATTACCGAATCAGAAACCCGGAGTGACCGTTTTTCCATATTATTGTCTTTTCTAAAAAAATCAATCATCAATCCGTTTTGCAGCACTGCAGCACTTTTACATTAAACTTCATAAAATTACTTTAGTTAATCTTAATTTAATTAGAAATTAGTAACTTAGCACTTTCCACAAACTCCCTGAGGTTCGAAAACCCTACTTCCTATACTGCAGTCAGTTGTAGCTAAGGAGTAGTTTTTATTAAGTTTTTTATTAGCACTTCGACACGCGATCTGTAACACCCCAACCGATGGCGGAAACATCGGGGTGCCATGTATTGATGATTGTTTTCAGTAGCACATGGTATAATATAAATTTTAAATAATTTATTCAAACATAATATCCAAAATGTGAAATAATGTCTAAGAATTCAAATACATGATATCAAATAACAACTTCAATAACTTCAAATAAAACTTCAAGTAAAATCCTCATGCTAACTCAAGCCTCAGCTTCATTGTTACCTGAAACATGTTAATTTTGAAAATATTTTGGGTCAACATAAGTTGGTGAGAATTACATAGGTTTTTGATAATAAAATGAATAAAATGTTGTGCAATTCATGTGTCATGTCAATCTAGCCCATATGTGAGAACATACTAGAAATAAATCGAGTGCATAATCAACCCTGTTGACTGTTATAAAATGATACATACCATACACTTATGGTCCAATTGAATATGTTATGCGATAACAAACACCCACGTAACCTTTGTAGGAGGCACGTATCCGGGTGGGATTGTCAGTCCAATAGATCTATCAATGTATACCGTCGGCTTGTACGGAGTTAATGATTATGCTAGAATGGTGCTTACTCTAATCATGCTCAAGACATAATGCAACATAGAAAACACATAGACACATTGATGATTGAATTGCAATGATAATGTTATAACATGTTTCACCCCAAAAATGGTGATAATAAAAGGGGCTATGTAAAACTCACCTTAGCAAATGTTAAACTTGTTGAAAAGATGAAATAATAGTGTTGCCCAAAATGATTCCAAATATCACCCTATAGTAAGGTAATATATAATAAGTCTAAGTCTAATTAACTTATAAGTGTATCCTAGGGTTTCGATTTGGGGATATCCAATTGTTGAATTTAAATTAAAATGTTAATTAATAAAGGAAAATTTGATAATTAATAAAAGAAAGTCTTTTTATAAAATTTGAATTTTGGATGGACACATTAAAGTTTTTGAAGTATAAAAATAATTTTTATAAAATTATTTTATTTAAAAATAGATTTTTAAATCTATTTATTATAAATAGCCAATATTTAACTTTAATATTCAAAAATACTAAAATTAAAGAATTTCTATTTTAAAAATCATATCTCTGTTCTAAATAATTAAAAATAATTTGTATAAAATTTTGGTGCAAAAATGATGAAAATTGGATTTATTATGATTTAATTATGATTAAATCTAACAAAAATTGATTAAAAATATAAAATAAATGATTTTACTGAATTAAAAATTATTTCAGTAAAGTTTAACTTTATAAAAAGTCAGGATAATTTTTGGAGAATTTAATAAAATTGTTTTGATATATAAATGGATTTTTATAAATATAATGGTATAAAAATGATTTAATTATTATAAATACTAAATAAATGAATTTTTTGAAAAATAAAAATTGTGAATAACACTTTTATCTCAGATTAAACAAATATAATTTTTTTGGAATTTATAAAATAGTTTTAATATTTTAAAATGAATTTATAAGATTAAAAGGTTTAATATATATATATATATATATATATATATATATATATTAGTTTTGTTTTTAAAAAAATAAAAGAAGCAAAAAGGGGCAGTAGCCGGGACTCGAACCCAGGTACCTTCTGTATCAAGCCCAGGTCACAACCACTTGGCCTAGGCCAGTGGTTGTGATATCCTCTGATTAACAATTAATAAATACGATGTGCCCAATTCAATTTATCCCCAATTATATACGACGAACCCTAGAAATTGCAATTGGACAAATCACACATCAATAGCCTGATTAACCATAGGGCTATTGATGTGTGATGGCCGATGAACATAACCCATAGAAATAATCAAACTCACAGTGTAGTTTCGAGTATAATTGTCGGGTCAAAGCCAAAGTCAAACAACGAGCAAGATGATTAAAATCAGAGTGTTTCAGAGATAATTGGAGGTTGAGAGAGAGTTATGAGCGAGTTGTGAATGATCGTAGGTGGTCTATTTATACAGAGGATCAAAGGGTTTGGTTAATTGGAAAGTTGACCACGTTTTAATATCATACGCGTAGGGTTTCAAATTAGGTCAATGATTCGTTGTAATTGACGTGTAATTGAGTCACACTGGGCCGATAATCAACTAAGGTTGCCATATAAGGATCAATTACGAGTTAATTCCTTGGATTGATTAACAAGCTAACCCACAGTTGACTTTCTTTGTCAACTGTGAAGGTTTTAAAACGCGCTTATAATTAATAAGGATCCAGGTTTATTCCAAGTTGAAGGCCAGCCCAGCTGGTTAAGTGTGTGGTGTTGGTTGGGCCGGTCTTGGCGCGGGTTCGATTCCCGGCCAAGACATAATTTTTTTTTGATATTATTCCAATGTTATAATATATACAATATGTATATATATATAGTATTAGGGTTCCACAAACGCGACAAAAATAATAAATGCGAATATAAGATGAAACTTGACGTTTTTATTAAATACGAACGTGTAACGTACAAGTTTAAATGCGTAATGTTACAGTCTCCCCTACTTTTAGGAACTTCGTCCCGAAGTTGGAGTTGGAGAGTCTGGTGGAAAAAGATGTGGATACTTCGATTTCATCTGGTCTTTACGTTCCCAAGTGAACTCTGGGCCTCGTTTAGATTCCCAACGAACCTTAACGATCGGAATACGACTGCGCTTGAGTTTCTTGACTCCAGTATCAACAATCTCGACGGGTTTCTCGATAATGTGCATGCTTTCATCGATTTGCACATCCTCAAGAGGAACATGAAGGTTCTCATCTGCTAAGCATTTCTTGAGATTCGAAACATGGAAGGTCGGATGAACATTGCTTAGCTCAGGTGGAAGATCAAGTTTGTAAGCCACTTTTCCAACTCTGTCAAGAATTTTGAAGGGGCCTACGTATCGAGGAGCTAGCTTTCCCTTTCTACCGAAACGAATTACTCCTTTCCAAGGGGATACCTTAAGTAGTACAAGGTCCCCAACTTGAAATTCCAAGGGTTTACGACGTTTATCAGCATAACTCTTTTGGCGACTTCTAGCCTTGAGAAGATTATCCTGAATGAGCTGAATTTTGTCTGTGGTTTCCTGGATTAGTTCGGGTCCAGTAATACGAGCTTCACCAACCTCAGTCCAACAGACAGGTGAACGACATTTCCGACCATAGAGGGCCTCAAAAGGAGCCATGTTAATGCTGGCGTGATAACTGTTGTTGTATGAAAACTCAACCAAAGGAAGATGAGAATCCCATGCGCCACCAAAATCGATGACACATGCCCTGAGCATGTCCTCAAGTGTCTGGATGGTTCGTTCAGTCTGACCATCCGTTTGAGGGTGATAAGCAGTGCTCAGGTTCAACTTGGTACCCAAAGCATCTTGTAGAGATTCCCAAAAGTGAGAGGTGAAACGACCATCGCGATCAGAAATAATGTCCAAAGGTATACCGTGACGACATACGATTTCACTTACGTACATCTTTGCCAACCTTTCCACAGAATACTTCTCACGAATAGGTAGGAAGTGAGCTGACTTGGTCAAACGATCGACGATTACCCAAATACTGTCAAAACCTTTGGGTGTACGAGGGAGTTTGGTGATGAAATCCATAGCTATGCTCTCCCATTTCCAGACAGGAATCTCTGGTTGTTCAAGCATACCAGATGGTCGTTGATGTTCAGCCTTGACCTTGGAACAAGTGAGGCATTTTGCAACGAAAAGAGCAATGTCTTTCTTCATACCAGGCCACCAATAAGAATAACGAAGATCTTGGTACATCTTGTCAGCTCCAGGATGAATAGAATAACGGGACTTATGAGCCTCGTTCATGAGAAAAGTACGAAGATCATCGCGGTCGGGAATCCACAGTCGATTAAGGAAATAAAGAAGACCATCGGGTTTGGTTTCAAGTTGAGTCTCAGCACCACAAGACATTTCATCGTACATGTTACCTTGGGTGACTGATGTGTGTTGAGCCTGGAGAATGCGATCTTGAAGATCAGTACGAACTCTCGCACATTGTAGTTTGACACGCTCTTTACGACTAAGTGCGTCGGCCACAACATTCGCCTTGCCAGGATGGTAGCGAATTTCGCAATCATAGTCGTTAAGTAATTCAACCCAACGTCGTTGCCTCATGTTAAGATTCTTTTGATCGAAGACATGTTGGAGACTTTTGTGGTCCGTGAACACCACACATTTGGTCCCATAAAGATAATGTCTCCAAATCTTGAGTGCAAAGACAACAGCGCCCAATTCAAGATCATGGGTGGTATAATTCTTCTTGTGAGTCTTGAGTTGTCGAGACGTATAAGCAATAACCTTTCCTCGTTGCATGAGAACACAACCAAGACCCTGGTTCGATGCATCACAGTAGACCACGAAATCATCATTACCATCAGGTAGGGACAAGATAGGAGCTTCACAGAGTTTCAGCTTAAGAGTTTCAAATGCTTCCTCTTGCTTAGGTCCCCACTCATAGGGTTTACCCTTGTGAGTTAAGGTAGTGAGAGGAACAGCGATCTTGGAGAAATTGGCGATGAATCGACGATAATAACCAGCCAACCCAAGAAAAGAACGGACTTCCGTTGGAGTGGTAGGAACACTCCAATTCTTCACAGCTTCGATCTTTGCAGGATCAACATGAATTCCGTTCATATCAATGACATGTCCCAAAAATTGAACTTCCTTAAGCCAAAATTCGCATTTTGAGAACTTGGCATACAGTTGTTCTTTCTTTAGGAGAGTCAAGATAGAGTGAAGATGTTGCTCGTGATCGGATTTTGATTTAGAGTAAATCAAAATATCATCGATGAAAACGATCACGAATTTGTCGAGATAGGGTCTACAAACCCGATTCATCAAATCCATAAATACCGCGGGAGCATTGGTCAACCCAAAAGGCATAACCATGAATTCATAGTGACCGTAGCGAGTGCGAAAAGCTGTCTTGGGAATATCTTCTTCGTGGACTCTAAGCTGATGATAACCAGAACGGAGATCAATCTTCGAGAAATGGGTTGCTCCTTGAAGTTGATCGAAGAGATCGTCAATCCTAGGAAGTGGATAACGATTCTTGATGGTGAGTTTGTTGAGTTCACGGTAGTCAATACACATCCGAAGAGAACCATCCTTCTTTTTAACGAATAAGACAGGGGCTCCCCATGGAGAAGAACTAGGGCGAATGAACCCTTTATCAGAAAGTTCCTGTAATTGACTGGCAAGTTCTTGCATCTCAGAGGGTGCAAGACGATAAGGAGCTTTAGCGACAGGATTAGCACCAGGAACAAGATCAATACGAAATTCCACTTGTCGAGCAGGAGGCAAACCAGGTAAATCCTCTGGAAAGACTTCAGGATAGTCCTGAATAATAGGAATGTCTTGGATACTTTTGCCTTTGTCCTTCTTCTCTATCACGTTAGCTAAGAAGGCTGTATACCCCTTTCGTAAGTACTTTTGGGCAGTAGTACAAGACATAAGCTTAAGCTCACCACAGGGTTTCTCACCATAGATCTTCAAAATCTCACCAGATTCGAGAGGAATGCGTATGACTTTCTCGAAGCACAGAATTTCGGCACGATGAGTTGACAACCAGTCCATGCCTACTATAACATCAAAACTACCAAGATGCATGGGGATGAGATCGATAGGGAAGGTATGATCGTCGAGGTTCAACAAGCAGTTACGAATAATAGAGTCGATCGAAATGGACTTCCCGTTAGCTACCTCTACCACGAAAGGTTCTTCTAGATTAGTGTGGGGTAAGTTAAGTAATGGTTCAAACTTCAGTGACACGAATGACTTATCAGCTCCTGAATCAAATAATATGGATGCATAGTGGTTATTAATGAGAAACGTACCATTCACCACTTCGTTGTTGTCACGAGCCTGGTTAGCGTTGAGATTGTAGGCGCGACCTCGAGCACCTTGGTTCTGGTTGCGGTTCTGGTTTTGGTTTTGGTTCTGATTTTGGTTTTGGTTACGGTTACGATTAGGGCAGTTGTTGATGTAGTGATTAGGGTTACCACACTCGTAGCATTGACCACGAGTAGGCCTGTTGTTTTGTTGGTTGGGAGCTGGGTTATTGTTGTCTTGGGTAGTAGGAGATCGACAGACGTTCACCAGGTGACCATATCGTTGACACTTAGTACAAAATCGACATGGCACCTGTGTGGGATGGTGGTACTTGCAAGTGTTGCACAAAGGGTGAGGTCCGGTGTATGGTTTCTTGGCTGGGTTTTGGGCAGCAGGTGGAGTAGCAGCAACCATATAGTTTCTAGCCTTGCGCTTTTTGTTGCTTGAGGTCTCAGGCTTGACTTCAATCGCAGGCTGTGGAGTGTCTTTGGCAACAGTCTTCTTAGTGCCCTTGCGAACGAGAGTACCGTTCTTCACGTGATTATCAGTAAGAGTGGCCGCTAGACGTTTGGCCTCTTCCAGAGTTGCAGGATTTCTACCCCAAACGGTGTCCTGGATTTGCATGGGCAGACCACCGATGTACTTCTCGATGGCTACCGGCAGAGGAGTAACTTTGTGGGGCAACAATAAGCTAAGCACATGAAAGCGGGTGTTGTAGGCAAGGTTTTCCCCACTATCTTGAGCTAAGGTGTGGAACTCATCCTCAAGCTTTTTAACTTCATTGCGAGGACAAAACTCTTCCTTCATGATCTCTTTGACTTGATCCCATGTCATAGCAAGAGCAACCTCGGCCCCACGAGTACGCTTTTCTTCATTCCACCATGTGAGTGCTCGTTTATGGAGAACACTCATGGCGTAACGAACCTTGAAGTTGTTGGGGCATTCACTGTTGATGAAGGTATTCTCAATACCCTCAAACCATTGGAGAAGTCCAGTAGCTCCTTCTTCACCGCTGAACTTTGGAGGGTTACAAGAGTTGAAATGCTTAAGGGTGCAGGCTTGGGGTCCATTTCCATTGCCATTGCCGTTCCCGTTCCCGTTGTTGTGACCATTCCCGTTGCCGTTCAATTGGATGACTTGAGCGAGTAAATTGGGAACCAGAGTTGCGATTTGCTGCGCCATTTGTTGAGAAATGATCGCAGCCAGTTGAGCATCGACCCCATTGTTGTTGTGGTTAGGAACTTGGTCATGGTTGTGGTTATGGTTATCACCACCTTCTTCGTGGTTCTCACCATTGTTGTTGCGAGTGCTGCGACGAGGAGGCATGATCTGTAATAGACACAATGAAACGAATGAGAGTTTATATAAGGAATGTAATCATTTATTCATTAATTAAAACGAATAAACGAAAACGTTGACTTATCAAAGATTCTAAATTCTAATAACATATGAAGACATGCTTTAGCCTATAAGTGAACACTCATCCCGAGAATTCCCAGGTAGGCATCCGGGTCCCTCGTCTGATTGGGATATATGCGCAATACCAGCCTAGACAGAAGACTCAAAATACAGGCGTTCACCCTTCCAGATTGCACGTGATCGTTATTAAAATTTAGAACTTCGACGAGATCTCAAGGGGGTTCAGGTTAAACCTGAGGATTTTGTCCTATAAATCTAATGGTGGATCAGGATTGCAGCAGACAAATGAGAGTAGTCACATGTAGGTTTAGGGTTATAAGGCATAGGATAAGGATAGGATTAGGGAAGCAGTTAGGGTTACAAGTAGGAGAAGCAAGTAGTGTTTAAGTCCCTAAGGTTATAGTCTAGATTATTTCTAATAACCTAATTCCCTATAACCAAGGCTCTGATACCAATCTGTAACACCCCAACCGATGGCGGAAACATCGGGGTGCCACGTATTGATGATTGTTTTCAGTAGCACATGGTATAATATAAATTTTAAATAATTTATTCAAACATAATATCCAAAATGTGAAATAATGTCTAAGAATTCAAATACATGATATCAAATAACAACTTCAATAACTTCAAATATCAACTTCAAGTAAAATCCTCATGCTAACTCAAGCCTCAGCTTCATTGTTACCTGAAACATGTTAATTTTGAAAGTATTTTGGGTCAACATAAGTTGGTGAGAATTACATAGGTTTTTGATAATAAAATGAATAAAATGTTGTGCAATTCATGTGTCATGTCAATCTAGCCCATATGTGAGAACATACTAGAAATAAATCGAGTGCATAATCAACCCTGTTGACTGTTATAAAATGATACATACCATACACTTATGGTCCAATTGAATATGTTATGCGATAACAAACACCCACGTAACCTTTGTAGGAGGCACGTATCCGGGTGGGATTGTCAGTCCAATAGATCTATCAATGTATACCGTCGGCTTGTACGGAGTTAATGATTATGCTAGAATGGTGCTTACTCTAATCATGCTCAAGACATAATGCAACATAGAAAACACATAGACACATTGATGATTGAATTGCAATGATAATGTTATAACATGTTTCACCCCAAAAATGGTGATAATAAAAGGGGCTATGTAAAACTCACCTTAGCAAATGTTAAACTTGTTGAAAAGATGAAATAATAGTGTTGCCCAAAATGATTCCAAATATCACCCTATAGTAAGGTAATATATAATAAGTCTAAGTCTAATTAACTTATAAGTGTATCCTAGGGTTTCGATTTGGGGATATCCAATTGTTGAATTTAAATTAAAATGTTAATTAATAAAGGAAAATTTGATAATTAATAAAAGAAAGTCTTTTTATAAAATTTGAATTTTGGATGGACACATTAAAGTGTTTGAAGTATAAAAATAATTTTTATAAAATTATTTTATTTAAAAATAGATTTTTAAATCTATTTGTTATAAATAGCCAATATTTAACTTTAATATTCAAAAATACTAAAATTAAAGAATTTCTATTTTAAAAATCATATCTCTGTTCTAAATAATTAAAAATAATTTGTATAAAATTTTGGTGCAAAAATGATGAAAATTGGATTTATTATGATTTAATTATGATTAAATCTAACAAAAATTGATTAAAAATATAAAATAAATGATTTTACTGAATTAAAAATTATTTCAGTAAAGTTTAACTTTATAAAAAGTCAGGATAATTTTTGGAGAATTTAATAAAATTGTTTTGATATATAAATGGATTTTTATAAATATAATGGTATAAAAATGATTTAATTATTATAAATACTAAATAAATGAATTTTTTGAAAAATAAAAATTGTGAATAACACTTTTATCTCAGATTAAACAAATATAATTTTTTTTGGAATTTATAAAATAGTTTTAATATTTTAAAATGAATTTATAAGATTAAAAGGTTTAATATATATATATATATATATATATATATATATTAGTTTTGTTTTTAAAAAAATAAAAGAAGCAAAAAGGGGCAGTAGCCGGGACTCGAACCCGGGTACCTTCTGTATCAAGCCCAGGTCACAACCACTTGGCCTAGGCCAGTGGTTGTGATATCCTCTGATTAACAATTAATAAATACGATGTGCCCAATTCAATTTATCCCCAATTATATACGACGAACCCTAGAAATTGCAATTGGACAAATCACACATCAATAGCCTGATTAACCATAGGGCTATTGATGTGTGATGGCCGATGAACATAACCCATAGAAATAATCAAACTCACAGTGTAGTTTCGAGTATAATTGTCGGGTCAAAGCCAAAGTCAAACAACGAGCAAGATGATTAAAATCAGAGTGTTTCAGAGATAATTGGAGGTTGAGAGAGAGTTGTGAGCGAGTTGTGAATGATCGTAGGTGGTCTATTTATACAGAGGATCAAAGGGTTTGGTTAATTGGAAAGTTGACCACGTTTTAATATCATACGCGTAGGGTTTCAAATTAGGTCAATGATTCGTTGTAATTGACGTGTAATTGAGTCACACTGGGCCGATAATCAACTAAGGTTGCCATATAAGGATCAATTACGAGTTAATTCCTTGGATTGATTAACAAGCTAACCCACAGTTGACTTTCTTTGTCAACTGTGAAGGTTTTAAAACGCGCTTATAATTAATAAGGATCCAGGTTTATTCCAAGTTGAAGGCCAGCCCAGCTAGTTAAGTGTGTGGTGTTGGTTGGGCCGGTCTTGGCGCGGGTTCGATTCCCGGCCAAGACATAATTTTTTTTTGATATTATTCCAATGTTATAATATATACAATATATATATATATAGTATTAGGGTTCCACAAACGCGACAAAAATAATAAATGCGAATATAAGATGAAACTTGACGTTTTTATTAAATACGAACGTGTAACGTACAAGTTTAAATGCGTAATGTTACACGATCAGCGTCACTGTGTCTGACGTGGTCTTCGTCCGTCGAGGTAGACTGAGCGGGAGAACTAGCGTCATGTTTTATGGACGCAACCTGTTGTTGATGTTAATCAATCATTCTTCTTTCTTCTTATGCCTCGACTTCATGCAGTAGGAAAGAATGAGTTGCTTTTATTGATATGGTATCGTTGTTCTTGGCACCATATCCCTTCAGATCTATAAGTCATTATATTAAAGGCCAGCCCAGCTGGTTAAGTGTGTGGTGTTGGTTGGGCCGGTCTTGGCGCGGGTTCGATTCCCGGCCAAGACATAATTTTTTTTTGATATTATTCCAATGTTATAATATATACAATATATATATATATATAGTATTAGGGTTCCACAAATGCGACAAAAATAATAAATGCGAATATAAGATGAAACTTGACGTTTTTATTAAATACGAACGTGTAACGTACAAGTTTAAATGCGTAATGTTACACGATCAGCGTCACTGTGTCTGACGTGGTCTTCGTCCGTCGAGGTAGACTGAGCGGGAGAACTAGCGTCTTGTTTTATGGACGCAACCTGTTGTTGATGTTAATCAATCATTCTTCTTTCTTCTTATGCCTCGACTTCATGCAGTAGGAAAGAATGAGTTGCTTTTATTGATATGGTATCGTTGTTCTTGGCACCATATCCCTTCAGATCTATAAGTCATTATATTAAAAATCAATGTTTATACATATGCTTATACCTTTTGTAAAACTCATATTTACATATGTTTCTAGATAAAGTTGAATCCATGACAAAACTCTATGAAATAACATGTCACATATTCATAATATGTTTTATAAATATTCATGTTTCGTGTGAAATTGAATAGTTTCCAGGTTGGATATTGTCACGTGTAGTCTTGCTTCGATTGGACATAATAATTGGACATTTTGTTGCTCTCTGTTGAGCGTGTCATTGGCTTGATTGTTCATTGCAAATTGTTTCGGAATAATCGGGTGTTGCATGCGTAAATGGACATTGTTGGAAAATGTAACGAATTCCTGAAATTGTTTGGGCTTTGCTAGACTCGGGATGACATAGTTAAGGTATTAATGTCTATTGCACGGATAAAATGACAAAGTTTCAAAAGGGCGTGTACGGATCTTGAGCTCGGAGATCGGCGGGTGTCATATTTCCTCTCAAAACAAGTCATGCAACAGAGACACATGTCACAACCTACCAAGGAGGAAACACGGTATGTGATTCGAATGGTTTTCAAAGCATATGATTAAGCAAACATGTACATGACATTAAATTCCAAACGGTTTACAAAGTGTTTCTCAAAATCGACGTTCAATGTTTTCAAAAAAGTTTTACTATAAAGGAGCCATTGCTATGGTCATTCGAGTCAGATGTCCTAGTATGCATGCACAACATGAAGAAGCATTGTAACCTTGGACTTGACACCTGAGAAAACATGCTTAAAACGGTCAACATAAAGTTGGTGATTTCATGGTTATGAAAACGTTGTAGTTTATTTTCCAATACATTTTAAATAAACCATTGCCCCTAAAACATTTAGGAAAACCTTGCAATTTGAATACATAAACAACGCAAACTATTCCCAAAATATTCAAAAGGGTCATTTCTCCAAAAATGTTTAAGTATGACGCTTCCTGCATAATGTTTAGTTACGACATTTCTCACAAATGTTAAGTATATGCATTTATCTAAAGTGTTTATGTAACCATCCCCTTGGAGTGACTCTCACTCCAAACCCTTCTGTGTAATGTTTACATAGGGTGTTTCCATATTATTTTTAGAAACCCTACATTAGAATGCTTACCGTGCGTATCGTTCCCATAAATGTATATGTGAGGTGTTCCCGCAATGGTTAGAAAACTCATTCTTTGGAACTAATATCAGATAAATGTACGAATATATCAGTTGAATTGTAATTAATGAAATGCATGGTGATCAAATCATTGCCTTATAAGGACAATGACGTATATGCCCACATAAGCCCATAACCAAACCGTGACAAGTATCCTTTGCCCCATACATCTTACACTCCTCACGAATGTAAGACAACAAAATTGACACAAATGCACCCTTTGTCCATACAAGGTTGGAGTGACTAACCGAGGGTGGGGATCGTCAATCCCAATAGATCTATTCGAATGTTCCGCGATCAAGTATTCTAATGGTTATGGTATAAAGCAACACGAGGTCTTTCCTTGAGCTCAAATGCAAAATGTCTTATGCGCACATAGTCGATACGGGCGCTTTCATTACCAATATCATTCAATTTAAATAAACCAAAACGTAAGTATTTTGCTTACCTCGCAAAATCGTTTATGCTTTAATAAAACTCAATTGTTTTAGCATAAAATGACAAAGATGTGTTCCACCCCGCAAACATTTACAAAAAAACAGTAAAAAGTTGGGTTCATGAACTCACCTCGACATTCATGCAAGTGCTAACAATAACAAGCCTAAAAAACAAACTCAACCTATACATTTCCAAAATCACATAAGACACTAAGGCCGGGATAATGTGCCTATTCGACATCCATGCAAGTTCTAGCAATAATAAGCGTAAGAGTTGCCTTCATTTCTCTATCAAATCGCTGACGTCCACAACAGCAAACTTGCGCTTCTTGATCTTGAGGCCCGCAAGATTTACTTTCTTTGCGTGCGAACCTTGGTGGGTGACGCCACAGAGATAGGATTCGCCTTATTACAAATGTGGCTTTGGAATACTCACAGATGACTGGTTAGTCACCTTCTCTTTGCATTTCCCTGAACCGACCTGGTTCTTAGATGATCCCTCATTTTTTACAGTGGCAACATCAGGAAACAGAAATTCATCAAAGTTTAACCAAGTACATCTAGCTCATCATCCGCCATGGTACGGTCATGCTGTCTCAAATGCTCTTTTACCTATGGGTCTAGCACATCGAAATAGGTGCACTCCGCTAAATACAAAGAAAATTTGGAATCAAAATACACAAAAGTTAACCACAAATATATAATAAAAAACAAAATTCATACCTCCAGTACCATGAACATAGTTCGGGTACACATATAAATGGCACCAGCGACGAATGATCAAACATCAACCATGGCGCGTTCAGGAATGATGGCACAAATAGTTGGACAATTGCTTAACGCGACAAACATAACGTTCCTCTCGTACATTGATCTCTCTGGATAGTCGTCAGGAATCCTTTTGCCAGCCGCGAGGGTAGAATCACCATGTTCATAGGAACAACGGAG
Organism: Ambrosia trifida; assembly: GCA_028751855.1. NCBI lineage: Eukaryota > Viridiplantae > Streptophyta > Magnoliopsida > Asterales > Asteraceae > Ambrosia > Ambrosia trifida. The sequence continues at coordinate 81,838,199 of CM054129.1, forward strand.
CTATCAATAAAGGAAATTTTTCTTAGCCACAATTTCTTTTAAACTTGTATGAAGTTCTCTATACAGGAGATAGTGGTCGAACGCAGAAGTATTCCCGCTTAAACACCAAGACGTAGAGCACCCGAAAAATATTCAACAGGGGGGGGGGGATTCCCAAACCGACGACACAAAAATCAAAATGTCCCAGTTTGATCGACCTAAGTGGATGGAGCTGAGAAATGTGAACCTTGTAATACGACAACACTTCTCCCACGAAATTAATAATCGGCGGACATGACAAAAGTTGAAGAAGTCCTGTTATAGGGCAATCTTGCCCTTCTTCATGGGGAACACCACATCATTCAGACCAGGCAACTGTGAATTCCACTCTAGTAATATGTCGTATTACTTCAAAAAGGAATCAAACGTCGTTACCGACAAATTGTAATGCACAGCGGCAACACTCGTGACTGTGCACATAGAACTGGTCTTAGGGGCCAATTTATCTCAAAAGAACACAAAGGATGAAAGGTGCTTTTGAAGGATTCAACAATTTGGGAAATGGTATCAGATAAATGCTACAAGTTTTACCTTTATAACCAACAAGATCCCAAAACAGTGACGTTTGAATTTCGAAAAGGACCACTAAAACTACCAACTAATTAATCAATCAGGTCATCTAAACGAATGATATGACAATAGTCTATTAGCATTCCTACTGTCATACTACTAGCCTGGGGGACATGACAAGGTGTGGTCTGGTCTAGCCAAACCGGCCTACACCTAAAACGTATTTTAACTTGGCCCAAGTAAGCCGACATATTCTTGATAGTAAAACAAACTTGTCAATAAGTAGATAGCTCTATCATTTAATAACAGAATCAACACCTTTTACGAAAGATTCTCATTGGTTGGAATATCTCCTCTATTTCGGTGACATATCACAACCAAAATACAAATCTTAAAGGACAAACCCTACCTAACCGATCACTATAAATAGATGAGAAGGTACCATCTATTGATTCATTCATAACTCTCTCTCTCTCTCTCTCTCTCTCTCTCTCTCTCTCTCTCTCTCTCTCACACACACACACACACACTTATGATTCCCCGTTTAAATAATTATTCTCAAGTCAGAGGGTGGTCACAGGGAAAACCCCAATTTTATGACGAGTCTTAACGGTGTCCTGTTTTGCAGATTAAGCAGGTCTTGGTTTGAAGGCTATCAGAGTAACAAAGGTACAAATTCGCCAAGAAGACCATACCCCCAAGTACATGTTTCTTCATAAATGTTCCAAAATTACAAACATAAGCAAATTAGTTTGATTGTTAGTACAACATACACACACTGAGGAATCTAGGAATTATTTCAAAGGGGGATCTGCCCCTACATACACATGCATATGTAATGAACACACGCTAAAATATATTAGAAATACAAGAACTAGCTTTCCAAGTACTTACAGAACCATTCTTCTTGTTTGCAGTAAAGATACATAACTTTGTACACCTTCATCAACAGTTTGGGAAACCTAAGCCGAAAGTAGTCATCTAACCCTTCCGGCACAGATCCCAACAATTCCTGTGTACCAAGCCGTTAAAAATGGGACAGTCAGATAGTTCGATGATGTTGGCCCAAGCCATTAAAAATGGGATACAATTATAAAAACGATATTGTTAGACACTGATTTAGTAAGTTTAAAGCATTTGAGAAGACTATAGGAGAGTTTTGAACCTGAATTTCCTTAGGAAGATCTCGGTAATGATTGAAGTTATTTCGAATAACACGGAGTAAGCATCGAACATGGTTGTACTTGTACCGCCTATATTTTGATTCTCTCGTGTAAGAGATAAATGCAGGTTCCATTTTATCATCCCAATTTCTACCAAAATCGACTCGACATTTCCATTCCAAGTCTCGAACAATTGAAACCTTCTTATGTTCCGAATTTACCCTATCACTCGTATCCCTAAGAAACGCCATTCGCGTCTCAGAATTCCAAAATAGAGGATGGTGTAGCACCTCTGATGCTTTTGGCCTGATGTAAGTATTAAAAAATTAGTAAATATATATAGTGTTTAGATTCATTTTTGAAAACAGGGATTTCGTTGTCCAACTTAGTATGCTTTTAGTACTATAATTCCATCCAATGTTATGCTATTAGTGAGTCTTGGGATAGAGAGGTTGCTTCTAATTAGGGGTGTAAACGAGCCAAGACAAGACTGGGCTCATCTCTTGAGTTGTTTTTCAAGATCAGGCTCAAACTCGTTTATTAAACAGGCCTAGTAAAATCTTGGGCTCGAGCTCATATAAGAATATTGGCTCGATTCGAGTTTTTAGCGAGCCAATCCCAAGTAGCTCACGCGCGACTTGGCTCATTTGCACCCCTACTTTCAAGGAGACCCCAGCTCCTTTACGTTAATAAACAAACACTTGAATTTTAGCATAGTAATGGTGTACCTGAGTTCAGGACTAGGGTCTAACATTCTGGAGAAGAGATTCACAGCTTCAGGAATGTGTTTCAGCAAGACGAGATTCACTTTGTTGTTGTTGGTCACATTGATGTCGCGTTCAAGAGGGTCGCCAAACGGATGTTTGCCACGACTCAAGCAGAAGAAGAGGACACAGCCACAACTAAACAAATCCATGGCCCGTGTTTGGCGTCCAAGACGAAGTTGTTCAGGCGCTTTCCATCCTGAACTTCCTGAACCTAATGTAACAATCCATAACAAAAGTGTAAACCATTAAGTATGATAGTAAGCCGCAATTGATGTGGTTTATGTTGTTACATACCAGTAGCAAGCGGTCCCAATGATGATACATCAGCAAGAAGGCGCCTGCTAATGCCCATATCTGAAAGTTTGCAGCATAGGCCCTTTCCTTTAACTACCAACACATTGTGAGGCTTCAAATCTCGGTGAATAATCCCCAAGTCATGCAAATGCACAAGGCCACCAACTATGTCCCTGATACATAGAATGAAAAAACAAAAAAACATCCATACATGTGAGCGAAAAGCCTTTGCGATGGTGAAACATGTGCCAAATGACTATAATTTGACATAGTGCGCATGAACTCACTATAGAACAATGAAAACTCGTAACGTATTGTGCATTAATTGTAAGTTACATATATAAGAGTACAATTGGGATAAACACAGGAAACCTAATTAAATAGCATCTCTTGATTATGGTGACGATGTAATAATAAACCCTAACAATATATTCTTTATAATACTGACCTCATTATTTTTAACAAGTCAGAGGAAGGGTAGCCATTTGGCCTCCAAGGACGAAAACACTCTGAGTACATCTTGTACTGAATTAGATCATAAAGGGTGCAAGCACAACGCTCCAATGAAAGATAAACAAAGTCACGATCATATTCGCAGCCATACAAACGAACAATATTTGGATGCTGGTCAGAATATATAAGGTTCTGAACTTCTTTAGAGGCCACATCATGGTGCGCCTTGACAAGGCGTTTCACAGCTACCTTACGGCCTTCATATATTCCTTCAAAGACAACTGTGCCATTACTCCCCTTTGCAATTTCTTTACTTGACACAACTAGTTTACCTACGGACCTCTCTCCGACGTCTAATTTTGGACGCCTTATCCTACTAAATATTGCAGGCAAAGTATGGTATAAAATAAATCCTTGGGCTATAACTATGTGTATGGCAAATAACGCTTGAAGGTTCATTTGTTGTGAATTGAACTCAATTTGCTAGCATATCATAGTAATTCAGCAAAATGGACAACTCGAACTACGATCTTCGAAAACTTGCAAGCTGGTTATAAGAGATCTGGCAGGGGGTGTGTAAAAAACCTCAAAACAAGTTTCCAAATAGTTTAATAAAGTGTAAAGAACTCACACAAGAACCCTTTGTAGATATTAAGATCTACAATCTAACAACAAACCACACACAATATATAAAGATGCTGAACGATCAGAAAAACATAATATGTAGAAAGAAAGGGAGTTTTGAAACTGTGTTTCTCAAGCTTTTGACAAGAAATCCAAAAATGGAGGAAGTATATAAAGTAGAAAATATAACAATCTCAAATTAGCAATTAGACTGAAGACAAAAGATAGATCCAAACAACAGCATGAAGCTAAAGAAAATGACAATGGAATTATGTGACTGAATCTTCTAGCAAACAAATTTTGATTGAACCCAGTTTGCAAAAGCTGATTCGATCACATAAACAAAAGAAACTAAAATTGGGAAAGGTGATATTAGGACAAATTCATGGACCTACAGAGGGAGTGACACTTCACTTATAATTTTTCAATTTCATTGATTTTCATAAAAGCATTAAATTATTCCATCTCTATCTCTATAATTACACTAAAAATCACTACATTTATCTATCATTTTCTATTTAATAATACTTATTCAATACTTTTATGATTACCTTTTATCTCTCATCTACTCACAACAACTTTTATAAATATTAAAAAATTATGGAGAATGAATAGCGTCTCCTCCAAATTTACTGTTGAATAGTGCCTTCTCCTCTACTCGCAACCACTTATACAGACTCTATATAATATAGAGATCACATTCACACCTCTGATGCACAGAAACGTGGATGTGGTGCCGTACGACGTCCCCGAAGCTTCCTGGGTACAGAAACGTGTACGGGGACGGGCCGAATCGTTTCCAACCCGCTTCCTTGACCGATTCGAGAAGTCAACGCCGTATCCGCTGCAGTTTCGTAATTTGGGTACCGTTTCTATCACGTTTCCAGAAGTCCAAGAGTGGTTGTTGTAAATTTCCTTTATTTATCATGCAAGTTTCCAAGGTAACAAATAACAAAAAAGACAATTAATGCTCTGATCTCAAACAAACGATTCATGTTCTTCTCTTCAAACCCTTTGGCCCTTCCACTCTAAAGTCTAAACCCAAGATTAAACAATAATAATTAATAAAATCACAGCCATATTCTATCCTATATTCTATCACGATTATTATTATTATGGCTAGTTCTCAAGAAACACAAGGTCAAGGTTCTTCATCAACACCAGCGGCATCAACTAATGAACCGCCATTGTGGGAGTTTGTAAAGAGACTCGAAAAGGTTGGTACAAGAGGTACTTGGAAGTTCACGTGTAGTTTTTGTAAAGAGACTCGACAAGGCTCATATTCAAGGGTTAAAGCACATCTACTTGGGATCAAAGGCAATGATTTCTGGTTCTGAATGAGTGAATTCTGATTATGTGATCCTGTTTTTGTTATTCTGATTCTGGTTCACGTGTAATTCTGATGTCTGGTTCACGTGTAATTATGATTCTAGATCAAAGGTAATGATGTTCAGCATGTTTAATTATTCCGTTTTGTGTAATTCTGATTCTGTTTTGTAATGATGTTCAGCATGTCCAGTGTGTAATTCTGATTCTGTTTTGTTATTCTGGTTCTGAACTGAACTTCTGAATTGTTTAGGTTTCTGATGTTTAGGTTTTTGAATTGTCTTTATGAAAAACTTAATAGTTATATTTATTTCTTGGTAATATCTTTAGGTGCTGGGACTAGAGATTGTAAGAAAGTAACAGTGAGTGACAAAACTAATATGATAAAGCTAGAAGATGCTTATGAAGAGAAGAAAGTCGCATCAAAGGCAAAAGAAGTTAGGTTGCCTTATGAAGCTAATCTCGGTTTAAAGAAAAGAAAAACTATTTCAAATCCTATTGAAAGAGCATTTGGTGTGGAAATAAGGGACCAATTAGATCAAGAAATAGCAAGGATGTTCTATACCGGCGGTTTACCTTTCAATCTTGCAAGGAATCCACATTTTCAAAGGGCCTTTCAGTTTGCAGATATCAATAAAATTGATGGCTATTTACCTCCTAGCTATAATAAGCTTAGAACCACCTTGTTACAAAAAGAAAAAGAGAATGTGCACAACTTATTGGAACTAATCAAGTTATCATGGAAAGAAAAAAGGTGTATCTATTGTTAGTGATGGTTAGTCTGATCCTACTCAAAAGCCACTAATTAATTTCATGGCTACATCAGGTAATGGTCCCTTGTTTATAAAAGCGGTGAATTGTTTTGGAGAGGTCAAAGATAAGTTTTTTATTTCAAATTTGATGAAAGAAGTTATAAATGAGATTGGACATGAAAATGTTGTGCAAGTCAAAACTGACAATGCATCAGTTTGTAAGGCGGCTGGAGAGCTTATCATGAGTGAGTTTCCTCAGATCTTCTGGACACCGTGTGTTGTTCATACACTAAACCTTGCGTTAAAGAATGTTTGTTCACCAAGAAATGCGAACAACAATTAAATGACATATGAGGAGTGCCACTGGATAAACGATATTCACTTAGATGCTCTTGCGATACAAAATTTCAATATGAACCATGCCATGAGACTCTCTATTTTCAGCAAGTTTACTCCGCTTAGACTACTTTCGATTACTGATATTCGCTTTGCCTCCATTATTGTGATGCTCAAACAATTAAAACTTATCAAAAGGCCTCTTCAAGAAATGGTCATAAGCGAAGAGTGGGCTGCTTATAGAGAAGATGACATGGTGAAAGCAAGCATTGTTAAGGAGAAGATTTTGGATGATGAGTGATCGGATAAGGTGTCATATATTCTTAGTTTTACAGGACCTATATATGATATGATAAGATTTTGTGACACAGAAAAACCATGTTTGCACTTGGTTTATGAAATGTGGGATTCAATGATCGAGAAAGTGAAGGCTGAGATTTACAAGAAAGAAAGACGTCCATTATCTGCTCGTTGTATCTTTTATGATGTTATCCATAAAATTTTAGTGGGTCGATGGGCGAAGAACAACACTCCTCTTCATTGTTTAGACTCCTTAAATCCAAGGTATGTGATTTAATACTATATGTTTGATTTCTATTATGTATTTATATTTTTACTTTTGAATGTTGTATATATTATAATGATTCTTGGTTGCTTGGGGATTCTGCAAGAGTTGCTCCACATAGGGATGGAGAAGTTTCAGATGAAAGGCAGAAATGTTTTAAAAGATTGTTTCCAAATAAAGATGAGCATAGTAGAGTCTTGGAAGAGTATGCTTTGTTTTCGATGAAGGGTGGTCCTTTTCAAGATTTAATTTACAAAGATGGATGAGATGGAACCCAAGAGTTGGTGGGCTAATTTTGGTGTTGGAACTCCTCTTCTCCAGACTTTGGCTTTTAAATTACTAGGACAACCTAGTTCCTCTTCATGTGCTGAGCGTAATTGGAGCACCTACGCATTTATTCAATCTCTTAGGAGGAACAGATTGACTACTAGTCGGGCTCAAGATTTGGTGTACGTACACAATAATCTCCGAATCTTATCTAGGGCTTCCAATGATGATGACTTGAAGATGTGGGATATTGGTGGAGATACTTTTGACTCGATGGAAGATGTAGGCTTTTTGCAGTTTGCGGATCTTTCACTAGATGACCCGGATCTTGAAAACAATTTGATTGATAATATTTGATTGCCTTTGCTTTAGAAGATGTATGAATTTTGAAAGATTTATGATTATCTTTGGAAGATATATGAATTTTGAAGTTTACATCAACATATTAATATATTTTGGGGTTTGTGGTACATTATCTATAATATATATTTATTTTTTTATGTATTTATTTCCGTACCCATGTCGTACCCGTTTCTTGATTTTTTGAGTTTTGTCGTTTCCCGTTTTCATACCCGTACCCGTTTCTCGTTCCCGTACTAGTGCCCGTGCAACATAGACTCACACCATTTTTGGAGAAGCTGATGTGAATGCTCTAAATGATGCCTTATCACATCATTTCACTTAAACAATTTTTTTTGGAGGCAGTACTTCACTAAAATATTATTTTTTTAGTTTTATTTTTTTAATAAAGAGTTTAATTAAGAATAACATTATATTAACTAAAATAAAAATATATTAAGTTAAAATAAAAAATATAAAAAAACATCAATTAAAAAAAATATACAAATAAAAATAATCTACTCATCGCGTTCATCTATAAAGAATGTATCATCACCATAAAGGCATTGACCATCATCTTAAAGATATTGATTGCATAATCTTAGCTTAGTCAATTATAATTGTAATTATGTAATTAAGTGTATCACTTAGTATTAGCCTTTTCCTTATTGTAAATCTTCTATATAAGAGTCTTGTAATTCTCCATTGATCAACACAATTCCAATACAAAAACCACTTTGCTTATATGGTATCAAGAGCCTAAAAGCTCCCTTGAGTCATCTTCGATCCCAACCTACTCGAAAGACACCTTCTGTCCGCATTCTGCCTTTTTTTCTTTTGATTCACCATGGCCAAACAAATCACCCAAATTAACGCCACCACAACCCGAAACCAAGGGCCACCTCGAACTACCACTACCAACACTCGCCCGACTCGCAACAATAATACCTATTGCTACTATTGTAACATTCCCGGACATGACATTAAAGATTGTCGCAAAATTAGTCGCTTCCTAAGAGAACACAATGTCCCGCCTCAAAATACCAACACCCCGGTGGTTAACTACACCACCCCTCACCCAACGGCTACAACCTCATCTTGGATGTGGGACACCGGTGCGTCCAACAACACCACGAACAACAACCAACAATCTTGCATCATCCAACCCCTACTCCATAACCCACATCACCCGAAGCCTAAACCCCTATCCCTCCACAAACCCACGGCCCACCTCCTCTACCTCTTGCACACAGCCCACTCTCCCACACAATAGGTCCAAACAGCTCAACCTCCCATGCAACAGGCCCTACACCCTAGCCTACCGAGACACCCTCACTAACCGGCCCACCGACTCCACCCGATATCACCACCCATACCACAACCGATTCCCACTCTACCGACCCCACCTCACCAATGTCTTCATCCAACACATCCGATGATCCCACGAACTCACCTCCACATAACCCTCAACCACCTCGTCGACAACCAAAACCTAACTCAAAGTATTACAACCCCAACTTTGTCAACTCTACCACCATTCACCCTCTACCCGTTTCTGTTGAACCATCCACTTATACTCAAGCCTTGAAAGATCCAGATTGGCGCCATGCCATGGATCTTGAGTATAATGCTCTCCTTCATAACAACACTTGGAAACTTGTCCCTCACACAACCCAAACTCCCATTGGTTGCAAATGGATATTCCGAATCAAACGCAAACCCGACGGCTCGATTGAGAAGTACAAAGCCCGTCTAGTTGCCAAAGGGTTTCACCAACAATATAGAAAATACTATCATGAAACATTTAGTCCCGTTACTAAACCCGTTACCATTTGCACCGTTCTCTCTATTGCTCTTTCAAAAGGATGGTCTTTACGTCAACTAGACATTAATAATGCGTTTCTTCATGGGACTCTTCACGAAGATGTCTTTATGGTGCAACCTCCCGGGTTCACCAATATGGAATTCTCACGTTACATTTGCAAACTAAAAAAATCCCTCTATGGACTTAAGCAAGCACCGCGTGCTTGGTACATCGAACTAACTAACTTTATCACTCGTTTTGGCTTTAAAAATGCATTTATGACCCCTCTCTCTTTGTATACAATCTCAACAACATCATTTGCTACCTCCTTGTGTACGTTGACGACATTTTCCTCACCGGCAATCACAATCCATTTATGGATTCCTTTGTTCAAGCCCTAAGCAACCAATTCTCTATCAAAGACTTAGGCCATCTCCATCATTTTCTAGGAATCGTAGTCATTCCTACGCCTCATGGTCTATTTATTTCCTAACATCGCCACATTTAAGATATTCTTACCACCTTTAAAATGGATGGTGCAAAAGAGGTACTCACTCCTTTAAGCACTTCCGATTCTCTTTCTTCCTTTGACTCCGCTCCCCCAGTTGATCCCACTCCCTACCGCCAACTTGTAGGCACTTTGCAGTATCTTGCCTTCACACGTCCCGACATCTCCTTTGTCATCAATAAATTATCTCAATTCATGCATTCACCTAAACAATCACACTGGCATGCTCTCAAATGGGTACTCCGCTATTTGAAAGGAACGGTCCATCGTGGGTTGTTCTTGAAACGCAATACTAACCTAAACTTGCAGGCTTTTTCGAACTCGGACTGGGGCGGTATTAATGATGGGGGACGGTCCACTACAGCATATCTCATATATCTTGGGTCCAATATCATCTCTTGGAAATCTGCTAGACAAAAAACTGTCTCTAGATCATCTACCGAAGTTGAGTACAAAGCACTCGTTAATGTTGCGGCTGAACTCTAATGGGTTAAAAATTTACTTGTTGAACTCGGGCTCCCAACTAAGAGCACCCCGTCACTTTACTGTGACAACACCGGAGCTACTTACGTATGTGCAAATCATGTTTACCATTCCTGCATGAAACACATCGCTCTGGACTATCACTTTGTGCAGGAAGAAGTCAATTATAGGCAACTCAAAGTTCTTCATGTTAGCTCCAAGGACCAACCCGCGGATGTGCTCACCAAACCGCTTGCACGTGCACCCTTCCTATATTTTCGGTCCAATATTGGAGTCTCCAACGGATCCTCCATCTTGCGGGGGCGTATAACGAATGTATCATCACCATAAAGGCATTGACCATCATCTTAAAGATATTGACCAAGACTTTGCATAATCTTAGCTTAGTCAATTATAATTGTAATTATGTAATTAAGTGTATCCCTTAGTATTAGCCTTTTCCTAATTGTAAATCCTCTATATAAGAGTCTTGTAATTCTCCATTGATCAACACAATTCCAATATAAAAACCACTTTGTTTATATCATCGTCGTCTTCCTCTTAGACCCAATAACGACCCCAATCGTATTCCCCCACAATTTCTTCTTTTCGTTTCAAAACCAATTCCAATGTTTTACCTTTGATGTGGTCGTGTGGTTTTGAATACATATTCAAGTCGTGGTCATACTGTCTTTGCATCAACAATTCGCGGTGTTCCTCTAAAACGCTAAAGTTTTCTCCTTGGCGAGCTTGTAGGTTGACCAACTTGTTGAATTTAGCTTCTTTCATCGCTTTATATGATCCAATTCGTCAACCAAGGATGTTTTGCTTGATGACTCAGCGGCGGCGGCGGCGACTTTCTTATTTTTGCATTTTGGTCTCGTTAGTCGTTAGGTGGCTATCTTCATTGAGATCCAACAGGTGGCTAGTGTGGGTGGAGTCGTCCGGTGTAGTAGATGTAGACGCATGATAGTTTCGCCTTCCAATGACTTCCATCTCTTTTCGGGATGAGTATCGGATGGTTCTTCACCCATCGACGCTTGCTTCATGATTAAAACCAGAAGGATGAGTTTCTCTGTAATCCTTTAGCGCCCGTTGCATCACATTAAGATCACTACATTCACTGCCTCGTAGGCACTCCTATATTCAAGTAATTAAAAAGTAATTTTAGTAAAATTTTGTCACACCACGCCAATGGCTAAAACATGTGGTGCAACGCTCGAAAGCATATCAAAGTCAAGATTAACACAAACCATATTTAATTAGAAAAGACCATTTCATTAAAATGTCGAAAATGAGTACTGAAGGGATATGGTATCAAAACATTACAAATACCATACCATCGCCCAACTAGAACCGGCATCGCCTGGCGTCCATCCGCCCGTTTTACGTCAGCGGATCGTCTAGCATCCATCCGCCCGTTTTACGTCAGCGGAACGTCTGGCGTCCACCCGCCCGTTCTACGTCGGCGATACATCTGGCGTCCAACGGACGCCAGAAGCGGCACTACCCGCCCGTTCTACGTCGGCGATACACCCTGGCGCCCAATCGACGCCAGGCGCAACATCGTCCGCGCATTTTACGTCGGCGGCCCCAACATGCTTCGAAGCTTCCTCAGCAAGCCAAAGGAAGCTTCGCCAACACAGCTGGAAGATACCCTTTGGGGCAGCTTTGGGACTCACCCCTGCCCCAAACAAAATATCTCTGACACAGCAGGCTGCCCGTCAGATTTCCTCCCCAATCAGAGAATGCTCTCAGTCTGACATATAGAAAGGACGACGACGTAGCAGCCTCCCAGCCAAGATATCTTCCTGACAAGCAGACTTTCTCAACCTGTCTCGAGGTCCAAGAAAGGTATGATTACCTGTAACACCCCAACCGATGGCGGAAACATCGAGGTGTCACGTAAGAATGATTGTTCAGTAGCACATGGTATTCAAGTTTTAATTGCAATTTATTTAAAGTAAAATATCCAAAATTTGAAATACATATCAAAGTCTTGAATGAAATCTAGTACATCAATTAACCAAACAAAGCATAAACTTCAAATATCTCCTCAAGCTAGCTCTAGACTTCAAGCATCAGTATTTCCTGTTGAGTTTGGAAAAAAAATGGGGGGGGGGGGGTCAACTAGAAGTTGGTGAGAATACATAAGCCAAGTCAAGCAATTAAGTTTTAAAAGAATAGAAGTTTAGAAATTCATATGTCTAATGTATGTTTAAGTCTACATGAATAAACATGAAGTATAGTATGCACATAATCAAACCTCCGACAAAGTTTAGGTCCATCCCGCATCCACGGTTCACCTTAATATAACGTTGGAACGATAACAATCACCCGCGCTCCCCATAAAAGATGGTCAACGAATCTAGGTGGGATTATCAATCCAATAGATCTATCACTGTATATCGCCGGCTTGGCCACAACTAATGATTATGTAAGTTGAAGTTTAAGTCTAATAGTCTTTGTCTAAGTCATGAGGCATTAAAGTTTAAAACTAGACATGTATGTAGAATTGCTTAAGTATAAAGTTTCAAGTATAAAGAATTGCATAAACAAGGTTACGTAAACTCACCTTAGCAAAGTGTTAAGTCTCGTGAAATAGAATAAGTGTAGTCCAACGTTGCCAAGTATTACCCTATGTTTAAGGTAATAAATAAGTCTAAGTCTTTCTAGTCTACAAGTATTTTCTAGGGTTCCTAATTTGGGGATAAGTATTTGTTTAATTATTAATTAAGTAAATTGTAAATAAATAAAAGATATTCGGAAAATAAATAAATAAAAGTCTTATTGTAGGTTTTTGAATAAGGATAGTCATATTGTAAGGTTTTAAGTATGAAAATAATTTTTATAAAATTATTTTCTCAAAAATTGAATATTTAGTCTATTTATTTATATTTGTCGAAATATAATTTTAATATCTAAAAATATTAAAATTAAATAATTTTCAAATTAAAATTTGTATTTCTGTTTCAAATGGATAGAAATAATTTATGTAAAATTTTGGTATAAAAATATTGAAAAATGAATTTGTTATGATTTATTTATGATTAAAAATAACAAAAATTAATTAAAAATATAAAATAAACGGTTTTTCTGAATTAAAATTTATTTTTGAAATGATTATTTATCTACAAGTTTAAAATAATTTTTATGGATATTTATAAGAACATTTAGATATTTTTATAGAATTTTAAAATTAATATTGAATAAACTTGTAATATTTATAATAAATATTAAATAAATGATTTTTGAGAATCTAAAAATTTGATTATAAAGTTTAACAATTAAATAACATAAAATAATTTTTTATAGAGTTTATAAAACATATTTGGTATTTTAAAACTATTTTGAAAGATAAATGGAAAAAATATAAATGTAAAGATTTAAAAAAAAAACGTTGGAGTTTCCAAGGATCGAACCCGGGCCTCTGGCCGGTTCGTGTTTTAATCACAAGCCAAGCCCCCAATTAGGCTAGACCCTGAGAACGTTTGTATTTGATTTTTATTAATTATAAGAGCCTTTTGAAACTAACCATTATTATGAAAAATTAAAAATGGTGACGACTGGAATCGAACCCAAGTCATGACCGGCCCAAGCTTTAAACACAGAGGGTATCACCAACTGATCTATAGGTCAGTTGGTGATATGTTTTGATTTGTTTAAAAATAAAAGCCTTATCTTCTAGGTATCATTTTCCCTAAATTAAGCTTAAGAACCCTAATTTTCTAATCGCACAAATTGACAGACTATAGCCCCTGAATTCATGGGGCTATTGTTCGGACCATTATAGGGAATAAACGTATGCAATGAATTTTGACTTACAGATATGGATTGAAGATGAATTGCGTAGTCAACCAGAAAGTCAACTGCGTGTGATTCTTGATTAAAGACGAGTTGTTTACAGGAATTGTGAGTGGGGGTTTGATTTTCGGTACATAGGGATGGTCTGAGAGGGTTCAATTTATAGTGAACACACGAATTAGTAGATTTAGTATGTTTGACTCGTGTTTAATGTAAAACGCGTGATTAGACTCTAATTTGAAATGTTTTGATTGTGTTATTGCGTGATAATGACGCGTATTGTCTGTCATACCATAATAACGAAGCAATTACGAGTTCTTACCATAGTTTGATCCATTCAATTTGGTCAACCAAGATCCTTGTGGGGTTCGACCTTGTTGCAGCGACGAAAGGGAAGAAAATATTGAGGTTTTAGTGGGCTTTTGTATTATTGAGTTGGGATTCAGACATATAAGAGCCGTGGCTCAATTGGTTTAGTGTTGTGTGTTAAACTTTGAACCGGTTTGGGACGCGGGTTTGAATCCCGGCCCAAACATTTATATTTTTTGGTAATTATTCTTCTATTATTATATTGTTATAAGTATATAGTATGATTATATAAATCCGAATGTGTCACAAAATATTTTTAGAACGTGCGGTAATGATAAAATGCAACGTTTTATTAATTGAAATCTTAAACGTACATAGAATAATACGAAATGTTACAGTCTCCCCTACTTTTAGGAACTTCGTCCCGAAGTTGGAGTTGGAGAGTCTGCTGGGAAAAGGTGTGGGTATTTAGACTTCATCTGGTCTTTGCGTTCCCAAGTGAACTCTGGACCTCGTTTAGATTCCCAACGAACCTTAACAATCGGGATGCGACTGTGCTTGAGTTTCTTGATTCCAGTGTCCACGATCTCAACAGGTTTCTCGACAATGTGCATAGTTTCATCAATTTGCACATCTTCAAGAGGGACATGGAGGTTCTCATCTGCTACGCATTTCTTAAGGTTTGAGACATGAAAAGTTGGATGAACATTGCTTAGCTCAGTTGGTAGATCAAGTTTGTAAGCCACTTTTCCAATCTTGTCGAGCACTTTGAATGGACCCACGTAACGAGGAGCTAGTTTTCCCTTTCTTCCGAAATGAATCACTCCCTTCTAAGGAGATACCTTAAGAAGTACAAAGTCCCCGACTTGGAATTCCAAGGGCTTTCGACGTTTATCAGCATAACTCTTCTGTCGACTTCTAGCCTTGAGAAGATTATCCTGGATCAGTTGAATCTTATCTGTGGTTTCCTAGATTAGTTCAGGTCCAGTGATCTGGGCTTCACCAGCCTTAGTCCAACAGAAAGGTGAACGACACTTACGACCATAAAGTGCCTCGAAAGGAGCCATGTTAATGTTGGCATGATAACTGTTGTTGTATGAAAACTCAACCAAGGGGAGATGAGAATCCCATGCGCCACCAAAATCAATGACACATGCCCTAAGCATATCCTCAAGTGTCTGGATGGTTCGTTCGGTCTGACCATCTGTTTGAGGGTGATAAGCAGTGCTCAGGTTTAACTTGGTACCCAAAGCGTTTTGTAAAGAATCCCAAAAGTGAGAGGTGAAACGGCCATCACGATCAGAGATGATGTCCAAAGGTATTCCATGTCGACATACGATTTCACTCACGTACATCCTTGCCAACCTTTCCACAGAATATTTCTCACGAATTGGTAAGAAATGAGCTGACTTGGTTAAACGATCCATGATTACCCAAATGCTGTCATAACCTTTGGGTGTACGAGGGAGTTTAGTGATGAAGTCCATTGCAATGCTCTCCCATTTCTATACGGGAATTTTTGGTTGTTCAAGCATACCAGAAGGTCGTTGATGTTCAGCCTTGACCTTTGAACAAGTAAGACATTTTGCAACGAAAAGAGCGATATCTTTCTTCATACCAGGCCACCAATACGAATAACGGAGATCTTGGTACATTTTGTCAGCACCAGGATGGATAGAATAACGAGTCTTATGAGCCTCGTTCATAAGGAAGGTACGAAGATCATCACGGTCAGGAATCCAAAGTCGATTAAGAAAATAGAGTAGACCATCTGGTTTGGTTTCAAGTTGGGTCTCAGCACCACAAGACATTTCATCGTACATGTTACCTTGGATGACTGAGGTATGTTGAACCTGAAGGATACGATCCTGAAGATTAGTACGAACTCTTGCACAATGAAGTTTGATGCGTTCTTTGCGACTGAGTGCGTCTGCCACAACATCCACTTTGCGAGGATGGTAGCGAATCTCGCAATCATAGTCGTTAAGTAACTCAATCCAACGTCGTTGCCTCATGTTGAGATCTTTCTGGTTGAAGATATGTTGGAGACTTTTGTGATCTGTGAAAACCACACATTTGGTGCCATAAAGATAGTGTCTCCAAATCTTGAGAGCAAAGACGACTGCACCCAATTCTAGATCATGGGTGGTGTAATTCTTTTCGTGGATCTTGAGCTGTCTGGACGCATAAGCAATAACCTTGCCTCGTTGCATGAGAACACAACCAAGACCTTGGTTCGATGCATCACAGTAGACCACGAAATCATCATTACCATCAGGTAGAGACAGAATAGGTGCTTCACAAAGTTTCTGTTTAAGAGTCTCGAATGCTTCCTCTTGTGTGAGCGCTGGATTTTAGCTAAAACAGGATTATACGATCATACAAGTCACAAAACCAGGTGCGGAAACCCTAGTTCTGAACAAATTGATAAAACACAAATCACGACACAATCAAGATCATTTTCAATATCATTTCATAGATTAACTTCATTCAAATAATCGTTTACAATCAGTTTATGTTAATCTAGAACACACACACTATTTCTCAAAAACACCTCTGAACCTGATCTGAACCTGGACACAAAATGACAACTCTCTTACATTATCAAAATCACAAAAACTATATATAGGCACTGCACATTCGCCCATTTCTTCTGGTCGAATGTGAGCTTTTTCCACCTTCGCCCACTTCCAGTGGTCGAATGTGTCTTCATGATCAAGTCCATTCTTCCTTCGTCCCTTTATCATCTACCTTCGCCCATTCTTTTCTACATTCGCCCATACTTCTCTACCTTCGGCCATCACTAACATGTGTTAATTATGTATATCCAATCCTTAGTCGCAAAACGCATCAACAAACTCCCCCTCGACTATTGATTGGATAGTTTTCTCTGTTGATCCATCGTCTTGTTCATCAACTTGATTCTGAGCTGTTTCTTCTGCTCAGAAGTCATTGGCGGCTCAAATGTTTTCTTCACAGGCTTAGACACATTGGCTATCATCACAGTCTTGCCAAGTTTACCCTCCAAGTTGCTTCCTGCATTGATATCATACGCAAAACAAACTCCAACCACTTGCGTATACTTTCTCGCTTGAGCAAAATCATTAGGTTCATAGTAGATCGGATTGTAGAACAACATGATGATGTCTTCAAATGTGCAATTAATCAACCACATAGGATCAAATACATGAACATGCTTGTATTTATCCTTTCCATCTCTCAACACAATCACCGCTTCTACCTTTCTCCAATCATAATACCAAAAGATGAAATCAGCACTAAAATGCTGTGGCATTGGCATCAACGGTATCTTCCTCATCACATTAGGTGCTTTATAAATCAAAGTAACACGCTTCATATTGGTTTATGGATCAATATCCCTATGCACTTTTCTACGGGGATATTGAGGCTTGAACCTGTTCCATCTCGTACGACTTTCCCAAACCAATTTATCAGCACACCAACCGACATGTGATCCATTTACTTCGGCACCTGACATTGGGAATCTGCATAAGTCTCTAACCGCCCAGTACGGTAGAGTAAGCAAGTCACAGAATCTGTTGAAGTACAGAATTCCGGTTTCCCATTTTGCAGCAATACACTTCAGCCTGCCTAAGTAAGTCCACCCGAGAGCTCTGCCTTTGAACTTGGCATTATGAAATCGATAAAAGTTACCTTGAGCTTCAGGCTTTGGTCGGTTTTCATCCATTTCCTTCAATTTCTTCATATAATTCTTCAACTCATCAGACTGGTTAGAAGAATCTTTCTTTTCAGTACCAAATACCTTTTCAACAAACTCTTCACTCCTTTTCTTTGCTTTCTGTTTCGCTGACTTATTTGGTATCTCAGTGAAGTCAGGAAATACTTCATTTTCATCATCTTGTCTGAAATATTGGGGAAACTCTTCATGAGTTATATCTTCTACCTCCACTTCATTGTTCTCTGGAGTCTGCACATCATCTGAATGACTTCCCATATCCTTTTCAGGAATATCAGGAATCGATTCATCCATCATAAACTCCTCAAACGTTTTCCCTACCCTCTGTGCAAGACCATCTAGTATCTCTTTTGCCACAGATGCAGGTAATTCCCCTTCTTCAAGATCTGGATCTTCATATTCCAACTCATATCTTAAGTCATCAGTCTGGAATATTTCAGCGAAGCATCCTGTGAACTCAATGGTCCACTCTCTCTTTTCCAACATATTCTTATACAGCTGTTTAGCATCATCAGACAAAGATCTCACCTTCTCGTTCCAGAAAATACTTTCATCCGAATCAACATTCTCACCTTTCTTTTTGGAACTTGATTCTCCAGTATCTTTCTTCTTTGGTGTTCTCTTCTCATAACTAAATCTAGAAGTATCATCTCCTCCATCATGATCACTTCCACTGCTAAACTCATCACCTTGCTTTTTCCCAGCACCTTCAGCACCATCATCATCATCATTATTGTCATCATCATCATCATTATCATCATCGCTTTTCTCCGATTCATCATTATCCTCATCATCATCTTCTTCTTTCTCAGATTCAGAATATTCATAATCGACTTTTTGTTCATCTTCTTCTTCATCTTCTTCACCCTCTTTCAACTGGGGTGCCCTGCTATAAAGCTCTTCAATCAAATTACTAAGGCGTTTGTTTTCCTTCTTTAGTTCTTTGTTATCTGCCTTAATCAATTTGATCTTGCTATTGTTTCTTTCACATTTTCTTTCAAGCTTCTCATTCTTTGCTTCAATCATTTTAATCTTATCATTTATATCATCCTGATTAGATTTTGAAGCAACCACTATCTGAAGCATCTTCTCCTCATTTTGCTTAAACTTAGCAATCTCAGCCTGTTGAGCAACCAACATCTTCATCATGTCTTCCATCTTCTTATTCACTTGCTTCATGACATCGTCATCCACAGTCACTTTCTTCGACTTAGATCTAGATGGCTCAACTTCAATAACTTTCTCCTTCTGAGGCTTTCTAAACATATCGAGCACTTTATCCAAATCGACATTGAATTGATCAATTGGTAAAGTCTCTGCCTCTTTCGTTTTCTTCTGCTTCTTGGCAACAGGTGAAGATAGCTTAGATGGTGTACCAGCATCAGGTAATCTCTTTCCCTTCAATAACTGAGCTAACTCTTTCTCCCTCAGTTCTTTTACGCTTGACTTCTTGGCCATAGTCTTTTGCTTCTTTGTCTTTCTAGGCAAATTCACCACTACAGTATCTCCAACACTCAGTTCTGCTAGGTCAACACCTAGGCCCTCATCTTCAACCGATTTCTTTCTTCTCTCAGCTTCTTCTATCGACTGATTCAAGGATTCAGACTCACCAACCATAGTGGCCTTACGTTTGGTGGTCCTCACATTCTCATCATCAGAATCCCACTGCTCATCAACCTCAGTCTCTTCTGAATCTACCGACTCTTCATCCACCAAACCTGATCCTTTCTTCGCCGTCGATTTCTTTCTAGCCACTTGTTGCTTAGTGCTTCCCTGATCCACAGCCTTTCCCTTGCCCTTCCCTTTGGCTCCAGGATTGACTACTTGCCGTTTCCTCTTAGTGCTTGAATCAACATACACTAAGGGATCATCATTGTCCGAGTCACTATCATCATGTCTTGCTTTGTTCTTGCCAGGATCAGTGTAATCCGGACGAGCCAAAGCGCCAAATAATCTCCTGTTAGGTGGCTTCTCACTATCAGGCACACCTTTGTAACCCTTCATCCTCATCAAAGTTCTAATATTCATATGATCTTGACCTAGGATCATAGTCGGATCCTTTTTCAGCATAGGATACTTGTAGTCAAAGATCATCATCAGAAACCTCGGATACAACATAAACTTCTTGTTCTTCATTCCCTTCAGCATCTCCAGCATATGATCAAGAATCATCCCAGAAACATTAAATGGTTTGTTGAGTGTCAGCGCAACCATTAATGAACTCAAACTCCTTCTCATGACGTCATAACCACCACTCACACATCCAAAAACATGAATAAGAACATGTGCAAAATACTTGTACTGCACTCCCAGCTTCCCCTTATACATAGATCCGTCAGTGATTGGACCTTTGTATTTCATTCGTAAGAAACACGCCTTCTGTTCTGTCCATGACAACTCCCTGGGATCTTCACTATCTTCAAACTTAATCTGTAAAGCTTCCCGAATATCAGCTTCAGTCAAGAACATATCCATATCCTGAATCTTGCTCTTGATGATCGTCTGATTCTCCCAGTAGTCATACTTCGCATTCTGATAAAAATCTTCAATAATGTCTTTATATATGATGGTTGGTGTGGCTAAAGCATGAACAATCCTGCTCCTCTTCAGGAACTCTATAATCCCGGTAAACTCCGTATTTTTCTCAACATCTCCGAGATAAGCGCAACAGTTGTGCGATCTTTCAAACGGCCAACTGCTCGGAACAGACGTTTCAGCTTCTGGCACTGGATCTGGAACTGTAATCTCAGCTGGAGTTTCCACATTGACTGCTGGTGCTTCAACGTTCTCGGGTTGATCAGCCATCTGCACATGAAAATCAATGAAACACGTCAAAATACAAAAACGACAAAATTATGAAAATTCTGGTCAAAATAATCTGCACATTCGTCCGTTTTGAAATGGCCGAATGTGAGAATATTTGGTCGAATGTGAAATTATCTGGTCGCATATGAAAAAGTTCTAATTAAAAATCACATTCGTCCATTTTGTTGTACATTCGCCCAAACCTGTTCCACTTTCGCCCGTTTATAACAACCGAATGTGAAACATTTTTCCCCCAAAATTTAAATTTTTGCCATTGTTGGTTTTAACCTGTAATTTTGATCCTAATATGTGCTAACAAGTCCGACTAACACTCGTTCATCAACAATTTTGACAATTAATCAGTTTTCGTTGGTTTTAAAGTAGAATTAGGGTTCAAACATGTTCAAACAATCAAACTAACATCTAAATGTGTTATTAACCTAATTCCCTTTACATTCTCCCCCTAAAACCTATGAGAACTGATCGGTAATCAAAAACAAACATCAATAATCATCATAAACCCCAAAAATTGAAACCCTAGGTCCTGTGTATAAAACGATCAAATCTGATCTGAAAAGACGTCCATTACCTGCAAGTTTAGTCTTAAAATGATCAGGAATAATCAGGGATTGAATCAGTGAATCAATAGAAAAACAAGCAACAAGGTCTGGTATTGAATGAAATTTTGAAAAATTTTGAATGATAGGGATCGAACCTGAAAGGCTTATATATAAGCAACCACGTTCGCCCGTTTGTTGTGGACGAATGTGGGTTAAGTCCACATTCGCCCCAAGTGAATGGCACGAATGTAAAACCATGCCACCTTCGACCCTTTGTAAAGACCTGAAGGTGAAAATGTACCCGGAAGTGGAATTTTCACCCGGAAGTGAAAAAGTCCACATTCGCCCAAAATCAAAACGGTCGAATATGATGATTTTTCCACATTCGACCCATTTAAGGGGCGAATGTGAAATGGAAAAATCTGAAAATTTCGCCAAATCACGAATTCGAATCCCGTTCAACATTTTTCAATCCGTTAAACATCCAAAACTCAAATTTTCACTTTTTGAATGTTACAAAGTCCAGATGGTGTTATCAAATCTCAGAAATTGACCATCAAGCATCCCCGGTTATCAAAAATAAAGCAGAAATGCAAATCTTTTGGATTTTCTGAAATTTTTATCAAAACACACCTAAAATCTTTTTGGATTTTGTATCTTTTTGACAATAAAAGTAAAATGCGACAAAGTAAAAAGCATCAAAGTAAATGAAAGCAGTAAACATTTTGTGATTTCCGGTAAGAGGATCATATCAGTTTTCTGAGAAATCTGAACACAGCGTTGATCTGGGTTAATATTATCATTAGAAACAATATGTGACACGGCAATTGCTGATATTGTTGTCCACATAAGCTCACATGCCGACAATTACGCAATGCTTTAAAATGATACGAATTAGATGTATTAGACTAACACATTGTGGTTCCCACACACACGACATACTCCCGTATCAAGAAGTAATTTGCACAAAGACTCATTGTAAAGCGTGATTATGCTTTCGTCGTCTGTAATTGTAAAAGATATAATGCATAGAGGTATACAGGTCAGCAAATTAATGCAGCAAAGCAACATATGCACTATACCAGGTTGAGGACTGATATTGATCATGATTTGCATCAATAATCAATAAGATATTATAGATAATCTTTGATCATCATATAACATGGAAAGTTCCTCAATTCGGTAACTTTAGGATTTGGCATAAAGCTCTTTTATAAAGACATCCTGTCTGATCTAGGTCCGTAATGACTTACAGCAGAAGATCAGATAGGCTATCCCCAGACAACTAATAACATAACGACCCTAAACCTCCGAGTTTTGTACAAACACCCTGTCAAACGAAATTACGGTACTAAGACCATATGCCCATGAGGTGTTCAGCCACAAACGCGTAGTTTGTTATGTTTGTATCACTAATGCACGCAATATATAGTCTACGAAGCCTATCAGCATATCACACGTAATCAACATACGTCACATAAAACTATACAATTCTTTAGCCTGTGTCAGATCCCCACTGATGTACTATCATTTCCTCTTTTTATCCAGGAAATCATTTTGGTTTTTTTTTTAATTTTTAGGTATTTTTGAAAATTTTTCAATGTTTTTGGTTTTTCTGATAAAATGACTCCCCCTAAAATAAAGAACATATTTTTGGGTTTTTTTTTTTTTTAATTTTTCTGAAAAACAAAACAAAAATTTGAAAGAAACAATCCACTTGAAAGCATCAACTTCTTTGAGGATTAAACAACCCCTTCGAAAGCATCAACTTCTTTGAGGATTATGATAGTAAAGAGAAATTCCCAATTAGCAAAGAGAAATTCCCAATTAGCAAAAATTTAAAACTAAAACTAAAAACTAAAAATGATAAACCGAGGAGCCGATTAGTCCTGTTTTTCCTTTATATTGTTTACTTTCAAAAGATATTCAAAGCGGGATCTGTCAAAAGCTTTTGTAAACAAATCTGCACGTTGGTAGTCAGTATGGATTTTGACCATATCTATCAATTCCTTAGCGTAATCATCACGGATAAAATGATATTTAATCCGGATATGTTTAGCTTTAGAATGATTTTCAGTATTTTTAGTTAATGCAATTGCGGCTTCGTTGTCACAGTGTATAGGGGTTTTAGGAAACTGCAAACCGTAATCGACCATCTGTTGTTGGATCCAGAGCACTTGCGAACAGCAACTCGAGGCTGAAATGTACTCGGCTTCACATGTAGACAGTGCGACGGAAGTCTGTTTCTTGCATTGCCAGGTAATTAACCTGCTCCCTAAAAACTGGCAACCGGCTGTTGTTGATTTGCTGTCTTTGTCACAGCCGCCCCAATCTGCATCACTAAAAGCAATAAAATCAAAATCATCATCATTAGGGTACCAAAGTCCTTTTGATGGACAACCCTTCAGATATCGAAGGATACGCTTGACCGCCGTCAGATGACTTTGTTTCGGCTTCGATTGATAGCGAGCACAGAGACACGTTGCATACATAATATCTGGTCGAGACGCTGTCAAATACATCAGAGATCCGATGATTGCTCTGTATGTAAATGGATCTGTCAGCTCCCCCTTAACGTCCACTCCAATCCCGTGATTGGGTTGAATCGGGGTATCCATCGGCTTAGAGTCCTCCATCTGGAATCGGCTCAAGATGTCGGCTACGTATTTCGTCTGGTGAATGAAGATCCCGTCGGGTCTTTGATCCACCTGTAAGCCGAGGAAAAACTGCATTTCCCCCATAGCGCTCATTTCGAACTTCTCCTGCATAACAGTTTCAAATTCCTTGCACAAAAGTTCGTTAGTTGAACCAAATATAATATCATCAACATAAATCTGTACTAGAAGCAAGTCATCTCCCGTCTTCTTCGTAAAGAGGGTGCAATCGACGAGGCCGCGCTTGAATCCTTTGGAGATGAGGTATGTACTTAGCTCCTCGTACCACTGTCTTGGAGCCTGGTGCAAGCCATATAAAGCTTTGTTCAGCACGTAGACCTTGTCCTGGTGGATTGGGTCCTCAAAGCCTGGTGGCTGCCCGACATAAACCTCCTCCTTGACTTTACCGTACAAAAATGCGCTCTTGACGTCCATTTGATAGACTTTGAATTTCTTATATGAAGCAAACGCAAGGAACATCCGAATAGCTTCCATTCGTGCTACTGGTGCATAAATTTCGTTGTAATCAATTCCTTCGATTTGATGGAAACCCTGCACAACCAATCTGGCTTTGTTGCGAACAATAACTCCACGATCATCCTTTTTGCACTTAAACACCCACTTAGTGCCTATTTTCTTTCTTCCCGGCGGCAAATCTGTGAGCGTCCAGACTCCCAATTTCTGGAATTGCAATAACTCCTCCTGCATTGCCTCAACCCAGGCATCTTCATTCAAAGCGTCTTTGTATGTCCTTGGCTCTACCTGCGACACATAACATGCAAACGACCAATCATTTTGACTACCAGATTTCTGAATTTTGGCATACAATGCTAAAGCACCAAAACTCTCTGGCGAATTAACGCTTTTTAGCTGCCCTCTGGTCATCACTCCACTTCCAGGATCACCGATAACTTGCTCCAGCGGGTGAATACGATGAATCCGAGATTCCGGATTAACAGGTACAATCACTCCCGTCTGAGCAGTCAAATTCTCTACAGCATCCTGGTTTTGACCCGTGTTAGACGATGAAGCAACATCTGGATTTGAAGTTGGGTTCACAGTTTGCTCTTCTAAGTCTTCTGCATGTTCAAGAACGGCTTCTTCAAATTGTTCATCTTCAGATTCTGAAGTGTCTAATGAAGTTGAAGCTTCTTGAAACATCTCTTCTTCTTGTATAGGAGCACTGGTATCATTAGAAGCTGGTGGGGGGTTTACGGTGATTGGACGCATCAACGGTGAAGTTGCCGCGTTTTCACACTCGTAAAGTAATCTGATAACAACTTCTTCAACCAAGCTATCTAGGTTGAATGATTCAAAGAAATCTTTGTAATCAAACATCCAATCAGGGCCCGTGCCTTGCAAATTTTGAGTGTATCGTTGAACTTCCACGTTAGCCCAATCCTCCACTTGACGAGTTCTCTTGTTGAATACCCGTTTAAGCGGGGTTGCATAACCAACAAAATATCCCTCCTCAGCTTTAGGACTAAACTTCTCGCTTGGATTCAACATCGTACATGGCGCCCCAAATGGTTCTAGATACTCTAAATTGGGCTTTCATCGGTGTAACAGTTCATAAGATGTTTTTCCAAACTTCTTCACTGTTAAAACCCGATTTAACGTATAATTTGCTGCATAAATCGCCTCGTTCCAGAACATTACCGGAAGATTTGAGTCAGCGAGCATTGTTCTAGCAGCCTCAATTAGAGTCCTATTCTTTCTTTCAGCAACACCGTTCTGTTGCGGGGTATACGGAGCCGAATATTCATGATGAATCCCTTTGCTTTCACAAAGTTCATCCATCTTTGCATTTTTGAACTCCGTCCCGTTGTCACTCCTGATCCTTTTTATCTTCAAATTGTAGATATTCTCCAGTCGAGTGAACAGAACTTGTAAGTTGGTAAAGGTGTCGCTTTTATTCTTCAAACACATCACCCATGAGAATCGTGAATAGTCATCAGTGACGACTAAACAATAAAGCTCTCCAAGATGACTTTTGCGCTTGACCGGTCCAAAAAGGTCCATGTGCAATCGCTCAAGCGGCATCTCAACAGAGTTAACTTTCTTCACTTTATGGGACTGTTTGTGTTGTTTTCCTTTCATGCAGCTTACACACTTGTCGTTCAGATGGAAATGTTTCACGTTTACTCCATCGACAAGTCCATTTCTCACTAATTGATTCATTTTCCTCAGATGAATGTGCCCCATTCTGCGGTGCCACATTATCGATTCTTTTTCGGTCGCCTTGAATAGAAAGCATGTTAACTGCCCCTGTGATGTCATCGCCTTGGACATATCAAGAATATAAAGATTGTTGACTCGAGGTGCCATCAACATAACCCACTCCTTTGGATAGAAAGCATGTTATGATCCTCTTGGCTCTGATACCACTTTGTGAGCGTTGGATTTTAGCTAAAACAGGATTATACGATCATACAAGTCACAAAACCAGGTGCGGAAACCCTAGTTCTGAACAAATTGATAAAACACAAATCACGACACAATCAAGATCATTTTCAATATCATTTCATAGATTAACTTCATTCAAATAATCGTTTACAATCAGTTTATGTTAATCTAGAACACACACACTATTTCTCAAAAACACCTCTGAACCTGATCTGAACCTGGACACAAAATGACAACTCTCTTACATTATCAAAATCACAAAAACTATATATAGGCACTGCACATTCGCCCATTTCTTCTGGTCGAATGTGAGCTTTTTCCACCTTCGCCCACTTCCAGTGGTCGAATGTGTCTTCATGATCAAGTCCATTCTTCCTTCGTCCCTTTATCATCTACCTTCGCCCATTCTTTTCTACATTCGCCCATACTTCTCTACCTTCGGCCATCACTAACATGTGTTAATTATGTATATCCAATCCTTAGTCGCAAAACGCATCAACATCTTGTTTTGGTCCCCACTCATAAGGTTTACCCTTGTGAGTTAAGGCAGTGAGAGGAACAACGATCTTGGAGAAGTTAGCAATGAATCGACGATAATAACCAGCCAAACCCAGGAAAGAACAGACTTCTGTTGGAGTTTTAGGAACACTCCAATTTTTAACAGCTTCGATCTTTGCAGGGTCAACTTGAATTCCGTTCTCATTGATGACGTGTCCCAAAAATTGAACTTCCTTAAGCCAGAATTCACATTTTGAGAACTTGGCATACAGTTGTTCTTTCTTTAGGAAGTCCAAGATTAAGTGAAGATGTTGTTCGTGATCGGATTTTGAATTGGAGTAAATCAAAATGTCGTCAATGAAGATGATCACGAATTTGTCGAGATAAGGTTTACAAACTCGATTCATTAGATCCATAAACACTGCAGGAGTGTTGGTCAATCCAAATGGCATGACCATGAATTCGTAATGACCATAACGTGTACGAAAGGCTGTCTTGGGAATGTCTTCTTCGTGAAATCTAAGTTGATGATAACCAGAACGAAGATCAATCTTCGAGAAGTGGGTTGCTCCTTGAAGTTGATCGAAAAGATCGTCAATCCTAGGTAGGGGATAACGATTCTTGATGGTGAGTTTGTTGAGCTCACGATAATCGATACACATCCTAAGGGATCCATCTTTCTTCTTGACGAATAACACAGGGGCTCCCCATGGTGAAGAGCTGGGGCGAATGAAACCCTTATCAGAGAGTTCCTGCAGTTGACTGGCAAGTTCTTGCATCTTAGAGGGTGCAAGACGATAAGGAGCTTTGGCAATTGGATTTGCACCAGGAACAAGATCGATTCTAAATTCAACTTGACGAGTAGGAGGTAAACCAGGTAAATCCTCTGGAAAGACTTTGGGATAGTCCCGAATGATTTGAATATCTTGGATACTCTTGCCCTTGTCTTTCTTTTCTATCACGTTAGCCAAGAAAGCCGTATACCCCTTTCGTAAGTATTTTTGAGCAGTCGTACAAGACATGAGTTTAAGTTCACCACAAGGTTTCTCACCATAGATCTTCAAAATGTCACCAGATTCAAGAGGAATGCGAATAACTTTCTCAAAGCATAAGATTTCAGCACGATGGGTTGACAACCAAACCATGCTTACTATGACATCGAAGCTTCCAAGATGCATAGGAATGAGGTCGATAGGTGTAACAACCGGCAAAATTAAGGTAATTCCGTACTAATTAACTATACGCGATTAACGTAATTAGTTACAATTATGTGATGGTTATTTAATTGAGGCCTTAGAAAGATAGAAATTCCCAAATAATGCATAGGAATGCATATGTTTAATGACAAAACATGATAGGATCATGTGCAAGTAAATCTATCCGGTATGGATACTGGCAATTACCCGGTAAAAATTAAATAAGCGAAACGAATCCCGGACACCCGGGATATAAAATAAAACGTAATTTCACAAAATATAATGGGTTTTGGAACTCCAAGGCCATACGTGAAAGCTTGTTATACAAATCTCCCGGTAACGAATAAAGTGCGCGTACCGCACCCGATACGCACCTAACATGTAATTTCACCCGGCAAAAGCCAAAATAATTTATCAGTGATTAAACTGGACTATGTTTAAGGAATATTAAGGGTATTTTAATATTCGGATAACACGCGATTAGAAACCCAAAAATACCCAGACGGTACCCGAACAAGATTAATTTAACTAATTATGGGTATTATTTAGCAAAGTGGACCCCACCCAAGACACCCACAAGGGGCCGGCCTATGGCCCACCCAAGTGATTAAAATCTTTTGTTATCTCATTTAAACTCTTCACCTTCTTAATAATCCAATTATTATAAACACTAATCATGTGTATGCATGGGATTACATTGGCCAAGAAAATTAACTAATCCCCTCCCTTCTCTCTCTAAACCTCATGGCCAAACACCCTCTTGAAGGATCCCCCAAGATTTTTCCATATCTAATATAATCAAGCTAAGATATTACACAATCCATTGAAGATACAAGTAATCTTTGCAAGATTTGGGAAGGGATATTACAAGCATTCTTGTGAAGCATACTTGAATCAAAACAAAAACTTCTTCTTCTCCTTTCCTCTTGGCCGTACCATATCACCCACACATATACATTTTTCTTACAAATTTTACACTACCAAATCATCTCTAGATCATTATCCTTCAAAACCCCATTGTGTGTTTCAAGAGCTTGGAGCTTAACCCTTTGGAAGAACACACTAAACCCCATCCAATCCAAGGTTCTTGTCTTCCCTAGCCTTGAGCTAGTAGTAAGTTTAACCTTGTTTTGATTTCTAATGTTCATATTATGTGATCTTATGAGCAAGTTGTACATTGATGGGTAAAATATGGTTTTGAAACATAAAGATAATGTATCTTACAAGAATAAAAATGGAAGAATAATAACATGAATAAATCTTGGATTTAATATTAATAATGTGATATTTTAAGAAAATGTAGAAATATGTACATACACTTGAGTTGGGTGATGATTGGAACATGATTTTTGAAAAGGACTTGAATATGATAAAAGATGGTTTTAATCATCATAAGATGACTAGTTAATGTCAAAAATATGTTGAAATGTGTTAGGTAATCATGGATGAAAAAGTTACATGTTCAAAGTCTACTCACTTGGATGAGTGAAATTTGGATATAATGGATAAAAACATAAAGCACACATGTTAAAAGCATTAATAATGAAATAAAAGAATATTAGAAGTGGAATAATGCAAAAATAATCAAACATGAGAAATATGATTCTTCAAAGTCCACTAGTTGGATGAAAAATGCTAACTTTGGAAGTTAGGATGGAAAAAGTAACATTTAAAAGTTAAGGGACTAATGTTGAAACATTGAAAGTTGAGGAACTAAAATGAGTATTTTAGAAACCTTGGTCCCAAAATATGTTCACAGAAAGTTTGGTGTCAAAAACGTAAATAATAGTTTTTCCAAGTACAGTTTGGTAGACATGAGAAACATACTTGTGTATTTATTGAAAAAGGTATTTTTATAAAAATAGAAGTTTTATAAAAATAGGAGGTTAAGTTAACTTAAGGATTTTATAAAATAAAGGTTTTATAAAATATTAGTAAAGACTTGGGAAAACTTGTACAAAAATGGATACTTTTATATAAATGGGAACATAAAACTATCGGAAACATTTTTGGAATACAAGTTAACAAGTTGGACTAAAAATACAAAAGTATATTTTTCCAAGTAATATGTGTTGGAATTGGAAGTATGGATAATATTCCCATAGAGCGCATATGGGAAGAAAATGTGGAAAAAGCTAACTAACGGACTTAGTAACATGAACTAACGATAACGGATAAACGGACAAATGAGAAAAGAATGCCATTGCGGCAAGATGAAAATATATATATTTTAAGAAATAAAATATATATATAACAAGGGTGAAACTTATGTAACACTTTCCTAAGTGTTAGAAAGAATATTCCTGGGAGAAAACATAACGTAATGAATTAAAAACGCTAAACGACACATGGACTTAACAAGGAAAATTCACACATTGGTATATGTACACATGCTCGTCTCGACGAAATTCTAGTATATCTATTTGAATGGGAAAGTAGATATGCGAGAAGGAAAACCGAGACGAGTAGGTGAAGTATATCTACGAACATGTGAATACCGACAAGATCCTAGTATATTTATTTAAATGGGAAAATAAATGTACGGCATGGTGAGTCGAGTCGGGCGTTAAGAATATATTACCGAACGACAAGACCTTAGCATACTTATTTGAATGGGAAAATAAATATGCGGCAAAGTGAGTCGGGTCGGGTAATAAGAAATCATATTATATCGAGCGAAACGATCCTAAGTATAATTATTTAAATGGGAAAATAATTATACGTTGGGTAGAGTCGTGTCGAGAATAATAGTATACAAGTTACAAAGAGTATTAACAAGAATAATATATGACTTGTAAGAAAAGGGTAATCCATCGCCAATGAACCTAGGATACGAGACTAATTAAACGGGAATTGGGATAATACGTGGTCGGGGAGTTGGGTGTACAACTTGCCAAGGCACATGCACTATAGGTGTAGTGACTAATACGCCTAGGACGTTTGTAGGTGCGAGACCGCAAAATTTGCTATTTTCTTCTTTGAGCCGGGCACAGTTTCAGGTGAGTCTCACGGCCCCATTTCTAAACTATTTAACGTTTTTTACGGGGGAAAGATATGTTGGGAATTGTTTGACGGGTTGGATACTTGAGTTGTGATCGCCACTCGGGGTTGAGACCTCTCTACTATGATCATTAATTCAGGGAAATGAAACCGAAGGAATATTTGAATAGTACTATTGGTGCCTGACAAGGCCCACCCCTAATCGATAGCGTCGATTTTGCATCGGTGTGTGCCTGGGGTGCACGTATTCTGAAATCAAGTCGTAGGAATACCGAGTAACGACTTGGAGCGGGGCATTATTATTTGTCTTGGTTTGATTATAGGCTCAAGTAGCATTGTAGGAACTTGCAACTCCTACAAATTGTCATAACATAGAAATTCCCAAAGTGATAAAGTTTGATAAACTAAAACCTGTGAACTCACCAATATATATATATTGACAAATTTTAAACATATCTTTCAGGTAATTGATAGATGAAGGACAACATGGCAAGCAGGGTCGGGGGAATCTCTGAGTGGGCGTTGGACGTTTTGGAGGGGTCTCGTCTCTCTATCCCAAGGGAATCGGGATATAGTTGAGGAGCCTCCCTATTTGTCTTAAAAACAATTTCCAATTATGTATGAATAATCTAAACGATTTTCGACGCTTGAATAAATAACCCGTTACTTTGATTACTTGTGATTTGTATTAATCTTGGCTTAATCCTCTTGAACCGTTGCGCCACGTGATTCCGCCGTAGGCGTGGTGTGACAGAAGGTGGTATCAGAGCCAAGGTTATAGCGAATTAGTATTTTTAAAAATCTAAACTATAACCGGATTTGGTTCAAAAAGATAAGCTTTCAAAGTAAATGCAAAACGCAATAAACTAATCTTCCAACGAACATTGGGTATGAGGAGATTCCGACCAAGCTAGCCATGGGTAATGATACGTGTTATTTCAATATTAGAAGTTAGGAAGATTACCGTAAATGTATGCCTTGACTATCTAATGAATAATACATAAATATTAGTACGGTTCTTTTGCCAGGGATGTCGAACGCCGAGAGCGCCGCACCGAGCTACGACAGTAGCATTCAGGTCTTGCCACCCCCACCGATCGAGGTTGTAGTACTCGATCCTGAGGACGATGATATGGAGGTTGACGCCGCCGTTGGAGGCGCAGACGTAGACAGCTCCGACGAGACCGACCCCAGTGAGGACCCAGCGTGGGCCCCCGCTGGAGGCGATGTGGCCGCCGCGGCCGATCTACCGATGGCCGAGGCACCACAGGATGATTTGCCTCTAGTGCCCTTTCAGACCGCACCACTGCCAGCACACCCCATCCGAGCCGTCAGGGATTTCCCTGTAGGCTGTGCAGGTCCATCGAGACCCGCCCCCACCCAGTCGGAGACCGTGGAGTCTCCATTCGATCGACATGCCCGCGTCAATCATGAGCCACTACCCACCCCTCACATCCCCGTTCCACCAGGCATGAGGCTTGTGCCCGTGGCCCGAGGACGGAACGGGTGGATATCAGACGATTCTGACGATGAGTCAGTGGCGTCTGTAGACCATGTAGCCGTACCATTGCTACCAGCCGACCAGGAGGAGCACGTTGCTCCGATGATAGAGCACGCCACCACTGCACCGGCCGCCCTACTCGCCCTACTAGTGCCCGTACCACAGGATGGGCCAGCCTCTGCTGGGCACATCCTCGAGGGTAGCTCAGCCCGTAGCTCTGAGCTACACCGAGCAGGCTTGGCAGCTTTCGCCACTGCTAGCCCCACTACCCCTACCGCCGTGATATCCGCTCCTGAGTGGGTCACTATTACACAGCACCTCATGGTCCCACTAGCCGAGCTCATAGCCCCCTCTTTAGCACCCATGACACTACCTATCACCACCTTCCCCATACTACCACCCCTACCCGAGATGCTCACCATACCACCACTTGCACCGTTCATTGTGGGCGCAGGAGCCCCCTTTATGATGCCACCACTTGCACCGTATACTCTAGGTGCAGGAGACCCATACCAAATGCCACCCCACTTCACCACCGGATTACAAGGCTTTGCCCCACCCTTCACACCCCTACCGATTCCAGACATAGTCGGCCCATCCCAGCCGACGTACACTGATATCCCCGGGCCGTCACAGCCCCACGGGATGGCCCCACTTTCCGGACCGGCGTGTTCCACAGTGATCTCTTTGGAGAGAGACTTTCAGACTCTCACCGACACGGTGCAGCGCACCGTGAACCAGATGGAGCAGCAGGCCCAACTCATGTGGGCCAGGATCATCGACGCCAAAGATGCACTGGCGCATTATGCTGAGGAGCTACTGCGCATGGACGCGCATTGCGGGATTACGGGTGATGCACATTTCGCGCATCGCCAATTCTTGTATGATCGTATTATGGCGATCAGTATGTCCATTAGTATGTACGCCCCCCAGTATCAGTATCCGCCGCCGCCACCACAGTAGAGATACTTCAGAGACACTTGGAAGACCACCTGCAGACATAGGTAGTAGTAGTAGTAGTATGATAGCACAGCATGGGTTATAGCACCCATCTGCATTTTTACCTAGCCGAGCGGGTTGTGCCGGTATATGACATTATATTTCTATTGTATTTCAAAAGAACGATGTATGAGGAATGTATCCTCGGTTTTTGTTACTGCAAACAAATCATTGTACTCGTGGTATTGAAATTAATGAGAATTTTGTTATGGTAAAATATGTGTTGTGGTTGTCTACGATTATTATTACCTACTGTGTATATATTGTAATTTGTGTGATGATGTGGTGACGTTGTGTTGATTATTGTGTTCATGTGTTGAGTTGTTATTTATACTTTATGTATGACGATATTGTATGAATAATCGCCAAATTAACCTTTGATAATCATTATTGAAGAAAAATGGCACCAGCCACCCGAAGCAACAGTGGAAATGGAGGACTACCCACAACACCCGAGGAGCTTGAAGCCCTAGTCTCGGAGCGCGCAGCCCGAGCCCTCGCGGAACACAATGCCACCCGCACTGAAAGATCGCGGGATCGAACGGGGAGCGACCGACGCGAAACCTCCCCTACCGGTAAGAGGATTACAAATAAATACAATGGGAGTTTTCATGAAACTCCTACCCCATAATAACATGCTATCTTATTATTGCAGAAACGGCCTCGCGAGAGCGTGGCTGCACGTTTAAAGCCTTTCTGGACTGCAAACCACTCAACTTCAGTGGCACTGAGGGCTCTGTCGGACTAGTCAAATGGTTTGAGAAAACTGAAGCGGTGGTCCGCATCAGTAGCTGTACCCTGCGACAAGCTGTCATGTACTCCACTAACCTATTTCTGGATCAAGCACTAACATGGTGGAACAACCAAGTACAATCACTAGGAGACGATGCTGCTTACTCCTTGTCATGGTTGGAGTTGAAGGAACTGATGATCGCCGAATACTGCCCGGCGAGTGAAGTGCAAAAGCTAGAAACCGAGTTCTTGAACCTCACCATGGTTGGATCGGACGTAACTGGGTACACGTCCAGATTCCATGATCTCTCCCGATTAGTGCCTCGCTTGGTTACCCCGGAAAGCAAGAAAGTGGAACGATACCTATTCGGGCTGGCGCCACAGATACGCGGCATGGTCACTGCTTCCAAACCTACGACCATGCGCGAGGCTATCGACCTCGCGCTGAGCCTCACTGTAGACGCCATTCGAATGGGCACTTTAATCCGGAAAGTATCAGGGTTGAAGCTTACTGAGTCCAGCAGCGTAGAGGGTAAGAATCTGGGTACAAGTTCAGCAATCGGGTCTAGCGACCAGGGGAATAAGCCGAGGTTTGGGAAGCGTAAGCGCGATGAAAGGAAAAAGGATGGATCATCGGGTAGTTCAGGCAAGAAAGGGAAAGGGTATGTAGCCACAGGACGTGGAAACAATGGAAAACAGGGTTACCAAGGAAAGAATGAGGTGATCTGTGGTAAGTGCCGCCGTTCTGGGCACAAGACAGAAGACTGCAGGTCAGGAACACCAAAGAACGGAGGAGCGAGGCCCTGCTTCGCATGTGGATCGCTCGATCATTGGAAGAGGGATTGTCCTAAGCTCAACAACCAAGCCCGTGGGCGGGCATTCGTGATTGGTGCCGGTGATGCACGACAAGACCCTAACGTGGTCATTGGTACGTTCCCTCTTAATGGTCATTATGCTTCTGTATTATTTGATACTGGCGCCGATTTTAGCTTCGTATCTGTCGAATTTAAAAGATTACTTGGGCTAAAAACTAGTAAACTAGATACACCGTATTCTATAGAACTGGCAATGGTAAGACTATAGAAACACGAGAAGTAGCGAAAGATTGTAAGTTGGATCTCTGTGGTCACGAGTTTGGCATTGACCTATTACCGGTCGTACTGGGTAGTTTTGACATAGTCGTTGGCATGGATTGGTTATCCACACACCACGCCGTCGTTGTTTGCAACGACAAAGTAATTCAAGTTCCCCTCGCGAGCGGTGAAACCCTATCGATCCAAGGGGAAAGGCGTGGGACGCCGTTAAGAATTATTACCAGCATGAAGGCCCGAAAGTGCTTAAGGAAAGGTCTTGTTGCCTTCTTGGCGCACGTGGTAGATAAGAAGGCCGACGAGCGAAGGTTAGAAGACATTCCGATAGCCAGAGATTTTCCAGATGTGTTCCCAGAAGATTTGCCGGGATTGCCACCGCCTCGACAAGTCGAGTTCCGCATCGACCTTGTTCCTGGAGCTGCACCCGTAGCGCGATCGCCATATCGCTTAGCTCCATCCGAGATGCAGGAACTATCTGGTCAACTGCAAGAATTGTTGGACAAAGGTTTCATAAGACCAAGCTTCTCACCCTGGGGAGCTCCCGTCTTATTTGTAAAGAAGAAGGATGGCACTTTTCGAATGTGAATTGACTATCGAGAGCTGAACAAGTTAACCATTAAGAATCGCTATCCTCTTCCCAGGATCGACGATTTGTTTGATCAACTTCAAGGATCCAGCTTCTACTCCAAGATTGATCTAAGGTCCGGCTATAAACCAGTTGCGTATCCAAGAAGAGGATGTACCAAAAACGGCATTCAGGA
Source organism: Ambrosia trifida (assembly GCA_028751855.1). Taxonomy (NCBI): domain Eukaryota; kingdom Viridiplantae; phylum Streptophyta; class Magnoliopsida; order Asterales; family Asteraceae; genus Ambrosia; species Ambrosia trifida. Next base: position 81,874,442 of record CM054129.1, read on the forward strand.
CTCGTTATGGGCACTATGAATTTTTGATAATGCCGTTCGGCTTAACCAACGCACCAGCTGTTTTCATGGACTTGATGAATCGCGTGTGTAAGCCATACTTGGACAAATTTGTCATTGTCTTTATTGATGACATTTTGATCTATTCGCGCACTAGAGAAGAACATGAGGATCACCTTCGATTAATCCTTGAGGTACTACGCAAAGAGAAGCTCTAGGCTAAATTTTCAAAGTGTGACTTCTGGATTCGAGAAGTTCCCTTCCTAGGCCACGTGGTGAATGAAAAGGGTATACATGTCGATCCCGCCAAGATCGAAGCAATTAAAAATTGGGACGCCCCTAGAACTCCTACTGAAGTACGACAATTTCTTGGCCTTGCGGGTTACTACAGAAGGTTCATCGAGAACTTTTCTAAGATAGCACAGTCTTTAACCATGCTAACCCAAAAGGATAAGAAGTTCGAATGGACGGAGAAGCAAGAAGCAGCATTTCAATTGCTAAAAGATAAGTTATGTGGCGCCCCGATACTATCACTCCCCGATGGTACGGAAGATTTTGTAGTTTACTGTGACGCCTCTCATCAAGGCTTGGGTTGCGTATTGATGCAACGAGAAAAAGTGACAGCGTATGCTTCCAGGCAACTAAAGATCCACGTGAAGAATTACACTACACACGATTTGGAATTGGGAGCAGTGGTATTCGCTCTCAAAATTTGGAGACACTATCTATACGGAACTAAGTGCACAATCTTCACTGATCACAAGAGTTTGCAACACATCTTTGATCAGAAGGATTTGAACATGCGACAGCGGCGATGGGTCGAATTATAAAACGATTACGATTGTCAGATAAAATACCATCCCGGAAAGGCGAACGTTGTGGCCGACGCCTTAAGTCGCAAGGAACGGGTTAAGACGTTACGTGTCCGAGCCTTGGGTTTAACTATCCACACGAACCTGACTAACCGGATTCGTGAAGCTCAAATTAACGCTCATAAACCCGAGAATGTCAGAGGTGAAAGATTGCGGAAGATGGTTGATTCACTGGAGCCAAAAGCGGATCAAACCTTGTATTTCATGTATAGAATTTGGGTACCAGTGTATGGTGGATTGCGTGAACCAGTATTGGCCGAAGCTCACAGCTCTCGATATTCGGTTCACCCTGGTGCAGACAAGATGTTCCATGATTTGAAGGAACTTTACTGGTGGCCAAATTTCAAAAGGGATATAGCGGCATATGTTGCGCAATGCTTGACTTGCGCGAAGGTCAAAGCCGAGCATCAGAGACCATCCGGCTTGCTACAGCAACCGGAAATACCTGAATGGAAATGGGAGCAGATTTCCATGGATTTCATTAACAAGTTACCCAAGACAACAAGCGGCCATGACATGATCTGGGTAATCGTTGATCGATTGACAAAATCCACACACTTCCTCCCAATTCGCGAAACGGATAAGTTGGAAAAACTGACCCGTTTATACATTAAGGAAGTGGTGTCTAAGCATGGTGTACCTATTTCCATCATCTCCGATCGAGATAGTCGTTTCACCTCAAGATTTTGGGAAAGTTTGAATGAAGCCCTCGGTACTCGCCTTGACATGAGTACCGCATATCATCCCCAAACCGATAGTCAAAGTGAACGAACCATCCAGACTTTGGAAGATATGTTACGGGCATGCGCAATCGATTTCAGCGGTAATTGGAATACACACTTGCCACTGGTGGAGTTTTCGTATAACAACAGTTACCACACGAGCATTCAAGCTGCACCTTTTGAAGCTCTATATGGACGCAAGTGTAGATCTCCTCTATGTTGGGCTGAAGTTGGAGAAAAGCAACTTACCGGGCCCGAAATTGTTCAAGAGACGACGGATAAGGTCTTCTTGATAAAAGAACGTCTCAAAGCGGCACGTGACCGGCAGAAAAGCTATGCAGATATGAGGCGAAAGCCTTTGGAATTTCAAGTCGGAGACAAGGTCCTACTAAAGGTGTCACCTTGGAAAGGTGTCGCGCGCTTTGGGAAGCGCGGGAAGCTGAACCCACGGTATGTTGGACCGTTCGAAATCTTGTCCAGAGTAGGCCCCGTGGCATACAAGCTCAAGTTACCACAAGAGCTTAACGGTGTACATGACACGTTCCACGTGTCGAACTTGAAGAAGTGCTTATCCGACGAAACTCTCATCATCCCTGCGGACGAAATCCACATTGACGACAAGTTACACTTCGTCGAAGAACCAATCGAAGTAACCGATTGGAAGGTCCAAAAGTTAAGGCACAGTAAGATCAGATTGGTCAAAGTGCGTTGGAATGCCAAGCGTGGACCGGAGTTCAGGTGGGAAAGGCTGGACCGGATGAAGCAAAAATATCCCGCCTTATTCGAGAAGACCCCTATACCGGAGAACTCGAAGTGAATTCCGGGACGGAATTCTCTTAACGGGGGGAGAATGTAACAACCGGCAATATTAAGGTAATTCCGTACTAATTAACTATACGCGACTAACGTAATTAGTTACAATTATGTGATGGTTATTTAATTGAGGCCTTAGAAAGATAGCAATTCCCAAATAATGCATAGGAATGCCTATGTTTAATGACAAAACATGATAGGATCATGTGCAAGTAAATCTATCCGGTATGGATACTGGCAATTACCCGGTAAAAATTAAATAAGCGAAACGAATCCCGGACACCCGGGATATAAAATAAAACGTAATTTCATAAAATATAATGGGTTTTGGAACTCCAAGGCCATACGTGAAAGCTTGTTATACAAATCTCCCGGTAACGAATAAAGTGCGCGTACCGCACCCGATACGCACCTAACATGTAATTTCACCCGGCAAAAGCCAAAATAATTTATCAGTGATTAAACTGGACTATGTTTAAGGAATATTAAGGGTATTTTAATATTCGGATAACACGCGATTAGAAACCCAAAAATACCCAGACGGTACCCGAACAAGATTAATTTAACTAATTATGGGTATTATTTAGCAAAGTGGACCCCACCCAAGACACCCACAAGGGGCCGGCCTATGGCCCACCCAAGTGATTAAAATCTTTTGTTATCTCATTTAAACTCTTCACCTTCTTAATAATCCAATTATTATAAACACTAATCATGTGTATGCATGGGATTACATTGGCCAAGAAAATTAACTAATCCCCTCCCTTCTCTCTCTAAACCTCACGGCCAAACACCCTCTTGAAGGATCCCCCAAGATTTTTCAATATCTAATATAATCTAGCTAAGATATTACACAATCCATTGAAGATACAAGTAATCTTTGCAAGATTTGGGAAGGGATTTTATAAGCATTCTTGTGAAGCATACTTGAATCAACACAAAAACTTCTTCTTCTCCTTTCCTCTTGGCCGTACCATATCACCCACACATATACATTTTTCTTACAAATTTTACACTACCAAATCATCTCTAGATCATTATCCTTCAAAACCCCATTGTGTGTTTCAAGAGCTTGGAGCTTAACCCTTTGGAAGAACACACTAAACCCCATCCAATCCAAGGTTCTTGTCTTCCCTAGCCTTGAGCTAGTAGTAAGTTTAACCTTGTTTTGATTTCTAATGTTCATATTAATCTAAAGGTGGATCAGGATTGCAGCAGACGAATAAGAGTAGTCAACATGTAAGGCTTAGGGTTGTATAGGGTGTAGGATAGGGATAAGAATAAGGAAGCAATTAGGGTTACAAGTAAGAGAGGCAAGTACTGTTTTAAATCCCTAAGGTTATAGTCTAGATTATTTTTCTAATAACCTAATTCCCTATAACCAAAGACATCACCGACGCCACCTTAGGATCTCACCCAACATCGGGGGGACCACGGCAATAACCAACAACACCCCGTCGTCACCCCAGAAACCTAGAGTTCCAACTCACTGGTCCAGCACCTCCAATTGAGGAGGAGATCGACGCCCTGAACAATGACTGGTACGGAAGCCAGAAACGTATTCTGGACGCTCAGCTGGAACACCGTCGGCGCACCGGCAAAGCCATCGCGGGTTCCTCCTCCAAACCACCCGCACGAACGACGGCTGCTGCCCGTCACGGGGAAGGTCCAGGGCAACCCCCTACGGACCAGGCCCGTGCAGAGCACAACCAGTTCGACAACGATGACTATGACGAAAGCTCATGGGAGGATGATGCCTCCAGGGACTACCGTCATAGTCCATACTACAGACGGGAGCGACTTTATAGATACAATGACAACGCCACCACAAATTTGTCACTCCCTTATAGGCCAACCGCCTTCGCGGACAAATCCAAATTCACACGGCGCATATCGCAAGAACCAATACCGCCAAGGCAACGCCTCCTGACCAACGTCAGAATATATGACGGCCTCACCGACCCAGACGACCACCTCGGCATCTTCAACCAAGCCGGGGCCGTCATCGGATGGACCCTACCCGTTTGGTGTCACATGTTCGCCCAGACACTTACCGGGGCCGCCAGGGTCTGGTTTGATGACCTCCCCATCGGAAGCATCGACAACTACGAGTAGCTGATCGACAAATTTTCGCTCTATTTCAGCCAGCAGCGTTGCCACAAGCGCGACAAAAGCCAGATCTCTCTGTGCAAACGGAGAGACACAGAACCGCTCGAGGACTTTATCGTGCGGTTCAACAGAGAAGCACTCCAGTTAGGAACGGGGGACGAGGCAACTCGGACCTCCTTCCTGGCCAACGTCAACGACGATGGCCTCCAACACACCCTTCAAGGGAAAGACGGCGTCCCAGATTCCTGGGAAGAGGTTGTCCGCATTTCAAAGCTATACGTGGGCAACCAAAAATCGATGTGCTAAAATCAACGAGGGAGCTCCAGCAACAGCCGCAGCCGCAGGAATAACCGAGCGTCTGTCTGGAACCGTATTTCAGGTTCCACCGGCGAAGGCCGATATTCAACCTCTGGCGACCCCAGAAACATAATCGGTAGCAAATAAACGCGCGACCAGCGTAACAGCGGCCGCCGGAACCAAGACTAGACCCCCTCACCAAAACACCATCCGTGGTGTTGTCACAAGTCCTCTCAACTAGAGAGGTAACTTTCAAGATCCCAAAGCCCATGGGCACAAAAAGAAAGAATGTAGGCAACACCAGATTCTGTGACTTCCACAAATATGTGGGTCACGATACTGACAACTGCTAAAGCCTCAAGATGGAGATCGAGGCAGCCCTACGCTCCGGGAAATTGGCCAACCACGTCAAAAACGTCCGTGCCGGGGCTCGCCGACAAGACGAACCCAAGGCCATCAAAGACATCAAAACACACCACCAACACCAAGCGGAAACCAAACCGCGCCGACATGGCGAACACGTTGCAACAAGCAGAGGCCGCGACATCCGGAAATTGGAAGGAGGCCCAAGTCATCCTCCCAATAATACCAGGGGGCGCAAACTCAACAACCCCACTCATTATCACAGCACTGTTCAGACATTACCAAACTTACAAAATGATGTGCGATGGCGGAAGCAACTTCGACATCATGTACCGGCAGTGCTTCAACCAACTCGACGACGAAGACAAAACACGCCTGCAACCAGATACACCCATCGCATGTTTTTTCAACGAAGTCAGCCACCCCATTGGAAAGTTCGACTTTACAGTCACACTTGATGATGGGACCCACAACCGCTCAGAAATTTGCACCTTTCACATCATTCCAGCCAACTCCTCATACGACATATTGCTGGGCAGACAAGGTCTTGCAAACTTCAACTCCACTGCATCAACTCCTCACCAAACCATGGGTTTTCCAACACCCACGGGGATTGCATACATACAAGGCAACCAAGAATGCCTCATGACAACTGAGCCGGCGGGAGAAACTTCACCGCCGGCACCACCCTCACTAAAAGAAGAAGAATGGGTTCTCATCCCGGCCTTCCCCGAACAAACCATTACCTTGGGGCCGACTTTGTCCCCCCAAGTGAGAGTACACCTAAAACAACTGTTGGTGGCAAACAAAGACATCTTCGCCTGGAAGTCATCAGACATTGTCGGCCTCCCAAGACACATAGCCGAGCACCGCCTCAACATCTACAAGGACGCGCGTCCGGTTGCCCAGAAAAAATGACCACTGGGCCCCGACAGGGTCCGAGCCATGAACGACCAAGTTGATGACCTACTCGAAGCAGGCATCATAAGAAAATGCAACCACCAAACCTGGGTGGCTAACCCCGTCATGGTCCTCAAGAAGAACGGGTCTTGGCGCATGTGCGTCGACTACAAAGACCTCAACAAAGCATGTCCCAAAGACCACTACCCCCTACCAGAGATCGATCTGAAGGTAGACTCTCTAGCGCCATTTAGATACAAATGCTTCCTCGACGCATATCGAGGATACCATCAAATACAGATGGACTATGAAGACGAAAACAAAACTGCCTTCACAACAGACAGAGGGGTATACTGCTACACCAAAATGCCTTTCGGACTAAAGAATGCTGGCGCAACCTACCAACGCCTTATGGACCATGCCTTCATCAACAAAATCGGCGTCAATCTCGAATTTTATGTCGATGATTTGGTAATCAAAAGTACCCAAGAAGATACCATGCTACTGGACATTCAGCGCATCTTCAAACTGTTGCGTGAAATCAAGATGAAACTCAACCCGGGGAAGTGCTCCTTCGGAGCCGAAGAAGGGAAATTCTTAGGCGTCATTGTCACTAATGGCGGCTTCAAACCGAACCCGGAGAAAGTTCAAGCTATCCAACGCATACCATCACCAAACTCAATAAAGGACGAATAGACACTGATGGGACGCCTAGTCGCTCTTAACCGATTCCTATCAAACTACGCGTCTGTATCATCGCGAATTTCCCCTAATTTTTTTTTTGATAAAAAGAATGTATTGTTTTAAACAATATATGTTTTAAATACCTTAAACTAATAATTATTTGTATCTCGACACTTTTGTACTTTTTAAAAATATTTCGAGTCACTTTCGGGCTTATATAATCATATTATGAATTTAGAATAATATAGTATTAGGGAAATAATTGCAAAAAAAAAAAATTTGTGTGGACCGGGACTCGAACCCGCGTCCACAGCCAACCAACACACAGTGACAACCAACTGAGCCAACTATCATCTTGTGTAGTATTTTAGAAGAAAATAAACTTAACACATTCCTTAAATTGATTAGTCAAAGTATTAGTCAAACAGTCAAAGTCTTAGTCAAACAGTCAAAGTCTTAGTCAAATAGTCAATTCATCATAAATCCTTACTTTATGGTGTTGACCAATTTTAATGGCTAATTGACTCCAAAACTAGTATAAAAACCCACCTATGACCCATTATACTTTGCACCTCTAAATCGATTGTTTCAATCCGATTAAACTTTCCCTCATACGTTTCTTCTATAGTCTATTACTTCTACAATTGAAGCTTTGATTATAAGCTCTTGTAATTAGCGAATTGGAAGCCTGATATTCTTTCTTTTTCGTTTTCTTCAATTTGGATTAGCTACGTTGTTGAGTCTTTGGGATTCGCCTCGCATACATTCACAACACATTATTCTATTTTTTTCACGAGACATAACATTTTGCTAAGGTGAGTTTTACATAGCCCCTTTTCTATTTATCACCATTTTTGGGGTGAAACATGTTACAACATTCTATATGCAATTCAATCATAAAGTGTAATCTGTGTTTTTCTATGTTGCATTATGTCTTAAACATGACTAGGGTAAGCACAATTCTAGCATAATCATTAACATTGATCAGCCGACGGTATACAATGATAGATCTATTGGACTGACAATCCCACCCGGATACGTGCCTCCTACAAAGGTAGCGTGGGTGATTGTTATCGCATAACATAATCGAGTGAACCATGAGCGTATGGGATGTACCACAACATAACAGTCACAAGGGTTGATTATGCACTCGATTTACTTCTAGTATGTTTTCACATATGGACTAGACTTGCCATGACACTTGAATTGTACAAGTTTTATTCGAAAATCAAAACCTATGTAATTCTCACCAACTTTTGTTGACCCAAAATATTTTCAAACTTAACATGTTTCAGGTTATAGCTTGCTTGAAGATTAGAGTTATTGCTTGAAGATGCGTAGCTAGTATTTTTCATTTTGATGTACAAAATTCTTAGAACAATTGTATGTAATTTATTTAAATCATTTATTGAAATTTATTATTTACCATGAGCTACTGAACAATCATCAATACGTGACATCCCGATGTTTCCGCCATCGGTTGGGGTGTTACAGCGTCCAAGTCTTTTCCTTTTGTTCATACCGTACGAAATGTACTGAAAAAAGACAGAATTCCGCTGGACCCCAGAAGCGGAAGTGGCTTTTCATGAAATTAAGTAGTGTTTGACCTACTTACCAACTCTAACAGCGCCTCTGCCAGAGGAACCACTTACACTGTACCTACCCGCATCTGGAACAGCGATAGGCGCGGTACTCTTGGTAGAACGCAACAATGTCCAAACACCAATCTACTACATTAGCCGCACCCTTGCAGACGCAGAACCTAAATACTCCACGACGATTACGACGATACTTTCAAGGACACCCAATCAACGTCCTAACAGATTACAGAATCAATTCCGTGCTGGCCAAACCAGAACTCTCAGGCCGCCTAGCAAAATGGTCAATCGAGCTAGGCGCACACATCATTAACTATAAACCGAGGCCCGCGATCAAAGGGCAAGTCCTCGCAGACTTCAACGCAGAAATTCCAACCGATAAAATACAAGACTGCAAGGACGAAGAAGACCCAAAGCCTGTCCCAGATTCCCACCGAACCTGGGCACTCTACACAGACGGAGCCTCCAACGATCAGGGCGCAGGCGCAGGTCTACGCCTTGTCAGCCCCGACAAAACCGAGTTCACATACGCCGTCCGCCTTGAGTTTCCAAGCACAAACAATGAAGCAGAGTATGAGGCATTCCTGGCAGGACTACGCTTGGCCGACAAAATGGGCGCAAGACACTTTAACGCCCATGTCTACTCCATGCTCATAGCAGGTCACATGAATGGCTATACGACGCCAAAGACCCGGTCATGGCCCAATACGTCGACCAGGCTAAGCTCCTCACCAAAAAATTTACAACCTGCACAATCATCCACATCAACCGAAGTGGCAACAAGGAAGCTGACGCACTCAGCAAAATGACCTCCACTGCTTGGCCGCACATGGCCAAAGAGGTACGCATTGAAACTCTAGCTCAACCTTCAGTACCACTTAGACAGGTTAATATAACACAGACGGGCGCCGGGTCATGGATGACCCCGATCCAAGCATATCTGGCAATGGGCACTCTACCGCCCCAAAAAGCAGAGGCCCAAAAACTCCAATACAAATCCGAGCACTACCAACTCATGAACGGTGTTCTATACCGACGCTCTTATCTCGGCCCTCTCTTAAGATGCGTGGATACCGCAATGGCCACTCCCCTCATAAAGGAAATCCACGAAGGCATATGTGGCATCTACGCAGGCCCAAGAATGGTCGTCGCCAAAATCATGAACGCCGGATACTACTGGCCCGAAATGCATCAGGATGCTGTCAAGATCTTACGCACCTGCTTCAACTACCAGCAACACGCACCAAATACCCTGCGCCCGAAGAATGATCTGGTTCCAGTCACCGCCGCTTGGCCATTCCAGAAATAGGCTATCGATCTAGTCGGCCCATTCCCAATGGCCCCTGGAAAGATACAATACCTTATCGTCGCCGTGGACTACTTTACAAAATGGGTAGAGACCAAGCCGCTCGCATCAATCAGCGCCAAGCACATCAAAAAATTCATCTGGGAATTCATCATCTGCCGCTTCGGCCTACCTATGAAATCGTCATAGATAACGGAACGCAGTTCGCAGACAAAAAACTCCAAGCCTGGCTGACACAACTGGGTGTCAGCCAGATCTTCACATCCGTCGCCCATCCTCAAGGAAATGGTCAGGTAGAACGTATCAACAGGTCACTAGTCGAAGACATAAAGCCTCGCCTAGGATCCAAACGAACAGGTTGGGTGGATGAACTCCCACATGTCTTATGGGCACATCGCACCCTCACAAAGACCAGCACAGGCGAAACCCCTTTTAGCCTAACTTACGGCTCAGAGGCCGTAATACCCGCGGAAATATCATTCCCATCGCCGAGGGACCTCAACACCGCGCAAACAGACAATGACAGAGAACTGCGCCTCAACTTGGACCTCATAGACGAAAGGCGCGAGATTGTCGCTATACGCGAGGCAACCTATAAAAAGCAATTGGAGCGCTACTATAACTCCAAGGTTAAAGCCTGCACATTCGACATTGGAGATTACGTCCTAAGAGACATCTACGCGTCTCTCTCCGAGCGCCCCGGAAAGCTCGCAACCAATTGGGAAGGGCTATACAAGATTCAACAAGTATTAGGAAAAGAGGCATACGCGCTCGAAAGAATTGATGGCACGCCTATACCTAGATCGTGGAATGTAGCGCAGTTGCGCCCATGCTACTTATAAAGATTTCAGTTTCTGAAAAATATACTCCGACACCTTACATTTTGCCCACAATCGCAGAACTTACTACTCTGCCTCCAACTTATGAAGCTATTTTACTCTTCATAAGACTTGGCGCCAGACGTTGCCATATTCCTAACTTATGAAGTTAATTTACCCTTCATAACTTAGAAACGACAAATCGTTAGCCCTAAATTGTGTAGATAATTTACCCTACACAATGGACGCTAAGTTTACTTATAACCTATGAAGCTAATCTACCCTTTATACACACAGTAACCTATCACATCCAAAACATTCAGAACAGACATAAAAGCACCATATTTCATTCCAGTCAAGGGATACATTAATAGATGAAAAAGAAAACTACAAAAAAAAAAACATCTTACTGAGGAGGCTCATGGGCCGTCCCCGAACTACCAGCCTCGCCAGCCTTCTCTTTCTGCTTCTCCGCGCGCTCGTGCCTCGCACGCTCTGACTCCTCAACCCAACGCCTAAACTGGGCAATAGGGTCAGGATCCGCCAAACACTGCCTTACAACCTGAAGCACCGGAAATTCCATCCTTTCGAGCTTCTCAAGCTCCTCCATCAGCAGCTGATCGGTGTTCACGTCTTGGAAGGGCTGCTCGTCAACCGGTGCCCCATCCTTGGCAGCCAAATACCCTTCCAACCAACCACTATGCACGCCCGTTGTACGCGCCGCATTGACCACCTCCGCAACCTGCTCACCTATCTTTGGCTCATTCCAACAGCGATCAAAGGCCTGCATCAACGACATCAGCTACATGAGTTAAACAAAAGATGAAACAAAGCAAATACAACAAAGTAAAGAGAACAACTTACGGCAGATATCCCATCAGACATAATCCACAAGGACTTCTCACAGTACTCCTTCTGAGCATCAAGCATCAAAGTCCTCTCAAGCTGCCACGCCTCCTTCTCTTTAACAAGGTCATTAATCTGACCTTCCAGCTCAGACACCCGAGTGGTCATCCTCACCACATCGGCGTCCTTCGCCTTAAGGTCGCTCACCACATTAGCATACTTAGAGGATAGCTCCTCCATCTCCTTGGCCTTTGCCGCCGCTACTTTCTTCTGTCCAGCCAGCGCAGACTCAGCCTTCTGCACAAGCTGACGACGACGCTCCAACTCCGTATTCACGGTCTCCCTCGAGTTAGCCCAGGTCTTCTGCTTTTCCGCCGCATCAGCATCGTTTTGGCGCATATCGGACTCTAGCATCCGAACCTGCTCCAAAAGCCGCTTCTGCGCGGTCTCATACACCTCCTTCTCTCGTGCCAGACGCTCGGCTTCACTCGCAACCGATGCCTATTCATCTAAAAACTCATCCTCTCCGCGGTGAAGGGCGTACAAATTTCCCAGAGTCTGTGTCAGATTCATACACATCTCCGAGAAAAGTGTACCCTGGTTTTGCGAACGATGGTGCGCGTGTTCTGCTGGAGGCATCGCATAGTTAACGAATTTCTCAGCCATGAACGGGTTGAGAAAACGACAACTTTCGGATATACGCCACCCAGGCATATAAACCGGAGCGTCCAACCTAAAGTCAGGAGCACTCGGAGACGCTCCACCGCCTTCAACTTTCTTTAGTTTGGGAGCATCCATCCCAACCCCCTAAGGCAACGTTTCTAGTACATCCCTCTCACCCAAATCAACAAAGGCGGGCTCGGTCCATGAGTCATCACCGCCCTGAACGCCCATCCCTTGGGCCTGTTCTTTCTGGATCTTCACCAGATCCTCATGCTGTTTCAACAACGCCAGCCTGCGCTCCTCCTCCTTCTCCTTTTCAGCTAAACTGGCCAAGCGAGCATCTTCGGCCCGCTTACGCTCCACCTCAACTTGGAGAGCCCGGGCTTCATCCTCCTTCTTCTTCAAAGCGGCCTCAGTGGCACGCTTATCCTCTTCCTCTTTGTGCGTCAACTCCGATTGACGCACAGCCTCAGCCCGGGACCGCTCCTCGTCCAACTTTTTCTTTCGCTCCTCCTGATATTGCTTCACAGGCGGAGGAATAGAACCTACAGACAAACAAGAAGGATGTATTAAACACTCGATAGAATTGATCAGAAAAACTCAAAAAACAGAAAGGGCGCATTAAAAAGTACTTAGTACTCAGTTTCTTCAAAGCCTTCTTATAAAAGGGCTCACGCACCGGCGGTGGATCAAGCTCCAAACCCTGTGGCGGATCAACATGACCACCACCTGTCGCCGCCCGCTTAGGAGACGGACCACCAGCTACATCCTCTTCAACAGTCTCCACCTGTTTACGCTTGTGACCTACAAACAAAGAAAGCAAGGATCAACCTACAAAACATAAGAAACTACAAAAAGCTCAAAGAAGGTCAGAACACTTACCCTCAGTAGTCACTCCTTCAGCCATGTCGGACTCACCGGCCTTCCCACCACCTGGCGCCGCAGCTGCAGACGCACTAGATCCACCGCCACCTGCAGAACGACGCGAACGGTGAATTAAACCGAACGACGAGCCACTCGACTCATCGTCGGATGAAAGTACATAATCAATCCCAGCCGCCGTACGTACGGATAACGGCTCGGGATTGATTAGAAAACTGACTTGAAGGTTAGTAGGCGCACCTTCCATCGGCGTGGGGAACAGAAAGTTCTCCACCTTCATCTTTAACTCGGACACCCCCCCTCGGGTACCGCCAAATAAGTGGTCTTCACAGTGCGGGCAGCAAAGACCTCAAACAACAACTCGCCTGCCAAAAACGAATAAGGCGTCAAAAACAAAAGAAAAACAAAATACAAACAAAGACGAAGTACTCACCTTCAACGGACAGCGGCCCAGATTCACGCACAGGTGCCACGTCATAACCTTCTCTGACGCCCAGACGGCTCAACCACAGCAAGCGAAGGATACCCTCATCCAACTTATCCAAGTCATCTAGACGACTAGGATGCGCAGAGAGCTCCTGAAACCATGCCTGATCCTGGAAATCCTTCACAACCTCGAAGGAAGGAGCCTTCTGCCCAGCGCGAAGCTCCAGCTTCGCCATCTCCACAGGGATAACCTCCTTCTTCACGAAGAAGAAACACATCTTCCACTCACGAAGAGTCTTAGGCGAGCTCTTCGGCACGATCAAAGTGACACTCTTTGACCTCTCAATGAAGGACACCCAGCCGAACTCCTTCACCACAAGTTTATAGAACACGTTGAAGTGCTTGACTTCCGGCTCCCTCCTCAATGACTGGTAGGTGGCTTCAAAATGCATAACCCTCATCACCCCAAAGGGGCTCATTTGAGAGATATGCACCCCATACTTCTGCAACACAGAGATCAGAAAACGGGACACCGGCAACCGGAACAAACCCATTTGAAAATACGCCTCGTAGAGGCATATTTTCCCCTCCGGGCAGTCTACCGGAGTCCGCCTTTTCTCCGGCAACTCCGGCTCCTACTTACGTAAGATATTATATTTCTTGACCAAGGACCGAAATTTTTCTTTGGACCAAGAAATCTGTGCATCTTTCATCGACAGCTCAGCCTTCTTGTCTTCAGACGACATCTTCAGGAAAAGAAAAAGCTAAAAATTTGGAGAAATTCTTCGACAAACGATCGGAAAAACTATTAAACTTGTCGGAGAAAACTTGGAAAATTTCTTTGGATGGGAGAATGAAACGAAAAGAATGACAAAGGCTACATATTTATACCCATCGCATTTAATGCAATGGCAGGAAGAGAAATCATCACCAACAGCCTTTTCGCGCAGGGGTCCAATGGCAGCCAGACACGTCAGACAGCCCACGTGACCAAACGGCACACGCGCGGCGCGTGGCCCGTTCGCCTGACGGTTGTTCTACCCCAGCTGGCAAACGATGCCGATGCTCGACACGTGTACGCCCACGTTTAAACCCATCACTAACATCTGTCCCCATGCATCAGATGCACGACACGTGGGGCCTAACAACTCAACAGTAACAGTAACTGTCAGACACGATCTCCAAGGCAGGTGTACCAACCGCCAGCCACGTCTTTTCAACTTCAAACATTCCCGCCTTGAATTCACACAAATTCCAAAAAGACAAATTCAATGCGGAGTAAATGCAGGCGCAGAATGCAACAAAAAATCACTTTTCACAACTTCTGAACGCACAAACAAGCCCGACGCCTATCTAGGCTCCACGCCTACGCGCCAGAACGAAAATTTTGAAATTTTTGATTTTCACAACTTCTGAACGCGCAAACTGGCCCGACGCCTATCTAGGCTCCACGCCTGCGCGCCAGAACGAAAAGTTTGAAAATTTTTATTTTCACAACTTCTGAACGCGCAAACAGGCCCGACGCCTATCTAGGCTCCACGCCTGCGCGCCAGAACGAAAGTTTTGTAAATTTTTATTTTCACAACTTCTGAACGCGCAAACTGGCCCGATGCTTATCTAGGCTCCACGCCTGCGCGCCAGATTGAAAATTTTGAAAATTTTTATTTTCACAATTTCTGAACGCGCAAATAGGTCCGACGCCTATCTAGGCTCCACGCCTGCGCGTCAGAACAAAAATTTTGAAATTTTTTTATATTTTCACAACTTCTGAACGTGCAAACAGGCCCGAAGCCTATCTAGGCACCACGCCTACGCGCCAGAACGAAAACCTGGAACATTTTTAACAGGGGAAGATATAACCCCCTTACTACTGCCCGAACCTAGTCATAGGTCCCGCAAACGCTCATTCCGTCATACGCCCACAGCTTGATCACTGTGCGCGCACCAGTTGACGAAGGTCATACAAAAGACGCACGTCCACTTTGTTACATGAAAACCCAGTGACGACTGGATGTAACTGTAGATGCGTTTTGCGACTAGTGATTGGATGTTAACATATGTTAATAGATGCTGATGGGTAGAATGTGAGTATAAAGGGGCGAAGGTAGAAGAATAGTGGGCGAAGGTGTATTGGAGCTTGACTGAAGAAACAGGTTCGTACCCTTAACTGGGCGAATGTGGAAGAAGTCCACATTCGACCACATCAAGTGGGCGAATGTGCAGTGGCTATAAATAGATTTTGTGTATTTGTGAATTATAGAGAGTTATTAGTTGTGTGTGTTTTGAGGTCAGGTTCCAGGTTTGTTTGAGAGTGTCTGTAATTGATCTAGATTAACCAAAGTGTCATTGTAATCAAGTTTATGAACAAGTTAATCTATGAAAAGCTTTGAAAATGATATTGATTGTGTTTTGATTTGAGTTTTATCTGTTTGTTCAAAGCTAGGGTTTCCGCACCTAGTTTTGTAACATGTATGATCAATTAATCCTGTTTTAGTCAAAATCTTTCGCTCACAAAGTGGTATCAGAGCTATACGGATCATACAACAACAAATTTGATAAACTCAGAGCTAATTTGGACCTAATTTTGATCAAAATACATCTGTTTTTGAATGAAAATGGTTTTTGAGTGTTTTTGATTGATTTGAAGTTGATTTTGTGGTTAAAATTCAAAATTCCAAGAATTAAAGCTGTTCCAAATCAATTCCGAATCATAACCTGATTAAGATCATTCAAATCCACAAACATTTGAAAATCAGAGATCAAAATAACCGTTTTTCAAAGTGTAACCGTTTTTCAAACCTGAAATGGGCGAACCTGGAACCTAAGTGGTCGAACCTGGACTGTTTTGGTCGAACATGAGTCATTTCTGGTCGAACCTAGGTACTTTTGGGCGAACCTGAAAAGTTTTTGTTGAAGTTTTCACTTTCGGGTCACATTTTCCACATCAGATTGGTCGGGCGGGCGAACGTAGAATAGAAACGGTCGAACCTGAAATTTTCTGGGCGAACGTGGATTTGTGTTAGTGTGTTTTTAAATTCTGGTGAGTTTTTACCTTCAAGTGATACTGTTTGGGCGAACCTGCATCAGAAGGGACGAAAGTGAGAGTATAACTGGGCGAACCTAGGATTAGTTTTTGGAAAATTTTCTAAGTGTTAAATTTTTTGAAATTCGTGATCATGTGGAATTTTCCGACTACTCCGAGACCAGTAACGACACAACCACAACAGCAAGTGATGGACCCATAGACGGTGGCAGCACAAAAGACGAGCACACAGTCTTCGCAACCGATTAACTACATGGCGATGACTAGCTCGATGCCTCAAAGCGTAGCACCTCCAGCACCACAACCAGACTACTGGGGAGTAGCAGCAGCGGTGGTAAACACTCAAACTACAAATGCTATTTCCACAGTGATTAATGATTTGTCTTCAGGTAGCGGGAATCGGCCACCGAAGCTTATGGAGATACAAGAATACAATCAGTGGCAGAACAAGTTCAAGATTCACTTGGAAGGCATGGGAGTGGAGGGAGCAGAGGCATGGAGTATGATTGCTAAAGGTTACACAGCACCAGTTTTGGAGAATACAGGTGAACCAGTTCCATTGGAGAGCATGTCTGAGGAAGAGAAAAAGAAGTTTGCTGTGGAAAAGAAAGCCTTTTCCCAATTGACTCAGGCAATCACAAATGATCTATTGCATCAATTTGGGACTTGTACAACGTCTAAGCAATTGTGGGATGTGCTTAAGAGGAGGCATGATGGGAATGAGAAGACTAGAAGTTTGAGGATGGATGAATTGAGAAAGGAGTTTGAGAATTTTTCTTATATTGGAAATGAAACTTTAAAAGAATTAACTCCTAGATATAGTCATTTGCTAACTGAATTGTCAAGTTATGGTATACAGATTCCTATGAAGAATTTGGTGGATAAGTTTGCAGATGCTCTACCACCTTACTGGGATCAGCATGTGGAAGTTCTTAGGGAAAAGGATGCATACCAATACTGGACTATTCAAGAGTTTATTCAGAAGCTGGAAAACAAGGAAATGGAAGAGAAGAGAAAAGCTAGAAGAGCACAGGTTCCTCAGAATCCTAGATTATACTTTGGAGGCACTCCAGTTTCAGTTAGTAACTCAAGTTCAGGAGTTGTTGCACCACATGTTGCTTGCATTTCGAATGTTATGGATTCACCAAAACCTACCATCAACTACATGGCACAAACTTCATCCTATTCGCAACCATCAAACACACCACCACCACAACAACAATACAACAATTCCTACATTCCACCATTCTCCCCAATGCAACAAGCAGCTTTCTACACTGCTAGCCAATCACAACAACCAATGAACCAAGTTACTCAACCTAATCAACAACTAGTGGTTTTGGAGACTTCTAACTTGGGCAATGTGACAGTGGAAGTTGCTCAGCAACATATTGCACTAGTCTCTGCAATGGTTTCATCTTACAACGGATTAGTTGCTAGTCAAATTGGGAATAACAACTTAACCAATGAAGACTATGCACAGATCGACAAGGAAGAGATGGAACTCATTGATATCCAATGGATTTTGCAAGCATTATGAGAAGAGCAACGAAGTTTATTGAAAAAACGGGTAGAACAGATTTGGGAACTTCTCCTAACACAACCTAAAGGTTCAACAAGGAAAAAGTTACTTGTTTTAACTGTGGAGGAAAAGGTCACTTTAAACGAGAATGTACCCAGCCACCAAAACAAGGTAATAGAAACCCATTCAATGCAAGCTACCAGAATCGTCAACAACAAAACCAAAACCAAGTTTCTTACCAATACAACAACAATTATCAAAACCGTCAAAATAACTCTAACAACAACCAAAACAGACAACCTAACACATCAAACCAGAACCAAAACCAATCTCCTAACAACACTAACTGAACAGTTATACCGATCACTACACCGAATGAGACACAACAGAACACGAGTCAGAATCAAGCATTGGTGACTCAACAAGATGAAAGGTTTGATTGGTCGGGATTGCAAATAGGAGTGGAGGAAATTACTACTGGTGGCAATGTGGCTTGCGTTGCTTGCAAGGTTGATATTGAAGAGTCG
Organism: Ambrosia trifida; assembly: GCA_028751855.1. Classification (NCBI taxonomy): domain Eukaryota; kingdom Viridiplantae; phylum Streptophyta; class Magnoliopsida; order Asterales; family Asteraceae; genus Ambrosia; species Ambrosia trifida. The sequence continues at coordinate 81,892,830 of CM054129.1, forward strand.
GTGACGGTGGATGAAAAGAAAGAAACTGAGTGTGAAAGTGATGAGTCTGAGGCTGAAATGGATGTGGAGACTGAACCTAACCGAACAGTTATACCGATCACTACACCGAATGAGACACAACAGAACACGAGTCAGAATCAAGCATTGGTGACTCAACAAGATGAAAGGTTTGATTGGTCGGGATTGCAAATAGGAGTGGAGGAAATTACTACTGGTGGCAATGTGGCTTGCGTTGCTTGCAAGGTTGATATTGAAGAGTCGGTGACGGTGGATGAAAAGAAAGAAACTGAGTGTGAAAGTGATGAGTCTGAGGCTGAAATGGATGTGGAGACTGAACCTGTTGAGGTTAAGGTTGAGGAAGCTAATTCTGGAGTGGTGATTGATACTGTTTCTGATGTTCCTGAGGAGTGTGAATCGGTTTATTCTGATTCAGACAGTGAATCGGATACGGAAGCAAGTGTTACATCACTAGATGATGACATTGATCAGTTGCTAGCAGAAGCAGATTTTCTGATGACGAGGAAGTCGTGCATTGTTGATGATGCTTTCACCAAGATTGACTATTCTAGATTCTTTGCTGGAAAGGAAGCTCATTTCGCATTGATGGCCATGACTGATCCGCCAAAACCTGTAAGTTCTGAGTGTAGCACTGATATTAAAAGTGATAAATATTGTGGTACATGTGATAGATTGACTGAGGAGAATAAACAACTCCGAGTTCAACGTGATAGTGCTATCATGAACAGTCAATCTACTCGCAAAGAGTTGAATGCTTTCAACAAGGTATTAGATGGCTACAAAAAGGACATTTCCGACTTGAAAAACACTTTATCATTAAAACAATTGGCAATTAACAACTATATCAATGAAATTGAAAATACCAAGTTGGAAATGGCAGCCATCAAATGCTTTGCTGAGAAAGTAAACAAAAAGTTGGAAAGCTATAAGCACATTGCTTACGTGGTAGACCACATCATAGATGATCAAACCACTAATTACAAGTCTGTGCCATCTCCGGTGCTTTTTGAAAATCATAATTGTCACCAAGTTACACCGGAGAGCTCGGTAAAATCAGATTCATCATCGGAAATTGAATTTAATACCTCGAGTATTGGTGATCCTCATTCCGATGTGAGACCGATTTTAGGTTTGAATGATATGGGTGTTACTGTTGAGAGTGTGGATTCAGACTCAGAGAGTGATGATAATGGTAATGTTCAAACTGTTAATGCATGTGAAATTCCTAAAGAAAATCACATCATTACTACTGAACCAGTTTCATCATCTCAACATGTGCATCCGATGGCAAATGCTCACTGTGAGAAAAAGTCTGAAAAGAATGTGATTAAAAAAGACCTTAAGAAAAAAGATGTTAAGAATGAACCATCTGACAAACCTGTCAAGGTGTTCTATCGGATGGAAGGATCCGATAAAATCATCTCTGATGAGTAATTTCCAATCAAAAATGCTAACTATGCTAAAATAGAAAAGATTTGGCAAGAAAGCACCATTTGGTTCCCAAAACATGAGAGAACAAATGAGATTCCACCAGCAATTTTAAAGAAATTGTATTTGGATGTTCCTCAAGAACCAAAGGTCCATGTCACAGAGTTCATTCGACCCAATAACAGAGCTAATGGTTTTCATGAGCCTACTTACTCAAAAGGGCCACTCCCTGAGAGTTTGAGGAATCAACAGTACAATGATCAATATCCTGTTAGATCATTTGCTCAACCAAATGCTCCAAATGTTTTTGAAGAGTACCGTGCATGCTTTAAATGTGGGGAACGAGGGCATTTACTTGCTCAGTGTCCATATGTAAGGCATAAAAGGCACGAGGTTGAAGTGAGAAATTCCATGAGAAAACCGATTGATCATTATGTTCCACCACACAGACGAGTTGTTCCTCAACAACAACAGTTTTATAATCTAAACAATTTTCATCAAATGAGGAACAATCGTCCAATTCAATCTGATCGAAGAAATCGGATTGCTATGGAACAATCATGGAGGAAGCCTGTGGTGAACGCAACAATTGACAGGCAAAAGGTTCCACTAAAACCGATTGTCAAATCAAATGTTGGACCTAAGTCTGTTAAATCAGATAAGGTAACCAAGAAAGTTACGTTTGTTAACAATGTTCAGAAACCAACTGAGAATCCAAAATCTCAGATTCGCATCCTTAAAAGGTCTGAACAATCTTGGTCACCCAATGGTACTCCAGGAGCTTCTACTTCTAAGGTCAATGAGAAAAAGGAAACTGTTTTGAACAATCAGAAAAAGATTGATCCAAAACAAAAAGTTGTTGAAAATGTTAATGAGAATGTTTCTTTGAAAGCTGATGTTCAAAGACCCAAGACTCAGGCTTGGGTCCCCCGAAAGAACTAAATGATTTACTTTTTGTGTGCAGGGAGCTTCAGCTGGCCCTATTAGCAGTCTTTGGATTGTTGATAGTGGAGCTTCAGGCCACATGACAGGGGATCTAGCGTTGTTGTTCGACGTGAAGAACATCAATGGAGGGTATGTCGCATTCGCTGGAAATAAAGGTGGATATATCACAATGGAGGGGAGCGTGAGCAATGGGATAGTGAGCTTTGAGCGGATATCTTATGTGAAGCAGATTGATTATAATCTGTTGAGTGTCAGTCAAATATGTGATAAACAATTTACTGTGCATTTTGATGACAAATCCTGCTATATTCTCAAACCGGGCTTCAAAATTCCTAAGGAGTGGATAATGTTGAAGGCACCTCGCGTCAACAATCTCTATATTCTTGATATGTCCAAGGCGATGACATCACAGGGGCAAATAACATGTTTTCTATCCAAAGCGACTGAGAAAGAATCGATAATGTGGCACCGAAGAATGGGGCACATTCATCTGAGAAAAATGAACCAACTTGTGAGAAATGGGCTTGTCGATGGAGTAAACGTGAAACATTTCCATCTGAATGACAAGTGTGTAAGTTGTAAGAAGGGGAAGCAACACAAACAGTCCCACAAAGTGAAGAAAGTCAAATCTGTAGAGATGCCACTTGAGCTATTGCACATGGATCTATTCGGACCAGTCAAGCGCAAAAGTCATCTTGGAGAGCTTTATTGTTTAGTTGTCACTGATGACTACTCAAGATTTTCATGGGTGATGTGTCTGCAAAACAAAAGTGACACCTTTAACAACCTGAAAGTTCTGTTCACTCGATTGGAGAATCTCTACAATGTGAAGATAAAGAGAATTCGGAGTGACAATGGGACGGAGTTCAAAAATGCCAAGATGGATGAACTTTGTGAAAGTAAAGGGATACATCATGAATATTCGGCTCCGTACACCCCACAACAGAACGGTGTTGCTGAACGAAAGAATAGGACTCTAATTGAAGCGGCTAGAACAATGCTTGCTGATTCAAATCTTCCGGTAATGTTATGGAACGAGGCAATTTATGCAGCAAATTATACACTAAATCGGGTTCTAACAGTGAAGAAGTTTGGTAAAACATCTTATGAACTGTTACACCGACGAAAGCCAAACTTAGAGTATCTAGAACCTTTTGGGGCTCCATGCACGATGTTGAATCCAAGTGAGAAGTTTAGTCCTAAAGCTGAGGAGGGATACTTTGTTGGATATGCAACCCCGCTCAAACGGGTATTCAACAAGCGAACTCGTCGAGTGGAGGATTGGGCTAACGTGGAAGTTCAACGATATACTCAAAATTTGCAAGGCACGGGTCCTGATTGGATGTTTGATTACAAAGATTTCTTTGAATCATTCAATCTAGATAGCTTGGTTGAAGAAGCTGTTATCCGATTACTTTACGAGTGTGAAAACGCGACGACTTCATCGTTGGTGCGTCCAATCACCGTGAACCCCCTACCAGCTTCTAATGATACCAATGCTCCTATACAAGAGGAAGAAGAATTTCAAGAGGCATCAACTTCATTAGACTCTTCAGAATCTGAAGTTGAACAGTATGAAGAAGTCATTCTTGAACATGCAGAAGAACCAGAGGCACTGCCAGTGAACCCAACTCCAATTCCAGATGTTGCTTCATCATCAAACACGGGTCATGATCTGGATGCTGTAGAAAACTTGACTGTTCAGACGGGAGTAACTGTACCTGATTATCCGGAATCTCGGATTCATCGTATTCACCCGATGGAGCAAGTTATCGGTGATCCTGGAAGCGGTGTTATGACCAGAGGGCAGCTGAGAAGCGTTAACTCGCCAGAGTGTTTTGGTGCTTTAGCATTATATGCCAAAATTAAAAAATCTGGTAGTCAAAATGATTGGTCGTTTGCGTGTTATGTGTCGCAGGTAGAGCCAAGGACATACAAGGACGCTTTGAACGAAGATGCCTGGGTTGAAGCTATGCAGGAGGAGTTATTACAATTCCAGAAATTGGGGGTTTGGACGCTCACGGATTTGCCGCCAGGAAGGAAGAAAATAGGCACTAAATGGGTGTTTAAGTGCAAGAAGGATGATCGTGGGGTTTTGTTCGTAACAAAGCCAGATTGGTCGTGCAGGGTTTCCATCAAATCGAAGGGATTGATTATAACGAAATCTATGCACCGGTAGCACGGATTGAAGCTATTCGGATGTTCCTTGCGTTTGCTTCATACAAGAAATTCAAAGTTTATCAAATGGACGTTAAAAGCGCATTTCTGTACGGGAAAGTCAAGGAAGAGGTTTATGTCGGGCAGCCACCAGGCTTTGAGGACCCAATCCACCGGGATAAGGTCTACGTGCTGAACAAAGCTCTATATGGTTTGCACCAGGCTCCGAGACAGTGGTACGAGGAGCTAAGTACATACCTCATCTCCAAAGGATTTAAGCGCGGCCTCGTCGATTGCACCCTCTTCACGAAGAAGACGTGAGATGATTTGCTTCTAGTGCAGATTTACGTTGATGATATAATATTTGGTTCAACTAACGAGCTTTTATGCAGGGAATTCGAAACTGTCATGCAAGAAAAGTTCGAAATGAGCGCAATGGGGGAGATGCAGTTTTTCCTAGGCTTGCAGGTGGACCAAAGACCCGACGGGATCTTCATTCACCAGACGAAATACGTATCCGACATCTTGAGCCGGTTCCAGATGGAGGACTCTAAGCCGATGGATACCCCGATTCAACCCAATCATGGGATTGGAGTGGACGCTAAGGGGGAGCTGACGGACCCATTTACATACAGAGCAATCATCGGATCTCTGATGTATCTGACGGCGTCTCGACCAGATATTATGTATGCAACGTGTCTCTGTGCTCGCTATCAATCGAAGCCGAAACAAAGTCATCTGACGGCGGTCAAGCGTATCCTTAGATATCTGAAGGGTTGTCCCTCAAAAGGACTTTGGTACCCTAATGATGATGATTTTGATTTTATTGCTTTTAGTGATGCAGATTGGGGCGGCTGTGACAAAGATAGCAAATCTACTACAGCTGGTTGCCAGTTTTTAGGGAGCAGGTTAATTACCTGGCAGTGCAAGAAACAGACTTCCGTGGCGCTGTCTACCTGTGAAGCTGAGTACATTGCAGCCTCGAGTTGCTGTTCGCAAGCACTCTAGATCCAACAGCAGATGGTGGATTACGGTTTGCAGTTTCTTAAAACCCCTATACACTGTGATAACGAAGCCGCAATCGCATTAACTAAAAATACTGAAAACCATTCTAAGGCGAAACATATCCGGATCAAATATCATTTTATCCGTGATTGTTACGCTAAGGAATTGATAGATATGGTCAAAATCCATACTGACTACCAACGTGCAGATTTGTTTACAAAAGCTTTTGACAGATCCCGCTTTGAATATCTTTTAAAAGTAAACAATATAAAAGAAAAACAGGACTAATCGGCACCTCGGTTTATCGCTTTTTAGTTTTAGTTTTTTAGTTTTGTTTTGTTTTTTCAGAAAAAAAAAATTAAAAACCCAAAAATATGTTCTTTATTTTAGGGGGAGCCATTTTATCAGAAAAACCAAAAACATTGAAAAATTCAAAAGACCTAAAAATTAGAAAATCCAAAATGATTTCCTGGATAAAAAGAGGAAATGATAGTACATCAGTGGGGATCTGACACAAGCTAAAGGATTGTATAGTATAATGAGGCGTATGTTGATTACGTGTGATATGCTGATAGGCTTCGTAGACTAAATATTGCGTGCATTAGTGATACAAACATAACAAACTACGCGTTCGTGGCTGAACACCTCATGGGCATATGGTCTTAGTACCGTAATTTCGTTTGATAGGATTGCCAAAATCTGAGGTTTCGGGTCGTTATGTTATGGTTATCCGGGATATTCTGATTAAACTTTTGTCGTATTGATTTACGGACCTAGTTTCATCAGAATATTTGCTAAAAGAGCGTAAATGCCAAAACCGAAAGTTACCAAATTGAGGAACTTTATGTTTTATTGATCAAAGATCATTATTACATCGTATTGACTTTCTGATGCAAATCAGTGGTTAATATCAGCCTCAACCTAGTGTATATGCACAAGTTACTCTGCTGCATTTGTTTGCTGACCTGTACACCTCTGTGCTATATACTTTGTAACTTTTACGGATAACTCTGGCATAATCACGCGTTACGACGAAGCTTTGTGCAATTACTTGATACGGGAGTATGTCATGTGTGTGGGCACCACAATGTGTTAGTCTAATACACCTAACTCGTATCATTTTAAAGCATTGCGTAATTGTCTGCATGTGAGCTTAAGTGGACCACAATATCAGCAATTGCCGTGTCACATATTGTTTCTAATGATAATATTAATCAAATAGATCAACGCTGTGATCAGAATTCTCAGAAAACTGATATGATCCTCTTACCGGATATCACAAAATGTTTACTGCTTTCATTTACTTTGATGCATTTTACTTTGTTGCATTTTACTTTTATTGTCAAAAAGATACAAAATCCAAAAAGATTTTAGGTGTGTTTTGATAAAATTTCAGAAAACCAAAATTTTTGCATTTCTGCTTTATTTTTGATAACCGACGGTGCTTGATGGTCAATTTCTGAGATTTGATAACACCATCTGGGCTTTGTATCATTCAAAAAGTGAAAATATGAGTTTTTGAAGTTTAACAGATTGAAAAATGTTGAACGGGATTCGAATTCGTGATTTGGCAAAATTTTCAGATTTTTCCATTTCACATTCGCCCCTTAATTGGGTCGAATGTGGAAAAATCTTTACTTTCGGCCGTTTTCATTAGGACGAATGTGGGCATTTTAAAACACAAATTCACCTTCGGGTGAAAGTTTCACCTTCGGGTCATTTACTTGGGGCGAAGGTGGAATAGACTCACATTCGCCCACTACAACGGGCGAAGGTGGCTTGCCTTTATAAGCAGATCACAGGTTCGAACCCTCAGTATACTTTTTCTAAATTTTTCTTTCGATCTGGACACCTTGTTGCTTTAATTCCTTGTACTTGTGCGTTTGATTACTTGTGTTTTACTGATTATTTTCATACCAAAAACACAGGTAATGGAGCTATGAACAGGCTACAATCGTCGTTTTTCTAACCGTACCTAGGGTTTTAGATTTCAGGGACTTTGAGTGTTTCTTGTTGATTATTCTTGTTTGCATTTCAATACACATCAGTTTTAGGGGGAGAATTATAAAGGAATTAGATTATTAACAACGTTTAATGTGTTGATTGATTGAACGAAACATTTGTGACCTAATTCCATAGGAAAACTGATGTATATTGATTAATTGGACAAATTGATGATTCACGAGTCTTGACCGGCCATATTAGTATACATTCTAATCAAAATCAAGTGTTAAAAACAAGATTAAAATTTTTTTAAATTTTTAGGGTTTAACAGGTTCTACCTTCGGGTCTAGAAACGGACGAAGGTGGAAGGTTTTGGGCGAGTGTAACTTCAAAACGGGCGAATGTGATTTTAATTCAAAATCTTTTCACATTCGACCAGAAAATATCACATTCGACCAGAAAAACTCAGGTTCGACCCTATGAAAATGGGCGAATGTGGAATCTTAAAATCTTAAAATTTTGAATTTTTGTCGATTTTGTGTTTTGATGTTTTGTTTCTGATTTTGATGTACAGATGGCTGAGGAACAAGAAAATATTGAGACTCCAGTAGAGAATGTGATTACAGATCCGGTCCCAGAGAATGTTCAGGAAGGAGAATCGTCAAGCAAAAGCAAATGGCCGTTTGAGAAAACCCATAATTGCTGTGCTTATCTGGGAGATGTGGAAAAGAACGTTGAGTTTGCTGATATTATCAAGTTCTTGAAAAGAAGTAGAGTTGTGCATGCTTTGGCAACTCCGACTATTATCTACAAGGATATAGTTGAAGACTTCTACAATAACGCGAAGTATGACTTCTGGGATAATCAGACCATCATAAAGAGCAAAATACAAGACATGGAGATGTTTATTACAGAGTCTGATATTAGAGAAGCGCTCCAGATAAAGTTTGAAGTGAGTGAAGATCCAAGAGAATTATCCTAGACTGAACAGAAAGCATGTTTCCTCAGAATGAAGTATAAAGGAGCGATTACTGATGGTTCGATGCACAAAGGGAAATTGAGTGTACAGTTTAAATACTTTGCACACGTCATCATTCATGTGTTTGGCTGTGTTAGTGGAGGATATGATGTCATGAGGAGAAGCTTAAGTTCGTTGATGGTTGTGTTGACTCTCAACAAACCATTCAACGTATCTGGAATGATTCTGGATCACATGCTGGAGATGTTAAAGGGGTTGAAGAAGAAGTATTTCATGTTATACCCTAGATTCCTGATGATGATCTTTGATCACAAGTATCCTAATTTGAGGAAGGATCCGACACAGATACTTGGTCAAGATCATATGAACATTCGTACATTGGTAAGAATGAAGGGCTACAAGGGTGTGTCAGATAATGAAAGGCCACCATACAGGAGATTATTTGGAGCCTTAGCTAAAAAGGATTACACTGATCCTGGAAAGAACAAGGCTAGGCATCCTGAGAGCGATTCTGATAATGATGATCCATTGGTTTATGCTGATGCTAGTACCAAGAGGAAGAGACAAGTTATCAATCCCGGAGCCAAAGGGAAGGGTAAGGGAAAGACTGATCAAGGGAGCTCTAAGCAACAGGTGGTGAGAAAGAAAACAACTGCTAAGAAAGGTACTGGTTTGGTGGATGAAGAATCAGTGGATTCAGAAGAAACTGAGGAAGAAGAACAATGGGATTCTGATGCTGAGAATGTTAGGGCCACCAAACGTAAGGCCACTATGGTTGGTGAGTCTGAATCTTTAAACAAATCAATTGAGGAAGCTGAGAAAAGTAAGAAGTCATTGAATGTTGAAGATGAAGGATTAGGCGTTGACATGGATGAGTTGAATACTGGAGAGACTGTGGTAGTAAACTTGCCTAAGCCTAAGCACAAGACCATGGCTAAGAAGACAAGTACTAAGCAGTTGAGAGAGAAAGAATTAGCCCAACTTTTGAAGGGAAAAAGAGTACCCGATGCTGGTACATCATCGAAGCTGTCTTCACCGGTCACTAAAAAGCAAAAGAAATCTAAAGAGGCAGAGACATTATCAATTGATCAATTAAATGTTGCACTGGATAATGTACTTGACATGTTTAGAAAGCCTCAGAAAGAAAAGGAAGTTGAAGTTGAGCCATCTAGATCCAAATCTAAGAAGGTCACTGTGGATGATGATGTAATGAAGCAGGTGAACAAGAAAATGGATGACATGATGAAGATGATAGTGGCTCAACAAGCTGAAATAGCCAAGTTCAAGCAGAATGAAGAAAAGATGCTTCAGATAGTGGTAGCTTCTAAGTCAAATCAAGATGAGATTAACGAGAAGGTTAAGAAGCTTGAAGCAAAGAATAAAAAGCTTGAGGGTAAATGTTCAAGAAACAAGAACAGGCTAAAGTTGATCAAAGAAGACAACAAAGAACTAAAGGCTGAGAACAAACGCCTTAGTGATTTGATTGATAATTTGTACAATGTTGCACCCAAGTTGAAGGAGGGAGAAGAAGATAAAGAAAAAGAAGAAGAGCAAGTTGACTTTGAACCGTCTGAATCGGACAAAGAAAAAGATGATGATGAGGATGATGAAGAGTCAGAGAAAAGTGATGATGAGGATGATAAGAATGATGATGATGATGATGCAGAAGGGTCTGGGAGTCAGAAAGAGAATGATAGTAGTAGTAGTGATGATAATGATGGAGGAGATGATACGTCAAAGTTTACATTTGAAAAGAAAACACCTAAGAAGAAAAATGCTGGAGAATCAAGTTCGAAGAAAAAGAAAGGTGAGAACGTTGATTCAGATGAGAGTATCTTCTGGAATGAAAAGGTGAGATCTTTAACAGATGATGTTAAACAAGTATATATAGATATGTTGGAAAGAAGAGAATGGACTATTGAGTTCACAAGATGTTTTGCTGAGATATTCCAAACAGATGACATGAGATATGAATTGGAATACAACGATCCTGATCTTGAAGAAGGTGAAGTACCTGCTTCTGTGGCAAAGGAAATTCTGGATGGACTTGCACAGAGAGTAGGGAAAACATTTGAGGAGTTTATTGTAGATGAATCGATTCCAGATATTTCTGAAAAGGATATTGGAAGTCACTCAGATGACAAGAATACTCCTGAGTTTGATGAAGTGGAAGTTGAAGACATAACGCATGAAGAATTTCCACAGTACTTCAGACAAACTGATGAAGATGAGATATTTCCTGATTTTACTGAGACACCAAACATTTCGGCGAAGAAAAAGGCAAAGCAAAGAAGTGCAGAGTTTGTAGAGAAGGTGTTTGGTGCTGATAAGCAAGAGTCTTCAAATCAATCTGATGAATTGAAGAGTTATTTGAAGAAATTAAGAGAAATGGATGAAAACCGACCGAAGCCTGAAGCTCAAGGAAATTTCTATAGATTTCACAATGCCAAGTTCAAAGGCAGAGCTCTCGGGTGGACATATTTGGGCAGGCTGAAGTGTCTAGCTGCCAAATGGGAAACAGGGATCTTGTACTTTAACAGATTCATTGATTTGCTAACTCTACCGTACTGGGCGGTCAGAGATTTATGTAGATTCCCTATGTCAGGTGCTTCAGTGAACAATACACATGTCGGTTGGTGTGCAGACAAGCTGGTTTGGGAAAGTAGAACGAGATGGAATAGATTCAAGCCACAATATCCCCGAAGGAAAGTTCATAGGGATATTGATCCTAAAACCAAGCTGAAGCGGGTTACTTTGATATACAAGGCACCTGAAGTGATGAGGAAAATACCTTTGATGCCCATGCCACAACATTTCAGTGCTGACTTTATTTTCTGGTATTATGATTGGAGGAAGGCTGAAGCAGTGATAGTGTTGAGAGACGGGAAGGACAAATACAAGCATGTTCATGTATTTGATCCGATGTGGTTGATTAACTGTACTTTTGAAGACATCATCATGCTTTTCTATAATCCGATTTATTGTGAGCCGAATGACGCTGATCAAGCAAAGAAGTATACTCAAGTGGTTGGAGTTTGCTTTGCATATGATATTAATGCGGGGAGTAATTTGGATAACAAACTTGGCAAGATGGTAAAGATGGCAAATGTGTCGAAACCGGTGAAGAGAAAGTTAGAGCCTGAAATGAACAAAGAGCAGAAGAAACAGCTCAGAATTAAGTTGTTGAACAAAGCCATGGACGAAGACAGAAGACAATCCAATCAATAGTCGAGGGGGAGTTTGTAGATGCGTTTTGCGACTAGTGATTGGATGTTAACATATGTTAATAGATGCTGATGGGTAGAATGTGAGTATAAAGGGGCGAAGGTAGAAGAATAGTGGGCGAAGGTGTATTGGAGCTTGACTGAAGAAACAGGTTCGTACCCTTAACTGGGCGAATGTGGAAGAAGTCCACATTCGACCACATCAAGTGGGCGAATGTGCAGTGGCTATAAATAGATTTTGTGTATTTGTGAATTATAGAGAGTTATTAGTTGTGTGTGTTTTGAGGTCAGGTTCCAGGTTTGTTTGAGAGTGTCTGTAATTGATCTAGATTAACCAAAGTGTCATTGTAATCAAGTTTATGAACAAGTTAATCTATGAAAAGCTTTGAAAATGATATTGATTGTGTTTTTATTTGAGTTTTATCTGTTTGTTCAAAGCTAGGGTTTCCGCACCTAGTTTTGTAACTTGTATGATCAATTAATCCTGTTTTAGTCAAAATCATTCGCTCACAGTAACTCAAAGTACACTTGTGACATCAAGTCCAGCACTCCCCTACCAAAGGCGCATGAAAGCACTAAAATGGGGGGACTTGAAGGGATATGGTATCAAAACATTACAAATACCAAACCATCGCCCAACTAGAACCGGCATCGCGTGCCGTCCATCCGCCCGTTTTATGTCAGCGGATCGTCTAGTGTCCATCCGCTCGTTTTACGTCAGCGGAACGTCAGGCGTCCACCCGCCCGTTCTACGTCGGCGATACATCTGGCATCCAACGGACGCCAGAAGTGGCACTACCCGCCCGTTCTACGTCGGCGATACACCCTGGCGCCCAATCAACGCCAGGCGCAACATCGTCCGCACGTTTTACGTCGGCGGCCCCAACATGCTTCGAAGCTTCCTCAGCAAGCCAAAGGAAGGTTCGCCAACATAGCTGGAAGATACCCTTTGGGGCAGCTTTGGGACTCACCCCTGCCCCAAACAAAATATCTCTGACGCAGCAGGCTACCCGTCAGAATTCCTCTCTAATCAGAGACTGCTCTCAGTCTGACATATAGAAAGGACGACGACGTGGCAGCCTCCCAGCCAAGATATCTTCCTTACAAGCAGACTTTCTCAACCTGTCTCGAGGTCCAAGAAAGGTATGATTACCCACTGCCCTCGGTCTACCAATAGGCGGGCGCCACGTGCCCGCCGACCACCAGCGTCCACTCGATGGGCGCCACGTCTATAGTGGTCAGGACGGTAACATCCCCCTTAGTATTTTGCTTTCTTCTTTTTATCAAAACCCACTTGCACTAAATGGGCTTAAGGACTTGGGCCGGATTCTTGGAGACACCTCTACCCGGGCCGGGCCCCGTTAAGGGTAGAGGATGGGCTGAGAAAGTACGGTAGCTAGGTACTATAAAAGGAGAAGCTCATTCTCCTTTTATTGGCATCTAATATCATATACACTTTCACTCAAGAAGAATACGAACTCCTTCGTACCTTCTTCAACCCCTTGTTTATTTCACTAACTTTTAGAGGCTCGGCTCTTTTAATCGGTAGTCTTCTAAACTCCTTGGTCTTGTTCTTAGACCCACACGTATTTTATAAACACACTCTCTTTATCAAATACAGTAGAACCACTCCTCTGATTGTCACTCGTCGGATAATCCAGGATTCGTGTTTCTTCAAGTACCTTGTCAAAAACATTACACAAAACAACATACATAAGGTTCAAACATGGGGTTTTTTCCGTCTATGTCCCAACCCAACGGTAAATATAGATGAAACCCCCGACAAGTGCCCGACATCCCATATTCCACCGTACTAGCCTCATATCTATTCAACACTTAGTTACCTGAAACATATCTTTCCCCCAAACAAAAACAGGAAAATGGGGCCGTGAAACTCACCTGAATAACAATTTGCACGCAACAGTAGAGAATGGCCATAGTCCATAGTCAAACACCTAAAAGTGTTCTAGTCATATAAGACACTAGGTCCTTAGTGCGTGTTGTACCGACAAGTTGTACACCCAACTCCTAACACCACTATTTACATACAATTCTCCGTTTAATTAAAACACATGTCCTAGGTCCGTTGGTGATGGATTACCCCCTTTATAAGTTTCACATAACTTATATTTTAATAACTGTTATTTTCAAAGTTAGTTAGGTTCGTTGCCGCGAACCAAGATCGTTGCCCGATTTAACCACGCTATGATCTTGTTATTTAATATATATATCAGTATATATTAACTAACTTGAATAACATTATCTTCGACTCGACTCACTTTACCGTATAATTACTTTCCCATTAAATAATTATACTAGAATCTTGCCGATCGAGATTTCATTTTCAACATTCGACTCGACTCACTTTACTGTATATTTATTTTCCCATTAAATAAATATACTAGGTTCTTGTCTATTCGAGGTTTCATTTCACACAATTAAGTTTTCATACATAATTTTCATTTAAACATATAATCTTTAAAGAATATTTTACATTAATTCCCCCACGAATAATTTCCAACACTTAGGAAAGTGTTATATATATTTTTCACCCTTAATCATTCTTATATATATTTGTCCATAAATATATATTTCACATTCACATTCATCCTTAGGATAATTACTCACATTCGACGCAATAACATATATACGCATATTGTAGGAAGTTATACTATATATACTAATTCGTCTGATTCACATTTTTGTCTGATAACTCGTCGTAATATAATACGTTCATATCCGATTATTCAAACTTATATAGTTTTCGCATCTCGAACCATATATGTTACATATATATATATTTTGTAGGAATAATTACTTCTCGTCGTAATATTATTTTTCCTACTTCACCGAAATATATATTTAGTTATTTTTCTTAAATTCCCGACAATATGCTTTACTTATTAATCAATTTTAATTTCTACACACAACATTTAGATCATTTTTTTAGACAAGTGTATGTGAACTTTTTTATAAACTTCAAAACAATAACATCACCATCATACACACGTCCTAGAACAACATTTTTAGAACGTCCATTTTAGTTTACAAAAAAGCACATATGTTATGTTTAAAACCATGTCGAAAACCTTATGTACAACTTGCTTCTAAAACTCAAAAACATAGACTTTCAAGAATAAAAACAAGATCAAGAGACTTATCACTAGCTCAAAGCTAGGGAAGCTAAAAACACTTGATTTTGAAGTGGCTTAATCTGTTCTTTTAAATGGTTAAGCTCCAAGCCTCTTAACACATATACACCTTATGTTTTAAATTTGATTTTTAAGTGTTTTAGGATGAAATGAAAGTGATTTGTATGGCAAAGGTTCACGGCTGGTTTTTTTTTTTTTTTTTTTTTTTTTTTTTTTTTAAAAAGAAGATGAAAACGGCGAGTGGTTCAATGAGTAGGAGTTTAGAGCATATGCAATTATAGTATCTAATAAAGAAAAGACACTTTTACAGTTTCTCTTCAATATGATTGGCTACACATTTTGCTGCCTCAATCTGATTGGTTAATTTGGGCGGCATCTAATTTTGATTGGCCCATTTTGATGGCAGCACATCACGATTTACTATTATGATCAAACTTTGCTCAATATATACACTTTAGCCATTTTAGAATTTTAAATTTTGACCACCCAACTTTTTTAAACTTGCATTGCACTTTGGCAACTAACTTTCTTACTAACCTATGTACTTTATTTTTTTCCCAATTTGACCACCAAACTTTGAGCTTTTAGTATTTGAAACTTTGACCACCAAACCTTTAGCTTTTAGGATTTCAAACTTTGACCACAAAACTTTTAGCTTTTAGGCTTTCAAACTTTGACCACCCAAAGAATTTCAAACTTTGACCACAAAACTTTTAGCTTTTAGCCGCGAGTATTTTTTTAAGCCCACGCGAGAGTAACAGTCACCTAATATTATCTTTTATGTGCACAAAACCCTCCACGCAACAGGAGCTCCCACGACGACACACGATTTTTAACGTCCACCAAACCCTCATCGCAACAGGAGCTCCCGTCGCGAAGCGCAAGGTAATAGAATTAATGTCCACCAAACCCTCAACGCAACAGGAGTTGCCGCAGCGAGGCACGATCTTTACCGTGTACGAAACCCTTAACGCAACAGGAGTCCCCGCAGCAAAACGCGAAAGAAGCACATATTACTTAATTCATTGAATTTTATTTTATCCCATAAGCCATAACTACTATAATTATTTTGTTGAAGTCCACTAGTAAAAAAGATTTTGCTATGGCCATGGGAATGGTGGTCGATCTCTTGGTCAAGGTATTGGGTCCACCACTAATTGTATATATATACATTTAGCAAATCTTTGCAATAGTGTTTCTGTTAAATTCGACGTCCCGCCGTTAAAATTCCGTTAACAACGTTTGCGTCATCTTTAAATCGGGCCCATTCACCAACGAAATGACCACTCTGACCTTGATATGCTAGACAATTTGCAAAGTCAGATGTAAGAGCTGTTTACTGCAGCTGACTTCGCAGGTATTTCAGTTAATAGCCTTTGTTCTGTGAGGGTATTTCCGTCAATAGTCTGTTTTGTAACATGTTATCTCTCTATTTGTGTTACCATGATCTGAGGGTTTGCTGTGTGGGTTTTCGAGGTCAGTGGTGTACCGATTGCATGTGGGTTTTGATGGTGGAGGTATGTAAAACAAGCCTGTGACTTTCCCACTACTTAAGTCAGCACCAGGATATGCTTCTCCGTCGACGAAAGAATACGGCGGAGACGACGACGCTTGCTACGCCGCCACCACCGGCGAACTTCCTTTCTGGATATTTGAGGTGGAAGAACACCGCGAGGACGCAGCTGCTACCTAGGTGCTGGCTAAGGCCATAGTGGCTGCTACAGTAGCACCGCCTACATGCTACAAATATTGCCGTTTTTTTAGTCAGATCTGAAAGAGAACAACACCAAGAACGTTGTTATTGAGGAGATTAACAGCAGCAGTGTATCAGCTAGATTGTGGTAGTCGTAGCTGGTGTTGGATGGTGCTTAGTCGCGTCTTGGTTATAGTGGTGGTGTTTGGATGGTGATGATGACGGTGGCGGTTAATGCTGGTAGTGATTGTTGGGCGGTGGCAGTGGTGTCGGGTGGTGGTGGCGTCAGATGGTTGTGGAAGTGTAGGCTATTTGTAGTTGTGGTGGTTGGTTGTGGAACCAAGGAGATGATGTCTGTGGAGACACAGAGAGAGAGAGAGTAGTAAGAGATAGAAATCTGGATTTCTAATTAATTAAACTATATTAATGTTCAAACCGATTGAACAGTAATCGAAATGAACAGTAAATTATAAGGATTTGATAAATATAATTAGTTAGGAATGTAGTTAAGATGTGATGTGTGTGGTGTAGTGGTTAGTCGGTTGGTGTATTAATGAAAGGGGTTAGGATTGAATCCTGTTTCCTACACCGGTTAGGTTGTTTTTTTTTTGCTAAAAAGAAAGATGGGACACCTGGCCTATACACATGTTCTTAACACAACCCCTCTCTCTTTCTTCTTTAACATACCTGTTATATACACTCATTCCTTCACTTTTTCCTTCTTCTTCTTCATGCTGTGAGAGAGAGACAGAGGAACAGATCTGTTAGGGAGAGAAAGTTAGAGAGAGAGAGAGAGAGATAGAGATAGAGAGAGAGAGAGAGAGATAGAGAGGACAGAGAGACGGAGATGAAGGCGACAACAGAAGCAGGTTGGGGTTCCGATTGAGATGGCAATGGCAAGGGTCTGGGCTTCGATTAGGTATTTGATGATGACGGGAGTTACGGCGACCCGGAAGATGTTGGATTCCGGCAGTGAAGGTAAACCTATAATCCATCTCCTTTCTTTTATAATAATCTAAGAGTAGTAGTGATTAAGATGTTTTATGATGGAACTAGGATAGTAGCTGATAAGAGCACATAAAAAAACGAAGGCCGGCGAGGCAGTTGAAATCACCGATTCGGTTCCTCTGTTTCACTCTTCTCACGTCAGAATTTTACTCATCCGGTCGCTTTTTTCATCACTTTAAATTCCATTGTTTTAGGTACATGATATATCTTATAAATTCACTGTTTGTGTTTCTATATTTTGATTTGATTTGTAGTATTAGTTACGCTATTTGAATCCTTTTGTTCTGTTTTTTTTATATTTAGGGCTTAATAGTTGCTTAGCAGCATATGTATGTGAATTTGGTCTAAAGATTGTTTACAATTCTCATACTAGCAATCATCTTATTAATTAGTTCAAACTATGATGTTTGTTGAAATTTTCATTAATTTTAAGTTTTGTTGATTTTTACATAATTTACTATTTGCGGTACAACTACTGGTAATACGACGGAATCAAGCAACGATGGTGGAGTCGGGTTTTCTAAGGGTGAGTTGGGGCTAAATCGGTGACCGATTTGGGGTTTACAGTTGTGATGCGCGTTCGAAAACCCCGGAGTTAGTATATTCAAGTTAAGTTTTTTATATGAATTGTTTAGATAAATGCCACCCTTTGAGTCGATTAATGTTTTGCAGTTACAAATGCTTTTAGAAGTGAAAATGATGCATTTATGATGCCGGGTATCGAAGACAGAGTCCAGACCGTCACTGAACTAAGAAAAAGTGATAGACCCCGTAAGAGAATCCGTCTACAACAATTTGGTGCGTAGACACCAACTTTCAAGCAATCAAGAATGCTACTTTCTCGTTCAGTCAAGAATGTTGACTATTGCCATTTAATATTGGCTTCTTTGGAGAATATCATTGACCAAGTGATTAGGGGAGTTACATAATTTTTTTATATATAGAAAATCACAAGATCACAAGAGTCATATATTATTCTATTTGCTCTCATTTTGGAGTTCTAAAGAGTAATATTATTATTAGAGAAGATTATATTCATTTCTGCTCATCATTAATTTTATGGCATTGGTTCTACAAGTTCTTCAAGCTTCAACCATCATGAGTGGCTAATTCAACGAGGTATACCCCGATGTAGCTTGTAAGAATTAGGGTTCTTGAACAATTGGGTATTTTCTATTTTTCATTGTAATCAATTACTTGAACAATTTTAATTGAAGCTTTAATCTTGGGTTGGAATCATGATAGCTAATTTCCCCTCGCACTAATAGCGTTATGAAATGAATTCGTTTATATGCACAATTTTAATTTAGGGTTTGAATGTTCTTGAGTGATAAAGTATATAGTTGTCCATTGTTATGTTGACGGCTATTGATACCTAAATCTTGTGACAATGACCCCGTTAGTGATTTTTGCAACTTTAATTTGTATGCAATTGTGATAGGACCCGAGTCTTGCTTGTGAAATCGGTGTAGCCTTATCATTTTAATATTATATTGTTAATCAATTTAATTTAATCAATCTCAATTAATTAGTTTTGTCATTGAATTAATTTCTTTTTGTTCAACCAATTTCTAAACTATCTTAAATCATTTTTTTTTAATTCATAATCAAATAGATATCTTCATAAATAATTTTTAATCAACTTTAAGTATCGACACCAACCACAAACTCTTCGTGGTTCGACACCCTTATTACCACTACTACATAGTTAAGGTAATTTAGGACTTATAATTACTATTTTTGACCGGACCGCGACATCCGATCAAATTTTGGTCGAGGCGGCAATAGTGATGAAGCCAATGACAGGTAACGACTATAGATCTTCGTTGTTGGTATTTGCATTTGGATTACATATGCTTAGGTTATGATTATCTATGATTAATTGTGTGTTTTCTTTGATGGTTTGATTTGAAAAGGACTGTTCAATTTCAAGATTCTAGATTGTTACAAAGGTGAGTAATTTATTTGTAGGTTTGAATTATTTTATATTCTTATGATTGAGGTTTAGTTTGTTGACAGGTACCCTAAAGACGGGTCAATGCAAACCAACCTGTTTATTCAAAAGGTTAGTTTACCTAACACCGATACTGAACGAACAACGTTGGTACCAATAATGTTATTTGATTTAATTGTTTTTGATCACTGTTCGCAGCTTGCGTTGCTGCTGGGCGCAGCTTGCGCTGCTGCTGCTGCCGCAGTTTGCGAAGCTGTTGTGGTTGCAGCTTGCATAGCTGCTGTTGTCACAGCATGCGTTGCTGCTGATGTCACAGCCTGCGCTGCTGATGTCGCAGCCACCTTAATAATTGATATCCGATCCTCGAGAAAAGATTGTTACATAGCGGAATTGCAGTTATACAGTAAGGGTATGCACATTATCATTAACAAAAGCACTAAAGTTACACCATTATCTTCTTAAAACATGAACTATCAGTGAAATCATCACACCATTTATTTAAATATGATTAGTTGAACCACAACATCACCTTTAATGTATTAACATTATCATTAAAGTTCACATTATTATCATCAATCTAGGTAAATCTGACTTCTCACCTCTCATTTTCTCGAAACAACTCCATGAGCAATCCCACTAATAATAATTTATTTTCTCAGTATTTATGTTTATGTATGTGGCAGGAAACATTTCACTCCATGATCAATCCCACTAATAATAATTAAGAATAGCTACTGTTTCGAGAATCTGGAACGCTAGAAATCTAAAGGTCTTCGAAGACAGATTTGTATCCGTAGATGCGTCTGCTGCAACTATTCAGGAGGACGCGTTTTTGTGGATCACGAACAGAATCAAGGATGCAGAGATCTTTTGGGACAAATGGGTCGCATTTGATGTTTACGATCTTTCGTAATCTGTTTTCTGTTTACTGTTTTTTTTTGTTATGGAGCTTTGGTTTGTAATTGTTTGCCGGTTCCTTGCTAAGACTATATATATATAAATATATAGTTTGTTTGGCCGTTAAAAAAATTAATAATTAAGAAATCCAATAATAAAGTGCTTTCCTCAATCGTTTATTTATGGAGTGTTTTCCTCAATCATTGAAGGGACCTGAAGGCTCGGGCAACAAAGCATTGACAATAGCCAACCCTATTATGTGAAATATACGACAATGCTAGCTGAATGTTACAAGACAAAGTAAACAAAGAACGCGCCGCAAAGCGCGCGCAGAATCTACCTAGTTTACTCTATTTACAAATATATCAGATATAGTGTTAAAATGGTGGGGTGCTTTACTATGGGCTGGTGTGGCTACAACTGTTCACTCTGAAATAGAATATTTTGGAAGATGTGCAATTTGCAGAGTTAGAGGGTGTTTGGGATTGATTATTCAAATAGATTATGCGTTTTGGAAAAGCAGGAGTGGAGCTGCTTATAGATTATTGCGTTTTGGTAGCCTAAAAAACTGATTATCTGCATTTTCAAAACGCAATCCAAACACTAAAAACTGATTATCTGCGTTTTCAAAACACAATAATCTAAAAATCAGATTCAAAACGCAATCCCAAACACCCTCTTAATATGTCAAGGTTTTTAACTTCAGTCTCTGTTGCAAACACGTGAATACATATCAATTGAATTCTTAGCTATGACAAATGTTAACCTAAATTTATTCTGCTTTGCTTGGTTTTCACCTTTTAGGTACGAACATAGTTTAGCCTGCCGCGCGTCGCCACAACGTCAGAATGTGCATGTTGAGAAGCATGAAAGTTATTTCGTCTACTGTTGTATTTCGTCGGTGGTGGTAGAAACGGTGCGTCGGCGGCTGTAGATTGACAATAAATTGGTGACGACGACGCCTAAGCCGCGAGATAGCGTTTTTTTTGTCGGAGAACGGTGGTGTTGATTATGTCCTGGCGCGTAGCGCGGGGTAATAACCTAGTTTTCTTTCACATGTTAAATTACATGTTTAATTAATTAGATTTTGGGTTCATTTCGGTTTAAATGATTTTTATCGCGAGATATTTCAGACACTTAATTAACCTCTAATAACCCTTAAATAGTGGTGCAAACGAATCGAGCTGAGCCCGAGCTCGACCAGGCTCGAGCTCGGGCTCGTTTAAGTTATGAAAGCTCGAGCTCGAGCTTGGCTCGATTCGAGTTTTGTTTCTAAAGCTCGAGCTCGGGCTCGGCTCATTTATTAGTTATTAATTAATTTATATTAATTATAATACTTATTTTATATATAATTTGGTTATTTATTCATAGTTTTATAAATATTAATTATTATATTTAAATACATATTTAATATATTAAATAAAATTTATATAAATAGTGGGCTCGCTAAGGTTCGCGAGCCGACTCGAGCTCGATAAACAAAGCTCGAGCTCGGGCTCGTTTACTAAACGAGCTTGGTTTTTAGGCTCGGGCTCGAGCTAGAGCTTGTTTAGGCTCGGCTCGTTTCGAGCCGAGCTCGAGTAGCTCGGCTCGTTTGCACCCCTACCCTTAAACATAGTCTAATTTAAGTGTTGATAAGTTATTTAGGCTTTAAATAAGTGAATTTTTAAGTTATACGAGTATATGGTGCGATACACGAACTTTATTCGTTACTAGGAGATTATGGTTTTGTGTAACCACATGGTGTTTTGGAGTTCCAAAACACTTTATATTTTGTAATTAGGCCATTTATTTTACTTCCATGTCATTCGGAATCGTTTTTGGTTATTTAATTATTACGGCCAGGTAATCACCAACATTTGTACTGCACAAGTTTATTTGCACGCGATTGCGCCATGCTTTTAATTAAACAAATGCAACCCTATGCATCGTATCGGGAATTTTCTATTCTCTAAAGACTAAATCAATGTAATTAATTTAATCACGCACTTAAAATCATTAATTAGATATACTAATTATGTACGGAAACACGTCGATTTTTGCCGGATATCACAAATTTATATAATAAAATAAAGGGGAAATGGAATTTAATAATCCCAACTTTGGGGGGTTTGGAAGGCAACAGTCCCAACTTGAAAGTTGTACTATAGCAGTCCCAACTTGTCAACATTTTTATTTTGTTGGTCTCAAACTAACCTCAGTTAGTTTTCTCTGTTAAGTGCCACATGGCATCACACGTGGCAGTCCGACGTGGCATAAAGTGTTATATCTGTCAAAAAAAAGGTGGGCCCGGATTGCACATGTTTAAAATAAACTTAATTTAATGTTAAAAAAAAGGTGGGACCCACAATCAAATAATAATAATAACACCCACTACCACCTACCTTCTTCCTACATCATCTTCATCATGTTCACCACCACCACCACCACCACAACCACCTGCCACCACCGTCATCTTCACCACCACCTTCAAATCGAACCAATCACAAATCTGGTCATACCCACATGTTTTCAGCTTCAAATCGATCCATTATATGCAAAAACCCCATAAAAAACATCCAAATCAAGCTCCAATTTGTTGGTTTTATGCTCGGTGGCCAAACACCATTTTTAATCGATTACACCTCAAAAACGAACAGGTTAGTGTGATTATTTGGTATGGTTTTGTTCAGAATTCATTTTTCTATAATAGCCTTAACATTAATATGATTAACAGGTTCTAATCGTTGGTCAATTGATCGAGTATAGAATTAGGGTTCTTCGTAACAGGTGGTTGGTGGTGGTGGCATGTGGTTGGTGGTTGGTGGTGGTGGCAGGTGGTTGGTGGTGGTGGTTGGTGGTGGTGTTGGTGGTGGTGTAGGTGGGGTGGTGTGGGGCCCACGTTTTTAAAAGATTTTTTTAAATAATTAATAGATTTTTTTAATTGAAAAAACAAGTGGGGCCCACGTTTTTTACCAGCTGGACATACTGTGCCACGTAGGACTGCCACGTGTGATGCCACGTGGCACTTAACAGAAAAACTTATCTGGGGTTAGTTTGGGACCGTTAGAATAAAAACATTGAAAAGTTGGGACCGTTATATTACAACTTTCAAGTTGGGACTGCTCCCTTCCAACCCCCCAAAGTTGGGATTATTAAATTCCATTTCCCCTAAAATTAAAGTATACTTTAACTATAATTATAAATATTATCGCATGTTGATGAAGTCTGTTTAACTCATTCATTTGTGGGTTCAAGGAGGTCCATTTTGAAGTAGTTTGATCGAGGCTTCGGGTGGATCTTCCCAACAATTATGTGTAATGTTTTTGAACTGCCTTCCAAAAACTTCTCTTGCTTCTTTAATTACTTTTCTCACGGTTTTCCGATACATAGCACCAAATTACAGATTTATTTATAACTTTATACATAACATTTTATTGGATTTGACTCAATGTATGCAAACAAAATAACTAGCCCACTTAACCCAATAAAAAATTTAACACTAAGTTTAATAGTAAAACCATAAATAATGAGGTGATAATCGTGACTTCTTTATGTTATTAATTGTCCATCACTAATTGTTACTTGATATCACTCTACGTCACAATGTAACAACTATTCTCTGTGCTATGCTCATCGCCTCAACCTAAGTCTCGTCCTCAGACACTTGGATCTCAATATTAGTGTTATCATCGAACAGTTCGACCTTAGTTGTCCACCCGAAAATGAAAACATTGAAGGAAACATCCCAATTGTATAGTTTTTCAAATTACTCTCTACTCAATTCTTGCTTAGAAAAAAATGTGCTCGAAAAATGCCCGCTCGGTTTTCTGTTCAAATTTAAACGAGTCGCTCCGCTCGGATCAGTTTGTAAACGAGCCAAACACGAGCAAAGCTCCACTCAGAGCGGCTCGGCTCAGCTCATAAACCGCTTTAATTGTGTGGGGTTATTTTTGCTTGTAAAAAAGCCCAACCTAATTTCATTATTCATGGATTTATTTTCTTTATTATTTTAAGGGGGGAAATGGAATTAAATAATCCCAATTATGGGGGATTGGAAGGCAATAATCCCAACTTAAAAGTTGTAGTATAATAGTCCCAACTTGTCAATGTTTTTATTTTGTTGGTCTCAAACTAACCCTAGTTAAGTTTTTTCTGTTAAGTGCCAACGTGGCAATTCACGTGGCAAAATCTACACATGGTTAAAAACGTGGGCCCCACATTGACACATGTCTTTTTTAATTAAAATTTTTTATAATTATTAAAAAAATATTTTAAAATAATAAAAAAGAATTACATATACACACACTTAATTACACCACCACCACCTATCCTCACCACACCTTAACAACCCACCATAACGACCACCTGTCACCACACCACAACCCACTGTCGCCACACCATGACAACAACCTACAACCACCACCAACATCTATCCCCTCTCCACTTTGCTAACAGAGAGTGTGTGTGAGGATCGAAGACAGGGACTTGGGCTTCATCGTCTTCATCTTCATCTTCCTTTCTCGAACGGAGCCCAAATTGACAAGGGAAGAAGACAAGGACAAGTAGTAGGATCAAAGCCCTAATTGTTAAAGCCCTAATTGCTTTTGGGGAAGAAGCCCTAATTTGACAGGGGAAGAAGGCATGGACAAGAATGGGATGGGGATTGGGTTGTGGTCTCTGCGGTCGCCAGAAGGAGCTTTAGGGTTTCATAAGAGTCCACGTCAGCATGGTGAGATGAAACGACAAGAGATGGCGACGTTTTGGGTGATGTCAAATTAGTGGTAAGTGTTGTTGTAGGGGAGTTAATTAGCATTATGTGTGTTGGGTCTGCTGACTTGGAGAAGAACAGATGATTGAAAAGCCAAAATATGTTAACTATTGATTCCACAAATAAATAGTCCTTACAACATACTCTTCCCAAAAGACTGCTGACCCTAACAACTGTTCCATCCAAACAACTGCTGATACAACTGCTGATACAAAGGACTACTAAAGAACAACTGATAGTGAACAACTGCTGACCAAAGGTCTGACGAAGAAACAACTGCTGATCAAGCTCTAACGACTAAAGGTCTGTTGGAGTCAACAACACTTTGACTCCAACAGATGTTGCAAGACCATCAGAGTTTTCCCTTAGCAGTAGTTTATCTTACAGTTTTTTGTAATGTAACAGTAGATTGTATAGGGCAGATGATTTATGTTGTTATTCTGTTAGAGGTCACAATCTTAGGTGACGTCAGCACATATCACCAGTGGTTTAGGTTTGTCTATAAATAGAACAGTGCTTGTACTGTTCTATTAGATCACACACAAACATTCTCTCAGACAAACAATCACTGTGTGATCAGGCTGAGGGGGAGTATTTGTACTGATTGTAATATTTCAATAAATGAAAGCATTAGATCATTGATAACAATTATTCCCATTGTTTTGATTATAGTTTATTATTCTGCTGCACTTTTCATACATACTTATATCATTCATTTCTCATCTTATTCTAAATACATCAAAACAATCAAACTCAGATCCTAACAATTGGTATCAGAGAATGGTCAATTAAATTCAATTTAACAAATCAATTTAATATAAACGGATCAGCTCACAATTATTGATATCGTTTGTCTGTTGGATTGAAAACAGAGTAATAGTTTAATTTCGATTCAACCGTTTTTAAACAGACTTTGTTTTTGAAAAAAATCAGAGAATGGCTTCAATCAATCACGATCCACATAACACTGGCACGAACAACAAGCCACCGATGCTTGTCAGATCTGAATACAATATCTGGCAACGTCGGATGAGCCATGTTCTAGCTCAACAGAACACTGGGTGTTGTAAGTCGGTTATCTTCGGACCACATGTTCCGATGGTGCCGAGTACTGAAGATCCCAAGGTTCAGGAGCCAAAGAAACTTGAAAACTACTTCGACCAGGATTTTCAGAAAATTGAGTTAGATGCTAAGGCCTTCAGTATTGTGGCCATGGCTCTACCCAATGATACTGGGCTGTTACACTGTAACAGTGCAAAGGAGTTGTGGGATGCACTGAAAGAACAATTTGGTGGGACTGAAGAGGTTATTGAAAACAATCGTGAAATACTTAACCAACAATATGAAACATTCAGTCATGTCAAGGGAGAGTCATTAACTCAACAATTTGAGAGGTTTAACTGTCTCATTAGTGGATTAAAATTGGTTGGTCTTACTTACCCTCATTCAACCCTGAACCATAGGTTTCTAAGATCATTACCAGACAAATGGGACACTATTGCTATTGTTATGAGAAACTCAATTGGATTTAAGGACCTATCACTGACCCAGCTTCATGGTAAGCTCTTGACCTATGAGAGAGAGCTTAACCAGAAAAAGAAGCTCCAGGACTCTGGAAAAGTGTCTGATGATTATGTATTTGGGAATACAGCACTTTTGGGTCATGATGAGGTGCCTGGAAATACTAAGGATTAGAGTTATGATCATTTCATTGACATAACTTCAGGTTTTAACTCAGGTTTTAACTCTGATTCTTATTCACCAAACTATGCTTTCACAGCAAGTAGTGGTGATATCCAGGCATCTGATAACATATCCTTTGAGTATGATGACCTGAAATACTTTAACCCTGATGATTTGGAAGAAATGTACATTATGCACCAATTGGCCCTTCTCAGTGCAAGAACTAACAATTTTTACAAGGAAACTGGGAGAAAGTTTCCAGGGTTAACTGGCAGATCAAAGGTTGGGTTGGATAAATCAAAGATAAAGTGTTATAAATGTCATAGACTTGGTCATTTTGCTAGGGAATGTAGGAGTCAACATGGTACACCTATAATCACCTATCCAAGTCAAAGACCTCAGACCAACACTTATCAAAACTCCTACCATACCCCTGGACCAAATGTGCAAAACACTGCTCATTTTGCACAGTCCTCAAACACTGTTCCTGTCCAGTATGTCCAAACCACTGTTCCTCAGATCCACTATGTGCAAACACCTGTTGCTCAAGCACTTGTGCAAACGACTGCTGCTCCATCCTCTGCTCCTGTAGAGACCAGTCAACAGAGCTTCTTTACACAAGGCTTTGTTGATTGGAGCAGTCTACCAAATGAGTTAACAGATGAAAATTTTGCATTAGTTGCCAAAGCTGAAAATGAACCAGAAAACTTTTGTTTCATGGCTATGGTAGATGAGGTTGAATCTGAGGAGGTGGTGACTGAATCTAATGTTGTGACTAATGATGTTGTTGATGAAGTTGTTATAGGTGAAAAACCTGAAGAAGAGGTTGTGAATCTCTCAGATCCCTGGGGTGCATCTGATGATTGTGAGTGCAAGTGTGATTATGCATTGATGGCTGCTGCTAAGGTATCTCCTCAAATTCTTAAGGATTTGTGTTCTGACAGATGTGTAATAGCATTTGCTAACATCAAAGAGGTGAATGAAAACCTTAGAAAGAAAATTTTAGATGATGAAGTTAAATTTGAGAAACTTTCAAAAGATTTAAAAACAAGTTTAACTGAAAAGGAATCTGAAATAAGTAGCTTAAAACATGAAGAAACCATAACCAAAGACCAGCTCCAAACTATGATAACAAAATATCAGAGTTGTAAAAGTGAGCTTGAGTCCACCCAAGTTGAATGTGAGAAATGGGTGGAATCATGTAGAGGATTTGAGATGCTACTCAACAAACAAACCAAAAGTCATGTGAAGTTTGGTTTTGGTTTTGAAACCACTGCTCCAGCTTTTGAAAACACTGACAAAAGGGATCAAAAGTCTGTTGAGATAGTGCCAAAAAACTTGCAGGGTCAAGAGATTAAAATCACTGAACCAAATGGTAAGAAAATTGTTCTTGAAAAACCAGAAGGTTCCTCATCATTCACTGAACTTGAAAAGTATGAATTTAAACCTACTTGGTCTGATGAGTGTGGTACTCTTGAGAATTTTAAACCTGTTGATTTTAAAACACCTGAAGGAAAGGCAGCTCCTCAGGCAAAAATCATTCCTTGAAAAACCTTCCAGCAGATGCTCAAACATCTGCTGAAAGGAAGGCTGAAAAAGGGAAGAAGAAAGAAAAGACTGTCCACTTGTTCTGTGATTTCTGTGAAAAGAAGAATCATGTCACTAAAAACTGTTTTCTTCTAAAAGCATATGACATTAACAAAGGAATAAGTGTATGTGATTCCAAAGCCACATGTTCAATATGTGGGAAAAAGAATCACAAAACCAAAGAGTGCTTGTATCTTAAAAATTTTGATGTGAAAATACAAGAGTACAAAGCTAAAACTCTTGCAAATCCTGGGGTAAGTACTTCAAAAGGAAAGCCCAAACAGACCTTCACTCCTGTCCAAACATCTGTTACTAAAAGTCTTGAAACATCTGCTCCTAGGGATATCCAAGTAACAGATGCTCCACCCACAAGCAAGTACCCAAGAGGATATGGACAACCACCATGTCATAGTCTGTCACATGTTTATGAGGAGCCAAAAAGACCCTCTAAACCTAGAGCGAACAGAAATCCTTATGGGTATTATCATCTATCTGGAAGTGATCAAACAACTGTTGCCCCAAGTGTTAACATTCAAGCACTGGCAAATGGTCAGCAGCAGTTGTTTAACTTGATTCAAAAATTAGTTCAAACCACTGATCATCTTCCAAAGCTTGAGTCTGAAAAGTCTGAGGACCCATCCAAAGCCAACTTGGCTTTGGACACTCACCAAAACTAATCCATTACTGCTGTGCAGGGAGCTTCTGCTTGTTTAGATAGTATTTGGTATGTAGATAGTGGAGGCTCCAGGCACATGACAGGATGTAGAGCCCTTCTTCTGGACTTCTTAGCTCATGGAGGGGGTGATATATCCTTTGGTAATGATTCAAAAGGTAAGGTGTTGGGGTCAGGGACTGTACAAGCTGGGAAACTCAAGTTTGAAAATGTCAATCTTATTGATAATCTCAAGTTTAATCTTCTGAGTGTTTCACAAATGAGTGACAAAGGTTATGGCTCATTCTTCACAAAGAAAACTTGCAAGATTATTGGGCCAGAAGCGGTGAAAAAGATTGATACAATCATTGCTGAGAGCAAAGCACAACTTGTTACTCATAGAAGTGGTAATGTGTATGTTGTTGATATGTTAAAGGACAATCCTATGGCAAATGTCTGTTTGTTTTCTGCTGCCTCCACAAAGGAGACATAATATTGGCATAGGAGACTGGGTCATACCAACCTTAACACTATCAATACACTCTCTAAACAAAGTCTTGTCAGAGGCTTACCATCAAAAGAATTCAAATGTGATGAGCATTGTGTTTCATGTTTAAAAGGGAAACAACATAAAAGCTCTTACAAATCCATTGATGAGTCCAAAACCAATCAATGTCTACAATTGTTGCACATGGACTTGTTTGGCCCTGTTAAAATCATGAGTCTAAGAAGAAAAAGATTTTGTCTTGTCATAGTTGATGATTTTTCTAGGTTTACATGGACTTACTTTTTACATTCTAAGGATGAGACTGCAGGTATATTGAAGGACTTTGTCACCAAAGTTGAAAAACAATATGACTTGCCAGTAAAAGTCTTCAGGAGTGACAATGGAACAGAGTTTAAAAATAAGGAGTTGGATGATTTCTGTGTGTCAAAAGGGATTGTGAGGCAATACAGCATCCCAAGAACACTAGAGCAGAATGGGGTGGTTAAAAGGAAAAATAGAACTCTTATAGAAGCTGCAAGAACCATGCTACCAGATTCTGGTTTGCCATTGTCCTTCTGGGCAGAAGCTGTAAACACTGCTTGCTATGTTCAAAACAGAGTTTTGATCAACCCTAGACATCAAAAAACTGCTTATGAAATTTTGTTCAAAATCAAACCATTAATTTCATTTTTTTCAAAATCTTTGGCTGCCCATGTTTCATTTTAAATCTCAAAGATTCCATTTCAAAGTTTGCAGCCAAAGTAGATTGTGGTTATTTTCTAGGATATTCTTCTACTGCCAAGGCTTATAAAGTGTTTAACACAAAGACAAAGACAATAGAAGAAACTCTGAATGTAAAGTTCAATGAACTTTCATCCCTAAAAATCCCAGCAAATCCTGCTGAACTATTTGATTTAGATAAATTCAAATTTGAAGATATCACTGTTAAAACTAACAATGCAGGTTTTCCACAGTCCCCATAACAAGATTACAGAACAGATGTTGTGATCCCCAGTCACTATAAAATCTATTCTGCATCAGAGGGAGCAGATCTTCAAAACAATTGTCAAAACTCTGCCACAGCTGAGTCAACCACTGTTGGCCAGTCTTACCCTCAAATCACTGCTTTACCTCTCACAACGACTGAACAATCATCTGTTGACAAAAGTCAATCATCTGTTGACAAAAGTCAGTCCAGTTTTACACCACTTGGACCCATTCCCCCACTTCCATTCCAAACATCTGATGGCACTACAGAAGTGCAAACAGATGTTACATCAACAGAGTCACCAAACCTCTGTCCTTCACCTCAAAATGCCATCATACCATATCAGGGAGATCTTATCTACCTAAGAGCTCATCCACCAGACCAGATCATTGGCAACATCAGAGAGGGTGTGCTCACAAGAAGCCAATCCTCCAATATCTGTCTTTTTGCAGGGTTCCTATCTCTCACACAACCTGTCAAGTACCAAGAGGCACTGAAAGACAACAGTTGGGTAGAAGCTATGCAAGAAGAGCTCCTTCAGTTCAAAAGACAACAAGTATGGGAACTTGTACCACTGCCTCAGGATGTTTGTCCAATAGGTACAAAGTGGGTCTTCAAAAACAAAATTGATGAAAGGGGTATTGTTGTCAAGAATAAAGCCAGGCTTGTGGTTCAAGGCTTCAGACAAGAAGAAGGAATAGACTATGATGAAACCTTTGCTCCTGTAGCAAGGTTAGAAGCCATCAGACTTTTTCTAGCCATTGCTGTCAACCACAACATCAAGGTGTATCAGATGGATATCAAATGTGCCTTCCTTTATGGTAAAATTCAGGAGGAAGTCTATGTATGTCAACCACCTGGTTTTGAAGACACATTCCATCCTGATCATGTCTACAAGCTCAATAAAGCCTTGTATGGACTCAAACAAGCACCAAGGGCCTGGTATGAAACTCTTTCCACTTTTCTCTTATCCATTGGCTTCACAAGAGGTAAAATTGATAAAACCTTATTTTTAAAATGGAAAGGGAAAGACTTAATGATTGTTTAAATATACGTGGATGACATCATTTTTGGATCCACATGTAACAAAATGTGTGAAGAGTTCAGGAAACTCATGACAACAGAGTTTGAAATGAGTGCCATGGGTGAACTTCAGTGTTTCCTTGGTCTCCAAGTGAAACAACTGCAAAATGGCACATTCATCCATCAAAATAAATATGTAAAGAATTTGCTAACTAGATTTGAGATGAATGATTGTAAGCCATGTAGTACACCCATAAGTACAGTCAAGCTACTCACTATTGATGACAAGGATGAACTGGTTGATCAAACACATTATAGATGCATGATTGGGTCTTTATTGCACTTAACTGCATCTAGGCCAGACATTATGTTTGCCACTTGTGTCTGTGCAAGATCCCAGGCTTCACCTAGAAAGTCAAACCTTATTGCTGTGAAAAGGATATTCGGATACCTAAAAGGTGCTCCCACACTTGGTATCTGGTACCCTGCTAATGGAAACATTGAGCTTTCAGGTTATTCAGATAGTGATTTTGCTGGCTGTCACACCACATGAAAATCCACATCAGGAGGGTGCCAATTTCTAGGGAATGCCTTAGTATCATGGCAAAACAAAAAGCAGGCAGTTGTTTCCACCTCAACAGCCGAGGCTGAATACATTGCTGTTGCAAGCTGTACAGCCCAACTCATGTGGCTTCAAAATCAAGTGCTGGATTTTGGGATAACTGCATTACAGACTCCACTCATGTTGGATAGTCAAGCTGCTGAAAATATCATCAAAAATCTAGTCTCTCACTCCACTACCAAACACATTGACATCAGACATCATTTTGTCAGAGATAGCTATGAAAAAGGTTTGATTTCTCTGCACCATGTTCCAACAGAGGATCAGTTGGCAGATGTGTTGACAAAAGCTTTAGACACATCTACCTTTATAAATCTGATCTCTAGAATTGGTATGTTAAACATGGATTAAACAACAAAATGTTTCTAATAAAAGCATTAAAATGTTTTCAGAAAATCAAAATTCATCCTTCAAAATAGCTTTTTGGTTGAAAAATATGTTTCAAACTTCTGTTCAGATAAAACAACCACTGTTTTATTCATTTTATCCACTGTTGGTTGAAAAATCTGTTTCAAACCTCTGATCAGATAAAACAATTGTTTTATTATCCATATCTATAATATATATATATATATATATATATATTTACAATAATGATAATAAAAAAACTGCTGTTTGCATCAGCTGTTCCCCACCAAATGTTTTAACCATCAGTTGTTTGCCACGTCTGCTCTTACAAGCAGAGTTTTGGCCACATCAGCGGTTTCACCAGAGCCTATAAAAACCCTGTTTTATCACAACAGTCGTTACACTGTCTCATTGTATTCAAAATACTGAAACCGCCTTCTTCATTCTCAAACCCTTAATCAAATTTCCTTCATTCTTAACTTCGGAATCCATTACAATGGATCTTCAAGCTAAAGCCACCCACAGTTACCTTCCATATCTGGTTAAAACAGATGAAAATACTCCATTTCATTCCACCATCGACATCATTCTAAAATCCAAATACCTGACAATCTTAACCGCTGACGCCCCCATCTATCTTGATACTCTCCACGAATTCTGGTTGAATGCCGAGTTCTTGCTTCAAGACAAGAAGCCTACTTCCATTATCTCAAAAATTGGTGAAACAAGTATCGTCATTACCCATCAACTGATATCCACAACCTTCTCACTTAATGACCTGTCAGGTAAAGACTTTTTCCCTAAAACAGAGCTTCACACAGAGTTTCAGGAAAGGGGGTATGATGCTCAGATGACTGGGTCAACACTTTTCAAAAAGTTTTTCCCACCAGTCATGAAATTTTTCTTCCATACCCCCCTTCTCTGTGTCTCCGCTAAGTCCACCACCTTTAATGAAATCCCATTGAGGATTCAGTACTTGGGCTATGCTATGTTGTCAGATTCTGACTTCAATCTATCCCAGGGACTGTTTATGGATTTAGTGTCAAATGTGAAAGCCATAAAGTCTGGCTCAAACAATGCTTTTCTAATTTACCCAAGAATCTTATGTTTAATCCTTCAAAAGATTTTACCAGAAAAAGTTTTCAAAAAGGGTGAGTCTATGCAAATGAAGAGTCTAACTGATGAAACTTTTACTAGAATGCTGGGTGCAAACACCCAAGAAAAAGCATCAAAAGTGTCAAAGGTTTCAAAAACACAAACAAAGAGGACTAAGACAACAACTGTTGTCCAAACCTCTGTTGTTGAGCCCACTGCTCCTGGTGATCATGGCACTACATCCAGTGCTGTGAAACCCACACCAGCCATTTCCAAAAGGAAACGTCCATCCACAAAAACCACCACTCCACCTCACAAGAGACTTCTGGAAGATGAGATACCAGAAGATAACTCTGTTGCAACACAAAAGCAACTAGAAACCACTGTTGTTACTTCCTCACAACAGCTGGAAATAACTCAACCTGACCAAACTCCTCATGCATCCTCCCAAAAGGATCATGTTGTAAGCCAAGGGGAACCACATCATGATACATTTGAGTCACTTGGCCAAATGTTCACAAGCCCCTCTCCCAGGGCTAATTCTCTTTTTACTCCTCCACCCTCACCATCACATGTTCAACAGACCATGCAACCTCTGTTTGAGGCTATTGACAAAACTCAGGAAAATCCCAGTTCCTCTCTTTCACCTGTCAATGAGAGTATACCTCCACAAGTGACTGGGACTGAGGACATTCAATCTGCCATCCCACAAACAGATGAGGAGGTTACACCCCTAGAGTTCAATGCAACTCTAGGTGAGTTTTCAAGTGGAGCAACCACTACTGATGTAGAGACCATTGTCTCACACCAGGACAGTGGTTACATAGCTAAGACTCTCTTGAAGGCAACAACTGATGAGGCCACTATAGTGTCCCCAAAATCAGTTGGAAGTCCCCAGAACCAAGACAAAGGGGCATCTGGTTCTCATCCTTTGGATTCACTTCCTAGGACTGAATCAGTTAAAACTACCACTGGTAGGAATTCAGATGATCCTATTAACTTAGGTGATGGATTAAAATACCAAGAATTGACGGCTAGAGTTCAAACCATTGAAACCTCTGTTGCTGACATAAAATCTGATGTCAAGCTAATATTGGAATCCTTGGCTACTCTTTCCAAGAGTCAACCATCCACATCTGATATTGCTAGTGAGCTATGGAAATCTGTTTCCCCCATCATCATAGATCACAGAAAACTAGCAGATCAGAATCATGAAACATACATGGCTGAGATCAGAAACATGGTAGATGCAAGGTACAAAGATACTCATGCAGACATTCAAGCCATAAAAGACCATCTGCTGAAGACCACTGGCTCTACCCCTACCACTATTCCCAGGGATGAAGATGATGATGCATTCATAGCTGATGATGCCAAAAAAGGGGAGAGTGGCAGAGATAGGTTGCCAAAGCTAGATCCCTTTGGTTGTCCACCTTCTCAAAAAGGTAAATCAAAGTCTGCCAACATACCAGGGTCTACTCAAATAGCACCACAACAGCAACAACCAACTCAAACTGCACCACAACAACCAACTCATACTGCACCACAACAACAACAAACCAGCAATGATAAAGTAGTAGACAACTCTGCAAATAAAGAAGCTGAAAAGGCTGCTGAAGACAAACAAAAGAGGGCTGACACTTTGGAAGCCAAAGCAGAATTGTTGGTACAACTAAAAAGGGAACAACAGCAGGAAGTTGAAGATGTGGGATCCTCAAAAAGGAAGAAGATGCCTGCTAAACATGTCAGACAACCACTATCTAAACTGAAAACCACTGCTGCTAAAACCTCTGTTGATAAAGCCACTGCTGACAAAACCACTGCTGCCACCCAAACCACTGATAAAACCACAACACCTGAACCTACAATCACATCACCACCCAAATCCCAAACATCTGCTGGTCCTACTAAGGTGCCAACAGATGTTGACACAACCACTGCTTCCACACCACCATCACCAAAAATCTTCTACAAAAGGAAGAGGAAATCAACCTTTGTTGTACAGGATGAAAACATACATACATCACCACACACCACTTCAACCACACAATCCACACCTATATCAGCCATTCCACTCTCATCATTTTCACCACACACATCACAATTCAGATACCATAGACCACCACCAACCATTACACCATTGGCTGTTCAGTATCCCCTTGAACTTGATCTACTCAAGGGGGAAATGCAATCCTTCTATAGTACTGAACAACCATCTGATAGATCCTTCCCTTCTCTTCCACATTTTCCTGTTCCCTTAAACATGGACACATAACTAAAATATAAGGCTGAACAGGCAGATGCAATTATAAAAGAGAAATGCAAAGGGAAGGATGACAGGACTGCTCAGGGCATCCATTCAGCAGAACTTAGCAAATTGAGAAGGATTGAAGATTTTGCTAAGACCCTGAGCAATTCCATGTCTGCCATGCCTCTCAGTAGTGACATGGAAAAGGAGGTTAGGGAATCTCTTCTAGAACAGATCTTGGCAACCATGCCTTACAAAGCAAACAAGAAACAGTTTGCAGGCTGGACCACTCATGCACTAAGGGAAGAACTCTTAAGAATAGAAGAGTTGGCCAAGAATCCCCAAGCTAAAGTCTCTGCCCCTGATTTTGGTAAAGGCAGAGATCCAGCCAGAGCCTTGAAGTTCAAGAGAATGAGACAAGAAATAGTTGCTGCTGATTATGGGGAGATGAGGTCTGTTGCAAGATGGTCTGAGCTGAGGCTGGTTGAAACATACAAAAGACTTGAAGAAAATAGAAAGAAAGATCCCAGCCTACCTAGAAAACCTGTCTACACTGATGAACCACTATTGAAGAGACCTCAACAGGCTTTTACTCTTGACAGCTTACTTGACACTTCTGATCTATCAGTTGCTGCTAGAAGACCATTCAAGAAACAGAAAGAAATGTTTGAAGAAGATCAGAAGAAGTTTGCTGACACTTTCATTAAAGAGGGCCTCTTCAATCAAGTGCACTTTTTCTCAGATCCCACAACTGACAAGCTCAGAGAACTCATTGGGAGACCTCCATCACCAAACTCATTTAGAATAAAGGTGCTCTCAGCAAATCTACTGACTCAAAAATTCTAAAATGGAAAGTCAATAAAGACAACCATGAATTGACTCTGCTCAGGTCAGATGGAAAAGTTCAAAGATAAGCATGGATGATGCATATAGCCTGTGTGCAAATGATCTCCAAACACTGCTGAATCTTGAGCTTGAAAGAGATGTAGAAGACCTATTTGCCTTGGACTTTGAACTTCAATTCAAAGGACAAATCAGAGAAAGTCTGATGAGAAATAAAGATCAAGAATAAAGCTTAGTTTTGGCATCATCTGTTCTAGGGGGAGATTGTTGGGTCTGCTGACCTGGAGAAGAACAGATGATTGAAAAGCCAAAATATGTTAACTATTGATTCCACAAATAAACAGTCCTTACAACATACTCTTCCCAAAAGACTGCTGACCCTAACAACTGTTCCATCCAAACAACTACGGATACAACTGCTGATACAAAGGACTGCTAGAGAACAACTGATAGAGAACAACTGCTGACCAAAGGTCTGATGAAGAAACAACTGCTGATCAAGCTCTAAAGACTAAGGGTCTGTTGGAGTCAACAGCACTTTGACTCCAACAGATGTTGCAAGACCATCAGAGTTTTCCCTTAGCAGTAGTTTATCTTACAGTGTTTTGTAATGTAACAGTAGATTGTATAGGGCAGATGTTTTATGTTGTTATTCTGTTAGAGGTCACTATCTTAGGTGACGTCAGCACATATCACCAGTGGTTTAGGTTTGTCTATAAATAGAACAGTGCTTGTACTGTTCTATTAGATCACACACAAACATTCTCTCAGAAAAACAATCACTGTGTGATCAGGCTGAGGGGGAGTATTTGTACTGATTGTAATCTTTCAATAAATAAAAGCATTAGATCATTGATAACAATTATTCCCATTGTTTTGATTATAGTTTATTATTCCGCTGCACTTTTCATACATACTTATATCATTCATTTCTCATCTTATTCTAAATACATCAAAACAATCAAACTTAGATCCTAACAATGTGGTTGGTGGGAGGAGACGATGAAGATGTCGACAAGCATTGCATCTTGTGGCTCCACATTGATCTACTTCCTTTTGTTGTTTAACATGTATCCATTCTTGATCTGCTTTTTTGTTCTTTCTCTTAGCACGCTTTTCTGATCATTTTATTACGGGTAGTTGGTTGTGGTGGTAGGTGGTTAGTGGTGGTGGGTGGTTGACAGACAGAGAGAGAAGAGATAGATGAAATATAGTGTGTATATGTGTGTGTGTATATATATTGTATGTGTGTATAATATATATATTTTTTTTGATAAAACACTTAAATTAAAAAGAAAAGACACTTTCATTGTGAGCCC
The DNA here is from genome assembly GCA_028751855.1 of Ambrosia trifida. NCBI lineage: Eukaryota > Viridiplantae > Streptophyta > Magnoliopsida > Asterales > Asteraceae > Ambrosia > Ambrosia trifida. Next base: position 81,930,879 of record CM054129.1, read on the forward strand.
ACGTTTCTAACCAAGTTTACAGATTTTGCCACGTGGACTGCCATGTGGATTGCCACGTTAGCACTTAATAGAAAAACTTAACTGAGGTTAGTTTGGGACCAACAAAATAAAAATATTGACAAGTTGGGACTGTTATATTACAACTTTCAAGTTAAGATTATTGCCTTCTAATCCCCCAAAGTTGGAATTATTTAATTCCATTTCCTCATTTTAAGGTGATATAAAGAAAAGAAAAATAAATGACGTGTTTTTTTAGGCCTTGTGTTGTGACGTCCACAAACAACATCCAAGTTTTTTGGTCAATATATTTTTTCCTTGTGGGCCTAGAAACCAATGTACACAAGAAGAATATAATATTAATAGAATTGTCCGCGCGTTGCTATGGGTATTTTTGTTTTGTGTCGTTTAAGGTTCTGCATGGGTTGTTTTGGTTTGGTTTGGTTCGGTTTTACAAAAAATCGTAACAATATCCATAATCAAACTTCGGCTATGGTTACTCAGTTATGAATTCAGATATAGTTATTTCGATTATTAACCAAAACAAATAAACTAAAAATAACTTTAGGGTAAAGTCTGAAATTAAAAGTCAATGGGTCTAAAAAAACTGAAACCTATAATGTTGGACTTAGTTTGTGCTATTTTGTACAAGACAATCAGACTACACTTTCTATTTATACTATCAATACAGGATCCCTTTTAATAAGAAATTAACAAAAAAAACATACGTAGTCTTTGATTATAATTTTAATTCGTCACAAAAAAAAAGAACATTACGTCCAAATCATTTTGTTAATAACATACTTTTATTATAGTAAAAACCTCTATATAGTTAATGCGAAACATAAATATATTACATAAAGTTAACATTACAAGTTTGGTTTAGTTGTATCGGTTAACCAAAGCTTCATAACCATAACCATAAGCGATCGGTCGGTTAAAGAAATTTAATAACCATAACGATGGTTATGTGGGTTATCGGTTAAAATCAGTTCGATTATGTCGGTTATGGTTAGATTATCGGTTATAGCGGTTAATTTGCTCACTCCTAGTGTCACCATATTATTTGAAGCTAAAGATCTTGAAAAAACCTTTCAAATATAAAATTGCTTCAAACCGAAGCATCTTGACTCGGTGATCTGACGCTGCCGTTATTCAAAACCATAGTTATCGGCCAAACTTTTTCGTTAGAACGGACCTTAAAGCATCTATTATCCACATGTGTTTTCTTAAAGAAAAGAACCAAATTTGTTTTTCTTGAAAAAAAAAAAGATAAAAATAATATGTGTGTTGTATATTAAGGGGATGAGTAAGAAGAACTTCACTAAACTATGATGTTCAAATGTCCGTATAATAACACATTTAGTTTATCATGAACAACATTTTATTAGAAAAGTAAAGTAAATCAATACATGTAACACGTTAGATATGTATAAAATACAAAATTAATAGATATTCAACATGACAAACTGTACAATAATTATTGTGATTACGTAGTTAACATGTCATTATCTAGATAATATAGCGCAATAAACCAATTGAATATATGGAGTATGGAGAGTTACCTTAAAAGAGTAACTAATGCAAACAGTAGCAAATCAAATAATCTACCTGGAGTTTGATCTTGTAGCTTTAGGCCTCAATCATGATGACTTCCTAAAAAAGGCTTGCGAATCCTGATCAACTATAGAAGGACCAAATATTCATATTTAACCACTCACCCAACATCAAAAATTGATATGAATTTGCCTCCCGGCATAGAAAATCACCTATTGTAAAGAAGCTTGACAGCATGGTGCCATCCAGTTTTGAGTATACCAACATCATTTTCTTTGTTGAGTTGCTTTTCTGTATGACTATTTTTCAAGGGCACATCATTGGCGCTGGGCTCATAAGTCAACATAGTTCACACCATCCAAAAAAGAATTAGATTTTATAAGGTGTTTTAGACTTATCAATATACACTTTACTAAAATCGGACAAATAGTCTCGAATTCTGTTTCTACAAAATTTTGCTTACAAAATTTAACAGCTATTTTGGAGGATGAGAACCATTTAAAAGAGTATGTTTTCAGCTTTAGGCTGGTATTAAGTTTAGCTTGCAGATAAAACCATTACACTCATATATCATGAAAAGAATTACTTTTCGATGGCTAATTTCATGTCCTTGGTTCGAACTGTGCTAGAAAGAGTTATCTATTTTCTATAACTCCTTCCTCTTATTTCTTTTTGTTTTCTACTTTGTGTACGCTGATTTCTAATTGTTAGAAGGAACAATCTTATGGCTTATGAAACATGCTTTGTCTTATTTTCTATTAATGGAGTTACTGATTATCATATAGCGTAAATCTGATGTAGATGAATTTCATCAAAAACAACTAAATAGATATCTATACCTAAATCTAATATAGATGATAGATTAATATCACAATTGATTGGTGCTTTTATAGTCTAATGTAGATCAATAGCACAACTAAATAGTGTTCTTCTAATTAAAAAGGAGCATGTTATATAGATTATACACTAACAGTTCACCTTATACTAACTACTTTGTTTAAAAAAAAAAAGTGAAACATAACCCCAAATAAAAAGTTTTTCAAATGAGTTAGTTAAAAAAAACACAAAAGTTGAGATCAACCCATTGAATTATGAATGAAGCTTAACAATAAAAAAGATCATAAGCTATATTAACATCACCAATTACAAACTAATAAGATGGATTAAACCACAAGAATGTATAAAAAAAGTTGTTAACCGTTGACGTCAGACTTTTATTTGCCTCATCCAGTTCAAGATTCTTTTTCTGCAACTCTTGTTGCCGTGATACCAATCCGCAAATATCACTTTGCAACAAATTAAACAAATGAAACAAACAAGATTTAAGCATATCTTAAATACTCATGCCTTGACCCATTATTAATCCAACATTTTTTTTTTCATTTTCTGGCTACAAATCAAAACATCTGATAGGAAGCACAACAGACACCGTCATAGATTAACCTACACATAAATTAAGGCCTAAGACCACCCGTAGTGGTCCGTTACCGGGCGTTTTGTGACCCTGCCGGGGAACACCGCCCCCTGGGCGCTATAGGGCGTTATGGTGGTTGAGCGCCATATTTACAACGGGCGTTTTGTTTGTGATTTTGTTGGGGTTTGGGCTTTTGATAGTTTCTCAACAACTCTTTTCTTTAATTTTTTTTATTTTACAAACTCTCTTATATATATACATATATATACACATACAACATAAACACATAACACAAACACATACAATTTAAACAAAAACAAACCCAAATACAAACCCAAAAACAAACCAATGGCAGGGTGGACTAATCAAGATCAGCTCGAGTTGGTGAGGGCGTGAATCAACACTAAGGAGAACCCGCCAAACAATAGGGAGCATTTTTGGCACAATGTATTGGAGGAGTTCAACCGAATTACCAAAACGAACAACCGTACCATCGATCAGATCACCAGTAAGTGATCTGCCATACAAAATAACTGTAGGAGATGGCACACAGTCTATGAAGCGACGATGTAGGCGCACCCTGGCGTTAGCGAACAGATGGCAATTCAACTGACACACGACGCTTATCGTCAACGCTACGACAGCGACTTCCACATCACCAATCTTTTGTCGTGGTCTATGATGCGTTTTTACTATGTTTAATGTTTAATGTTTCTGCTTTAATGTTTAATGTTTAGGCTTTATTTTCTTATGCTTTGGTTATAAGGTTTATTGTTATGCTTTAAAGTTTTAATGTTTAGTGTTTTATTTTGTAAACCATTACATAAACACCTTAATATATAAACACATAATACATAAACATATTAATACGTTACATAAAACACAATACACAAATCCTAAATTACTTATTACACATAATCCTAAATTACCTAGTCCTAAACTACTTAATAATACGTTACATAAAAACACATAACACAAACACATAATATTAAAACCTAAACCCCCCACTACGGGGAGGATAAAACCAACGTTGTGGAGGAGTTGTGCAGGAGGAGGAGACGAAAATGGTAGTCGCCGGGGCCGGCCCAGCTAAGAGTACGTCCTGAGATCAGACGGCCCGGCAGCTTCGTAAGCATAACCGCCACCCATATCTTTCATTGGTTTGAGGAGGAGGAGGAGGAGTTGTGACTGAGATTGAGTTTTGGCCTTGTATTTATAGGGGTAGAAATTAAAACGGTTGGGGGGGGAAAACGTTTGAAAGTCAAACGTTTGAAATTTAAACGTTAAGGGGGGGGGGGGGGGATTGAAATTCAAACGTTTGAATTGGGGGGGGGGGGGAATTGAAATTCAAACAATTGGGGGGGGGGGGGGAATTGAAATTCAAATGTTTTATTATTTTATTAATTTAATAAGTTTTCGGCCTATATTTTTTTATTATTATTAATATTAATATTATTTTTATTTTTATTAATATTATTTGTAGATACACGAAGTGCGACTAATACTATTGAATTGCAAATCTTATTATGTTTTATCATTATCGGACGGTCAAAGGTGAATATTATTGGTCATTTTTTAAAGTTAACTTTTGGTCATTTTTGTTTCCCTCTCTGAGTGTGTTCTTTTTTTTTTGAACGTTGACTTTCATTAAAAAATAGGGGAAGTCCTCAAAACGAGGACAAGCACCCAAAAACTACAACATGTACAAAGGGTTCTTACACCAATCCTCCCAACAAACATCTTTGAAATGGGACCTATTCTTTAACCAAAAAAAACGAAGTAGTTTGGATACTACCTATCACACAATGGACCTTTGGATCTATCTTGTTAAAAATCTTGTTGTTGCGGGCCTTCCAAATCATCCAGAGAGGCACCATAACGATCCCATTAACGATCTTCTTCCCATGCTTGCCACCACGCGCTTGTTTGTATATTAAAAGGAGATCTCTCACGTTAGTGGCCGAAATAGTGTTCAAACCACACACTTCTCTGAGTGTGTTCTCTCCCTAGGTTTTTGTTAAGTCTGATATTGTTAATCTATCATTGAAAACATCATTTTGTACCAATTATCAAGTTGATTATCAATGAAATGAAAGATTTGAATGAGATTTGTTTGTTTTGCTGATTATATTATCATTACGTAATCAATTCAGGGATTCCGCACCTGAATTGAACTTGTCTGATCATAGTCTTGGTTTGACGATCCGATCCTTAACATACAAAGTGGTATCAGAGCCATAAGGATCAAACAACTACGAATTGATAATATTTGTATTGATTTGGACCCAATTTTGATCAAAACTTTTCTGTTTTCATTGAACATTTGAAATTGATGAATATTGATTGACAGCGACTTCCACATCACCAATCTTTTTTCGTGGTCTATGATGCGTTTTTACTATGTTTAATGTTTCTGCTTTAATGTTTAATGTTTAGGCTTTATTTTCTTATGCTTTGGTTGTAAGGTTTATTGTTATGCTTTAAAGTTTTAATGTTTAGTGTTTTATTTTGTAAACCACTACATAAACACCTTAATATATAAACACATAATACATAAACATATTAATACGTTACATAAAACACAATACACAAATCCTAAATTACTTATTACACATAATCCTAAATTACCTAGTCTTAAACTACTTATTAATACATTAAATAAAAACACATAACACTAACACATAATATTAAAACCTAAACCCCCCACTTCGGGGAGGATAAAACCAACGTTGTGGAGGAGGAGGAGTTGTGCAGGACGAGGAGGAGGAGAGAAGGTCGGTTGTGCAGGAGGAGGAGACGAAAATGGTAGTTGCCGGGGCCGGCCCAGGCGAGAGTACGTCCTGAGATCAGACGGCCCGGCAGCTTCGTAAGCATAACTGCCACCCATATCTTTCATTGGTTTGAGGAGGAGGAGGAGGAGGAGGAGTTGTGACTGAGATTGAGTTTTGGCCTTGTATTTATAGGAGTAGAAATCAAAACGGTTGGGGGAAAACGTTTGAAATTCAAACGTTTGAAAGGGGGGGAGGGGGGAATTGAAATTCAAACGTTTGTGGGGGAAAAATTGAAATTCAAATGTTTTATTATTTTATTAATTTAATAATTTTTAGGCCTATATTTTTTTTAATATTATTATTATTTTTACTTTTATTAATATTATTTGTAGATACACGAAGTGCGACTAATGCTATTGAATTGCAAATCTTACTATGTTTCATCATTATCGGATGGTCGAAGGTGAATATTATTGATCGAATGTAGATAGAATGGTCGAAGGGAGAAGTTCAACAGGTCGAAGAAGATTTTGTATGTATATGTGTTGATTCGCCCACCTTGATTGGTCGAACCTGCACATTCGCCCAAACGAATGGTCGAATGTGCAGGTCTATATAAAGGCTGAATCATTTTTTAAAGTTAACTTTTGGTCATTTTTGTTTCCCTCTCTGAGTGTGTTCTTTTTTTTTTGAACGTTGACTTTCATTAAAAAATAGGGGAAGTCCTCAAAACGAGGACAAGCACCCAAAAACTACAACATGTACAAAGGGTTCTTACACCAATCCTCCCAACAAACATCTTTGAAATGGGACCTATTCTTTAACCAAAAAAACGAAGTAGTTTGGATACTACCTATCACACAATGGACCTTTGGATCTATCTTGTTAAAAATCTTGTTGTTGCGGGCCTTCCAAATCATCCAGAGAGCCACCATAACGATCCCATTAACGATCTTCTTCCCATGCTTGCCACCACGCGCTTGTTTGTATATTAAAAGGAGATCTCTCACGTTAGTGGCCGAAATAGTGTTCAAACCACACACTTCTCTGAGTGTGTTCTCTCCCTAGGTTTTTGTTAAGTCTGATATTGTTAATCTATCATTGAAAACATCATTTTGTAACAATTATCAAGTTGATTATCAATGAAATGAAAGATTTGAATGAGATTTGTTTGTTTTGCTGATTATATTATCATTTCGTAATCAATTCAGGGATTCCGCACCTGAATTGAACTTGTTTGATCATAGTCTTTGTTTGACGATCCGATCCTTAACATACAAAGTGGTATCAGAGCCATAAGGATCAAACAACTACGAATTGATAATATTTGTATTGATTTGGATCCAATTTTGATCAAAACTTTTCTGTTTTCATTGAACATTTGAAATTCATAAATATTGATTGATTTGAACTAGTTTTCATGGATAAAATCTAGAATTCTCTTTGTTAAACTTGTTCCAAATCCAATCCGAAGCAAAACCTGCATAAGATCATCAAATTTCATTAACATTCGAAAATTTTGGATCAAAATAACTGATTTTCAAAGTATAACCATTTTTCAAAATGAAAGGGTCGAACCTAGGGAGAAACGGTCGAGAGTGTGGTGTTTAGGTCGAATCAGGACTTTTTAGGTCGAATGTGGAGGTTAATTCGGTCGAACCTAGGAATTTTTTAGTGTATTGTTGTTCATTCGACCATCTGGTTTACCGTCGACCAATCGAGAGGTCAAAAGTGGATAGTTTTGGTCGAAAGTGCGAATAGTCTGTTACATTCTACCTTTGAGCCTTTAGAAACGGTCGAATCTGGACTAAATTCCACATTCGCCCCCACGATCACTTGTAAAAGGTCGAACGTACAAACTGTTTGAAAATTTTTCTAATCGTCTCGTGTTTTATACTTTGAAGACGATATGTGGAACTTTCCAACAACACCACGACTTAATACAACACCATAACAGCAAGCAACAATTGATCCTTGGTCGGTGGCTGCTCAGAAGACGACTAGTCAATCATCTCAACCAATCAACTATTTGGCGATGACTAGTTCGATGCCACAACAAGTTGCACAACCACCACAACAACCCATGGCTGATTACTGGGGAGTTGCAGCAGCGGCGGTACACTCTCAAACTACCAATGCGATTTCGACACTTATTCATGACTTATCTTCGGGTAGTGGGAGTCGTCCACCAAAGCTGATGGAAATGGTGGATTACAACCAATTGAAGACCAACTTCAAGATTCATTTAGAGGGTATGGGAATGGAAGGCACCGAAGTGTGGCAAATGATTGCCAAAGGGTATGTTGCTCCGGTTTTGGAGAACACGGGTGAGCCGATTCCATTAGAGAGTCTAGTTGAGGATGATAAGAAGAAATTTGCAGTGGGAAAGAAGGCGTTCTCACAGCTATCCGAGGCCATTAACACTGATCTTTTACATCAGTTTGGGTCGTGCACCACTTCGAAGCAATTATGGGATATGTTAAGGAATCGCTACGATGGGAATGAGAAAACAAGGAAGCTTAGAATGGAGGAGTTAAGAAAGGAGTTTGAGAATTTTAGCTATATGGGTAATAAGACACCGAAGGAGTTGATTCCGAGGTATTGTCATTTGTTGACTGAACTTTCAAGTTATGAGATCAATATACCCATGTCTGAGCTGGTGGATAAGTTCGCTGATGCATTACCACCATACTGGAATCAACACATTGAGGTCCTTAAGGAAAAGGATGCATACCAATATTGGACCATCAATGAATTCATCCAGAAGCTTGAGAATAAAGAGATGGAGGAAAAGAGGAAATCGAAAAGAGCACAAGTTCCTCAGAATCCAGAATTATATCATGGTGGTACATCTTCATCTCTGACTAGTTCAAGTTCTAGTAATACTATTGCTCCACACATAGCTTGTGTTTCAAGCATTGTTGAACCAACCAAAACACCCATAAACTATCTAGCCCAAACTTCATCTTATACACCACCATCATACCCTACTACTTACATCCCACCATTTTCACCTATGCAACAAGCTGCATGCTATTCAAATGATCCAAACTCAAATGAACCAAACTCAATTGAACCAAATTCAACCAAACTAAAGCCCAATTGTGTTGGAGACACCAAACTTGAACAACGTCACTGATAAAGTTGCACAGCAACATGTAGCCTTGGTTTCTGCTATGGTCGCTTCGTATAATGGGTTAGTAGCTAGTCAAATTGGTAACAACAATTTAACCAGTGAAGACTACGCTCAAATTGACAAGGAGGAGATGGAGCTCATTGACATCCAGTGGGCATTTGCTAGTGTCATGAGGTGAGCGACTGAATTTATAGAGATGACGGGCAGAACTGATCTTCCTACATCTCCCAACACCACATATGGCTTCAACAAAGCCAAAGTCACATGTTTCAACTATGGTGGGAAAGGTCACTTCAAATGAGAATGCACATAGCCAGCACAACAGGGGAACATAAATCCTTTTAACACTAATTACCAGAACCATCAATCTCAAAACCAGGTATCATATCAAAGCCAAAATAACTCCAACTTTCAACCACAAATTAATTATCAAAACCACCAAAACACCTCACCAAACAATACTGTTAGACAAACCACTACATAAAACCAGAATCAAAACCAAACACCACACAATCCAACCATAACAATCATACCAATTTCTACACCAAACAGCCAAACCCAACCAGATAACCAGAACCAGGCTTTGGTAATCCAGAAGGATGAGGGTTTTGATTGGACTGGTATGCAACTTGGTGTTGAGGAGATCACTGCTGGTAATGTGGTGTGTGTTGCCCAGAAGATAGATTTGGAGGAACCGGTGTCAGTTGAAGATGAATTGGAGACTGAGAAGATATCTGAGGTGAAGATTGAAGAGTTGATAGAGGAAACTGATGTTTGTGTTGAAAAGATGTCAGGATTGGTTCTTTACTCGGTCACTGATGTTCCTGAATAGTGTGATTCAGCTTATTCTGACTCGGAGAGGGATTCTGATTCTGAAGCTAGTGTTAATTCACTAGATGATGATATTGATCAACTTCTAGCCGAAGCTGATTTTCTTATAACCCGCAAATCGTGCATAGTGGATGATGCTCTTACCTGAATCGATTATTCTAAATTCTTTGCTGGAAAGGAAGCACATTTTGCATTAATGGCGATGACAGAGCCTCCAAAACAGGTAAGTTCTGAATCTACTTTAGACATGAACAGTGATGTATTGTAGTTCATGCGATAGATTGACAGAGGATAATAAGCAACTCAGGGTTCAACTTGAGAGTGCTAATATCAATTGTCAATCGTATCAAAATGAAGCTTTTGAATTCAATAAGGTACTTGATGGTTATAAGAAAGATATTTCTGATCTTAAGAAAAACTATCTTTAAAACAACTGGCCATTAACAATTAAATCAATGAATTGGAAGAAACAAAACTTGAAATGGCAACCATTGAGTGCTTTGCTGAGAAACTCAACAAGAAGCTTGAAAGCTATAAACATATTGCATATGTTGTTGACCACATTATTGAGGAACCTTCACAGTCAAGTAGTGCAAACTACAAGGCCGTCCCATCTCCAGTTTTGTTTGAAAATCATACTCTGCATTCAATAACACCGGAGAGTTCAGTTAAGTCTGACTCTACATCGGATGATGAGTCTAACACTTCCAGTGTGGGAGACCCTAACTTTGATGTTAGACCTATCTTGGGACTAAATGATGAAGGTGTGATAGCTGTAACTGATGATTCTAACTCCGAGGATGATAAATCTGAGAAAGTTTGTGATATCCCAGTTGAAAATCACATTATCACCAATGAACTAGTGTCACCTTCTCAGATTATTCATCCAATGGCTAACGCTCATTGAGGGAATCGGTCAGTTAAGAAGGTTGAGAAAAATGAACAAAGTGACAAACCCGTCAAAGTGTTTTATCGGATGGAAGGATCCAATAAGATAATTTCTGACGAAGAATATCCAATTAAGTTTGCCAATTACTCCAAGATTGAGAAAAATTGGCAGGAGAGTACCATTTGGTTCCCAAAACATGAGAGAACAAATGATGTACCTCCAGAAGTTTTAAAGAAAATTTATTTGGATGTTCCAAAAGAACCAAAGGTTCATGTCACAGAGTTTATTAAGCCGAAGGAGAAGGTGAATAGTTTTCTTGAGCCAACTTACTCAAAGGACCCAGCTCCTGAGAGATTAAGAAAAAGGTGTGTGGATGATCAATATCCTATCACTACTTATGCAAAATCGAACGCCAAGAATAACTTTGAAGAGTACCGTGCGTGTTTTAAGTGCGGGGAGAGAGGGCATTTACTTGCTCACTGCCCGTACACGAGGCACAAAAGGCACGAAGTTGAAGTGAAGTAAAAGTATCAAAGTCTAGTCGATAATCATTGTTATCCACAAAGACGATTTGTCCCTCAACCAGCACCGTTTTACAACCAAAGCAGATATTTTCAAAAGAGGGATAAGCATTAGATGACATATGATCGTCGTAACCGAATCGCAATGGAAAAGCCTTTTAAGAAACCGGTGGTAAACACAACTGTTGAGAAGCAAAAGGTACCATTAAAACCTGCAGTCAAACCAACAGTTGGACCTATTTCTGTTAAATCAGAGAAGGTAACCAAGAAAGTTTCCTTCAAAGATGAAGTAAAGAAACCGATTGAGACCCCAAAATCTCAGATCTGGATCTTGAAACGTTCGGAACAATTATGGTCACCAAAGGGATCTCAAGGTGCTTCGACTTCAAAAGTAAATGAGAAATCTTAAAATGAAAAGGATTTAATTGATCAGAAAAAGGTTAATTCAAATTCAACTGTTTGTGAAAAAGATTCTTTGAAACTGAATGTTCAAAGACCCAAGACCAAGCAGGCTTGGGTCCCCCAAAAAATCTAATCTTTTTACTTGATATGTGCAGGGAGCTTCAGCTAGCCCTGTGAGCAGTCTTTGGATTGTTGACAGTGGATCTTCTGGTCACATGACAAGGGATTTATCGCTACCGTTTGACATAAGAAATATCAATGGCGGATACGTAGCATTTGCTGGGAACAAAGGAGGATACCTTACTATGGAGGGTAGTGTGAGTAATGGTATCGTGAGTTTTGAGAAGATATCGTATGTGAAGCAAATAGACTATAATCTGCTGAGTGTCAGTCAAATATGTGATAAGCAGTTCTTTGTATTCTTTGATGACAAATCTTGCTACATTCTCAAGCCAGGTTTCGTACTTCCAAAAGAGTGGGCAATGCTGAAAGCACCGAGAGTGAATAATCTGTACATTCTCGACATGTCAAAAGCAATGACAACGGCCAGATAACGTGTTTCCTCTCCAAGGCTACTGAAAAAGAATCTATCATGTGGCATAGGAGGATGGGACACATTCACCTTAGAAAAATGAACCATCTGGTGAAGAATGAACTTGTCGAAGGCGTGAATGTTAAACATTTCCATTTGAACGACAAGTGTGTGAGTTGCAAGAAAGGAAAGAAGCACAAGCAACCCCATAAACCAATGAAAGTCAATTCAGTTGAATTACCACTTGAGCGTTTGCACATGGACCTATTCGGACCAGTTAAGCGTAAAAGTCATGCTGGTGAATTGTACTGTCTTGTGGTTACCAATGATTATTTCAGATTTTCATGGGTTATGTGCTTGCATCATAAGAGCGACACGTTTAATAATCTAAAGGTTCTGTTCACTCGACTAGAAAATGTCTATGGTCTAAAGATCAAGAGAATTAGGAGTGATAATGGGACGGAGTTTAAGAACGCACAGATGGATGCTCTTTGTGAAGACAAAGGAATTCATCATGAATATAATGCTCCGTATACCCCTCAACAGAACGGTGTCACAGAACGTAAAAACAGGACTCTAATTGAAGCAGCTAGAACAATGCTTGTGGATTCCAACCTTTCAGTAATGTTCTGGAGTGAAGCCATATACGCAGCTTATTATACTCTCAATCATGTTTTAACAGTGAAGAAGTTTGGTAAAACTTTTTATGAGCTGTTAAACAGACGAAAGCCGAACTTAGAGTATCTAGAACCGTTTGGAGCATCGTGAACAATGCTTAATCCATCTGAGAAATTCGCACCGAAAGCTGAAGAAGGATTCTTTGTTGGATATGCAACCCCGCTCAAACGGGTATTCAACAAACGTGCTCGTCAGGTAGAGGAGTGGGCTAACGTTGAAGTTCAGCGGTATACTCAGAATGTACAGGGTAGCGGTCCAGATTGGATGTTTGATTACAAAGATTTCTTTGAATCATTCAATCTAGATAGCTTGGTTGAAGAGGCTGTATTAAGATTATACTACGAGTGTGAAAACGCAGTGACATCACCGTTGGTGCATCCAATCACCGTAACTCCTCAAACAACTTCTAATGATGCCAATGCTCCTGCAGCTGAAGAAGAAGTGTTCCGGGAAGCTTCCATAACTCTCAATTCATCAGAATCAGAGATGATGATGATGTCACAAGTGAAGCTGTTCTAGATATTGCTACAGAGACACCTCAAGTGAACCCAAATCCAAATGGTGCTTCATCATCCAACTTGGGTAATGATCTGGATTCGACAGAGAATTTGACTACTCAAACGGGAGTGCAAGTACCTGATTATCCGAAATCTCGGATACATCGGATTCACCCGCTCGAGCAAGTTATTGGTGACCCTGGTAGCAGTGTTATGACAAGGGGACAACTGAGGAATGCTAACTCACAAGAAAATCTTGGCGCTTTAGCCTTATATGCTAAAATTCAAAAATTAGGTTGTCAGAATGACTGGTCGTTTGATTGTTATGTTTCGCAGGTTGAGCCGCGGACATACAAGGATGCTCTTTTGGATGACGCTTGGGGTGAGGCAATGCAAGAGAAGTTATTACAATTTTAGAAACTTGGAGTGTGGACACTGACAGATTTACCTCCAGGACGGAAAAGATTGGAACCAAATGGGTGTTTAAATGCAAAAAGGATGACAGAGGAGTGATTGTTAGAAACAAAGCTCGATTGGTCGTACAATGATTTCATCAAGTGGAAGGAATCGATTATAACTAGATTTATGCACCGGTTGCACGCTTAGAAGCTATCCGCATGTTTCTAGCATTTGCATCTTACAAGAAATTCAAGGTGTATCAAATGGACGTTAAAAGCGCGTTTCTTTATGGTATGGTCAAGGAGGAAGTTTACGTAGGTCAACCACGAGGTTTTGAGGATCCTATCCACCGGAATAAGGTCTATGTTCTAAACAAAGCTCTCTATGGGTTGCACCAGGCACCACGGCAATGGTATGAGGAGCTGAGCACGTATCTTCTATCCAAAGGATTTAAACGAGGTTTGGTAGATTGCACACTGTTCACAAAATGAACAGGAGATGACTTGCTTCTAGTGCAAATTTATGTTGATGACATTATATTTGGATCTACTAATGAACTTTTGTGTAGGGAATTTGAAAAAGTTATGCAGGAAAAGTTCGAAATGAGTGCGATGGGAGAGATGCAGTTTTTCCTAGGCTTGTAGGTGGATCAAAGACCAACGGGGATCTTTATTCACCAAACCAAATACGTTTCCGATGGTCTTGAGCCGATTCTAGATGGATGATTCGAAGCCGATGGATACCCCGATACAACCTAATCACGGGATTGGTGTTGACGCTAAGGGGGAGCTGACTGATCCTTTTACATACAGAGCAATCGTCAGATCTCTGATGTACCTCACCGCATCCAGATCAGATATAATGTTCGCCACATGTCTTTGTCCACGTTATCAATCGAAGCCGAAACAAAGTCATTTAGCAGCTGTCAAACGTATCCTTAGATATCTGAAGGGTTGTCCGTCGAGAGGACTTTGGTACCCTAATGATGATAATTTTGACCTAATTGCTTTTAGTGATGCAGATTGGGGAGGCTGTGATAAATACAGCAAATCCACAACGGCTGGATGCCAGATTATGGGGAGCAGGCTCGTGACCTGGCAATGCAAGAAACAAACTACAGTCGCCTTATCAACATGTGAAGCAGAATATGTCTCAGCTTCAAGCTGCTGCTCACAAGTTCTCTGGATACAACAACAGATGGTGGACTACGGTTTGCAATTTCTTAAAACCCCTATTTACTGTGATAATGAGTACGCAATTGCATTAACAAAAGATTTAGTCAATCACTCGAAAGCTAAACATATCCGGATCAAATACCATTTTATCCAAGATTGTTATGCAAAAGAGTTGATCGACATGGTCAAAATCCACACTGACTATCAACGTGCAGATCTTTTTACCAAAGCTTTTGATAAATCAAGATTTGAATATCTTTTAAAAGCTAATGGTATAAAAGAAAAACAAGATTTATCATCACCTCGGTTTATCGCTTTTTAGTTTTAGTTTTTACTGTTTTTCAGAAAAATACAAAAACCCAAAAATATGTTTTTCATTTTAGGGGGAGTTTATTTTCAGAAAAACCAAAAACATTGAAAAATTCAAAAACTCATAAAAATTAGAAAAACCCAAAATGATTTCCAGGAGAAAAAGGGGAAATGATAGTACATCAGTGGGGTTTTGACACATGCAAAAAAAATGTAATGCTATATAAGGCGTGTGTTTGAGTCTGTGTGATGTGTTGATAGGCTTCGTAGACCTATTACTGCGTGCCTGATACATACATATCAAACAAATTGTTATGTGGATGAACACCTCACGGGCATATGGTCTTAGTACCGTAATTTCGTTTGATAAGGTATTTGTACAAAATTCAGAGGTTTCAGGTCATTATGTTATTAGTTATCTGGGGATAGCCTATCTGATCTCCTGCTGTAAGTCATTACGGATCTAGATCAGACAGGGTATCATTATAAAAGAGCTATAAAGCCAAATCCTAAAGCTACCGAATTGAGGAACTTTCAATATATGAAGATAATCAAAGATTATCTAATGCATCGTATCCAATCATTGATGCAAATCATGATTGATATTAGCCTTCAACCTGGTAGAGTGCACAAGTTACCTTGTAGCATTGAGTTGTTGACCTGTACACCTCTGTGCCTCATACCTTGTAAATTACATATGACGAAAGCATAATTGTTGATGCGTTTTGCGACTAATGATTGGATAAACATTATTAACATGTGTTAGTGACTTGGCCGAAGGTAGATATTATGGGCGAATGTAAGAAATAGTGGGCGAAGGTAGATGGATAGTGGGCGAAGGTAGACTGGAACTGATCAAGATGTACATTCGACCATTAGAAGTGGGCGAATGTGGAAATGTTCCACATTCGACCAATGCAAAGGGGCGAACGTGCAG
This sequence comes from Ambrosia trifida, assembly GCA_028751855.1. Taxonomy (NCBI): domain Eukaryota; kingdom Viridiplantae; phylum Streptophyta; class Magnoliopsida; order Asterales; family Asteraceae; genus Ambrosia; species Ambrosia trifida. The sequence goes on from CM054129.1 coordinate 81,946,924, forward strand.
TATCTATAAATAGGTTTTGTGATTTTGAGTATGTAATAGAGTTGTTAGTTGTGTCTGTGTTCAGGTCAGGTTCTAGGTCATTTTGGTGAAAGTCTGTAATTGATTAGATTAACGTGTGATTGATTGTAATTGAATATTTGAGAAAGTTAATCTATGAAAAAGCTTTGAAAATGATCTTGATTGCGTTTTGATTTGTGTTTTATCAATTTGTTCAGAACTAGGGTTTCCGCACCTAGTTTTGTGACTTGTATGATCGTATAATCCTGTTTTAGCTAAAATCTTTCGCTCACAAAGTGGTATCAGAGACTAGAGGATCATACAATAACAAATTTGATAAAATCAGAGCTGATTTGGACATGTTTTTGACCTAAATACATCTGTTTTTACATAAACATTGTTTTTAAGTGTTTTTGATCGATTTAAAGGAGAATTTGTGGTCGAATTCAAGTTTTCCAAGAATTAAACTTGCTCCAAATCAATTCCGAAACATAACCTGATTGAGATCATTCAAATCCATGAACTTTTGAAAATCTGAGATCAGAATAACCGTTTTTCAAACAATAACCGTTTTTCAAAAGTGAGATCTGATCATGGTGGGCGAACCTGGGACCTGACTTGAGTTTAGTGGTCGAAAGTGTTGTAGAGTGGGCGAACCTGAGTAGTTAGTGGTCGAACCTAAAAATTTGTGTAGAACTTTTCACTTTCGGGTACAGATTTTCACATTCAACCGGATTATATTTGGGCGAAAGTGGAAGGGTGTTATTTTGTTTTTACATTCTGTTGATATATACGTTCGGGTGTTACTGTTTGGGCAAACTTAGAATCAGAAGGGTCGAGAGTGATAAAGTTTGGACGAATATAGAATTTTCTGGTCGAACTTAGAATATTTCGGGCGAACCTAGGTTTTTGTTGAAAATTTTTCTAAGTGTTGAGATTTTTCTTAGTTTGTGATCATGTGGCGTTTTCAAACTACTCCGGGATCAGCAACAAAACAACCACAACAGCAAACGATGGACCCATGGACAGTGGCAGCGCAAAAGACGAACACACAGTCTTCACAACCACTTAACTACATGGCAACGACGAGCACGATGCCTCAAAGTGTAGCACATCCGGCACTACAATCTGATTACTGGGAGTAGCAGCAGCGGCGGTAAATACTCAAACTACTAATGCTATTTCTACTTTGATTAAGGATTTGTCTACAGGTAGTGGAACTCGGCCACCGAAGCTCATGGAAATGCAAGAGTATAATCAGTGGCATACCATGTTCAAGATCCATTTGGAAGGCATGGGAGTAGAAGGAGCAGAGGCTTGGAGAATGATTGCTACGGGGATACACACCACCAGTGTTGGAGAATACCGGTGAACCAGTTCCGTTGGAGAGTATGTCGGAGGAGGAGAAAAAGAAGTTTGCGGTGGAGAAGAAGGCTTTTTCCCAATTGACACAGGCAATCACAAGTGACCTGTTGCATCAGTTTGGGACATGTACTACATCAAAGCAGCTTTGGGATAAACGTAAGAGGAAGCATGATGGTAATGAGAAGACTAGGAGCTTGAGAATGGAAGAATTGGTCAAAGAGTTTGAGAATTTTTCTTTTATTAATAATGAAACTCTAAAAGAACTAACTCCTAGATATATGCATTTGTTGTCTGAATTGTCTAGTTATGGTGTACAGATTCCAATGACTAAGCAGGTGGATAAGTTTGCAGATGCTTTACCACCACAATGGGATCAGCATGTGGAAGTTCTCAGAGAGAAGGATGCTTATCAATTCTGGACTATTTCAGAGTTTATCGAAAAGCTGGAGAACAAAGAGATGGAGGATAGGAGGAAAGCTAGAAGGTCACAGATTCCTCAGAATCCTAGTTTGTATTTTGGAGGCACTTCAGTTCCAGTTGGTAACTCGAGCTCAGGAAGCATTGCACCACATGTTGCATGTATTTCCAATGTCATGGAATCATCAAAACCAACCACCAACTACTTGACACAAACATCATCCTATTCACAACCATCATACACACCACCACAATACAATTCCTACATTTCACCACTCTCCCGAATGCAACAAGCAGGTTTTTACACCGCTAACCAATCACAACAACCAATAAACCAAGTTACTCAACCCAATCAACAACCGGTGGTTTTGGATACATCTAACTTAGGAAATGTGACTGTGGAGGTTGCTCAGCAACACATTGCATTAGTCTCAGCAATGGTTTCATCCTACAATGGGTTAGTTGCTAGTCAGATTGGGAACAACAACTTAACCAACGAAGACTATGCACAGATTGACAAGGAAGAGATGGAACTCATTGACATCCAATGGGCTTTTGCGAGTATCATGAGAAGAGCAACAGAGTTCATTGAGAAAACAGGTAGGACTGATTTGGCAACTTCTCCAAACACAACCTACGGATTCAACAAGGAGAAGGTTACGTGTTTTAATTGTGGAGAAAAAGGACACTTTAAAAGGGAATGCACCCAGCCACCTAAACAAGGTAATCGAAACCCTTTCAATGCAAATTACCAGAACCGTCAACAACAAAACCAAGTTTCTTACCAAAATAACAACAACTACCAAAACCGAAACTTTAACAACCAAAACAGACAACCAAACACTCAAAACCAGATTCAAAACCAATCTCCTAACAACACAAACCGAACAGTTATACCTATCACTTCACCTAATGAGACTCAACAGAATGCGAGTCAGAACCAAGCTTTGGTGACTCAACAGGATGAAAGGTTTGACTGGTCGGGTATGCAAATAGGAGTTGAGGAAGTGACTACTGGTGGGAATGTGGCATGTGTTGCTTATCAGGTTGATATGGAAGAGTCAGTGGCGGTTGATAAGAAGAAAGAAACTGAGGAGTGTGAAAGTGATGATTCTGAGACTGAGATGGAAGTGGAGAATGAACCCGTTGAGGTTAAGGCTGAGGAAACGAGTTCTGGAATGGTGATTGATTCTGTTACTGATGTTCCTGAAGAGTGTAGATCAGTTTATTCAGATTCTGAGAGCGAATCAGACACAGAGGCAAGTGTTGATTCTTTAGATGATGATATTGATCAGCTGCTGGCAGAAGCTGACTTTTTGATGACGAGGAAGTCGTGCATTGCTGATGATGCTTTCACCAAGATTGACTACTCCAAGTTTTTCACTGGAAAGGAAGCTCATTTTGCACTAATGGCCATGACTGAACCGCCTAAACCTGTAAGTTCTGATTCTAGCACTGATGTTAAAACTGTTAAACATTGTGAGAAATGTGATAGATTGACTGAGGAGATTAAACAACTCCGTATTGAACGTGATAGTGCTATCATGAACAGTCAATCTACTCGCAAAGAGTTGAATGCTTTCAACAAAGTATTAGATGGCTATAAAAAGGACATTTCCGACTTGAAAAACACTTTGTCATTGAAACAATTGGCAATAAACAACTATATCAATGAAATTGAAAACACCAAGTTGGAAATGGCAGCCATAAAATGCTTTGCTGAAAAGGTTAACAAAAAGTTGGAAAGTTATAAGAATGTTGCTTATGTGGTAGATCATATTATTGATGACAAAACACCTAATTACAAGTCTGTACCATCTCCGGTTCTTTTTGAAAATCATAACTATCACCAAGTTATACCGGAGAGTTCGGTAAAATCAGACTCATCATCGGAAATGGAATCTAATACCTCGAGTATTTGTGATCCTCATTCCGATGTGAGACCGATTTTAGGCTTGAATGATGAGGGTGTTTATGCTGAAAGTGTGAATTCAGACTCAGAGAATGATGATACTGGTAGTGATCAAACTGTTAATGTATGTGAGATTCCAAAAGAAAATCACATCATTACTACTGAACCAGTGTCACCATCTCAACATGTGCATCCGATGGCAACTGTTCATCGTGAGAAAAAGGTTGAAAAGAATGAGATTAGAAAGGATCTTGAGAATGAACTAAGTGACAAACCTGTCAGGGTGTTTTATCGGATGGAAGGATCCGATAAAATCATCTCTGATGAGGAATTTCCAATAAAGAATGCTAACTATGCTAAAATTGAAAAGATTTGGCAAGAAAGCACTATATGGTTTCCAAAACATGAGAGAACAAACGAAATTCCACCAGAAATTTTAAAGAAATTGTTTTCGGATGTTCCTCAAGAACCAAAGGTCCATGTCACTGAGTTCATTCGACCAAATGACAAAGCAAATGGTTTTCATGAGCCCACTTACTCGAAAGGACCACTTCCTGAGAGTTTGAGGAATCAACAGTATAATGATCAATATCCTGTTAGATCATTTGCTCCACCAAATGCTCATTATGTTTTTGAAGAGTATCGAAAATGCTTTAAATGTGGAGAACGTGGGCATTTACTTGCTCAGTGTCCATATGTAAGGCATAAAAGACATGAGGCTGAAGTTAGAAATTCCATGAGAAAACCGATTGATCATTATGTTCCACCACATAGACGAGTTGTTCCTCAACAACAACAATTTTATAATCAAAACAATTTTCAAATGAGGAACAATCGTCCAATCCAATATGATCAAAGAAATCGGATTGCTATGGAACATTCATGGAGAAAGCCTGTGGTGAACACAACAATTGATAGGCAAAAGGTTCCACAAAAACCAATTGTCAAATCAAATGTTGGACCTAAGTCTGTTAACTCAGATAAGGTTGCTAAGAAAGTTACTTTTGGTAACAATGTTCAGAAACCAATTGAGAAACCAAAATCTCAAATTTGTATTCTTAAAAGGTCTGAACAATCTTGGTCACCCAATAGTACTCCAGGAGCTTCTACTTCGAAGGTAAGTGAGAGAAATGAAAGTGTTTTGAACAATCAGAAAAAGATTGATCCAAAACAAAAAGTGGTTGAAAAAGTTAATGAAGATGTTTCTTTGAAAACCGATGTTCACAGGCCCAAGACTCAGGCTTGGGTCCCCCGAAAGAACTAAATGTTTACTTTTTGTGTGCAGGGAGCTTCAGCTGGCCCTATTAGCAGTCTATGGATTGTTGATAGTGGAGCTTCAGGCCACATGACGGGGGATCTCGCATTGCTGTTTGATGTGAAAAACATTAATGGAGGGTATGTCGCTTTCGCGGGTAATAAAGGAGGATATATCACAACGGAAGGAAGCGTGAGTAATGGGATTGTGACTTTTGAACGGATTTCTTATGTCAAGCAGATAGACTATAATCTGTTGAGCGTCAGTCAAATATGCGATAAACAATTTTCTGTGCATTTTGATGACAAATCCTGTTATATTCTCAAACCGGGCTTCAAAATTCCAAAGGAGTGGGTAATATTGATGGCACCTCGAGTCAACAATCTCTATATTCTTGACATGTCTAAGGCGATGACATCACAGGGGCAAATAACATGCTTTCTTTCCAAGGCGACCGAGAAAGAATCGATAATGTGGCACCGCAGAATGGGGCACATTCATCTGAGAAAAATGAATCAACTGATGAGAAATGGGCTTGTCGATGGAGTAAACGTGAAACATTTCCATCTGAACGACAAGTGTGTAAGTTGTATGAAAGGAAAGCAACACAAACAGTCCCATAAAGTGAAGAAAGTTAACTCTGTTGAGATGCCGCTTGAGCGATTGCACATGGACCTTTTCGGACCAGTCAAGCGCAAAAGTCATCTTGGAGAGCTTTATTGTTTAGTTGTCACTGATGACTATTCAAGATTTTCATGGGTAATGTGTTTGAAGAACAAAAGCGACACCTTTACTAACCTACAAGTTCTGTTCACTCGATTGGAGAATATCTACAATTTGAAGATAAAAAGAATCAGGAGTGACAACGGGACGGAGTTCAAAAACGCCAAGATGGATGAACTTTGTGAAAGCAAAGGGATACATCATGAATATTCGGCTCCGTATACCCCACAGCAGAATGGTGTTGCTGAACGAAAGAATAGGACTCTAATTGAGGCGGCTAGAACAATGCTTGCTGATTCAAATCTTCCAGTAATGTTCTGGAATGAGGCGATTTATGCAGCAAATTATACATTAAATGGGGTTCTAACAGTGAAGAAGTTTGGAAAAACATCTTATGAACTGTTACACCGACGAAAGCCCAACTTAGAGTATCTAGAACCTTTCGGGGCGCCATGCACGATGTTGAATCCAGGAGAGAAGTTTAGTCCTAAAGCTGAGGAGGGATATTTTGTTGGATATGCAACCCTGCTCAAACGGGTATTCAACAAGCGAACTCGTCAAGTGGAGGATTGGGCTAACGTGGAAGTTCAACGATACACTCAAAATTTGCAAGGCACGGGCCCTGATTGGATGTTTGATTACAAAGATTTCTTTGAATCATTCAACCTAGATAGCTTGGTTGAAGAAGCTGTTATCAGATTACTTTACGAGTGTGAAAACGCGGCGACTTCACCGTTGATGCGTCCAATCACCGTAAACCCCCCACCAGCTTCTAATGATACCAATGCTCCTATACAAGAGGAAGAGATGTTTCAAGAGGCTTCAACTTCATTAGACACTTCAGAATCTGAAGATGAACAATTTGAAGAAGCAGTTCTTGAACATGCAGAAGAATTAGAAGTGCAACCTGTGAACCCAACTCCAAATCCAGATGTTGCTTCATCATCAAACACGGGTCATGATCAGGATGCTGTAGAAAACTTGACTGCTCAGACGGGAGTGATTGTACCTGTTAATCCGGAATCTCGGATTCATCGTATTCACCCGCTAGAGCAAGTTATCGGTGATCCTGGAAGTGGTGTTATGACCAGAGGGCAGCTAAAAAGCGTTAACTCGCCAGAGAGTTTTGGTGCTTTAGCATTGTATGCCAAAATTCAGAAATCTGGTAGTCAAAATGATTGGTCGTTTGCATGTTATGTGTCGCAGGTAGAGCCAAGGACATACAAAGACGCTTTGAATGAAGATGCCTGGGTTGAGGCAATGCAGGAGGAGTTATTGCAATTCCAGAAATTGGGAGTCTGGACGCTCACAGATTTGCCGCCGGGAAGGAAGAAAATAGGCACTAAATGGGTGTTTAAGTGCAAAAAGGATGATCGTGGAGTTATTGTTCGCAACAAAGCCAGATTGGTCGTGCAGGGTTTCCATCAAATCGAAGGGATTGATTACAACGAAATCTATGCACCAGTAGCACGAATTGAAGTTATTCGGATGTTCCTTACGTTTGCTTCATACAAGAAATTCAAAGTCTATCAAATGGACGTCAAGAGCGCATTTTTGTACGGGAAAGTCAAGGAGGAGGTTTATGTCGGGCAGCCACCAGGCTTTGAGGACCCAATCCACCGGGACAAGGTCTACGTGCTGAACAAAGCTTTATATGGTTTGCACCAGGCTCCAAGACAGTGGTACGAGGAGCTAAGTACATACCTCATCTCCAAAGGATTCAAGCGCGGCCTCGTCGATTGTACCCTCTTCACGAAGAAGACGGGAGATGATTTGCTTCTAGTACAGATTTACGTTGATGATATTATATTTGGTTCAACTAACGAACTTTTATGCAGGGAATTCGAAACTGTTATGCAAGAAAAGTTCGAAATGAGCGCTATGGGGGAGATGCAGTTTTTCCTCGGCTTACAGGTGGACCAAAGACCCGACGGGATCTTCATTCACCAGACGAAATATGTATCCGACATCTTGAGCCGATTCCAGATGGAGGACTCTAAGCCGATGGATACCCCGATTCAACCCAATCACGGGATTGGAGTGGACGCTAAGGGGGAGCTGACAGATCCATTTACATACAGAGCAATCATCGGATCTCTGATGTATTTGATAGCGTCTCGACCAGATATTATGTATGCAACGTGTCTATGTGCTCGCTATCAATCGAAGCCGTAACAAAGTCATCTGACGGTGGTCAAGCGTATCCTTCGATATCTGAAGGGTTGTCCATCAAAAGGACTTTGGTACCCTAATGATGATGATTTTGATTTTATTGCTTTTAGTGATGCAGTTTGGGGCGGCTGTGACAAAGATAGCAAATCAACAACAGCTGGTTGCCAGTTTTTAGGGAGCAGGTTGATTACCTGGCAATGCAAGAAACAGACTTCCGTCGCACTGTCTACATGTGAAGCCGAGTACATTTCAGCCTCGAGTTGCTGTTCGCAAGTGCTTTGGATCCAACAACAGATGGTCGATTACGGTTTGCAGTTTCTGAAAACCCCTATACACTGTGACAACGAAGCCGCAATTGCATTAACTAAAAATACTGAAAATCATTCTAAAGCAAAACATATCCGGATTAAATATCATTTTATCCGTGATTGTTACGCTAAGGAATTGATAGATATGGTCAAAATCCATACTGACTACCAACGTGCAGATTTGTTTACAAAAGCTTTTGACAGATCCCGCTTTGAATATCTTTTAAAAGTAAACAATATAAAGGAAAAACAGGACTAATCGGCACCTCGGTTTATCGTTTTTTTTTTAATTTTTAGTTTTTGTTTTAAATTTTTTTTGGGAATTTCTCTTTGCTAATTGGGAATTTCTCTTTACTATCATAATCCTCAAAGAATTTGATGCTTTTGAGGGGATTGTTTAATCCTCAAAGAAGTTGATGCTTTCAGGTGGATTGTTTCTTTCAAATTTTTGTTTTGATTTTCAGAAAAATTAAAAACCCAAAAATATGTTCTTTATTTTAGGGGGTGTCATTTTATCAGAAAAACCAAAAACATTGAAAAATTTTCAAAATACCTAAAAATTAGAAAAACCAAAATGATTTCCTGGATAAAAAGAGGAAATGATAGTACATCAGCGGGGATCTGGCACAGGCTAACGAATTGTATAGTATAATGAGACGTATGTTGATTATGTGTGATGTGCTGATAGGCTTCGTAGACTAAATATTGCGTGCATTAGTGATACAAACATAACAAACTACGCGTTTGTGGCTGAACACCTCATGGACATATGGTCTTAGTACCGTAATTTCGTTTGATAGGGTATTTGTACAAAACTCGGAGGTTTAGGGTCGTTATGTTATTAGTTGTCTGGGGATAGCCTATCTGATCTTCTGCTGTAAGTCATTACGGACCTAGATCAGACAGGATGTCTTTATAAAAGAGCTATATGCCAAATCCTAAAGTTACCGAATTGAGGAACTTTCCATGTTATATGATGATCAAAGATTATCTATTACATCGTATTGATCATTGATGCAAATCATGATTAATATCAATCCTCAACCTGGTATAATGCATATGTTACTTTGCTGCATTAATTTGCTGACCTGTATACCTCTATGCATTATATCTTGTACAATTACAGGTGACGAAAGCATAATCACGCTTTACAATGAGTCTTTGTGCATTTACTTCTGGATACGGGAGTATGTCGTGTGTGTGGGAACCATAATGTGTTAGTCTAATACATCTAATTCGTATAATTTTAAAGCATTGCTTAACTGTCTGCATGTGAGCTTATGTGGACAACAATATCAGCAATTGCCGTATCACATATTGTTTCTAATGATAATATTAAAACAGATCAACGCTGTGATCAGATTTCTCAGAAAACTGATATGATCCTCTTACCGGATATCCCAAAATGTTTACTGCTTTCATTTACTTTAATGCATTTTACTTTGTTGCATTTTTACTTTTACTGTCAAAAAGATACAAAATCCAAAAAGATTTTAGGTGTGTTTTGATAAAATTTCAGAAAATCCAAAAAAAAAAAAAATATTTGCATTTCTGCTTTATTTTTGATAACCGAGGTTGTTTGATCGTCAATTTCTGAGATTTGAGAACACCATCTGGGCTTTGTATCATTCAAAACGTGAAAATTTGAGTTTTGGAAGTTTAACGGATTGAAAAATGTTGAACGGGATTCGAATTCGTGTTTTGGCGAAATTTTCAGATTTTTCCATTTCACATTCGCCCCTTAATTGGGTCGAATGTGGAAAAATCATCACTTTCGACCGTTTCCATTTTGGACGAATGTGGACATTTTCACCTTCGGGTATCATTCCACCTTCGGGTATCACATTTCACATTCGGGTCATTGACTTGGGGCGAATGTGGAATTACCCCACATTCGTCCATCTCAAACGGGCGAAGGTGTCCATCTATATATATGTCATTTCACATTCGAACCTTTCATTCACAAATTTTTTCAAAATCCTTTGATAACCAGACCTTGTTGCTCGTGTTTCTTTTGATTCACTGATTTAATCCCTGACCTTTACTGATCAATTTGAGACTAAATTTGCAGGTAATGGACCATGATTCAGATCAGAATCGATCGTTTTATGGACAGCACTTAGGGTTTTAATTTTAGGGGTCTAGGATGTTTGTTAAATGCTGGTTTTTGATTTCCGTTCACTTTTCATACGTTTTAGGGGGAGAATAAAAAAGGAATTAGGTTTATAACAATGATTAGATGTTCGTTTGATCGATTGAACCAGTTAAAACCTAATTCTACTTTAAAACTCATGAAAACTGAATAATTTTGACAATTGGTTTTGAACAAGTGTTAATCGGTCATGTTAGGTCATATTAGGATCAAAATTACATGTTAAAAACTGAATTGGCAAAATTTTAAATTTTGGGCAAAATCTATTTCACCTTCGGTTCAAAAAACGGGCGAAGGTGGAATTGGTTTGGGCGAATGAACAATTATCTGGACGAATGTGATTTTTACTCAAGATCTTGTTCACATTCGACCACAATTTTCACATTCGACCATAGAATCTCACATTCGACCATTCTAAAACGGGCGAATGTGCAGAATGTTTTTGACCAGAATTTTTGTAATTTTTGTCGTTTTTGTATTTTGACGTGTTTGTTTGATTTTAATGTGCAGATGGCTGATCAATCCGAGAACGTTGAAGCACCAGCAGTTAATGTTGAAGTCCCAACAGAGATTATTGTTACAGATCCGGTGCCAGAGGCAGAAACTTCAGTTCCAAGCAGTTGGCCGTTTGAAAGGTCGCATAACTGTTGCGCATATCTCGGTGATGTAGAGAAGAATACGGAGTTCACCGGGATCATAGAGTTTCTGAAGAGGAGCAGAATAGTTCATGCATTAGCCACACCGACGATCATATACAGAGACATTATTGAAGATTTCTACCGAAATGCGAAGTATGACTTCTGGGAGAATCAAACGATCATCAAAAGCAAGATTCAGGATATGGAGATGTTCTTGACTGAAGCTGATATTCGGGAAGCGTTACAGATAAAGTTTGAAGATAGTGAAGATCCCAGGGAGTTGTCATGGACATAGCAGAAAGCGTGTTTCTTACGGATGAAATACAAAGGTCCAATTACTGACGGATCTATGTATAAGGGGAAGCTGGGAGTGCAGTTTAAGTATTTTGCACATGTTCTTATCCACGTATTTGGGTGTGTGAGCGGTGGATATGATGTCATGAGAAGGAGTTTAAGTTCGTTAATGGTTGCGTTGACACTCAACAAACCATTTAACGTATCTGGGATGATTCTTGATCATATGCTAGAGATGCTGAAAGGAATGAAGAACAAGAAGTTCATGTTATATCCGAGATTTCTGATGATGATCTTTGACTATAAGTATCCTATGTTGAAAAAGGATCCGACTATGATCCTAGGTCAAGATCATATGAACATTAGAACATTGATGAGAATGAAGGGTTACAAAGGTGTGCCTGATAGTGAGAAGCCACCTAACAGGATATTATTTGGTGCTTTGGCTCGTCAGGATTACACTGATCCTGGCAAGAACAAAGCAAGGCATGATAATAGTGATTCGGACAATGATGATCCCTTAGTGTATGTTGATTCAAACACTAAGAGGAAACGGCAAGTAGTCAATCCTGGAGCCAAAGGGAAGGGCAAGGGAAAGACTGTGGATCAGGGAAGCTCTAAGCAACAAGCGGTTAGACAGAAATCGACAGCGAAGAAAGGATCAGGTTTGGTGGACGAAGAGTCGGTAGATTCAGAAGAGACTGAAGTAGAGGAACAGTGGGATTCTGATACTGAAAATGTGAGGACCACCAAACGTAAGGCCACTATGGTTGGTGAGTCTGAATCCTTGAACAAGTCGATTGAAGAAGCTGAGAGAAGGAAGAAATCTGTTGAAGATGAGAGTCTAGGTGTTGACTTAGCAGAGTTGAGTGTTGGAGATACTGTGGTGGTCAATTTGCCCAAGACAAAGAAGCAAAAGACCATGGCCAAGAAGTCGAGTACAAAAGAGCTGAGGGAGAAAGAGTTAGCTCAGTTATTGAAGGGTAAAAGAGTACCTGATGCAGGTACATCATCTAAGCTGTCTTCACCTGTTTCTAAAAAGCAGAAGAAAACGAAAGAGGCAGAGACTTTACCAATCAATCAATTCAATGTCGATTTGGATAAAGTGCTCGATATGTTAAGAAAGCCTCAGAAGGAGAAAGTAGCTAAAGTTGAGCCATCTAAATCAAAGTCGAAGAAAGTAACTGTGGATGACGATGTCATGAAGCAAGTGAATAAGAAAATGGAAGATATGATGAAGATGTTAGTTGCTCAACAGGCTGAGATTGCTAAGTTTAAGCAAAATGAGGAGAAAATGCTTCAGATCATGGTTGCTTCGAAATCTAATCAGGATGAGATAAATGATAAGATTAAGATGTTGGAAGCAAAGAACAAAAAGCTTGAAGGCAAATGTTTGAGGAATAAGAACAGATTGAAGCTGATTAAAGAGGATAACAAAGAACTAAGGGATGAAAACAAACGCCTTAGTAATTTGATTGACGAGCTTTATAGCAGGGCACCCCAGTTGAAAGAGGGTGAAGAAGATGAAGAAGAAGAAGAAGAGAAAGTTGATTTTGAAGATTCTGAATCTGAAAAAGAACAAGATGATGATGAGGATGATAATGAATCGGAGAAAAGTGATGATGATGACAATAATGATGATGATGATGATGCAGAAGGTGCTGGGAGATAGAAAGGAGATGAGTTTAGCAGTGGTAGTGATCATGATGGAGGAGATGATACTTCTAGATTCACTTATGAGAAGAGAACATCAAAGAAGAAAGATGCTGGAGAATCAAGTTCTAAAAAGAAAGGTGAGAACGTTGATTCAGATGAAAGTATTTTCTGGAATGAGAAGGTGAGATCTCTATCTGATGATGCTAAACAGTTGTATAAAGATATGTTGGAAAAGAGAGAGTGGACTATTGAGTTCACAGGATGCTTCGCTGAGATATTCCAAACTGATGACTTAAGATATGAATTAGAATATGAAGATCCTGATCTTGAAGAAGGGGAATTACCTGCATCTATGGCAAAGGAAATACTAGATGGTCTTGCACAGAGGGTAGGGAAAACTTTTGAGGAGTTTATGATGGATGAATCGATTCCAGATATTCCTGAAAAGGATATTGGAAGTCATTCAGATGATATGCAGACTCCTGAGAACAATGAAGTGGAGATGGAAGATATAACTCATGAAGAGTTCCCTCAGTACTTCAGACAAACGGATGAAAATGAAGTATTTCCTGATTTCACTGAGGTACCAAATAAGTCAGCAAAACAGAAAGCTCAGAAAAGGAGTGAAGAGTTTGTGTAGAAGGTATTCGGTACTGATAAGAAAGATTCTTCTAACCAGTCTGATGAGTTGAAGAATTATTTGAAGAAATTGAAGGAAATGGATGAGAATCGACCAAAGCCTGAAGCTCAAGGTAACTTTTACAGATTTCATAATGCCAAGTTCAAAGGCAGAGCTCTCGGGTGGACTTACTTAGGCAGGCTGAAATGTATTGCTGCAAAATGGGAAACCGGAATCCTGTACTTCAACAGATTCTGTGACTTGCTTACTCTACCATACTGGGCGGTTAGAGACTTATGCAGATTCCCAATGTCAGGTGCCGAAGTAAATGGATCACATGTCGGTTGGTGCGCAGATAAATTGGTTTGGGAAAGTCGTACGAGATGGAAGAGATTTCAGCCTCAATATCCCCGTAGAAAAGTTCATAGGGATATTGATCCTCAAACCAATATGAAGCGAGTAACTTTGATTTACAAAGCACCTAATGTGATGAGGAAGATACCGTTGATGCCGATGCCACAGCATTTCAGTGCTGATTTTATCTTCTGGTATTATGATTGGAGAAAGGCTGAAGCGGTGATCGTGTTGAGAGATGGAAAGGATAAATACAAGCATGTTCATGTATTTGATCCTATGTGGTTGATTAATTGCACATTTGAAGACATCATCATGCTTTTCTACAATCCGATCTACTATGAACCAAAAGACTTTGCTCAAGCAAGAAAATACACTCAAGTGGTTGGAGTTTGTTTTGCGTATGACATCAATGCAGGAAGCAATTTGGAGGGTAAGCTTGGTAAGACAGTGAAGATAGCGAATGTGTCTAAACCAGTGAAGAAAACATTTGAGCCTCCATTGACTACTGAGCAGAAGAAACAGCTCAGAATCAAGTTGATGAACAAGACAATGGACCAACAGAGAAAACTATCCAATCAATAGTCGAGGGGGAGTTTGTTGATGCGTTTTGCGACTAATGATTGGATAAACATTATTAACATGTGTTAGTGACTTGGCCGAAGGTAGATATTATGGGCGAATGTAAGAAATAGTGGGCGAAGGTAGATGGATAGTGGGCGAAGGTAGACTGGAACTGATCAAGATGTACATTCGACCATTAGAAGTGGGCGAATGTGGAAATGTTCCACATTCGACCAATGCAAAGGGGCGAACGTGCAGTATCTATAAATAGGTTTTGTGATTTTGAGTATGTAATAGAGTTGTTAGTTGTGTCTGTGTTCAGGTCAGGTTCTAGGTCATTTTGGTGAAAGTCTGTAATTGATTAGATTAACGTGTGATTGATTGTAATTGAATATTTGAGAAAGTTAATCTATGAAAAAGCTTTGAAAATGATCTTGATTGCGTTTTGATTTGTGTTTTATCAATTTGTTCAGAACTAGGGTTTCCGCACCTAGTTTTGTGACTTGTATGATCGTATAATCCTGTTTTAGCTAAAATCTTTCGCTCACAATAATCACGCGTTACAATGAGTCTTTGTGCATTTACTTCTTGATACGGGAGTATGTTGTAGATGCATTTTGTGCAACTAATGCTTTGGATTACATTTAACATATGTTTTGTCATCAGTCGAACGGTCGAAGGAGTATCCAAAGGGTCGAAGGAAACATTTTGAACGGTCGAATGAGACTTGAAGGTGCGAAGGAGAACTGGAGGTCGAAGGTAGATATAGATTTTAATGTATTGCTTGGTTCGACCAGTGTGATTGGTCAAACCTGCGCATTCGACCATACTATATGTGCGAATGTGCAGGCCTATATAAGGTCAAGTTTATTTCTGAGATGTAACTTTTTGATATTTTGTTTCCCTCCAGTCTAGTGTTCTCCCTAGGGTTTTGATATTTTGTTCACGTCTGTAATTGATTATAAACATCTTTTTAACGTGTAATTGAGTTTGTTTATGAATGAGATGAATGTTTTAACGATGATTTCTGCGTTTTGTTGATATTATTATCATTTTGTAACTGATTCGAGGATTCCGCACTTGAATTAGTAGACTTGTTTGATCAACACAATTGTTTGATTTCGCACAACGGCTGGATCCCAGTTTATGGGGAGCAGGCTCGTGACCTGGCAGTGCAAGAAACAGACCGCAGTTGCATTATCCACATGTGAAGCAGAATACGTTTCAGCATCGAGCTGCTGCTCACAGGTTCTTTGGATACAACAACAGATGGTGGACTACGGTTTGCAATTTCTTAAAACCCCTATTTACCGTGATAATGAAGCCGCAATTGCATTAACAAAAGACTTAGTAAATCACTCAAAGGCTAAACATATTCGGATCAAATATCATTTTATCCGTGATTGTTACGCTAAAGAGTTGATCGATATGGTCAAAATCCACACTGATTATCAACGTGCAGACCTTTTTACCAAAGCTTTTGATAAATCAAGATTCGAATATCTTTTGAAAGCTAATGGTATTAAAGAATAACAAGACTGATCACCACCTCAGTTTATCTCTTTTTAGTTTAGTTTTTATTGTTTTTCAGAAAAATACAAAAATCCAAAAACATTGAAAGATTTCAAAACCCATAAAAATTAGAAAAACTTTGCTGACTGCTATATCTTCTTCCCTTAGATTAATGCCGTCAGATTTCTGTGAACAAACGATATCTTGGGCAGTCACATATTTGAAATGCTCCAGCTTATCCTTGGGAACAGTAAACTCAAAAATTTATAAAAAATTAGAAAAACCCAAAATAATTTCCTGGAGAAAAAGGGGAAATGATAGTACATCAGTGGAGATTTGACACATTCTAAAGAAATGTAATGCAATATAGGGCGTGTATCTGAGTCTGTGTGATGTGCTGATAGGCTTCGTAGACCTATTACTGCGTGCCTAATACATACATATCAAACGAATTATTGTGTGGATAAACTCCTCATGGCCATATGGTCTTAGTATCGTAATTTCGTTTGATAGGGTATTTGTACAAAACTCGGAGGTTTTGGGTCGTTATGTTATTAGTTGTCTGGGGATAGCCTCTCTGATCTTCTGCTGTAAGTCATTACGGACCTAGATCAGATAGGGTATCTTTATAAAAGAGCTTTATGCCAAAATACCGAATTGAGGAACTTTCCATGTATTATGATAATCAAAGATTATCTATTACATCGTATTGATCACTGATGCAAATCATGATTGTTATCAGCCCTCAACCTGGTAGAGTGCACATGTTACTTTGCTGCATTAATTTGCTGACCTGTATACCTCTGTGTCTCATACCTTGTAAATTACAGACGACGAAAGCATAATCACGCTTTACAATGAGTCTTTGTGCATTTACTTCTTGATACGAGAGTATGTCATGTGCGTGGGAACCACAGACAATTACGTAAATACTATACATAATCGTATCAGTAAAAAGCACTGCACAAAAGTTTGCATGTGAGTTTATGTGGATCACAATATCAGCAGTTGCCAGATCACACTGTTAGGATCTGAGTTTGATTGTTTTGATTGTTTAACTAAATATGGTAATAGAGAAATGAAAATAGAATGAAAGTGCAGCGGAATAATAAACTGTTAATCAAAACAAGAGAGTAAATGTTTTTAGATCGAAAGCTTTCATTTATCTAAAAGATTACAATCGTACAATTACTCCCCCTCAGCCTGATCACACAGTGTTTGTCTGAGAGAATGTTTGTGTGTGTGATGCAATAGAACAGTACAGGCACTGTTCTATTTATAGACATACTCAAAACACTGATGACCTAAGCTGACGTCACCTAAGACAGTGACCTCTAACAGAATAACAAACATAAACATCTGCCTATTACAAACTACTGTTACATTGAAAGCACTGATAATAAACAGCTGTTGTAGGAAAACTCTGATGGTCTTGTATCCACTGCTGAAGCCTAAGTGCTGTTGGTTCCAGCAGTGCTTTGGTCTTCAGTACTTGAATCAGCAGTTGTTCTTCATCAGACCTTTGGTCAGCAGTTGTTCTTCATCAGTTGTTTATTCAGCAGTTCTTTGTATCAGCAGTTGTTAAGCAGTTGTTTGGATAGAACAGTTGTTAGGGTCAGCAGTCTTTTGGGAGAAGTAAGTTGTAAAGACTTTTTATTCAAAGGATCAAACTGTTAGCATATTTTGGCTTTCTAATCATCTGTTCTTCTCCAGGTCAGCAGACCCAACAATCTCCCCCTAGAACAGATGATGCCAAAACTCAGCTTTATTTATTGATCTTTATTTCTCATCAGACTTTCTCTGATTTGACCTTTGAATTGTAATTCAAAGTTCAGAGCAAACAAGTCTTCTTCATCTCTTTCTAGGTCCAAATTTAGCAATGTTTGGTGATCTTCTGCACATAGGCTGTAAGCATCATCCATACTGATCTTCTGAACCCTTCCATCTGACCTGAGCAATGTCAATTCATGGTTGTCTTTGTTGACTTTCCATTTTAGAATTTTTGAGTCAGTGGATTTGCTGAGCTGAATTTTTATTCTTGATGAGTTGGGTGAAGGTGGTCTTCCAATGATTTCTCTGAGCTTCTCTGTTGTAGGATCAGAGAAGAAATGTACTTGATTGAAGAGCCCTTCCATGATGAATGTATCAGCAAACTTCCTCTGATCTTCCTCTGACATTTCCTTCTGTTTCTTGAACTGTCTTCTTGCAGCAGTTGTTAGATCAGAGGTATCAAGTAAGCTGTCCAAGCTAAAGGTCTGTTGGGGTCTCTTCATCATTGGCTCATCAGTGTAAATTGGTTTTCTTGGCAGGCTGGGATCCTTCTTTCTGTTTTCTTCCAGACTTTTGTATGTCTCAACCAACCTTAGCTCAGACCATCTGGAAACTGACCTCATTTCCCCATAGTTGGCAGCTACTATCTCTTGCCTCATCCTTTTAAACTTTAAGGCTCTGACTGGGTCTCTGCCTTTGCCAAAATTAGGAGTAGAGACTTTAGCCTTGGGGTCTTTGGCCATTTCTTCAATTCTGAGTAGTTCTTCTCTCAAAGCATGTGTGGTCCAACCATTGAACTGCTTCTTGGTTGCTTTGTAAGGCTTGGTTGCCATAATCTGTTCCAGAAGAGATTCCCTTACCTCCTTTTCCAAGTCAACACTTAGAGGCATGGATGACATGGAGTTGCTCAGCGTCTTAGCAAAGTCTTCAATCCTTCTGAGTTTGCTAAGCTCTGCTGAATGGATGCCCTGAGCAGTCCTGTCATCCTTCCCTTTGCATTTCTCCCTAATGATGGCATCCACCTGTTCACCCTTGTATTTCAGATAAGTATCAATGTTGAGGGGAACAAGGAAGTTTGGGAGAGATGGGAAGGATCTGTCTGATGGCTGTTCAGTATTGTAGAAGGATTGTAATTCCCCCTTGAGTAGATCAAGTTCAAGGGGATACTGAACAACCAATGGTGTAATGGTTGGTGGTGGTCTATGGGATCTGAACTTGGATGTGTGTGGTGAGAATGATGTGATTGGAATAGCTGTGATAGGAGGAGTGGATTGTGCAGTTGAGGTGGTGTTTGGTGATGTGTGTATGTTTTCATCATGTACAACAAAGGTTGATTTTCTCTTCCTTGTGTACATGATTTTAGGGGATGGTGATTTGGTAGCAGTGGTTGGATTAACATCTGTTGGCCTTTTAGTAGAACCAGCAGATGTTGGGGATTTGGCTGGTGATGTAGGTTTGGCGGTTGTTTGTTCAGGTGTGTATGTTGGTTTGGGTACAGTGGTTTGGGAAGCAGTGTTTTAGGTAGTTTCAGTGTTTTGGGTGGCAGTGGTTTCAGTAGCAGTGGTTTTGTCAACAGAGGTGTTTAACTTAGATGGTGGTTTTCTAACATGCTTAGCAGGCCTTTTCATCCTTTTAGAGGATCCCACATCTTCAGTTTCCTGCTGTTGTTTCTTCTTGAGTTCTATTAGTGACTCTGCTTTAACTTCCAAGGTGTCAGCTCTTTTCTGTTTCTCTTGAGCAGCCTTTTCAGCTTCTATGTTTGCAGAGTCATCAACTGCCTTATTCTTGTCAGTGGTTTGTTGTGGTGCTGTTGGTGTTGCTTGTTGTTGTTGTTGTTGTGGAGCTGTTTTAGTAGACTCTGGTTTCTTGGCAGACTTGGCTTGGCCTTTTTGAGAAGGAGGACAACCAAAGGGATCTAGTTTTGGTAGCCTATCTCTGCCACTCTCCCCCTTTTTGGCATCATCATTCGTGAAAGCATCATCATTTTCATCCCTGAGGATGGTGGTAGGGGCAGAGCCAGTAGTCTTCAGCAGGTGGTCCTTGATGGCTTTAATATCAGCATGGGTATCTTTGTACCTTGCATCTACCATATTTCTGATCTCAGCCATATAAGTCTCATGTGTCTGATCAGTCAGTTTTCTGTGAGCTATGATGATGGGGGAAACTGATTTCCATAACTCACTGGCTATATCAGCTGTTGATGGTTGACTCTTGGAAAGGTCTGCAATGGAGCTCAGTATAGGCTTGACATCAGATTTGATGTCAGCTACAGAGGTTTCAATTACAGAAACTCTGTCCGTCAATTCTTGGTATTTTGACCCATCTCCTAAGTTAATAGGATCATCTGAGTCCCTACCAGTGGTAGTTCTACCTGATTCAGTCCTAATAGGTGAATCAGATGCCCCTTTTTCTTGGTACTGGGACTTCCAACTGTTTTTGGAGACACTATAGTGGCTTCAACAGTTGTTGCCTTCAAGGGAGTCTTAGCAATGTAATCACTGTCCTGATGTGAGACAGTGGTCTCTACATCAGTAGTGGCTGCTCCACTTGAAAACTCACCTAGAGTTGCATTGAACTCAGGTGGTGTTACCTCCTCTTCTGTTTGTTGGATAGCAGATTGAATATTCTCAGGACCAGTCACATGTGGAAGTATACTCTCAGTGACAGGTGGAAGAGAGGAACTGGGATCTTCCTGAGATTTGTCAATTGCCTCAAACAGAGGTTGCATGGTTTGTGGGACATGATGTGATGGTGAGGGTGGAGGAGTGACAAGAGAATTAGCCCTGGGAGAGGGGCTTGTGAACATTTGGCCAAGTGACTCAAATGTATCATGATGTGTGTCCCCTTGGCTTACAACATGATCCTTTTGGGAGGATTCATGAGGAGTTTGGTCAGGTGGAGGTATATCCATCTGTTGTGAGGAAGTAACAACAGTGGTTTCAGGTTGCTTTTGTGGTGCAACAGAGGTTTCTTCTGATACCTCAACATCCAGAAACCTCATTTATGGTTGAGTGGTGGTTTTTGTGGATGGATGTTTCTTTTTGGAAGTGGCTGGTGTGGGTTTCACAGCACTGGATGTAGTGCCATGATCACCAGGAGCAGTGGGCTCAACAACAGAGGTTTTGACAACAGTTGTTGTCTTTGTCCTCTTTGTTTGTGTTTTAGAAACTTTTGACACTTTAGACACTTTTTCTTGGGTGCTTCCACCCAGCATTCTAGTGTAAGTTTCATCAGTTAAGCTTTTCATTTGCATTGCATCACCCTTTTTGAAAACTTTTTCAGGTAAGACTTTTTGTAAGATTACACTAAGAATTCTTGGGTAGATAAGAAAAGCATTTTTTGACCCAGACTTGACTGCTTTCACATTTGATACTATGTCCATGAACAATCCCTAGGAAAGATTGAAGTCAGAGTTTGACAACATGGCATAACCCAGATATTGCATCCTTAATGGAATTTCATTAAAGGATGTGGACTTAGCAGAGACACAAAGAAGAAGAGTATGGAAGAAAAATTTCATGACTGGAGGGAAAAACTTTTTGAAAAGAGTTGATCCAGTCATCTGACCATCATACCCTCTTTCTTGGAACTCAGTGTGAAGCTCTGTTTTAGTAAAGGAGTCCTTACCTGCCAGGTCATTCAGTGTGAAGGTTGTGGATATGGTTTCAGGGGTAATTACGATACTGGTTTCTCCAATTTTGGAAATAATGGAAGTAGGCTTTTTGTCTTGGAGTAGAAACTCAGCATTCAACCAAAATTCTTGGAGAGTATCAAGATAAATGGGGGCGTCAGCGGTTAATATGGGTAAGTATTTGGAGTTAAGGAGAATGTCGATGGTGGAATGAAATGAAACGTTGTCATCTATTTTCACCAGATAGGGGAGACAATTGTGGGTGGCTTTAGCTTGAAGATCCATTGTAATGGATTTCGAAGGTGAAGATGATTGAAATTTGATGAAGGGTTTGAGAATGAAGAAGGCGGTTTTCAGTATTTTGAATACAATGAGACAGTGTAACGTCTGTTGTGGTAAAACAGGGTTTTTATAGGCTCAATGAAACCGCTGATGTGGCCAAACCTCTGCTTATATGAGCAGACGTGGCAATCATCTGATGGATGAAACATCTGGTGGAGAACAGCTGTTTTTGCCAAACAACTGATACAAACAGCTGATGGAACCAACTGTTTTTTTTATATAGATATAGTATAAATATATAAGGAGACAGTTGTTTTATCTGAACAGATGTTCTGAAGCAGAGTTTTCAACTAACAGTTGTTTTATCTGATTAGATGTTTTGAAATAGATTTTTCAACCAACAGTGGATATGAATGAAACAGTGGTTGTTTTATCTGATCAAATGTTATAAACAGATTTTTCAACCAAACAGCTATTTAAAAAATTTAGATTTTGTGAAACATTTTATTATGATTTATTGAAAATTTATTCGTTTAATCCATGTTTAACATACCAATTCTGGAAATCAGATTTGTAAAGGTAGATGTGTCTAAAGCTTTTGTTAACACATCTGCCAACTGATCCTTTGTTGGAACATGGTGCAGAGAAATCAAACCTTTTTCATAGCTGTCTCTGACAAAATGATGTCTTATGTCAATGTGTTTGGTAGTGGAATGAGAGACTGGATTCTTGATGATATTTTCAGCAGCTTGACTATCCAACATGAGTGGAGTCTGTAGTGCAGTTATCCCAAAATCCAGCAGTTGATTTTGAAGCCACATGAGTTGGGCTGTACAGCTTGCAGCAGCAATGTATTCAGCTTCAGCTGTTGAGGTTGAAACAGCTGCCTGCTTTTTACTTTGCCATAAAACTAAGGCATTCCCTAGAAATTGGCACCCTCCTGATGTGGATTTTCTTGTGGTGTGACAGCCAGCAAAGTCACTATCTGAATAACCTGAAAGCTCAATGTTTCCATTAGCAGGATACCAGATACCAAGTGTGGGAGCACCTTTGAGGTATCTGAATATCCTTTTCACAGCAATAAGGTTTGACTTTCTGGGTGAAGCCTGGGATCTGGCACAGACACAGGTAGCAAACATAATGTCTGGCCTAGATGCAGTTAGGTACAGTAAAGACCCAATCATACATCTATAATGTGTTTGATCAACCAGTTCATCCTTGTCATCAATAGTGAGCAGCTTGACTGTACTCATGGGTGTGCTACATGGCTAACAATCATTCATCTCAAATCTGGTTAATAAATTCTTTACATATTTGTTTTGGTGAATGAATGTGCCATTTTGCAGTTGTTTCACCTGAAGACCAAGGAAACACTGAAGCTCACCCATGGCACTCATCTCAAACTCTGCTGTCATGAGTTTTCTGAACTCTTCACACATTTGGTTACATGTGGATCCAAAAATGATATCATCAACATATATTTGAACAATCATTAAGTGTTTCCCTTTCCATTTAAGAAATAAAGTTTTGTCAATTTTACCTCTTGTGAAGCCAATGGATAAGAGAAATGTGGAAAGAGTTTCATACCAGGCCCTTGGTTCTTGTTTGAGTCCATACAAAACTTTGTTGAGCTTGTAGACATAGTCAGGATGGAATGTGTCTTCAAAACCAGGTGGCTGACATACATAGACCTCCTCCTGAATTTTGCCATAAAGAAAAGCACATTTGATGTCCATCTGATACACCTTTATGTTGTGGTTGACAGCAAAGGCTAAAAAGAGTCTGATGGCTTCTAGTCTTGCTACAGGAGCAAAAGTCTCATCATAATCTATTCCTTCTTCTTGTCTGAAGCCTTTAACCACAAGCCTAGCTTTATTCTTGACAACAATACCCCTTTCATCAGTCTTGTTTTTGAAGACCCACTTTGTTCCTATAGGACAAACATCCTTAGGAAGTGGTACAAGCTCCCATACTTGTTGTCTTTTAAATTGAAGGAGTTTTTCTTGCATGGCTTCTACCCAATTGTTGTTGTAACACCCCAACCGATGGCGGAAACATCGGGGTGCCACGTAATGATGATTGTTCAGTAGCTCATGGTGAATAATAGATTCCATTAAATGATTTAAACGAATTACATACAATGGTTCTAGAATTTGTACATCAAATTGAATGAAACTATACACATATCTTCAAGCATCAATTCAATCTTCAAGAAAATAGAACCTGAAACATGTTAAGTTGAAAAGGTTTTGGGTCAACAAAAGTTGGTGAGAATTACATAGGTTTTTGATGATTGAATAAAATGTTGTGCAATTCATGTGTCATGTCAATCTAGTCCATATGTGAGAACATACTAGAAATAAATCGAGTGCATAATCAACCCTGATGACTGTTATAAAATGATACATACCATACGCTCATGGTCCAATATGTTATACGATAACAAACACCCACGTAACCTTTGTAGGAGGCACGTATCCGGGTGGGATTGTCAGTCCAATAGATCTATCAATGTATACCGCCGGCTGATCAATGTTAATGATTATGCTAGAATGGTGCTTACTCTAATCATGCTCAAGACATAATGCAACATAGAAAACACATAGACACATTGATGATTGAATTGCAATGATGATGTTATAAACATGTTTCACCCCAAAAATGGTGATAAATAGAAAAGGGGCTATGTAAAACTCACCTTGGTAAAATGTTATATCTGTTGAGAAATGTGTTGACCAAATGTATCAAGTATCACCCTAAAATGAAGTAATAAATATGTCTAAGTCTATCAAGTCTACAAATGTATAAGTTTCTAGGGCTTCGAATTGGGGATAAATGCTTGTTTGATTATTATTAAAAATATTCATCAATTGAGAGAAATTTAGTAAATAAATAACCAAAAATCTTTTTATGAATATTAAATCCAAGATGGTCACAAGAATATGTTTGAAGTATAAAAATAATTTTTATAAAATTATTTCCTTTAAAATAGACTATTAAATCTATTTATTATAATTTGTCAAATTTTAACTTTAATATTCAAAAATACTAAAATTAAAGAATTATTGTTTTAAAAATCATATTCCTGTTCTAAATGATTAAAAATAATTTGTGTAAAATTTTGGTGCAAAAATGATGAAAATTGGATTTATTATGATTTAATTATGATTAAAACTAACAAAAATTGATTAAAAATATTAAATAAATGATTTTTCAGAAATAAAAACCATTTCTGAAAAGATTAATGTTATAAAAACTTAGGATAATTTTTGTGGAAATTTATAAGATCGTTTTGATATTTTTATATAATTTTATAAATAAAATGGAATAAACTTGATTTATTTATTATATATAATAAATAAATAAATTTTTGAAAACTAAAAATTGTAAATAAATCTTTTACATCAGATTTGATAAATATAATTTTTTTAGAATTTATAAAAAGGTTTTAATATTTAAAAATGAATTCACAAGATTTAATGTATAATGTATATATATAAAAATGGTTTGTTGTAAAATGTAAAATAAATAAAAAAAAAGGTGTCCATGCTGGGACTCGAACCCGGTTCCTCTCTGAAACAAACCCAGGTCACAACCACTTGGCCTAGGCCGGTGGTTGTGATTTTTCTTGTTTAAAAACAAATAAATACACATGCGAATTCCAGATATATCCCCAAACTACATAAACGAGCCCTAGATTATACAATCAAACGATTCAGACATTATGAACCCGATTAATGTTAGGGTTCTTGTTGTTTGATTGCCGATTAACAAATCCCACAAAAATAATTGGACTCACAGTGTGGTTTCGTGTACGATTGAGTGGTCAACATAAAAGTCAACTGTTTGATTGAATGATGATGCCCAGACAGAAATGAAGAAGATTAAGGTTTGAGAGAAGTTTATGAGCGAGTTGTTAAGCCTAAGGGACGATCAATTTATAGTGTGTGTGTCTAGATGATTCAATTGGTAGGTTTGACCAAGCATTGAAGTCCAACGCGTATAATTGATTAATTGGTCAAATTGATTGAAATTGTTCGGGTAATTGATGAATATTAGGCCGGCAATCATGGTCCATTCCATCTTAAAAGAAATCACGAGTCATTAAGGTTAGATTTGGTCAACAACCAAAAAGAAAGAAGAAGAGAAAAAAAAATATAATTAAACCATCTGCTGCTGCTTGTTCGTGGGAAGGGAAAAGGGAAAGAGAGGTTGTTTTATTTTGTATATTTATATAATACAGTCTGGGTTTAAAACAAAAGAGAGTTGTGGATCAGGTGGTATAAACACGCGTTTGTGTGTGGGATGGCACGGGTTCGAAACCCGGGTGAAGCGGTTCCCATTTTTTTTATTAAATAGGTTTGAGTTGTTGGGCTTGGCTGGGTGGGCTGGGTTCAGGTGGGCCGGAGGTCTTGGGCTAAGCTGTCTGGGTTGTAGCATACATAGAAAGAGGGGTTTGGGCTTTACTTAAGAGTGTTTGGTTAGGATTAAATAACAAATAAAATCTGTTTTTTTTTTAACACATAAAATCTGGAATTTATTATTACTATTATTATTATTATTATTATTATTATTATTATATATATATATATATATATATATATATATATATATATATATATGTGTGAATAAAGACTTAGGTACAAAAATGAGGGGTTTTATATTTAAAATTTGGGGAAATTTTTTGCGATGTTACAGTCTCCCCTACTTTTGAAAACTTCGTCCCGAAGTTTATTGAAAACACAGGGTTGAAGGGGATTGGATAAAAATTAGGACAAGTGTGACCTGGAGAATTTTTGTGTTAAGGCGCGACATGAATGGAATAATCTGTCTCGAATAATGTGGATAAGCGGCGTGTTACATGTGAGTTGACTAAGTGAGCTACTAGATAACTAGGGTTTACATTTGGTTAACTACTGAAAATTTTGATAGAATTCCACACCACCTTAACGTACCTGTAAATTCACGATTACGTTCCGGACCGTAATCACTAATTTACCTTACATTAGGGTTTTGCGTCCTTCTATGACTCTCCGATTGTTGAGCAGGTCTGATAGTCTCCATCAGTCGTTGAGCAGGTGGTAGGGCCTCTCCCGACTGTTGGAAAGACATGATGACCTCTTACCAATCGTTAAGTAGGTGTTTGGTAGTCAACTAATTGTTGTACAAGTAAGCAAGTATGATTATATTTATAGCAATCAATTCATATTCAGACAGCAGGCACACAGATGTTATGATAATACTCGAATTTTATTACTTGAATCAAATAGCGTCATTACATAGAATTAAAAGCAAACAACATTTAAATGATGGAACTTGCTGTTAAATAGCTGGAGGGTCTTGATCTCGGTTTAGTTTAGGGCATCGGTTACGGTAGTGATTTGGGTTTCCACATTCATAGTATTGACCATAGCTGAAATTACCAGGACGATTAGGATTAGTAACCTGAGCAGGGTTGTGGATAATCGCAGCCAGTCGGGCATCAACACCTTTATTGTTTTTGTTGTTGTTGTGGTTGGTGTTGTGGTTGTTGTTACTTTCTTCTTGGTTCTCACCATTGTTATTGCGAGTGCTACGACGTGGAGACATGATCCGTAAGGGACACAATGAAATGAATGAGGTGATACAAGAATGTAATCATTTATTCATTAATTAAAACGAATAAACGAAAACGTTGACTTATCAA
Source organism: Ambrosia trifida (assembly GCA_028751855.1). Lineage (NCBI taxonomy): Eukaryota > Viridiplantae > Streptophyta > Magnoliopsida > Asterales > Asteraceae > Ambrosia > Ambrosia trifida. The sequence continues at coordinate 81,974,231 of CM054129.1, forward strand.
AGATTCTAGATTCTAATAACATATGAAGACATGCTTTAGCCTATAATTGAACACTCATCCCGAGAATTCCCAGGTAGGCATCCGGGTCCCTCGTCTGATTGGGATTTATGCGCAATGCCAGTCCTAGACAGAAAACTCAGAATACAGGCGTTCACCCTTCCAGATTGCACGTGTTCGTTATTAAAATCTAGAACTTCGACGAGATCTTCAAGGTGGTTCAGGCTAAACCTGAGGATTGTCCTATTAGTCTAAGAGTAGATCTTGTGATGGAGAGCAATCTTCTTGTAGGGGTTGAAGTAGGGATCAGAAGTAGGAGTGAGATAGAGAATAGCAAGTAAAATGAGCAAATACTGGTTATATTCCTATGGTTATAGACTAGATTATTTTTTTTTCTAATAACCTAATTCCCTATAACCATGGCTCTGATACCAATCTGTAACACCCCAACCGATGGCGGAAACATCGGGGTGCCACGTAATGATGATTGTTCAGTAGCTCATGGTGAATAATAGATTCCATTAAATGATTTAAACGAATTACATACAATGGTTCTAGAATTTGTACATCAAATTGAATGAAACTATACACATATCTTCAAGCATCAATTCAATCTTCAAGAAAATAGAACCTGAAACATGTTAAGTTGAAAAGGTTTTGGGTCAACAAAAGTTGGTGAGAATTACATAGGTTTTTGATGATTGAATAAAATGTTGTGCAATTCATGTGTCATGTCAATCTAGTCCATATGTGAGAACATACTAGAAATAAATCGAGTGCATAATCAACCCTGATGACTGTTATAAAATGATACATACCATACGCTCATGGTCCAATATGTTATACGATAACAAACACCCACGTACCCTTTGTAGGAGGCACGTATCCGGGTGGGATTGTCAGTCCAATAGATCTATCAATGTATACCGCCGGCTGATCAATGTTAATGATTATGCTAGAATGGTGCTTACTCTAATCATGCTCAAGACATAATGCAACATAGAAAACACATAGACACATTGATGATTGAATTGCAATGATGATGTTATAAACATGTTTCACCCCAAAAATGGTGATAAATAGAAAAGGGGCTATGTAAAACTCACCTTGGTAAAATGTTATATCTGTTGAGAAATGTGTTGACCAAATGTATCAAGTATCACCCTAAAATGAAGTAATAAATATGTCTAAGTCTATCAAGTCTACAAATGTATAAGTTTCTAGGGCTTCGAATTGGGGATAAATGCTTGTTTGATTATTATTAAAAATATTCATCAATTGAGAGAAATTTAGTAAATAAATAACCAAAAATCTTTTTATGAATATTAAATCCAAGATGGTCACAAGAATATGTTTGAAGTATAAAAATAATTTTTATAAAATTATTTCCTTTAAAATAGACTATTAAATCTATTTATTATAATTTGTCAAATTTTAACTTTAATATTCAAAAATACTAAAATTAAAGAATTATTGTTTTAAAAATCATATTCCTGTTCTAAATGATTAAAAATAATTTGTGTAAAATTTTGGTGCAAAAATGATGAAAATTGGATTTATTATGATTTAATTATGATTAAAACTAACAAAAATTGATTAAAAATATTAAATAAATGATTTTTCAGAAATAAAAACCATTTCTGAAAAGATTAATGTTATAAAAACTTAGGATAATTTTTGTGGAAATTTATAAGATCGTTTTGATATTTTTATATAATTTTATAAATAAAATGGAATAAACTTGATTTATTTATTATATATAATAAATAAATAAATTTTTGAAAACTAAAAATTGTAAATAAATCTTTTACATCAGATTTGATAAATATAATTTTTTTAGAATTTATAAAAAGGTTTTAATATTTAAAAATGAATTTACAAGATTTAATGTATAATGTATATATATAAAAATGGTTTGTTGTAAAATGTAAAATAAATAAAAAAAAAGGTGTCCATGCTGGGACTCGAACCCGGTTCCTCTCTGAAACAAACCCAGGTCACAACCACTTGGCCTAGGCCGGTGGTTGTGATTTTTCTTGTTTAAAAACAAATAAATACACATGCGAATTCCAGATATATCCCCAAACTACATAAACGAGCCCTAGATTATACAATCAAACGATTCAGACATTATGAACCCGATTAATGTTAGGGTTCTTGTTGTTTGATTGCCGATTAACAAATCCCACAAAAATAATTGGACTCACAGTGTGGTTTCGTGTACGATTGAGTGGTCAACATAAAAGTCAACTGTTTGATTGAATGATGATGCCCAGACAGAAATGAAGAAGATTAAGGTTTGAGAGAAGTTTATGAGCGAGTTGTTAAGCCTAAGGGACGATCAATTTATAGTGTGTGTGTCTAGATGATTCAATTGGTAGGTTTGACCAAGCATTGAAGTCCAACGCGTATAATTGATTAATTGGTCAAATTGATTGAAATTGTTCGGGTAATTGATGAATATTAGGCCGGCAATCATGGTCCATTCCATCTTAAAAGAAATCACGAGTCATTAAGGTTAGATTTGGTCAACAACCAAAAAGAAAGAAGAAGAGAAAAAAAAAATATAATTAAACCATCTGCTGCTGCTTGTTCGTGGGAAGGGAAAAGGGAAAGAGAGGTTGTTTTATTTTGTATATTTATATAATACAGTCTGGGTTTAAAACAAAAGAGAGTTGTGGATCAGGTGGTATAAACACGCGTTTGTGTGTGGGATGGCACGGGTTCGAAACCCGGGTGAAGCGGTTCCCATTTTTTTTATTAAATAGGTTTGAGTTGTTGGGCTTGGCTGGGTGGGCTGGGTTCAGGTGGGCCGGAGGTCTTGGGCTAAGCTGTCTGGGTTGTAGCATACATAGAAAGAGGGGTTTGGGCTTTACTTAAGAGTGTTTGGTTAGGATTAAATAACAAATAAAATCTGTTTTTTTTTTAACACATAAAATCTGGAATTTATTATTACTATTATTATTATTATTATTATTATATATATATATATATATATATATATATATATATATATATATATATGTGTGAATAAAGACTTAGGTACAAAAATGAGGGGTTTTATATTTAAAATTTGGGGAAATTTTTTGCGATGTTACAGTTGTCTTTCAGTGCCTCTTGGTACTTGACAGGTTGTGTAAGGGATAAGAAACCTGCAAAAAGACAGATATTTAAGGATTGGCTTCTTGTGAGCACACCCTCTCTGATGTTGCCAATGATCTGGTCTGGTGGATGAGCTCTTAAGTAAATAAGATCTCCCTGATATGGGACAATGGCATTTTGAGGTGATGGACAGAGGTTTGGTGACTCTGTTGGTGTAACATCTGTTGGTACTTCTGTAGTGCCATCAGATGTTTGGAATGGTAATGGAGGAATGGGTCCAAGTGGTGTGAAACTTGACTGACTTTTGTCAACAGGTGATTGACTTTTGTCAACAGATGATAGGTCAGTGATTGTGAGGGGTGAAGCAGTGGATTGAGGATAAGACTGGCCAACAGTGGTTGACACAGCTGTGGCAGAGTTTTGACAATTGTTTTGAACAGCTGCTTCCTCTGAGGCAGAATAGATTTTGTAGTGACTGGGGATCACAACATCTGTTCTGTAATCTTGTTGTGGAGACTGTGGAATACCTGCATTGTTAGCTTTAACAGTGATATCTTCAAATTTGAATTTATCTAAATCAAATAGTTCAGAAGAGTTTGCAGGGATTTTTAGAGATGAAAGTTCATTGAACTTTACATTCAGAGTTTCTTCTATTGTCTTAGTCCTTGTGTTAAACACTTTATAGGCCTTAGCAGTAGAAGAATATCCCAGAAAATAACCACAGTCTACTTTGGCTGCAAATTTTAAAATGGAATCTTTGAGATTTAAAATGAAACATGGGCAGCCAAAGATTTTGAAGAATGAAATTAATGGTTTGATTTTGAACAAAATTTCATAAGCAGTTTTTTGATGTCTGGGGTTGATCAAAACTCTATTTTGAACATAGCAAGCAGTGTTTACAGCTTCTGCCTAAAAAGACAGTGGCAAGCCAGAATCTGCTAGCATGGTTCTTGCAGCTTCTATAAGAGTTCTATTTTTCCTCTCAACCACCCCATTTTGTTCTGGTGTTCTTGGGATGCTGAACTGCCTCCCAATCCCTTTTGACACACAGAAGTCATCCAACTCCTTATTTTTAAACTCTGTTCCATTGTCACTCCTGAAGACTTTTACTGGCAAGTCATATTGTTTTTCAACTTTGGTGACAATGTCCTTCAATATACCTGCAGTCTCATCCTTAGAATGTAAAAAGTAAGTCCATGTAAACCTAGAAAAATCATCAACTATGACAAGACAAAATCTCTTTCTTCTTAGACTCATGATTTTAACAGGGCCAAACAAGTCCATGTGCAACAGTTGTAGACACTGACTAGTTTTGGACTCATCAATGGATTTGTAAGAGCTTTTATGTTGTTTCCCTTTTAAGCAAGAAACACAATGCTCATCACATTTAAATTCTTTTGATGGTAAATCTCTGACAAGGCTTTGTTTGGAGAGTGTGTTGATAGTATTAAGGTTGGTGTGACCCAATCTCCTATGCCACAATTCTGTCTCCTTAGTGGAGGCAGCAGAAAATAGACAGACATTGGCCATAGGATTATCCTTTAACAAATCAACAACATACACATTGCCACGTCTATGAGCAACAAGTTGTGCTTTGCTCTCAGCAATAATGGTATCAATCTTTTTCACCACTTCTGGCCCAATAATCTTACAAGTTTTCTTTGTGAAAAATGAGCCATAACCTTTGTCACTCATTTGTGAAACACTCAGAAGATTAAACTTGAGATTATCAATAAGATTGACATTTTCAAACTTGAGTTTTTCAGCTTGTACAGTCCCTGAACCCAACACCTTACCTTTTGAATCATTACCAAAGGATATATCACCCCCTCCATGAGCCAAGAAGTCCAGAAGAAGGGCTCTACATCCTGCCATGTGCCTGGAGCCTCCACTATCTACATACCAAAGACTATCTAAACAAGCAGAAGCTCCCTGCACATCAGTAAATGATTAGTTTTGGTGAGTGTCCAAAGCCAGTTTGGCTTTGGATGGGTCCTCAGACCTTTCAGACTCATTTGGAAGGTGATCAGTGGTTTGGACCAATTTCTGAATTAAGTTCAACAACTGCTGCTGACCATTTGCTAGTGCTTGAATGTCAACACTTGGTGCAGCAGTTGTTTGATCACTTCCTGACAGATGATAATACCCATATGGATTTCTGTTCACTCTTGGTTTAGAGGGTCTTTTTGGCTCCTCATAAACATGTGGCAGACTGTGACATGGAGGTTGACCATAACCTCTTGGGTATTTTCTTGTGGGTGGAGCATCTGTTACTTGGACATCTCTAGAAGCAGATGTTTCAAGCCTTTTTGTAGCAGATGTTTGGACAGGGGTGAACGTCTGTTTGGGCTTTCCTTTTGAAGTACTAACCACAAGGTTTGCAAGAGTTTTAGCTTTGTATTCTTGTATTTTTACATCAAAATTTTTGAGATACAAGCACTCTTTGGTCTTGTGATTCTTTTTCCCACATATTGAGCATGTGGCTTTGGAATCACATTCACTTGTTCCTTTGTTAATGTCATATGCTTTTAGAAGAAAACAGTTTTTAGTGACATGATTCTTCTTTTCACAGAAATCACAGAACAAGTTGACAGTCTTTTCTTTCTTCTTCCCCTTTTCAGCCTTCTTTTCAGCAGATGTTTGAGCATCTGCTGGAAGATTTTTCAGGGGAATGACTTTTGCCAAGGGAATGACCTTTGCCTGAGGAGCTGTCTTTCCCTCAAGTGTTTTGAAATCAACAGGTTTAAAATTCTCAAGAGTATCACACTCATCAGACCAAGTAGGTTTAAATTCATACTTTTCAAGTTCAGTAAAAGATGAGGAACCTTCTGGTTTTTCAAGAATAATTTTCTTACCATTTGGTTCAGTGATTTTAATCTCTTGACCCTGCAGGTTTGTTGGTACTACCTCAACAGACTTTTGACTCTTTTTGTCAGTGTTTTCAAAAGCTGGAGCAGTAGTTTCAAAACCAAAGCCAAACTTCACATGACTTTTAGTTTGTTTGTTGAGTAGCATTTCAAAACCTCTACATGATTCCACCCATTTCTCACATTCAACTTGGGTGGACTCAAGCTCACTTTTACAACTTTGATATTTTGCTATCATAGTTTGGAGCTGGTCTTTGGTTATGGTTGCTTCATGTTTTAAGCTGCTTATTTCAGACTCTTTTGCAGTTAAACTTGTTTTTAAATCTTTTGTAAGTTTTTCAAATTTAACTTCATCATCCAAAATTTTCTTTCTAAGGTTTTCATTCACCTCTTTGATGTTAGCAAATGCTATCACACATTTGTCAGAACACAACTCTTTAAGAATTTGAGGAGATACCTTAGCAGCAGCCATCAATGCACAATCACACTTGCACTCACAGTCATCAGATGCACCCCAGGGATCTGAGAGATTCACAACCTCTTCTTCAGGTTTTTCACCTGTAACAACTTCACTAACAACATCATCAGTCACAACATCAGATTCAGTTACCACCTCCTCAGATTCAATCTCATCCACCATGGCCATGAAACAAAAATTTTCTGGTTCATTTTCAGCTTTGGCAACTAGTGCAAAATTTTCATCTGTTAGCTCATCAGGTAGACTGCTCCAATCAACAAAGCCTTGTGTAAAGAAGCTCTGTTGACTGGTCTCTGCAGGAGCAGAGGATGGAGCAACAGTCGTTTGCACAGGTGCTTGAGCAACAGGTGTTTGCACATAGTGGATCTGAGGAATAGTGGTTTGGACATACTGGACAGGAACAGTGTTTGAGGACTGTGCAAAATGAGCAGTGTTTTGCACATTTGGTCCAGGGGCATTATAGGAATTCTGATAAGTGTTGGTCTGTGGTCTTTGATTTGGATAAGTTATCATAGGTGTACCATGTTGACCCCTACATTCCCTAGCAAAATGACCAAGTCTATGACATTTGTAACACTTTATCTTTGATTTATCCAGCCCAACCTTAGATCTGCCAGTTAACCCTGGAAACCTTCTCCCAGTTTTCTTGTAAAAATTATTAGTTCTTACACTGAGAAGGGCCAATTGGTGCATAATGTCCATTTCTTCCAAATCATCAGGGTCAAAGTATTTCAGGTCATCATACTCAAAGGATATATTGTCAGATGCCTGGATATCACCACCACTTGCTGTGAAAGCATAGTTTGGTGAATAAGAATCAGAGTTAAAACCTGAGTTAAAACCTGAAGTTATGTCAATGAAATGATCATAACTCTGATCCTTAGTGTTTCCAGGCACCTCATCATGACCCAAAAGTGCTGTATTCCCAAATACATAGTCATCAGACACTTTTCCAGAGTCCTGGAGCTTCTTTTTCTGGTTAAGCTCTCTCTCATAGGTCAAGAGCTTACCATGAAGCTGGGTCAATGATAGGTCTTTAAATCCAATTGAGTTTCTCATCACAATAGCAATAGTGTCCCATTTGTCTGGTAATGATCTTAAAAACCTATGGTTCAAGGTTGAATGAGGGTAAGTAAGACCAACCAATTTTAGTTCACTAATTAAGCAATTAAACCTCTCAAACTGTTGAGTTAATGACTCTCCTTTGACATGAATGAATGTTTCATATTGTTGGTTAAGTATTTCACGATTGTTTTCAATAACCTCCTGAGTCCCACCAAACTGTTCTTTCAGTGCATCCCACAACTCCTTTGCACTGTTATAGTGTAACAACCCAGCATATATATCATTGGGTAGAGCCATGGCCACAATACTGAAGGCCTTAGCATCTAGCTCAATTTTCTGAAAATCCTGGTCGGAGTAGTTTTCAAGTTTCTTTGGCTCAAACACCTTGGGATCTTCAGTACTCGGCACAGTCGGAACATGTGGTCCGAAGATAACCGACTTCCAACACCCAGTGTTTTGTTGAGCTAGAAGATGGCTCATCCGACGTTGCCAGATATTGTATTCAGATCTGACAAGCATCGGTGGCTTGTTGTTCGTGCCAGTGTTATGTGGATCGTGATTGATTGAAGCCATTCTCTGATTTTTCAAAAAACAAAGTCTGTTTAAAAACGGTTGAAACGAAATTAAACTATTACTCTGTTTTCAATCCAACAGACAAACGATATCAATAATTGTGAGCTGATTATTAAATTGATTTGTTAGATCGAATTTAATTGACCAGGCTCTGATACCAATTGTTAGGATCTGAGTTTGATTGTTTTGATTGTTTAACTAAAAATGGTAATAGAGAAATGAAAATAGAATGAAAGTGCAGCGGAATAATAAACTGTTAATCAAAACAAGAGAGTAAATGTTTTCAGATCGAAAGCTTTCATTTATCTAAAAGATTACAATCGTACAATTACTCCCCCTCAGCCTGATCACACAGTGTTTGTCTGAGAGAATGTTTGTGTGTGTGATGCAATAGAACAGTACAGGCACTGTTCTATTTATAGACAGACTCAAAAAACTGATGACCTAAGCTGACGTCACCTAAGACAGTGACCTCTAACAGAATAACAAACATAAACATCTGCCTATTACAAACTACTGTTACATTGAAAGCACTGATAATAAACATCTGTTGTAGGAAAACTCTGATGGTCTTGTATCCACTGCTGAAGCCTAAGTGCTGTTGGTTCCAGCAGTGCTTTGGTCTTCAGTACTTGAATCAGCAGTTGTTCTTCATCAGACCTTTGGTCAGCAGTTGTTCTTCATCAGTTGTTTATTCAGCAGTTCTTTGTATCAGTAGTTGTTAAGAAGTTGTTTGGATAGAACAGTTGTTAGGGTCAGCAGTCTTTTGGGAGAAGTAAGTTGTAAAGACTGTTTATTCAAAGGATCAAACTGTTAGCATATTTTGGCTTTCTAATCATCTGTTCTTCTCCAGGTCAGCAGACCCAACACACACATTGTCTTTAATGATAATAACTCAAAAAGATCAACGGTGTGATCAGATTTCTTAATAACTGATATGATCCCTTTACCGGAAATCCCAAAACATTTACTGCTTTATCTTTACATTTCTGCATTTTATATTTCTCGTCAAAAATGCAAAACTCAAAAAGATTTTAGGTGTGTTTTAACATAAACTTTAGAAAATCCAAAAAGATTTTACATTTCTATCTTATTTTTGATAGCTGATGGTGGTTGATATCGATTTCTTGATGGACCATTTGAGCATTGTAATCTTTAAATGAGAAATAATGACTGTCGGATGCTTAAAAGTTGAAAAATATTTTGAACGGGACTCGATTTTGAGATTTGGTAAAATTTTCAAAAATTCCATGTTTCATTCGCCCCTTCGTTGGGTCGAAGGTGGAATTTTGTCTGCTCATTTGTATATTTTAAACGGTCGAATGTGAGTGTTCATGTGAAAATTTCACATTCGAACCCTTTTTCTACAATCGAGCCTTTCAGTAGGGTCGAAGGTAGAAAAAGCATCACAATCGACCTAGTCAAACGGTCGAATGTGGAGCCTATATAACCTTTTCTCTGCACATTCGACCCCATTCGAAAAATTTTCAAATTTTATGTGATAAAGCCATTTTGTTGCTCGTGATTTTTACCTTGTGTTATTGTGTTCGTCTGATCTCACTGATCATTTTCCATCAAAATTTGCAGGTTATCATCAAGAAATGAATGTTTAATCCTTGATTTTTAGTTTGAGCCCTATCTGCCTTAAAACATGGATTATATCATAATAATTGGACTTATTTTTTATTAGGTTTCGTTGATTAAGTGTTTTAGGGGGAGAATATGCAAAAACATCTGGTTAATCATACTCAGATTGCATAATTGATTGTTTAAAATTTACGAACCCTAGTTTTTGATGAAAAACACATAATCAATGAATGATTGTTAAAATTGATAATTGGAAAAGCTTAATCGGTAGTGTTAGGTGATTTTCAAATCAATATGGCAGCTTAAAACAAACAAAATCAAATTCTGAATTGTGAAGAAGATGGACAGTCACCTTCGCCCATCACAAACGGTCGAATGTGACAGTTTGGGCGAAGGAGAATGTTTATTTGGTCGAAAGAAGTTTAACCGGTCGAATGAAGAAATTTTTCAAAATATTTTACATTCGAACCTTTAGATCTTCACATTCGTACCTAAGATTTCTCATTCGCACCAACGAACTGGTCGAATGTAGAATTAGAAAACCAAAATTTTTCAAGTTTTTGTTTTGTCCGTTTTTAACATGTTTGTTTTGATTTGTTTTGCAGCTTAACAATGTCCGAACAGGAAAGTGCGAGTGTTCCTACTGGATCATCTTCGAAGGCAGCTGCGAGAGAAAAGAGTATTGATTTACTGTTCGAATCCGCACACAACTGATGTGCGTATTTAGGCGATGTGAAGAAGCATACTGAGTTTGCCGGGATTATAGAGTTCTTGAAGAGGAGTAGAGTGATTGACGCGATTGCTACACCAGCTATTATTTACCGTGATCACCAACAAGAGTTCTGGACTAATGCGAAGATGGATTTCTGGGAATGCGAATCGTCACTCGTTAGTACGATTCAGGGGCAGCTGGTAATTGTCTCTGAGAACGACATTAGAGAAGCATTAAAGTTAGAGGATGTTAAGACGGATCCCAGAGAGTTGACGTGGACTGAACAACGGAAATGCTTTCTACGAATTAAGTATAACGGACCAATCACTGACGGTTCGTTACATAAAGGAAAGCTATGTCCTCAGTTCAAATATCTTGCACATGTGATGATTCATGTTTTTGGATCAGCATCTGGTGGATATGATTTGATGAGAAAAAGCATCAGCTCATTGATGGTGGCTTTAATATTGAACAAACTGTTCAATGTGTCTGGGATGCTGATGGAACACATGTTAGAACCTGTGAGAGGGTTAAGGAGCAGGAAATTCTTGTTATATCCTCGATTTCTTCAGATGATATTTGATGCTAAGTACAAGAAGTTGAAGAGAGATCCTAAGCAGATTATTGTTCAGGAGCACATGAATGTGAACACTCTTGCTAGGATGAAGGCGTATAAGGGTGTGCCATTGAACGAACGACCACCGTTGCAGAATCTATTTGGTCACCTGATCAAGATAGATTATACAGACCCAGGTAAGGATAAGGTGAGACATGCTGACAGTGGATCAGATGAACACAATCCATTACATCCAGTAGACCCTGATGCTAAACGAAAGCGTCAAGTGGTGAATGTTGGAGCAAAGAGTGGAAAGGGTAAGGAAAAAGAAACAGTGACTGAAGCTGAAGCAGAACCAGCTAAGAAGAAAGTTTCTAGAAGACATAAGAGTATGGCGAAGAAAGGGTTGCATTTGGTAGATGAGGCGTCTGTAGATTCTGAAGAGACGCAAGAAGATGAGAGATGGGATTCTGACGCAGAGACAGTGAAGAGCACCACGCCCAAGGCCACTGTGGTTGGTGAGTCTGTCATTCTCAACAAGTTGTTGGAGGAACAGAGTACTAAAAGCCCCATTCATTTAGATGAAACTGATGAGGGGTTAGGCTTGGGATCAGGGGATTTTCCTGGATCGCCAATTCAAGGGGAGAAATAAAAGAAACCCCAGTTCAAGAAGAAGGTGAAGGTTTTAAGACCTATGGAGAAGAGAGCTAGAGAAATAGAATCATTGATTACTGGTAAGAAACTACCACCAGCATCTAGCTCAAAATCACCGGTTGCAACTCCAGCTGCAAAGAAGCTGACGACAACATCAGGTACTGAAAAGGAGACTGATTTACCTGTTAATGAGTTTAATGATGCACTGGATAGAGTGCTAAAGAAGATAAAGAAAGGAAAATTGCCTGCTGCTGCTGAAGCTTCTACACCAAAGGTCACAGTTGATAGTGATGTGATGAATGCTGTGAACCGGAAGCTAGCTGACATGATGAAAATAATCAATCAGCAGCAAGCAGAGATAGAGCAATTGAAAAACAACGACAAGAAGATGCTAGACGTTGTTGAAACATCTCATGACAATTAGGAAGCACTTGAAGCCAAGCTTAAACAACTTCAAAAAGAAAACAAGAAGTTGTTAAAGCATGAACAGAGGAACACCAGGAGATTTATTGCATTAAAAGAGGAGAATAAGAAGCTGAAAGAGAGTAACAAGAACATGGATAACTTGATTAAAGACTTGTACTCTAGAGCTCCTCAACTGCAAGCTGGTGAAGAGGACAAAGAGCAAGATGAAGAAGAAGTTGATTTCGAACCATCTGATAATGAAGAGGAAGAAGATGAGGAGTTAGATGATGATGCTGGTAAGACTTCTCAGAAGAAAAAGAATGATGATGGTGACGATGATGGTTCTGATGATAATTCTAGTGAAGGTAACAGGTCTGCAAGTTCAGATAGTGATGATGATGATGACGATACTGAGAAATACAAATGTGAGAAAAGAGAATCTGGAAAAGGTGAAGGAGGATCCAGCTCAAAAGCTCCTGGAGGATCTGTTGATGATGATACGGTCTTTTGGAATGAGAAGCTGAGATCGCTATCAGACGATGATAAGAAGATGTATCGCCAGATGTTAACAGATAGAGTCTGGACGATAGATATGACTAGCATATTTTCAGAGATCTTTGAATCTAGTGACAGGATTTTTGAGTTGGAGTATAACAATCCAGATTTATAGGATGGAGAAGTTTCTGCGGCGATGTCGAAGGAGATACTAGAAGGTTTGGCGAAACAAGTTGGGAAGACGTTGGAAGAATTATTGGTTGATAATCAGATTCCCAACTTAGTTGAAAAAGAAGCAGGTAATCATTCAGATGATCGAGATGTGCCTGTATTCGAGGAGGTTGAGATTGAAGACATAACCAGTGAAGAATATCCAGAATATTTCAAGAAGGATAAAGATTTTGGATTTGCTGAGTTCACTGATGAATTGTTGAAAGAAGCCGAGAAACTTGCTCGTGAAAAGAGTAAGAGATTCATTGAAGAAGTATTTCCAGGGCAGGATAAACCGAGTACAGATCAATCTGATAGTTTGAAGGAGTTATTGAGGAAACTGAAGGAGAAAGAATCAAATTGTCCTAAGATAGAGATACAGGGAAGTTTTTACAAGTTACATAATGAGATGTTTAAAGGAAGAGCGTTAGGATGGAAGTTTGTGAAACAGTTGAAATGTGTAGTTGTTAAGTGGGAGAAAGGAATACTTTATTTTGAAAGATTCCATGATCTGAAGACACTTCCTTACTGGGCGATTCGAGATGTGTGTAGACATCAGTTGACTGGATCAATGAACGATCATATTGCTTATTTTGCAGATCGCATGTCGAGAGAAAGCAGGACGAAATGGAATTTATTCACTCCTCAGTATCCTAAACGGATTGTTCATAAGAAAGAGAATGATGAGATAACCAGAATGCCCAAAGTGACGTTGAAGTACAAACCACCGAAAGTGTTGAAACACATTCCATTGATGCAGATCCCACAACACTTTGCTAAAGATTTCATTTGGTGGTACTATGACTGGAAAACTGCAGAGGCTGTGATTGTTTTGAAAGATGGTGTGAATGATTTCAAGAAAATACACATATTTGATCCTATGTGGTTGATTAACTGCTCACATGAGGATATCATTATGTTGTATTATAATCTGATTTATAGTGAGGTGAAAGATTGTGATCAAGCAAGCAAATACCAACGTGTGGTATTCCTGTGCTTTGCTTAAGATATAAATGCTGGATGTGATTACGATAAGAAGCTTGGTAAGGTCGTGAAGGTTCAAGATGTTCCTGATGTGAAGAAGAAGAAGAAGCCGAAACAAGTTTATGCACCGGTGATGACCTTAGAACAAAAGAAGCAATTACACATAAAGCTGATGAACAAAAGGATGGACCAAGAGCGTAAACAATCCAAGCAATAGTCGAGGGGGAGTTTGTAGATGCATTTTGTGCGACTAATGCTTTGGATTACATTTAACATATGTTTTGTCATCAGTCGAACGGTCGAAGGAGTATCCAAAGAGTCGAAGGAAAGATTTTGGACGGTCGAAGGAGACTTGAAGGTGCGAAGGAGAACTGGAGGTCGAAGGTAGATATAGATTTTAATGTATTTCTTGGTTCGACCAGTGTGATTGGTCGAACATGCACATTCGACCATACTATATGGGCGAATGTGCAGGCCTATATAAGGTCAAGTTCATTTTTGAGATGTAACTTTTTGATATTTTGTTTCCCTCCAGTCTAGTGTTCTCCCTAGGGTTTTGAGTCAACTTTGTTCACGTCTGTAATTGATTCTAAACATCTTTTTAACGTGTAATTGAGTTTGTTTATGAATGAGATGAATGTTTTAATGATGATTTCTGCGTTTTGTTGATATTATTATCATTTTGTAACTGATTCAAGGATTCCGCACTTGAATTAGTAGACTTGTTTGATCAACACAATTGTTTTTGTCAATTCGATCCTCCTACATATGTCTTGTGCGTGGGAACCACAGACAATTGAGTTTATACTATAAATAACCGTATCAGTCTAAAGGATTGCACAACAGTCTGCATGTGAGCTTCTGTGGACAACAATATCAGCAGTTGCCATATCACACATTGTCTTTAATGATAATAAATCAAAAGATCAACGGTGTGATCTGATTTCTCAATAACTGATATGATCCTCTTACCGGAAATCACAAAACAGCTTTATCTTTACATTTCTGCATTTTACATTTCTAGTCAAAAATACAAAACTCAAAAAGATTTTAGGTGTGTTTTAACAAAAACTTTCAGAAAATCCAAAAGATTTTACATTTCTATATTCTTTTTGATAACTGATGGTGGTTGATGGTGATTTCTAAAGCTTGATATTATTATCATTTTGTAACTGATTCAAGGATTCCGCACTTGAATTAGTAGACTTGTTTGATCAACACAATTGTTTTTTGTCAATTCGATCCTCCTACATATGTCGTGTGCGTGGGAACCACAGACAATTGAGTTTATACTATAAATAACCGTATCAGTCTAAAGGATAGCACAACAATCTGCATGTGAGCTTCTGTGGACAACAATATCAGCAGTTGCCATATCACACATTGTCTTTAATTATAATAAATCAAAAGATCAACGGTGTGATCAGATTTCTCAATAACTGATATGATCCTCTTACCGGAAATCACAAAACATTTACTGCTTTATCTTTACATTTCTGCATTTTACATTTCTAGTCAAAAATACAAAACTCAAAAAGATTTTAGGTGTGTTTTAACAAAAACTTTCAGAAAATCCAAAATATTTTACATTTCTATATTCTTTTTGATAACCGATGGTGGTTGATGGTGATTTTCTAAAGCTTGATGGACCATTTGAGTTTTGTCATCTTTAAAATGAGAAATTGTATGTGCTAAAGGATCGACAAATCTACAAAGACATGATCAAACAAGTTTGATTTAGGTGCGGAAACCCTAAACCAATCACAAAATGATAATCAATCAGATCAAAACAAAGAAATCATCAATAAACAACTCAATTACACGTTAATATGATCAAAACATTAAAGACAAGACGTGAATTAAGCTTAACAAAACACTAGAGAGACACACTGAAAATGGAGGGAACAATAATGATTGAATTACATTCAAAAAATGAGCTCGACCTATTTATAGGCCTGCACATTCGCCCATCACGTAGGTGCGAATGTGCAGATTCGACCAAACCAACCGGTCGAACCAAGCAATACATAACATTCTAATTCTACATTCGCCTCCTGTCTCTCTTTCGTATAAACTTTCTTCCTTCGCACCCTTTAATATCTTCCTTCGCCCACAACCAGACTCCTGTCTCTCAACAGTAACATTGTTAAGGTTAGAAGTCTCTAACACAATCGGACATTGGTTTGATTGTGTTTGAGTGATCTGCATTTGGTTCATGTGAGGATTATATGGTTGTTGTTGAGGTTGGCTGGTAGTGTAACAGGCAGCTTGTTGCATAGGTGAAAAAGGTGGGATGAAATTAGGTGTTTGATAAGATTGTTGTGTATATGATGAAGTTTGGGCAAGATAGTTAATTGGTGCTTTGGTGGGTTCAACAACATTAGACACACAAGCAATATGAGGTGCAACGTTTGAAGTAGAGCTGGAAGTAGAATGGGAAGTAGATGTACCACTAACATACAACTCTGGGTTCTGTGGAATCTGTGCTCTTTTTGCTTTCCTTTTCTCCTCCATCTCCTTGTTCTCCAGTTTTTGTATGAACTCATTGATAGTCCAATACTGGTATGCATCTTTTTCTTTCAACACTTCAATGTCTTGGTTCCAATATGGTGGTAAAGCATCAGCAAATTTATCCACCAGTTCAGACACAGGTATGCAAATCTCGTAGCTCGAGAGCTCTGTGAGCAAGTGGCAATACCTTGGAACCAATTCTTTTAAAGTCTCGTTACCCATGTAACTAAAATTTTCGAACTCTTTACGAAGCTCTTCCATTCTCAGCTTCCTAGTCTTCTCGTTACCATCATGTCTGTTTTTCAGCATATCCCACAACTGTTTTGAAGTAGTACACGATCCAAATTAATTCAACAAGTCAGTGTTGATTGCCTGAGATAATTGAGAAAAAGCCTTTTTCTCGATCGCGAACTTCTTCTTCTCATCATCACTCAAGTTCTCCAATGGTATAGGTTCACCAGTGTTCTCCAGAATAGGAGCAACATAACCTTTCACTATCATCTGCCATGCCTCGGCTCCCTCTAATCCTTGTCCCTCCACATGTATCTTGAACTTTGTCTTCCATGTGTTATAGTCAATCATATCCATGAGCTTTGGTGGACGATTTCCACTGCCTGATGATAGATCATGAATGAGTGTAGATATGGCATTGGTCATCTGTGAGTGAACGGCAGCTGCTGCTACTCCCCAATAGTCGCCAATTGGTTGCTGTAGTGGTTGCACAACTTGCTGAGGAATAGAACTAGTCATAGCCATGTAGTTGATTGGCTGAGATGGTGGGCTAGACTTCTGGGCTGCAACTGTCCATGGATCTCTGGTTGTTTGCTGTTGTGGTGTCGTGTTGGGTCGTGGTGTAGTCGGAAAGTTCCACATCTTTACCTGAAAATGTTTAAGCACGAAAAGATTAAAAACGTTTATAAAGGTACGAATGTAAAAGACAACAATACTCTAACACTTTCGACCCTTTGAACTCTCTTTCGACCGTTTGTTCCCTCCTTCGACCGTTCGACTGGTCGAATGAAACTCTAATGGTTGAATGTACAACAATAAGCTATGAAACTCTATTTTCGACCACCAAATCAACACCTTCGACCAAAAATCTACTCGTTCGACCAAAATAATTCACACATTCGACCGTTCTATCTAGGTTCGACCCTGCTCTTTCAAAAACGGTTATTCTTTTGAAAATCAGTTAATTTTGATCAAGTTTATCAAATGTTGATAGATTTTGATGATTTTAATCAGGTTTTGGTCCGGAATTGATTTGGAACAAGTTTATCAAAGAGAATTATCCATTTTAACCATGAAAACAAGTTCTAATCAATCAAAAACTCATCAAATCAGTTTGTTCTATGAAAACAGAAACTTTTTGACCAAAATTGGGTCCAAATCAACTGAGAAACTATCAATTTGTGGTTGTTTGATCCAGAATGGCTCTGATACCACTTTGTATGTGCTAAAGGATCGACAAATCTACAAAGACATGATCAAACAAGTTTGATTTAGGTGCGGAAACCCTAAACCAATCACAAAATGATGATCAATCAGATCAAAACAAACAAATCATCATTCAAAGCTTTTCTCATTAATAAACAACTCAATTACACGTCAATATGATCAAAACATTAAAGACAAGACGTGAATTAAGCTTAACAAAACACTAGAGAGACACACTGAAAATGGAGGGAACAATAATGATTGAATTACATTCAAAAAATGAGCTCGACCTATTTATAGGCCTGCACATTCGCCCATCACGTAGGTGCGAATGTGCAGATTCGACCAAACCAACCGGTCGAACCAAGCAATACATAACATTCTAATTCTACATTCGCCTCCTGTCTCTCCTTCGTATAAACTTTCTTCCTTCGCACCCTTTAATATCTTCCTTCGCCCACAACCAGACTCCTTCGCCCATTCGTCAAACATTATTAACATATGTTTATTGTACAATCCAAAGCATTAGTCGCATAAATGCATCTACAGAAATAATGAATGATGGATGTTTAAAAGTTGAGAAAAATATTGAACGGGACTCGATTTTGAGATTTGGTAAAAAGTTCAAAAATTCCAAATTTCATCCGCCCCTTCGATGGGTCGAATGTGGAATTTTGCTTTTACATTCGAACCTTCCAAACGGTCGAATGTGAGTGTTCTTATGTCTGATTGTACATTCGAACCATTTTTCTTCCTTCGAACCTTTAAATAGGGTCGAATGTGGAAAAATTTTCACCTTCGCCCAGGTAAAAGGGTCGAATGTAAAGCCTATATATACCCATCTGCACTGTCGACTCTCCAGTTCAAAAATTTTTCAAATTTTGTGTTAACCACCCCTTGTTGCTCGTGTTTTTAAAATTGCATCATTGTGATCCTCGTATTATACTGATCATTTTGAGCCATCATTTGCAGGTATCCATTCATTATCGAATACAGAATCAGTGATTATGTGTTCGAACCCTTAACTGAATCAAACCATGTTTTGTGGATTGTAATTGTAATAATTGTTAGAAAGGATTCAAAGAGCATATAAAAATCCGGGGTTATTTAAAACAGATTAGTTGATTAATTGGTTAAAACCTTCAAACCCTAGATTTTAGGGAAAAACACTTAAAAATTGATCAATAATAACAATTGATGGTTGGAAAAGGTTAATCGGTCTTATTAGAAGCTTTACAAATCAAAATGGCATGTTAATTCACACAAAATCAAAATCTACAAATTTTGAAGATGAACAACCATGTTTGACCATTACAAAAGGGTCGAATGTGACTCTTTGGTCGAATGTACCATGTTTAAACGGTTCAAAGTGGATAAAAAGGTCGAATGTACATTTTTAAAACTGATTTTTCACATTTGAACCTTATTTTCCACATTCGAACCCCATTTCCCACATTCGAACTCACGACTGGTCGAATGTGGAATTCTAAAATAAAAAATTTCAAATTTTGTTAATTTTGTCCGTTTTTAATGTGTTTTCTTGTTTTGTTTTACAGTTTAATCATGTCTGAACCACAGATTTCTGATATTCCCGCAGGATCATCAGAGAAAGCTGCCGGGAAGAAACCTGAAGAAGATCTACCATTCGAAGAGGCACATAACTGTTGTGCTTATCTTGGAGATTTAAAGAAACATACCGAATTCACCGGTATTGTTGATTTTCTTAAAAGAAGTCGAGTTGTTGACGCCATTGCTATTCCTGTCATTATTTACAGAGACCACCAAAAAGAGTTCTGGACGAATGCTAGAATGGACTACTGGAATAATGAAACTGCTATCGTAAGTAAGATTCAAGGGGAGCTGGTGATAATATCTGAGGATGACATCAGAAAAGCGTTGAAGTTAAGAGACAGCCCGACAGATCCATGAGTTTTATCATGAGTTGAACAAAGAAAGTGTTTCCTGAGGATGAAGTACAATGGACCGATTACTGATGGTTCATTACACAAAGGTAAACTGTGCCCACAGTTCAAATACCTTGCTCACGTCATGTTACATGTTTTCGGATCTGTGAGTGGAGGATACGACGTGATGAGGAAGAGTATTAGTTCTTTAATTGTTGCACTGATTTTGAATAAACCATTCAACGTATTTGGAATGATACTTGAACACATGCTTGAACCATTGAGAGGCTTGAAGAGTAAGAAGTTCTTATTATATCCTAGATTCCTGCAGATGATCTTCGATCAGAAGTACAAGAAGTTGAAGAAAGATCCTATTCAGATTGTGGTACAGGATCACATGAGTTTGAACACATTAGTGAGAATGAAGGGATACAAAGGTGTACCTATGAATGAGAGACCACCGTTGAAGAACTTGTTTGGTCACCTGATCAATCCAGGTTATGTAGATCCAGGTGTTGATAAAGCTAGGAATGATAACAGTGATTCTGATGCAGATAATCCATTATGTCCTGTTGATCCTTAAGCTAAGAGGAAAAGGCAAGTTGTGAATGTTGGTGCGAAGAGTGGTAAAGGGAAAGGTAAGGAAAAAGAGGATGATGCTGAACCGCCTAAGAAAGTATCTCGGAGACAGAAAAGTGTTGCTAAGAAAGGTATACATTTAGTTGATGAAGAGTCGATGGATTCTGAAGAAACTCAGGTAGAGGAGAGATGGGATTCTGATAATGAAACTGTCAAATCCACCACGCCCAAGGCCACTGTGGCTGGTGAATCTGAGAGTCTGAATAAATCTTTGGATGAACAAAGAATGAAAAGTCTGATAGTGATGGATGATATTGATGAGAGTCTTGGTGTGGGTGCGGAAGATTTTGGTGGATCGCCAAAGACCGGAGAAAAACAGATAAAGCCAACTTACAAGAAGAAGGCTAAGGGTGTTGAAATTGAAAAGCCAATGAAAAAGAGAGCTAAGGAAATTGAAAACCTAATTGCAGGAAAGAAAGTTCCTATAATATCTAGTTCTACATCTCCTGTGACATCCCCAGCAGCCAAGAAACAGAAAACATCTGCTGCTGAGCAAAACATTCCAACTGACGATTTTAATGCTGCGCTGGATAGAGTCTTGAACAAATTCAAGAAAAAGACTCCAGTTGCTGAGGCTTCAACTCCTAAGGTTACTGTATCAGGAGATGTAATAGATGCAGTGAACCAGAAGCTGACTTAAATGATGAAAATCATTAACCAGCAACAAACTAAGATTGAGCAGTTAAGACAGAATGATAGGAAGATGTTGGATGTAGTTGAATCTTCACAGGAGAGCCATGAAGAATTAGCAACTAAAATCAAGTTACTCCAGGAAGAAAATCAGAAATTGTTATTGCATGAGCAGAGAAATACTCAAAGGTATATCACTATGAAACTTGAAAACAAGAAGTTGAGAGCAAACAACAAGAGCATGAAGAATATCATTGATGATTTATACTCAAAAGCTCCTCAATTGAAAGAAGGAGAAGAGGATAAAGAAAAAGAAGAAGAAGAGCTTGTTGATTTCGAATCATCTGAAGAAGAAGATGATGATGAAGAACTTGATCAGGATGCCGGTGATGCTCCTAAGAAAAAGAATGATGATGATAAAGATGATTCAGGTGATAATTCTGGTAATGGTAATAGCTCTGCTGATGATAATGATGATGATGACGATGATGATGATAACACTGATCAATATAAGTGTGAAAATAGAGGATCAGGAAAAGATGCAGGAGAGTCTAGTTCAAAAGCTCCTGGTGGTAATACTGACGATGATGATATTTTCTGGAACGAGAAGATCAGATCCTTATCTGAGAAAGACAAGAAGTTATATCGCCAGATGTTGACTGATAAAGTCTGGACGATTGAGATGACAGGTAGATTTCCAGAGATATTTGAGTAAGATGATATGTGATTTGAGCTTGAGTACAATGATCCTGATCTGGAAGATGGAGAAGTTTCTGCAGCCGTGTCTAAATAAATACTAGAAGGATTGGCCAAAAAGGTTGGTAAATCTCTTGAAGAGCTGATGAGTGAGAACCAAATACCGAACATTCCTGAGAAAGAAGCAGGAAATCACTCTGATGATAGAGATGTTCCAGTATTTGAAGAAGTTGAAATTGGGAATATTACTAGTGAGGAATATCCAGAATACTTCAAAAATGATAAAGATTCTGGATTTCCTGAATTCTCTGAAGAACTGTTAAGCCAGGCTGAAAAACTTGCTCGTGAGAAAAGCAAGAAGTTTGTTGATGAAGTGTTTAAGAACTCCGATTGTCAGAAGCCGGATGTTGAACAATCTGACGATCTAAAGAACTTACTGAGAAAGCTTAAAAAAAAAAAGAAGCTAACCACCCTAAGACTGAAGTTTAGGGTAGTTTCTACAAATTCCATAATGAATTATTCAAGGGTAAAGCTCTCGGATGGAAATACTTGAGGCAGCTAAGGTGTGTCGCCGTGAAGTGGGAAAAAGGAATTCTGTACTTCAACAGATTCCACGATATAAAGACACTATCTTATTGGGCTGTTTGCGATATCTGCAGACACACTATGTCAGGAGCTTCAGTAAACAACAATCTTGTTGGTTACTTTGCAGATCGCATGGCGAGAGAAAGTAGAACGAAATGGGAAGTGTTCACCCCTCAGTATCCTAAAAGGATTGTTCACAAGAAGGAGAAAGATCAGATAACAGGGTTGAACAAGGTTACTCTGAAATATAAACCACCGACTGTTCTGAAACATATACCTTTGATGCCTATTCCACAACATTTCTCAAAAGATTTTATGTGGTGGTACTATGACTGGAAGACGACAGAGGCTATTATCGTATTGAAGGACGGGAATAAGGATTTCAAGAAGATACATATCTTTGACTCGATGTGGTTGATAATCTCATGAGGATATTATCATGCTATACTACAATCCGATTTACTGTGAAGAGAAAGATGGTGAGCAAGCTGCTAAATACCAACGTGTGGTATTCTTATGTTTTGCATGGGATGTCAACGCGGGTTGTGATTTTGATAAAAAGCTGGGGAAGTTTGCTCAAGTTCAGAAAGCTGAAAAGAATAAACCGAAGCAAACTTATGAACCAGTTATGACTGAAGAACAGAAGAAGTTGCTGCACATTAAGCTGATGAACAAGAGATTGGATGAAGAGCGAAGGCTGAAGCAATTCAAGCAATAGTCGAGGGGGAGTTTGTAGATACACGAAGTGCGTCTAATGCTATTGAATTGCAAATCTTATTATGTTTCATCATTATCGGACGGTCGAAGGTGAATATTATGGGTCGAATGTAGATAGAATGGTCGAAGGGAGAAGCTCAAGAGGTCGAAGAAGATTTTGTATGTATATGTGTTGATTCGCCCACCCTGATTGGTCGAACCTGCACATTCGCCCAAACGAATGGTCGAATGTGCAGGTCTATATAAAGGCTGAATCATTTTTTAAAGTTAACTTTTGGTCATTTTTGTTTCCCTCTCTGAGTGTGTTCTCTCCCTAGGTTTTTGTTAAGTATGATATTGTTAATCTATCATTGAAAACATCATTTTGTAACAATTATCAAGTTGATTATCAATGAAATGAAAGATTTGAATGAGATTTGTTTGTTTTGCTGATTATATTATCATTTCGTAATCAATTCAGGGATTCCGCACCTGAATTGAACTTGTTTGATCATAGTCTTTGTTTGACGATCTGATCCTTAACATACATTATTATTTAAATAAGAAAAGAAATAATTAACCAATTATTACCCAATCATTTATAAAGCCCCATAACTCCCCTTCCCACTACACCCTCTTTTTCCATAAAGCCCCATAACCCCTCTTCTATTACCTTTTAATATTTTAATACCCATAAAGCCCCATAACCCCCCACCACTACACATGAACTAATTAGAAGGAAAACCCCAACTAATTTCACAAAAATCCTCTGGCTGAAACATGAAAATTCCATAAAACATACATGATCACTTCAAAAACAATTGAAAACGTAATCGAAACAATTAAACAAACGCATGAAATACCTCTAACAAAACATACTAAATGATTAAAAAACAACAGATTCATTGAGTTCACGAAATACCTCTAAAAAAGTTTAATTGAGCAACATGGATTTGAGGCCTATGATTTCTAGGATTGGCAATCAGAATCAGAAAATGCTTGTGGAATTTCAGAACCGATAGTATGATGTTTGAGTTGGTGGATTAAAGGTTAATATTATGATTGAAATGATGATTTTATAGTTGAGGGAATTCTGTAAGTCAATGTCATCAAATTATATTGAAAGAATAACTTTTCATCAATGGATCATTGATTTCTTGGAAGATGAAAGTTGGGAGGGTATTATGGGGATGAGATTTTAGTTTTTAACTAAAAACAAAACACAAAATTACTATCATAACCTCCAAAGTGTCTTAATTGTCACAACTATGCCTATAATACCCTTAAATTTCTTGCTTAAATATGTTGTACATGTTGCTTGTTAAGTTGTACGAAAATTCAAATTACCATATTGTACATCACTCTTCCTTAATAAGATAACTAGTATTTTTACCCACGCTTTGCTGCGGAGCACGTTTTCTACACTGCAAACTTTTGGATATAAACATACTAGCGTCACTAACAAACATCAATTCAAGAGCACAAACATTCGTGATCATGTATACATATATCAGTGATGATCATGGATACAAACATTAATGATAATCATTGATACAAACCTTCTCCTTCTATTTGCACTTGCTCTATTTATGCATCTAAATATAGGATTCATGACCACAAAATATAGTGCATGTCTTCAATTTAGTTTCTTAACTGCCTAGATGCAAGGGATTCATAAAACCTGGGATTCATTGTAGAATCAAAGCTCCTGAAACTCAAATGTGGGCAGTCACTTTGGAAAAACTACTTTATGCAAATTGTAAACAACCTTTAGAATTGTTATCTCATAAAAGGTATTTAACCTTATTAATAATTTCTTTAACATCGAATAATAATTTACATAAATAGCAAGGTATAGGCAACCTTTAGAGCTTCTACATTCCTAGCAAGGTGCATTCAATCATTTCATTTAATATCACAAAAAAATGTATAATTTGCTTTTGCAAATAGGGATAGTATTAGAAGAATTTTATGACATTTTAGGTATGAAGCAAGGAACTTTTCAATGTGTTTCTTAAAAATTATAGGAAATTATTGTAGCCACCTTTGGCTCTTTATAATGTGGTATAGATATAGATTAGTGTGGACCTTTGTTTTTGGGTGTTACTATTTACTGCTGCCATAACAAAGAAAATAGAAGTGATCGTATGCTTGGGTTCCTGTGGTTGTTTCGTAAGTCAAGAGACTAGAAGAAATATTAGAGATCCATTATTTGACGAGTATTTTGGTTGAAGATAAGAGACGTTTTTTATCGGTGCATTTTAGGTACGCTTTACTCTATATCTATAACTTATAATAAAAGAATTGAATATTGATGAGGTGGCATTCAATGGAGGATGCCACGTGGCACATTGAGGTGATAGTTTTTAATTAATTTTTTTTATTTTGTTTTCATCCATTCTCCTACACTTATCTAACCCTAATCTCTTTAAGAATTTAAAAACAAATTTAGATTTTTCTCTCTAATGTTTCCTCCCATCATTTTTAAACGTTAATATCTTTTATATACGAGTTTTTTTAAAGAAAAAAATTACACCAAATTAACGATCGTTTTATTATCTTTTCAATGAGTACCATTGTGCTATATAAAAAACGGAGAAAAAACGACTATTTTTTATGGGGTTTCGTTCATACAGGAAAAAAACACAAAGTGTTCAGGTTATTCATTAATCATGTTTTTTCTTTTAAACTAGGTTCTTATATACAATGTTGAAATTTAGCCCAATTGTCATGCTATCATTGGAATTTTACTCTTCTTAAGATGGATAGGAGAAAGATTCGCGCAACACTGCAACACATGGTGTCACCTTATAGCAATGTTATTTTTTTTATTTATTTAATTACAAGAGTAATAATTATTATTATTAGTATTAGTATTATTAGAATGGTTATATTTTTCAACCCCGGGACACTTCCGGGATAAAAGCTAGTTAATTATATTGTAATTGCAATAATATTTTTTTTGAATGGCAAGTGGTGCAACCGATAATATTAGTATAAAATGTATCAGTTTAACTTGTTTTTATAATTTTTGGTTTGAAGTGATTATTAGCCTAAAATGGTTAAATTGTGGTTATGAAAAGGCTACAGGTAAACTTTTAAAAAAATATCATTCAAACAAATGATTGAGTAAATATTGAAATTAATGTCGTCATGAGCTAATCAATTCATTTACCTTGTGAATGTACAGGTTAAAAGAAATATGAACTTAGAATTCAAAATTAAAATGGTCATCAAATTAATCATGTATATGGACTTTAGTACATTCTAACCTATTAAGTGGGCTTAATTAATTCTTTTTGATTGGGCCAGCAATTGGGAATGAACGCAAAAGAAAAAGAAAGTTGCAGCCCAAATCAAAAACAAAGTCGGTGACAATTATTGGGGCACAGACTTACACAAGAATAAACGAACATGAGGTCACGCACGAGAGGGGGGACACAATTCTTTGAAGAGTTTTTATTTACGGCCGTGAAGGTCGCATACACAGAGAAAGAATCCGCGATCATCGAGATGCTAGGCTAAAGTGTTTGTATCTTCATCTAAACAAACGGTTTAATTAGGTTTTGAACTTTTTCTATTTATTTTCAGTATTGAATCTTATTTTTTGTGATTACAAACATCTAAATAGGAATGATGTATTAGCGATTGATTTGTGTTTTGAGTCATTTCTTTACAACTTGTTTGGTTGATAACAAAACTTAGTAGCGAGTTTAGTGACAGAAAGAGGGTTGACTTGATGCTTACAATTGGTTAGTTAATAGGGTTTGATGACAAGAACATGTGCTACTAGCTAGTAAACTAATTTCCAGAACTATGTCCATGTGGTTCCCAATCTATAAATTTAAAACTGTGTGAAACCTATAACCCGGAGTTTAGAGGAGGTTGCGTTTTTATTATATTTGTTCTTAATCCAAAATCAATGTTACTAGTTTTTCCAATTTTCCAAAAAAAAAAAAATCAAAGCAATTAATTAGATAAATAGTTAATTAAGTTAAAAACTATTCTTTCCACCAATTCACTGTGGAGACGACTCAACTTTCACTATACTATATTTTTATTATTTTTTGACCGACCGAATGACATCGATCATTTCTAGAGATCAGTAATTCCTTTGGTGGTACCTCTTATTCGCTTATTCGTCTTTGTTTGTTTGTATTCCATATGCTAGAAGTGATCGTACTTCAAGTATATGATGATGACTTATTGATTTGTGTATGCCTCTAGTTTTATCTACAGAAGACGTTTGTATTGTTCTATTTTGGTGTATGCCTCTAGCTTTTACTTTCTATTTTAGAGATTTTTCACGCTAAAATTTTGTGTTTCTTCACTGCTTTTAGTATTTTTATTTGTTTACATCATCACATGTTCAGTTGTGTCACACTCCGACAGCGCACAACGGAAAACAAGTCATGAGGTAACGGAAGTTGCTACCACATGCGTTTAACAAATCACACAATAGTTATATATGGACATCTTGCAACCACCCTCTAGTCAAACATATTTTAGTTTTCCAAAGTATTTAAAAGTTTAAAAACATGTTCAACCAAGATGAAGCGAAATAAAAACAAACATAGTTTTACAAACATAAATGCATAGCGTTAAAAGTTTTAGGTCCCATAATCATGTCCATAAGTAATGCGTGCAAAACCACACTTTCGACTCTTATGCATTAGTACCTGAAAAACATGCTTAAAAATATCAACAAAAAAGTTGGTGAGTTCACAGTTTTAAGGCAAATTCACAGATTTCCTTGTTTGAAAATGTATCATCGAGTACCGACTAAACCGAGAACCAAGTAGACTAGCTAGGTGTTACAAGCATGATCGCAACTTAAGGCTCTTAATCAAACCAATACATTTCTTCCCAATTGCGTAACTATGTACACATTAAACGTGTCTCTAGACGTCTTTCAATAGAGTATGCTCTCCCAATTTGGCACAGCGCAACTGCCCTGGGAGGGGGCGTCAAACCCAATAGATCTATGAACATAATCCACGACTCTAAACCTAGAGCTAATGATTAAGAACTGCAGGGAAGCATCCACCTAGTGGATAGACGGGCGTCCAACGCTCTCGACGTTCATCTACCAAAGGCCATCATATGTTCTGGATAGTTCTAGTCTACCCATCATACAAGCATGTTAATCCCCCGATTATAAAACGTTCAAAAATATTTAAAAAGAAAATGGGCCGTGAAACTCACCTCAAGCGTAGCCACAAGCAAATCCTAGTCCATACCACATGTCCGTTTCTAACAATACCCTATTATACAAAGGGCTATTTTAGCAAACATTCTAAGCCTTTTCAAGTTATTCACTAAACTTTCTTCGACATAGTTTAATTAAAAAGATTGAATTTTTATAGACCCTTACCACATGGACCCATTGGTGACCTTGACGAATGGTTAAGTTTTAGACCTCACGTACATGCATATCGCATCTAATTACCCGACCCTTAGGTTTACAACTTACATGCATTCGTGTTATGGAAATTACAAGATAATACACGTAACCTACTCATCAATTAATATTCAATTGTTTATCAAATTGATCCTAGACGCGTCAACATTAACGACAAGGTCAACTCTTGCCAATTCGAACACCAAACCACTACCCTATAAATTGAACGTTTCTGAACCTTCACAACTCGCCATTACATCTTTCTCCACCTCCAATTCTTCACAATCATACTCTGTTCTTGATTTATAGTTCGCGTTTGACTTATTCATTGACCGCTCAAAATCACGCGTAAACGTGTTTGTAAGTCTAATTTTATTGATGGGGTTATTGTTCGGCATGTACACAACCTTAACCTTAAGGTTAATTGGGTTAAAGTTGTGTAATCTGTTCGATTGAAGAATCTAGGGCTCGATTATAGATTTGGGGAAGAACACATTCTGTGCATATGTTTTATATTCAAATTAAACTGGAATCAAACACAACCACTGATCTAGATCAAGTGGTTGTGTCTGATGTGTGGTTGTCTAGGCACGAGAGTTCGATTCTCTTCAGCCACAATTCTTTTTTTGTGAGTTTTGTTTTCTTTAAAAACAAACAAACTTACATATATATATATATATATATATATATATATATATATATATATATATATATATATATATATTTCTTTATTTTTCTTACAAATTCATTTTAAAATACTAAAACATTTTTAAAAATTCTACAAAAATTATTTTGTGTTAATCTAGTGAAAAGGTTGACATACAATTTTTAGTTATCAAAAATTTATTTATTTAATATATTTAATAAATAAATCAAGTTTATTCCATTTTATTTATAAAATTCTATAAAAATATCATAACGATCTTATTAATTTCCACAAAAATTATCCTGAGTTTATATAATGATAAACTTTTCTGAAATGATTTTTAATTTTGAAAAATCATTTATTTAATATTTTTAATCAATTTTTGTTAGTTTTAATCATAATTAAATCATAATAAATCCAATTTTTAATATTTTTGCACCAAAATTTTATACAAATTATTTCCGATTATTTAAAACAGAAATATAATTTTTAAACTATAAATTCTTTAATTTTTGTATTTTTAAATATTAAAGTTAAAGTTTGACAATTTGTAATAAATAGATTTAATAATCTATTTTAAAGAAAATAATTTTGTAAAAATTATTCTTATACTTTAAACACATTATTGTGACCATCTTAAATTTAAAATTTCATAAAAAGAATTTTTGTTTATTTATTTACAAAAATTCTCTCAATTACCAAACATTTTTAATATTAATCAAACGAGCATTTATCCCCAAATTCGAAGCCCTAGAAAACTTATACATTTGTAGACTTGATAGACTTAGACATATTTATTACCTTATTATAGGGTGATACTTGATACATTTGGGCAATACCATTATTCAATCTTTTCAACAGATATAACATTTTGCTAAGGTGAGTTTTACATAGCCCCTTTTCTATTTATCACCATTTTTGGGGTGAAACATGTTACAACATTATTTATGCAATTTAATCATCAATGTGTCTATGTGTATTTCTATGTTGCATTATGTCTTGAACATGACTAGGGTAAGCACAATTCTAGCATAAACATTCATCAGCCTAACGGTATGCATTGATAGATCTATTGGACTGACAATCCCACCTAGATACGTGCCTCCTACAAAGATTGCGTGGGTGTTTGTTACTGCAATTTAAACGAGTGAACCATGAGCGTATGGGATGTACCACAATACAACAGTCACAATGGTTGATTATGCACACGATTTACTTCTAGTATGTTTTCTCATATGGACTAGATTGCCATGACACATGAATTGCACAACAATTTTATTCGATTATCAAAACCTATGTAATTCTCACCAACTTTTGTTGACCCAAAATATTTTCAACTTAACATGTTTCAGGTTCTACTTGCGTGAAGATTTGAGTTAATGCTTGAAGATGTGTGCATAGTTGTATTCAATTTAATGTATGGATTCTTGTAGAACAATTGTATGTAAACTATTTAAATCATATAATGAAATTTATTATTTACCATGAGCTACTGAACAATCATCAATACGTGACATCCCGATGTTTCCGCCATCGGTTGGGGTGTTACAGATTGGTATCAGAGCCATGGTTATAGGGAATTAGGTTATTAGAAAAATAATCTAATCTATAACCATAGGATTTAACCAGTACTTGCTTCTTTTACTTGCTATTCTCTATCTCCCTCCTACCTCATATCCCCACTTTCATCCCCACTTTCAAAAAGGTTGCTCTCCATCACTGGATTCACTCTTAGACTAATAAGGCAAAATCCTCAGGTTTAACCTGAACCACCTTGAGATCTCGTCGAAGTTCTAGATTTTAATAACGAACACGTGCAATCTGGAAGGGTGAATGCCTTGCGCATATATCCCAATCAGACGAGGGACCCGGATGCCTACCTGGGAATTCTCGTGATGAGTGTTCACTTATAGGCTAAAGCATGTCTTCATATGTTATTAGAATTTAGAATCTTTGATAAGTCAACGTTTTCGTTTATTCGTTTTAATGAATAAATGATTACATTCCTTATATAACCTCATTCATTTCATTGTGTCTCTTACAGATCATGCCTCCACGTCGCAGTGCTCGTCTCAACAGTGGTGACAATCATGATGAAGGGAGTAGCAATCACAACCATAACCATGACACTAACAACAACAACAACAACAATGGTGTCGATGCTCAACTGGCTGCAATCATTTCTCAACAAATGGCGCAGCAAATCGCAACTTTGGTTCCCAACTTACTAGCTCAAGTCATCCAGTTGAACGGCAATGGGAACGGCAACGGCAACGGGAATGGAAATGGAAATCACAACGGGAATGGGAATGGACTTCCAGCCTGTACCCTTAAATACTTTAATTCCTGTAATCCCCCAAAGTTCAGTGGAGAAGAAGGAGCTACAGGACTCCTACAATGGTTTGAGGGTATTGAGAATACCTTCATCAACAGTGAGTGCCCCGACAATTTTAAAGTCCGTTATGCCATGAGTGTTCTTCACAAACGAGCACTCACTTGGTGGAATGAAGAAAAACGCACTCGCGGAGCTGAAGCTGCACTAGCCTTAACTTGGGATCAAGCTAAAGACATTATGAAGGCAGAGTTCTGTCCTCGTAATGAAATTAAGAAGCTGGAAGATGAATTTCATGATCTTGCTCAAGACAGTGGGGAAAACCTTGCTTACAACACTCGTTTTCACGAACTTAGCTTACTGCTACCCCCACAAAGTCACCCCTTTGCCCATTGCTATCGAAAAATACATTGGTGGCTTACCAATGCAGATCCAAGACACGGTGTGGGGAAGGAACCCTGCTACTTTGGAAGAAGCAAAGCGTTGAAATCAAAACCGAGGCCACCAATGTCAAAGGTATGGGCATCTTGCAGATGCTTGTCGAATCCCTACTACAAACGCTCTTGATGCTCCAAATAACCTCGCTTGAAACCCTCCAGCTACTTAACAGCAAACCCTACCATTTGAATAATGTCTACTTTCTCTTTAATTCCATGTATTGCCACTTTTGATTCAAATAATAAATTCAAGTATTATCATAACATCTGTGTGCATGCTTGTTTGAATGTGAACTGATCTATAATCATACTTGCTTACTTGTACAACAATTAGTTGACTACCAAACAACCTACTTAACGATTGGTAGAGGTCATCATGTCTTTCCAACAGTCGGGAGAGGCCCTATCACCTGCTCAACGACTGGTGGAGACTATCGAACCTGCTTAACAATCCGTAAAGTCATAAAAGGACGTAAAACCCTAATGTAAGGTAAATTGGTAATTACGGTCCGGAACGTAATCATGAATTTACAGGTACGTTAAGGTAGTGTGAAATTTTATCAAGGCTTTCGGTAGTCTACCAATTGTAAACCTAATGTCTTTCTTTAACTTCGGGACGAAGTTCCTAAAAGTAGGGGAGACTGTAACATCGCGAAATTTTCAAATTTTAATACGTATATTATATTTTTTTTATCATTCATAATGTGCCTAAGTTTTATTTTTCCGACCACACAACTTATATATATATATGTATATATATATATATATATAAGTATAATAATAATAATAATAATAATAACAATAATGTTGGCACAAATAAATCTAGTTAGTTAAATCCACCAACACACTACCCATCCTTGAGCCCAAAACCTCTTTATTTTCTTTAAATCCAGAACCCAAACCTGTAAGCCCATACACCAGCCCAGAAACGTGATCGGCCCACCTGGAACCCGGCCCAACAGCATTGGTCCGGCCCACTTATCCTCTCCCTCCCCCTTTTTGCTGTTAAAAAAGAAAAGAAAAAGCTTGCTTCTGCCGGGTTTCGAACCGGAGCCAACCACACACAACACACACGCACCAACCAGCTAAGCCATGTTGATCATTTGGTTTATATCCAACTCGTATTATATAAATGGTCTTCTTAGCCTCTGCTACTGTTCGCTGCTGTGAACCAGCACGCGAACTGCTCCATTTTTTTTTCACTTTTGACTTTAATAGAACACGAAATTGGAAACAATTGATTATAGGATTCGTGTTATGGAAATTACAAGATAATACGCGTAATCTACTCATCAATTAACATTCAATTGTTTATCAAATTGATCCTTGACGCGTCAACATTAACGACAAGGTCAACTCTTGCCAATTCGATCACCAAACCACTACCCTATAAATTGAACGTTTCTGAACCTTCACAACTCGCCATTACATCTTTCTCCACCTCCAATTCTTCACAATCATACTCTGTTCTTGATTTATAGTTCGCGTTTGACTTATTCATTGACCGCTCAAAATCACGCGTAAACGTGTTTGTAAGTCTAATTTTATTGATGGGGTTTATTGTTCGGCATGTACACAACCTTAACCCTAAGGTTCATTGGGTTAATGTTGTGTAATCTGTTCGATTGAAGAATCTAGGGCTCGATTATAGATTTGGGGAAGAACACATTCTGTGCATATGTTTTATATTCAAATTAAACTGGAATCAAACACAACCACTGATCTAGATCAAGTGGTTGTGTCTGATGTGTGGTTGTCTAGGCACGCGAGTTCGATTCTCTTCAGTCACAATTCTTTTTTTGTGAGTTTTGTTTTCTTTAAAAACAAACTTACTTACATACATATATATATTTCTTTATTTTTCTTACAAATTCATTTTAAAATACTAAAACATTTTTAAAAATTCTACAAAAATTATTTTGTGTTAATCTAGTGAAAAAGGTTGACATACAATTTTTAGTTTTCAAAAATTTATTTATTTAATATATTTAATAAATAAATCAAGTTTATTCCATTTTATTTATAAAATTCTATGAAAATATCAAAACGATATTATTAATTTCCACAAAAATTATCCTGAGTTTATACAATGATAAACTTTTCTGAAATGATTTTTAATTTTGAAAAATCATTTATTTAATATTTTTAATCAATTTTTGTTAGTTTTAATCATAATTAAATCATAATAAATCCAATTTTTAATATTTTTGCACCAAATTTTTATACAAATTATTTCTGATTATTTAGAACAGAAATATAATTTTTAAACTAAAAATTCTTTAATTTTTGTATTTTTAAATATTAAAGTTGAAGTTTGACAATTTGTAATAAATAGATTTAACAATCTATTTTAAAGAAAATAATTTTGTAAAAATTATTCTTATACTTTAAACACATTATTGTGACCATCTTAAATTTAAAATTTCATAAAAAGAATTTTTGTTTATTTATTTACAAAAATTCTCTCAATTACCAAACATTTTTAATATTAATCAAACGAGCATTTATCCCCAAATTCGAAGCCCTAGAAAACTTATACATTTGTAGACTTGATAGACTTAGACATATTTATTACCTTATTATAGGGTGATACTTGATACATTTGGGCAACACCATTATTCAATCTTTTCAACAGATATAACATTTTGCTAAGGTGAGTTTTACATAGCCCCTTTTCTATTTATCACCATTTTTGGGGTGAAACATGTTACAGCATTATTTATGCAATTCAATCATCAATGTGTCTATGTGTATTTCTATGTTGCATTATGTCTTGAACATGACTAGGGTAAGCACAATTCTAGCATAAACATTCATCAGCCTAACGGTATGCATTGATAGATCTATTGGACTGACAATCCCACCCAGATACGTGCCTCCTACAAAGGTTGCGTAGGTGTTTGTTACTGCAATTTAAACGAGTGAACCATGAGCGTATGGGATGTACCACAATACAACAGTCACAATGGTTGATTATGCACACGATTTACTTCTAGTATGTTTTCTCATATGGACTAGATTGCTATGACACATGAATTGCACAACAATTTTATTCGATTATCAAAACCTATGTAATTCTCACCAACTTTTGTTGACCCAAAATATTTTCAACTTAACATGTTTCAGGTTCTACTTGCGTGAAGATTTGAGTTAATGCTTGAAGATGTGTGCATAGTTGTATTCAATTTGATGTATGAATTCTTGTAGAACAATTGTATGTAAACTATTTAAATCATATAATGGAATTTATTATTTACCATGAGCTACTGAACAATCATCAATACGTGACATCCCGATGTTTCCGCCATCGGTTGGGGTGTTACAGATTGGTATCAGAGCCATGGTTATAGGGAATTAGGTTATTAGAAAAATAATCTAGTCTATAACCATAGGATTTAACCAGTACTTGCTTCTTTTACTTGCTATTCTCTATCTCCCTCCTACCTCATATCCCTACTTTCATCCCCACTTTCAAAAAGGTTGCTCTCCATCACTGGATTCACTCTTAGACTAATAAGGCAAAATCCTCAGGTTTAACCTGAACCACCTTGAGATCTCATCGAAGTTCTAGATTTTAATAACGAACACGTGCAATCTGGAAGGGTGAACGCCTGTATTCTGAGTCTTCTGTCTAGGCTGGCATTGCGCATATATCCCAATCAGACGAGGGACCCGGATGCCTACCTGGGAATTCTCGTGATGAGTGTTCACTTATAGGCTAAAGCATGTATTCATATGTTATTAGAATTTAGAATATTTGATAAGTCAACGTTTTCGTTTATTCGTTTTAATGAATAAATGATTACATTCCTTATATAACCTCATTCATTTCATTGTGTCTCTTACAGATCATGCCTCCACGTCGCAGTGCTCGTCTCAACAGTGGTGACAATCATGATGAAGGGAGTAGCAATCACAACCATAACCATGACACTAACAACAACAACAACAACAACAATGGTGTCGATGCTCAACTGGCTACAACCATAACCATGACACTAAACCATCAAGAAAACCTACTTGCATGTTATCAAAACCTCATGATAGAAGAATTATTAATCATCCTACAAACATAACAAACTATCCTACACATACGTACATATACACGACACACATACATACACATATACACCATCTTTAACCCTTTTTCTCATCCCTATTCTTTGTTTTATAAAACCCTTCTCAAAATGCATCTTTGTTTGGTGAAAAACTAAACCAAAACAGAAAATAAATGAGTTTTTAAGTATGTTTTTGTAAGAGAATCATACCCTTGATGATTACTTGTAAAAATAGTGGGTTTTGATACTCCTACTCGTTTTCTCTCTCTAGAAATCCTCTGGTTCTTGCTCCAAATCACCAAAAACACTTAACTACTCATTAATCAATGTCCATTTTTGTTAAATAATCAACAAAAAAAGAAAGAAAGAGGGTAGATGATGATGATGTTACGATTGGGAGAGGGAAGGGAATGAAAGATGGGGAAGTTTTTCTTAAGTGTGTGAGAAGAAGAGTGTAAAATGAGCTAGTGTGTGCGTGTGGTGATTTTATGCATGGAATTTTTACATTTGATATTAATCATTAATATTAAATACCAATAATATAATATGGGAAGTGTGGGCCGGTTATGGGGTGTGTATGTTTATATTTTTTATAAACTTTACAAAACATAATACACACCTCTTGTATTTTATAAAAATCCAATAATATCATATAACTAAGGTTTTCACCCATTTGGTCAATAACAATATTCCCCATCTAAATATATTCATTTTTAGGTAATTTGTTTATATTAGGGGATTCCCTACTGTACTGGGTCTCGTATTCGCGTTAAAACTCTAAAACGCGCAATTATTAGATTATACCGATTTAAAAACTATCAATCATAGTCTTTATTGGTTTTAATAATATTTTCACTCCGAAAATATTATTCAATGCCAAACCAAGCATTACGTGTCAAAACTAGTCTTTTAAAGTTAACCGGGTCGTCACCAATGTCCAATAGGGGTAATTTATCGCCTCGCGATACGAAAATTCCTAAAATTCACCATAAATCTTTTAAAATGTTTGGAGTTTGCTAATGCATTTTTAAAGACTCCAATTATCACCAATTAAGTCTAACACGCAATTTTTTATATTATTTAATAATTATTTTACCGTATGGATAGTACCTAAAATTGGTAGTTGTCACAAATCGGGTCGGGAAAAGTTTGCTCAAACGAAGATAATTGTGTATTTGTTTAATTGCCGGTTGTACTCTGTTTTTCACATTAAATTGTCTGATTCTGACCAAAGAGCAATTAGTAAGAATGATCGATCAACCATCAAGTAACCACAATACACTGCACTGCCAAATCCGGTTTCTTATATGTGAGAAAATATGTATATGTGAACTACGAATTATGTTCATATTCATTTTTCTCTTTAAGAAAACTGATAAAACGAGATTGAATCGTATTGCAATATTTTGTATTTTTTTTAGTGTAGCTTAGCTGGTGGACAACGTTAACCGCTAAATGATAATCGTTATGACAAAGAAGTGACAAAACCCTGAAGTATAGGCCTAGTGATCACCAGTTACGGAAGAACCTAAAGTCCGGTGTTAGCAACCTTAATTCCACTTTAAACAAGGTTAAAGTTCGTTTGAGCGATCCATTATAGATACTCTAATATCTACAAAAGTTACAACTTAATAACGCGTATAACTTTTTATATATTCATGTATGTGTCAACTTTAAAGTTATGTTCAGTACCATAAGACTGATGCACGATTATAAGATTATCAATGCGCTAGTTGTCCATCACATACTAACGTATGTATTTATTCTAACTAGTAAACAATAATGCACAAGTAAAGTTGACCATTGCTAATCTATAAACTTCCTTCTACTCTAATAACTGAACAAGAACCATCATTGGGTTGCCTACTTTCATGTTCAGCCACCAACAAATTATTTCCTGTTGTAATCGTAGGAAATTCGCCACACGTTTTGCATATACCGATCACCACAGTCTGTCTACAAGATGGACACGACGAGTGAGAACCAAGCCACTTATCAATGCACCCGATGTGAAATTCGTGTCCACATTGAGGCAAAACTCTTATCTCGTCTCCATTTGCGTACTCCACCAAACAAATCACACACTCACTAGAGGAAAGCTTTCTCTCATTGTACTCCTTAGACAAATCATATGCAAATTTCGGGAGTGCCTCTACATACTCCCTCTCGAGGCCTTTATTAGCTGGCGGTTTGACTTGTGACTGATTGGTCATCGATCTACGTTTAAGCCAAGTGCAGGTAACTAACGCTAGATAACCTACAACACAAACTAGTGCACAAAGTGAAGCAGCAAGGATGAGGCGGAAATCGGATTCCACAGGGGCTTTCTCGGGCGATTCTGCCATCGCCATGGATGATGAGTTGACACTGGTTGTTAGGAATCTGTACGCACGAGTCATGGCACAGTTATTGAGAATTCTTTTTTTTTTTTTTTTTGTTGGTAATTTGTGTTTGGTTATGCTTATAGTTATGGTTATGAATGAGGTGAGGTATATATAGGTGGACAATGGGGCTGAGCCTACAACGTCCCCTAGAAAAGATTTTAAATGAACTTTTGTAAAGTAAATAAAGATTTTTTTTCATAAATAGGTGATTTCCAAGAGTGGAGAGTGTTTTTGGGCGTTGGATGACTTTTTTGTGAAAATGGGTAGGTCGCTACT